>PVHT020000066.1:13067578-13165040 GCA_004024745.2 Catagonus wagneri | reverse complement strand
AGGGGTCTAATCGGAGCTGTGGCCACTGGCCTGCACCGCAGCCACAGCAACGCAGGATCCGAGCCGCGTCTGCAACCTACACCACAGCTCACGGCAACGCCGGATCGTTAACCCACTGAGCAAGGGCAGGGATCGAACCCGCAACCTCATGGTTCCTAGTCGGATTCGTCAACCACTGCGCCACGACGGGAACTCCAACAGTGAGTTTTGATCTCCTGTTTATACTTATGAAATTGTTTATAAGGAACAGAAAAAGATGCCCAATTATTGAAGAATTATGGGGAACTTCCCATTGTGGTGCAGTGGAAATGAAACCAACTAGTATCCATGAGGATGTGGATTTGATCCCTGGCCTCGCTCAGTGAGTTAAGGATCTAGCATTGCTGTGAGCTGCGGTGTAGCTCACAGATGCAGCTTGGATCCCACATTGCTGTGGCTGTTGTGTAGGCCAGCTCCGATTCCGCTTTGACCCCTAGCCTGGGAACCTCCATATGCTGCGGGTGCCACCCTAAAAGCAAAAAAAAAAAAAAAAAGAAAAAGAAAAAAATTATGGAATTCTAAAGATTCTTTGTTTTCACCAGAATTCAAGATGATTCCCAGCATCTCAGTCGTCCTTTCTGGGAAATCTGCCCAGGTACCCTTTCTTATTGCAGCCTGTACCCCCTTAGCGGTCTGGTGAAGGGAGGTGGAGTAGTTGAGATTAAATACTTCAGTGGCATCTTTGTGGTCAGAATCACAGAGTTGAAATAGGCTAACATAAGACGCTCTTGGGCTAATACCTTTTTAAGGGTTGGTATTCAGGTGCTTGTTATTTAAGACATACAGGCTACAGGTATCGTATTCCCTCTTACTCTTCTCAGAACTAGTTGGAAAGCTAATCCTTGGAATGACATCACATCTGGGATTAAGAGTTCGTTTTTGATTTTATTTTTTTATAATGATTTTTATTTTTTCCATTATAGCTGATTTGCAGTGTTCTGTCAATTTTCTGCTGCACAGCAAGGTGACCCAGTCACGCATACATGTATGCATTCTTTTTTCTCACATTATCATGCTCCATCACAAGTGACCAGACATAGTTCTCAGTGCCATACAGCAGAATCCCATTGCTTATCCATTCCAAAGGTTATAGTTTGCTTCTGTTAACCCCAAATTCCCAGTCCCTCCCACCACCACCCCTGGCAACCACAAATCTGTTCTCCATGAGGGACTAAGAGTTGATGTGTGAGGAAGATGAGGCCAGATTTAAAGAGGGAGAGTCTTTTTTTTTTGGAGGGAGCCAGTATGGAATAAATGTGTCATGTGCACATAAAGGAGAATCTCACGTGTTCTTTTTATTGTAAGGAGTTTAGCACAATGTGAGACAGTAAATCATTAGAGAATCCAGACAGGAAATGAGACTTCAAAAGGACTGGGAAGAAGAGAAAGGTGTGTCCTTTATCAGGATCCTGGGGCACTGGGAAGGCTGTTTACTGCACACTTGTTCAGAGTCACATGGCATAGTCATAGTCACCTCTGGAGAGCACCCAGGTTGCAAGACTCTGCTGCCTTCCTTAAAATTTCTTAAAATTTCTCATGGGAATACCTTGATGAGACAACACCAATTAGTATAATGATCGCTGTGTAACAAAGCTCAGGGCTGCACAGCATGCAGGCAGGATTGAACCTGCACCAGACCGGGGATCAAACCCGCACCACAGCAGCAGCCTGTAACAATGCTGGATCCTTAATCTACCATGCGACTAGGGAACTCCCCCAGAGGTGATTTTTTTTTTTACATATTTTATTTATTTATTTGTTTTTTTATTTTTCCATTATAGCTGGTTTACAGATTTCTGTCAAATTTTCCAAATGCACCACGTAGTGATCCAGTTATATGTACATATGTGGATTTGTCACATGTGATTAGCCATAGTTCCCAGTGCTATACAGCTGGATCAGAGGTGATATTTTCACAGAGCTAGAGCAAAGCAAGGTCACCTCCCTGGAAAAAAAAAAAAAAGTGTCCCTATTTTTCACTGCAAAAAATTGGCTATGTTTGGAAATTTGGCGGCCACCTTTTACAAAGGCAACCTCTCTTTGATGATTGCAAAACCGAGGCAGAAAAAGAAGGCCTTGAAGGGACTGGAAAAGTGTAAAGTAAAAGTGTAAGGGATTGAACAGACTGGGATTTGAATCCTGTCCCCACCACCTTTACCAGCTGTGTGAACCTGCACACAGCTTTCATTCTCTGAGCCACAGTTTGCTTATCTATGAATTTAAGATCCTAATGTCGACCTCAAGAGAATTGTATTATCGAAGGAGTAGATGCAATCACCTATTTGCCATCAATACCACAGTGCCTGAAAATAGAGTGTCAGATCATGCAAACAATTTAATCCCCCATGTTCATCCAGGGTCTGAAAGTCTCGTGCTCTTCTACTGCCTTTGCCTGTCCGAACGTTGCCCATCCCAAGACCAGCTCGGGTACCACTCTCTGCATGAAGCCTGCTCCGCTCCTCTCAGGCCACCATCATCTCACACTCCTCAGCCCTTAGGATCTGCACATTCTGCCACCAACTTGGTCATGCTTTTTTGTTGTTGTTTGTTTTTTGTTTTTGTCTTTTTAAGGGCCGCACTCATGGCAAATGGAAGTTCCCAGGCTAGGGACCAAATCAGAGCTATAGCTGCCTGCCTACGCCACAGCCACAGCAATGTGGGATCCAAACCAAGTCTGTAATTACACCTCAGCTCCCGGCAACAAAGGATCCTCAACCCGCTGAGCGAGGCCAGGGACTGAACCTGCGTCCTCATGGATGCTAGTCAGATTCGTTTCCGTTGAGCCACGACGGGAACTCCCGGTCATGCTTTGTTTGTTAATGTCCGTGTCTTGTCCCTCTTCTAGAATGAAACCTCTGAGAGGAAGGGTCTCTAATGTACACTTTGGGGTATCTTCCTTGTGTCTCACCCAGTGGGTTTTATGCTCAAATGTTGCTTGAATGAATAAAAAATGCTCACATTTCACATAAAGAGGCACAAGAGACATTCATCTCCTCCCCGAAACTGACAGGTTGCCATTGCTTCAGAAGAACTAAGAGTGATCTATATATAATCATTTATATAGTACTTCTTTATAAGGAGTGTCCAAGATGAGAAAGAACCACGTCCTCTCATCCAAAGAAAGCTTTTGCAAGATTATATGAATAAGGTTTTGCTATTAAAAGTTGTGGGTTTTCTTCATTTACGCTGCTCTAATCACTTTCTTATTTATCTTCTAGTAGTAGAGATGCCTGGTTTCTTTTTCTTATCTTTTCTTTTATTTCTGCCTTTTTGCCTTTTCTAGGGCCACGCTCGCAGCATATGGAGGTTCCCAGACTAGGGGTCGAATCGGAGCTGTAGCCGCTGGCCTTCACCACAGCCACAGCAACACGGGAGCCGAGCCGCGTCTGCAACCTACACCACAGCTCATGGCAACGCCAGATCCTTAACCCACTGAGCGATGCCAGGGATTGAACCCACAACCTCATGGTTCCTAGTCGGATTCATTAACCATTGAGCCACTACGGGAACTCTGATGCCTGGTTTCTTAAAATGGAAATCTTCTCTGATGCTGGCATTCTTTATGGCTTTGATCAGTTGTTTAACCTTGTGGCCTCAGTTTGGCCATCTGTATTATGGGGATAATACTTAGCCACCTGTGCAGCTAAAATTAGGTGAGGGGGTTGAAGTATTATGGGATGTCCTAGGGAGTGGAATTAAGTTTCAGTAAAGTTATTTGCATGTCATTATACATTATTACAATCACTGTGCACTTCAAGCTGAGTGATTGGATTTTCCAAGACTTTCTTTTACCAGTGCTTAAAATTTCAACCATGATAAAATATTTAATCATGACAGTTGATCTGATTCACAATAATGGGAAAAAAACTTTTTTTTTCCTTCTGCCTTTTTAAGAGTTGTAGGTTTGGAGTTTCCATTGTGGGTCGATGGAAACGAATATGACTAGCATCCATGAGGACGCAGGTTCTATCCCTGACCTTGCCCAGTGGATTAAGGATCCAGTGCTACCGTGAGCTGTGGTGTCGCAGGTCAGCAGCTATAGCTACGATTCAACCCCTAGCCTGGGAACCTTCCTATGCCGAGGGTTCGGCCCTAAAAAGACAAAAAAAAAAAAGGTGTATGTTTGCTTGATGATTTAAAAGGAATTAACTCCTCTTGAAAATTATTTGGAGTATTCATCAGTATTTTAGAATTTCTTGAAAAGCTTGTCTCATTGAAACTTATGTTTCTGTCCAAAGCCTTTGCTGTTTTCAAAAATGAGATAATGGATGATACCTAATTAAAATGCTCAGCACTAGGTAACACAGCTCTGTACTTTAGGAATTGGGAGGCAGGGAGGAGCCTGAACTATACCGATTGTGAGACAGAGGTTGAGAGGAATTGGCAAGTAAGCACTGAGTGGGCTTCATCTAGAGTCGTAGAATTTGAGATTTGTGCTGTGGGCATCTTCCTGTTTAGTTCATTCCTTGTATCCACTAAGAAGGTATTTGGTTGTAAGCAACTGAAACTCTGACTAAGGAGGTGGTATTTTTTCTTGTATAAAAACAAATATATGATTCAGGACTGTCATAGTATCACCTAAGTGCCATCAAGGAGTACGATTTCTTCTCTTTTCCCTGACTTCATGGTTACAACATAGCCACTGTGCTCCTGCCGTACATCTGCATTCCAAGCAGAGAGAAGGGAAAGGATGAGGGTAAAAAGTGCCTGCCAGCTCATTCTGCTACCTTCTTTAGAATCTTATGCAGCATGATCGGAACTGGGCCACACGGTCATGTCTAGCTGCAAGGGAGGCTGGAAAATCTAGGGTTTTTAAGATGAGCATATAGCCACTCTGTGTAAAATTAGGATTAAGTAGGTAAATAAGTGAGAAATATCCTGGCTAGCAGTCAGCAGCATAGTTCCCTGTTAACTTTTACAGATGCAGAATCTGAGCTGGCAAGAGCCAAGACTAAAAATCTAGTCTCCAGTGCTGTGCCTTTTTCACCAGGTTAGCAGTTTCTCCTTTTTTCTCCTCCTCTGGGAGAAATCAACTGCATTTATTTAAACAATGAGCTTATTTTCACAGTTTTTATTAGTCAAAGACATGACATAGCCATTTAGATTTTTTGATAAGCATGACATAACCCATGTTATCACACCGATTTTTTTTTTTTAAATAACAGCCATAAACACATCAATTGACTTTTTTCTAAATGAGCCCTTGAATCCTTGTTACTGGTAAATCTAGCATTTCTCATAGGTGTGAGTTCTCTTCAAAGACAACTTTTGAGGTTAGTTTGACTTATTTTTTTGATGTTGAAATTAGCTTATAGATTCCCATTACTGTCTAGAGGCCCATTAATTTTTTCCACAAGTATTTGTCAAGCAGTTACCATGTACAGGGTGCTCTGCTATTTGCTGAGTAGAGTGAACAAGATACGCTTGGATTCTGGCCTCAGTGTGCTTGCTTCCTGTGGATGGCAGATCAGAAAGCTAGCAGTAGTATTACTGTGATGGGGAAACAGAGGGTGCTCTCAGGGTCACGGCATCCTGAGACGGAATTACCATGGCATTTGGCACTGAGCAAGTCCAAACAAGCATGAATTACCCCTCATTCCCAAACAGAATACTTTCTAGTTGTAAGCATGCAAAAGCAAAGCAGCAGTGAACAGTCATGCTTTTGGATAGCTAAGTGCTGAGGAATCCAGACATACAAAATGTGAGTGCAAGGCTAAAGCCCCACTTCTTTATGGGTCAAAAAATATATATACATGAAGACCTCGAATCGCCCTGATTCTGCACACATGTGTAAGACGTGTTAAAACAATAACCATATAAATCAAAGATTTATTGTGCTGCTCTCAAAGAATTTTGCCAGTTTCTCTTTGGACATTTACTTGCTCTATAAACCTCTCTTAAGTCCATGATCCTCGCAGCCCAAACAGGGATCCCGCTCTTAGTGATGAAACATGTGAGGGTCTGAAGTTAACAATATCTCCCAGTTTGGCCAAGAAAAATACACTGAAGAGAATTTTGAGAATTAAGATAACTTTCCAGGAAGCTGAGGTCACCAGGAAAGGTTGGAAGAGTGTAGATTCATAGACAATACTAGAGGAGGAAGGAAGAAGTGGTAAAATAGGAAGGCAGCAGTTATCACTGGATGGCAGGGTCTGTGAGAGCAGGGACCGGGTCTTTATTTTTCTCTCTCCGATATCCTGTATCCCTCAGTCTCGTGCCTGGTGTAAGGAAAGCATTCACTAATATTTGTTGAATAAATGAATGAGCACGTGGATTTGATTGAAGACAAACAGACAGTATAGGAATAATAGGGAGTTCGGTCCATGCCCCATGTGTAATAATAATATGATATTCAAATATTCAGCATTTGCGGGGATGCACTGCCTCATGAATAAGTGCTCATTACACATTTGCTTGATTTCACTTTTTTTTTTTTTTTTTTGCTGCAACTAGGGCGTGTGGAAGTTCTGGGGCCAGGGATCGAACCTGAGCTGCTGTTGCCACCTGCATCACAGCTGTGGCAATGCCAGATCTTAACCCACTGTGCCACACAGGAACTTCCTGCTTGGTTTTAATTAAGAGCTTCTACTTTGATGGGCATTAAGAGAAATGCTGAGCTCAGAGTGATTTGATCCCCTTTTTATGGAATATTTGCTATGCAATTTTACATTTTTCTGTTGAAACTAAGGACCCTGAAGAAGCAATAGTCTTTGGCGCCTCATCGCTATCATAACCTTGGCACCTGCCTCGGCACAGTCCCCAGACCTAAGTGGCAGGGTTGTTTAGCTTTCATGTATCGTTTCGGCAAACTTCTTTGCCACTTAGGAAAGCGTTCTAACTTAGCTGTAGAACATGCTAGTTCTCCTTTCAGTGGAGCAGAATCTAATTTGTCTCTCCTGGTTTAGTGCAATTGAATCATCTCAGGAAAATGAGAGGCAATTACGTACCTGTTGCTAACAAGGTGCTGAAATAATCTGCCAACAGACGTAAGGTGTTTATTTATCATTGGACTGTCATTTGAGAAAACATTACGTTGTATTTCTACAATCAGGATTGCCAGAACTGACTATCAAATGCAGGCGTCACAGACCTTACAAGTGCCAGCTCTGAGGGGCACTAAAAAGAGAACAAGAGGGCTTGTGAACGCTGGTCAAGGTTCGCTCAAGTGCCGGTACCCAGCCTAATGGAAACTTTGTCGATGGGACTTGAAGGAACTGGATGGTAAAGAGGAAAAGCAGCTTTTGAGTAAAGGCCCTTCAAGTCCCAGTTCAGGAAATTATTAGATTCATTAGCCAGATACTTAGAACCAGCTATTACTGCCCAGCCAAAGGAAAAACCAGTGCCAGCAAATGTTTTAAAACTACGACTAAACAAAAGTCAGGAAGCGTGTAATGAAAACTGTACCTTTATTGTATTGTAAAGAGTTTCACTGTGACATGGAAAATATTTAAAGGAGAAGGCTGTTTAGCTAATTTGTCTGCAAGTGCCCCTGCTTAGTGGAGAAGTATCCTAAATTAACTGTAAGGCCACCCACTGAGTGAGCCTCATAAAGGGCCAAGGCTGCTCAGCTTGGTTTTGTGTAACCATTCAATAATTACTAGATAAATGCATAACTAAAAGCTCTATTACACTAATAATTTGTACTGAGATAGATGTGTGGGACACCCTGCTGGGTTAATTTGTCATCCCCGAAGCAAACTTCTAAAGAGAGCTCTTCTGCAGTGGAATCTGTTAATATGTTGTTCCAAGGAGGACAGGTTAGAGCATTAAGACCAACTGGCTCCTTAATCTCTTAAAGAGGCAAAGTGCCCCAGGGTGAGCACATGAGAGGAGAGGAAGGTGATTGGTGATTAACCAATCGGACCCCGATTTAAAGTCGTCTGGACAAAAGAAGCTGCTGTCCCTTGGGATTCCTTGCCCCTTTCTCCCTGCAACTCATGCATCTCTCCATCTCTCCCTCCTTCTCATCTGCTCTCCCTCCTTACCTCCCCCCCACAACCCACATAAATCCACAGATGCAGACACAGTGAAGGCACTGGTTCCGAGCAAGATTTCTTTGAAATCCTGTCATCGATAAGCCTTCCTGGTATCACTTGTACTATAAATCACATAATCAGATAAATCCTGAACAGGTCTTTCTGGTTTAGCCTAATATAATGGTGATTCCAATTTCAGTTTATTCTTTATTTCCTTTTTTCAGAGTAGAATAAAAAGTGTTGGACTTGTATCTTTATGTGGAATGTATTTTTCTCTAACACACACACACACACACACACACACTTGCTGTTTTAGATATGAGGCTCACATTTAAGCTTCAGTGCAGGGTTTTGAACCTCCCCTACTGACAGAACCATAAATCATGTTAAAGTTAAGTGAATTACTGTAGCATGGAACTGTAGCCTTAACAATGTTTATGGAGTATCAGCTTATCATCCATGTAGGCAAAGGCGGGTGAGCACTGATATTCGAAGTGGGAACATACAGTCCTGTTAATGTGGCTACAGTATCTCGGAGAAATCACCCATTTTTTGCTGCATCCTTTGCATTGTTGAAACTAGTGTATGTAATCACTCTCATGAATGGAGTGTTTCTTTAAATGTTTATTTCTGCAGTAAATTTACATTTGCCATATCTTTGAGTTAAATGCAGTTGTTTCCCCCACCCCACCCCCCCGCCAAACAATTCATTTTTCTTATGTACAAAGCACATGTGAGGAACGTCAGAGTTGCCAGGTTGTATTACAGTAATAAGGGACCTATGAGGAAAATATTGTGAAAGGAAATAAACCGTTTGACTTCTGAAAAAAAGAATTCAAATGGGAGAATCAGAGTGCAGTGAAAAGAGCCTGGACTGTGGAGTCAGCCAGAATAGAATTCAAATCCTGGCCAGCCCCTTGGGATCTACATCAGCTCCTGCGAGTCACCTGTCCTCCACTGGTCCCTGTTTTCCCACATGTATAAAACCTTAAGGTGTTACTAGGAGGAAGAAGCAAAATGACACCTGGAAAGGGCCATGCCTGTGATTAGTATGTTACTAAATGTTAGCTGTCTCAGATTGCCCTGTCCCCATATCATTTTGTTTTCTTTTTATGTGGTTCCCTTAAAAGGATTCTCACTTCCCTCATTCCCATCTCTAGTTCTCTCTTTTATCTGTTCTTGTAGTTCCAGGAATGTGTGTTTCTCCTCACTGGGAGGAGCCTTAGAGCCTAAAAGAGATAAGCCCGCCCAATGGCCACATGCATCACTCTTGTGTAGTTGGAGGAGCAGGGAGTGGGTCCCTTCTGTTGGTGTGAAATATGAATTTGGAAAACCTTGGTATCCCTGAGGGCTATCTCTAGATTGTCCTGAATCCCTAATACTATAATAAGAGTTACTGAATTGTTGCATACATCATAATGAACAGAAGATGTGTTAGTAAACACTCTTTCAAGTGAAACATTCTTACAAGTGAAAGAACCCCTCTGGTCTCCCCAAAAGAAAATAATGGATTGGCCCACGTAACTGATAAGTCTAAGGGTTTATGGCTTCAGGTAGAGCTGGATCCAGATGCTCAAGTGATACATCTGGAAATCTGTAACTTTATCTTCCTCAGCTCTGCTGCCCTCTGTGTGAACTTCATTCTTAGGCTAAATCTCCTCAGAACATGGCACTATTGATGGGAGCAGCTCCAGGCTTAATTCCCATCAATTCAACAATTCTAAGGGAAAAGAAAACAGCTTTTCACAATAGATTTAGGGAAGGTCCTATTCCAGCATGCTGATGGCTCTGACTGGCTTGATTTGGGTCATTTGCTTGCTTTAAAAAAGCAGTGAGGTACCACTTCACACTGGTCAGAATGGCTATCATTAATAGTAACAAATTCTGGAGAGGGTGTGGAGAAAAGGGAACCCTTCTACACTGTTGGTGGGAATGTAAATTGGTACCACCACTGTGGAAAACAGTATGGAGGGGAGCTCCTGTTGTGGCTCAGCAGTAACAAATCCGACTAGTATCCATGAGGAGGCGGGTTGGCCATTGCTGTGGCTGTAGCATAAGCTGGCAGCTACAGCTCCCATTTGACCCCTAGTCTGGAAACTCCCATATGCTGCAGTTGCAGTCCTAAAAAGCAAAAAAAAAAAAAAAAGAAGAAGAAAAAGAAAAAGAAAACATCATGGCGGTTCCTCAGAAAACTAAATATAGAACTACTATATGATTCAGCAGTCCCACTCCTGGGCATATATTTGGACAAAACTTTCATTGAAAAAGACACATGCAACCCTATGTTCATTGCAGCACTATTCACAATAGCCAAGATATGGAAATAACCTAAATGTCCATTGGATTAGACATGATAGATGACTGAATTAAGAAGATGTGGTACATATACACAATGAAATACTACTCAGCCATAAAAAGAAGAATGCCATTTGCAGCAACATGGATGAACTAGAGATTCTCATGCACTAGAGATTCTCATTACTAAGTGCAGTAAGTCAGAATGAGAAAGACAAATACCGTATGATATCACATATATCTGAAATCGAATATATGGCACAAATGAACCTATCTACAGAAAAGAAACAAACTTGTGGACATGGAGAACAGACTTGTGATTGGCAAGAGGGAGGGGAAGGGAGTGGGATGGACTGGGAGTTTGGCATTAGTAGATGCAAACTATTGCATTTGGAGTGGATAAGCAGTGAGATCCTGCTGTATAGCACAGGGAGCTATATCTAGTCACTTGTGATGGAACATGATGGAGAATAATGTGAAAATATATATATATATGTATACACACACACACATATATATATGTATACATATATATGTGTGTCACTTTGCTGTGCCGCAGAAATTGACAGAACATTGTAAATCAACTATAATAAAACTTAAAAAAAAAAAATCTTTAGGGAGGTTCCGATGTGGCTCAACAGGAACAAATTCGACTAGTAACCATGAGGATTCAGGTTTGATCCCTGGCCTCGCTCAGTGAGTTAATGATCTGGCATTGCTGTGATCTGTGGTGTAGGTCACAGACACAGCTCAGATCCTGCATTGCTGTGGCTGTGGTGTAGGCCTGCAGCTGTAGCTCCAATTCAACCCCTAGCCTGGGAACTTCCATATGCTGCAAGTGTGGCCCTAAAAAAAGCCAAAAAAAAAAAGCCCTTGATGAGAGTTCCCTAGTGGCACAGCAGGTTAAGGATCTTGTGTGGTCACTGAAGTGGCTCAGGTCACAGCTGTGTGGATTTGACCCCTGGCCCGGGGAACTTCCTCTTGCCTCAAGAAAAAAAACAAAATCTTAATGTTTAAAAGATAACAAGGAGGGGCTGGCTGCCAGGGCAGACAGCAGCCCTGAGGGGAGTGAAGCATTGGCAGCCCCGGCCACCTTACGCATCTACTTTCAGACCCCCTGGGGTTGCAGGCAGGGCTAGGTGACATAGACGACGAGGGCCCAGCGAGGCGCCAGGGGAAGGTCACGGTCAAGTAGGACCACCAGGAACCAAAGAAGGGCCTCATCCTAGAGGAGTGGGTCCTGGAGCGACCGCCAGGAAGAGGAAAGGGCAGAGTTGGAGATTGACGTGGACCAACTCCTGGACGTGGACAGCAGTGGTACCCAGGCTGCCAGGGTCAAGGAGCTGCTGATTGACTGTTACAAACCCACTGACACTCTCACCTCTGGCCTGCTGGACAAGATCCAGGGATGCAGTAGCTGAGCACGCTCAGAAGAAGTAAGGGTCCATTACCCACAGGACAATCGCTGCCCTTTGACCACACAGTGACAACAGTACTGGGGGTTCCTGCAGCCAGCTGGGGGTTCCTGGTCCCATGAGCATGGGCCCCAGGATCCCTGGCCCAGATGCCTCTTCCCTGAAATTTTAAAAAAAGATAATGGAGTTTCTCATTGGTGTGGCCCGGATTACATGCCCACCCACAGAGCTGGGGGCAGATTGCATCTACGCTAATGGCACAGGCTGAGGTGGAGAGAAGGATAGTTGCCCGAAGAGACATCAGAGCTCTGTTTCTAGAAGACAGGGTGAAGGACAGCTGGGCAGGCAAAACTAATAGCTGTCCTGTATGGGACATAGAGCAAAGCTGTCTTGAGCAGTCAGTGGGCAGTGGGTTCGGCTCTCCCACCAGCCAAGTGCCTTAGTGCTCTAGCTGGGGCTTGCAGAGCACAGATAAAACCCAGGTTTAGAGGACTGACTATCAGTCCATACCTGCAAGTCCATGAAAACCGTTCAACTCTTATCTCTATTATCTCATGTCGCTCCATTGCACCCTATGAGCCTGGTTACTTTTCATTTATCTTCATTTATCCTAAAAACACAATTCTAAGAATAATAAATAGCCCAGAGTCAAGCATGCAGACTGGTACACAGTAGATTCTCGATACATGCTTTTTATTTTCATTTATTATTATTACTAATTTGTCTTTTTAGGGCTGTACCCGCAGCATATGAAGGTTCCCAGGGTAGGGGTCAAATCGCAGCTGTAGCTGCTGGCCTACACCATAGCCACAGCAACACGGGATCCGAGCCACATCTGTGACTTACACCACAGCTCACAGCAATGCCAGATCCTTAACCCACTGGTTAAGGCCAGGGATTAAACTCGCATCCTCATGGATACTAGTCGGGTTCATTAACCACTAAGCCACAATGGAACTCCAACACCTGCTTTTTAAAGGTGTGAGCCCAGAAGTTCCCTGGTGGCCTAATGGGTTAAAGATCCAGTGTTGTCACTGCTGTGGTGCAGGTTCTATCTCTAACCTGGGAACTTCTGCATGCAGTGGGCACGGTCAAAAAAAAAAATTTGAAGGAATGACCCCACTTTGTACTAGGCACCTACACACAATTATTCTAATTCTTAGAAAAATATTTTAAATTAGGGCTCTTTTGCTCAATTTACAGGCAAGATAATGCAGATTTGAAAATGTTAAGTTCCTATACACACATAGGGAGTGGATGATTTCAAACCCAGAATAGTGGAGCTCTAAACACCATTCAAAACATATCATTTCCATTTTGCAGGAAACCAAGGTGCATAGGTGGCTGACACCAAGCTAGTTGATACCCAACCTGGGATGAAAACTTGGTCCCCTGACTTGAAGCTGGATCGATTCTTCTCATACTTCCTCCTTTTGTGTGAAATCCACCAGTGATGGGAATAAGTCCCTAAATCCTGTAGGGTGAATCCAGGAGGTTTGGAAACCTGTGTGTTAGCAATCATGTTGCTCAGAAACAAGCAATATAGGTCCAAGTTTGGTGGGGGGAATGCCGCTAATCAACCATAGCTTTGTTTGTTGTGGGGTTTATTTGTTTGGTGTTGCCTTTTTTATTTCAAACGCCAGCAAAGACTTAACAAACGGCATGAAGTCCCTGCACTTTGTAACCCTCCCATAGGCTTGAACCCCTCCACAGAGTTTACTTCTGAAATTCTCTTTTGCAGACTGCCCTTCCTAAAGGTTGTTTGAGGATTAATTCTCTGCTTGTTTCTGTTAACCTCTGTGATCATCCAATCTATGATGTGTTTTTTTTTCCCTCCCTTAGATGTTCTGATGTCTTTTATTCATCTCTTGTCCCATAGTATCGTGTGCATATTATGTGAAAGCTCAGGCTCCGTTCAAGAAACTGAAGTCTTGTGAACTTTGCTTATTAAACAACCGCTCTTCATATCTCCAGTCATCTGCTGTTGTGTGGCATTTGAGTGCATGTCACATCAGCCATTAGGACAGTTTAGGCGATTCGCGCACAAACGTGGTCTATTCAGAGAAGAGGTCCTGTCAGGACCCAAAGGCTGGGGCTCTGTCTCCCAGAGCTTGAACTGGCACATTCACTCAGGACCTCTGAGTGATGTAAAAATATCAGTCTTATATGACCAGACAGAACTCTAATTCGAAGAGATACATGCACCCCTGTATCCATAGCAGTGCTATTCACAATAGCCAAGACATGAATGTCTCTCAGCAGATGAATGTCTGAATGTCTCTCAGCAGCTGAATGGATAAAGAAGATGTGGTACATATACACAGTGGAATACTACTCAGCCATAAAAAGAATCAGAGAATGTCATTTGCAGCAATATGGATGGACCTAGAGACTCTCATACTAAATGAAAGTATGAAAGAAAAAGACAAATGCCATATGATATCACTTACATGTGGAATCTAAAATACGGCAAATATAAACAGATCCGCAAAATAGAAACAGACTCACAGACATTGAAAACAGACTTGTGGTTGTCAGGGGGAGGGGGGGAAAGTGTTGGGAGTTTGAGGATTAGCAGATGTGAACTATTGTATACAGGATGGATAAACAACAAGGTCCTACTGTATAGCAGAGGGAACTATATTCAATATCCTGTGATAAACCATAGAAAAAAAAACATGAAAAAAATATATATTCAGATATAGGTATATATCTATCTGAATCACTTTGTTGTACAGCAGAAATTAATACAAACTTGTAAATCAAATCTACTTCCATACATTTTTAAAAAAAAAAAAATCATGCCCTTCCCAAAGCCACAGCATCTTAGAGACCGAGTCCAGATATACCTTAGAACTTAATAGTCTAAAAACAATCAAAAAATAATTTCTTTTAAAAGCCACACACTGCCTTATTTCAGTTTTTTTTAAGATTTCAGCATTGTTTCATTAGAGGATAGAGAAATTGCCCACATTTAAAGCCAAGTCGTGACAAAAACAAAACTAAAGCCCAAATCTCTTTATCTAACTAGAAAATTTCCCTTAAAACTACCGCAGATATTCTAAAAAACTGTTGAAGCAGTTAACACGTATTAGATCTCTAATAAGCAACTCCCAATAACTAATGCAGTGAAAGTTGAAGGGCAGTGGTAGTGATTTCCATTGTATCTGGGTTTGGAAGGCCATGAAGAGGCCACGCTCAAAATCTGATTAGGTCATCAGAAGTGTGCCTGGGTAGCAGGGGTCTACATGGTAAAAGGGTCGGTTGGGATGGACACTTAGGGATTTCAGGTCTAAGTAAAACAGAGTCTAGAGGGGGACAGCCCCATGCAATCAATACTTATGTTCTCATTTGTCCAAGAGACAAATAGGCAGCAGGTACCTCTTACTCCACTGCTCCTTTCCCCCTGTGTATTCTGCAGTTTGGACAGGTCTCTAGCACATAGGAGCAAATTCCAGTTGAGTCACTTCTTACCTCCATTCCCATCCTTACCTATAATGGTATTACAAATAAGATAAGCTGCTTATTGATGGTCACTTAACCACAAGGCCGGGAATTGCTCCATGTGCCTTATATATGTGTCTCCTTTTATCCTCAGAACAAATCTAAGAGTTCCTGTTGTGGTTCAGTAGGTTAAGAATCCGACTAGTGGCCATGAGGATGCGGGTTCGATCCCTGACCTCACTCAGTGGGTTAAGGATCTGGCATTGCCATGAGCTGTGTATGGTGTGGGTTGCAGACGCGGCTCGGATCTGGTGTTGCTGTGGCATAGGCCAGCGGCTGTAGCTCTGATTTGACCCATAGTCCGGGAACTTCTATATGCCATGGGTGCGGCTCTAAAACGGCAAAAAATAAAAAAATCTATGAGGTATTAGTCCTAATATAAAGATGGCAACCTGAAATAAGCTTTGAAACTTGAAGCATAGCTGCTAAGTGATCGAGTTACAATTTTTAAATCCAAGTGTATCTGACTTCAAAGCCCATGGTCTATATATTGTATTAGTCTAATTTTCTTTTTTTAAAAATTGGACTGTAGTTGATTTACAATGTCATGTTAGTGTCAGGTATACAGCACAATGATTATTATATACATATATTTTTTTTTCTTTTTCAGATTCTTTTCTCTTATAGGTTATTACAAAATATTGCATATAAATCCCTGTGCTACACAGTAGGTCTGTTTTGATTATCTACTGCTTTTTTTTTTGGATTTTTAGGGCCGCACCCACAACATATGTAGGTTCCAAGGCCAGGGGTCGAATCTGAGCTGTAGTCACTGGCCTACACTGCAGCCACAGCAATGCCAGATCCGAGCCACGTCTGCAACTGACACCACAGCTCATTGCAACACCAGATCCTTTACCCACCAAGCAAGGCCAGGGATCGAACCCTCATACTCATGGATCCTAGTTGGGTTCATTAACCACTGAGCCATGGGGGGAACTCTGGTTATCTACTGCTTTTACTTTTCTGAATCATATGTTTAACTTGACATGATATACACACATGGATATCAGAAACCAGCACTTAACCAAGGCGTGTTAAAGAATGGTGGAAAAGGATGATCAAAGAATGACAGTGGGGGGTGTCCGCCATGGTGCAGTGGATTAAGAATCCAACTGCAGCAGCTTGGGTCGCTGTGAAAGTGCAGGTTCAGTCCCCAGCCAGGTGCAGTGGGTTAAAGGATCTGGTGTTCCACAGCTGCCATGTAGGTCACAGCTGTGGCTCAGATTCAGTCCCTGGCCCAGGAATTTCCATACGCCGTGGGTGCGGTTGTACAATGAAAAAAAGAAAGGAAAAAAAAAGAGGGACAGTGGATAGTTAGTGCAGATACAGAAGGCAAGAAGAATGCTTTGAAAGCCTTCAAAAAAGTGAGGCTTCAGTAGAAAGGCCAGCTGGGACAAGGATGCGGTTTGGTAGCAAAGTGGAAAGAAACAGTGTTTGTCTAGTGCTTAACTCACAAGAGAGCATTGCGAGTGTTTGGAGAGTGAACAGGAATTATGTGGGCCTACACCAGGGGCCGTCAAACTATGGTCCCCCAGTGAAATCCAGCCATCTGTCTGTTATTTAAAATAAAATTTTATTGCAACGTGGCTACACTCATTTGCTTATGTCCTATCTATGTCCGCTTCTATACTGTAGCAGGAGCGTCAAGTAATTGCAGCAAAAGTCATGAGGCCTGCAAAGCCTCAGTTGTCCTCTGGCCTTTATAGACAAATGTTTGCCAAGCCATGGTGTAGACTCTAAATCAGAGCCTTCGAGCAAGGGAGGTCTTTAAGCAGCTAAAATTGGTCTAAATGAGAACTTTAAAAGACATGGCCTGCCCCCCACCCCTTTCTCTATTTTCTTTAAGTTTGTTTTTCTGAAAGATATTGTAATTTGATCTCTATCCTGAACCTCTACCTTAACTCAGATGAAACCGGATATATGTTATCTTGGAAATCTGCAGCATAAAATTGCTTTGGTAGCAATAATATATACATACTGGTGTTTTGCAAATCATCCTGCAATGGCATATATTTCTTTCATTTGACATACCCAAATTCTTTCACATTCATCTCAGTGATGTTAAAGATACGTACTCTATGTTTTGAAAACCTTGGCTTGCCTTAGGACAAAGATTTGTTATTTAGGAAAGATTCCACCTTCTAAAGGCCTGAAAACCACTGCCAATTCCTCGTTTCTTGTGTCTCTGTTAAAATAAATCCCAGGACTCCAAACTTCTAGGCTTTCATAAATGGCAAGTCTGACTCATTCATGATTCATAAATCATAGCTATGGACCATTAAGATAGATTTCTCAGCTTCAGGTAGGTTATCATGGTGTTAGATATTGTGGTTTTGAATTTCTAAAGAAGCAAACTACATAGTAGTTGACAGCCCCAAGAATTCAAGGTACCATTTGCCCTTATGGAAAGCTTTTTTTTTTTCTAAGTGCAATCTTTTCCCCCACGTTCTGCTCCTTTTAGAGCTCTGCCTTATTAAAATCTTTACTTCTAAATATGAGCAATCAGGGGTTCTTAATAGCACCTTGTACTCTTCAGAAATGGTTATTTTTGTAAGAATATCCTACTGCTAAAGACAGGTGAGTAGCGTTTTCGTCTAATAGTGCTGAAAAAGAAACAATTTGGAATCTTATCTGTTGTCCCTGACTCACTGCTGATTAGCGGTGAGACTACAGTTTTGGGAAGAAGGCTGTGTGTAACGCTGTCTTAAGAGCACACTGCACCTAAAGGAGGGTTAGGTTTTATTGATTGCACTGCTCTCCTGTCAGCTTATCTTTGGAGCCTCCCATAGAAGAGAGACTAGGATCGAAGGGCTGATGCTGGAAAGCAGAAACTAACATGAAAAGAGTCCAAGTCTCTGTCCAAATATGTGAGATTCTGAAGTGCTTCGTGGACAAGAAATAAGACAATCAAGGCAATGTCAGGGCTATAGTAGAGAGCATAGTTCAACCATAAAGTCTTGGTTTGAGAAAAAAGTACAAGATGGTTATTAGAATCTTGGAGGTTGTGTTTAGGCAGAACTGCTAGAAATGGTAGAGGTGACTTTCTCCTGTCTCTTTTTCTTTCCTAAGACTTAGAATGAAATGCAAGATTCCAAACCTATCTAGCCATGCCCATCTGACGTCATCTTCTGTGAGCTGGAATATGTGTCCATAAAGCTGCCTTTCTGTAGTGGACTCTCAGACCAAGAATCAATTGTTGATCGGAGTTCCCATCGTGGTTCAATTGTTAACGAATCCGACTAAGAACCATGAGGTTGCGGGTTTGATCCCTGGCCTTGCTCAGTGGGTTAAGGATCTGGCGTTGCCGTGAGCTGTGGTGTAGGTTGCAGACGCAGCTCGGATCCCGCGTTGCTGTGGCTGTGGTGAAGCCCGGCAGCTACAGCTCCTGTTAGACCCCTAGCCTGGGAACCTCCATATGCCACGGGAGTGGCCCTAGAAAAGGCAAAAAGACAAAAAATAAAAAAAATGAAGAATCCATTGTTGATCCACCTACTTCTCTTTCCCCAGTCTTAAGCAATTCTGCCTTAAAGGAAGAAGAATTTTTTTAAGTTAAAAAATGTATTATCAGTCACGGTGAATTTTTAACTTTTTAAAGCTAAAACCAAGAGAGTCTTTTAAATAATTAGGGCAGGAGAGATGCAAACAAGTAAAACAACCTGTCTGACCTGCTCTCTTGTTTTTAATCCAGTAATATTATCATTTTGCAATAAATAACCTAACCTACGCCCTTTGGGAAATTCTGGGTCTCTGCTTCTTTAGTTGTGGCTACTTTGTTCAGAATATGTAGGCAGAGCCATTCCAGCCAAAGAATCCTAATCAGATTTCCTTCCTTCTCAACTTATTTGTGTTCTTTGTGAAAAGCCCAAGTAGTTGTTTGAAACAAGTCTGGTCTCTGGTTAAAGTTTAAACTAGTAGTGAGATCCATCCAGAATGGGGTGTTTCTGACACTTTCTGCTGCTCCTGGCCTAGGGTAGTAAGAGTATTAGACCCCAGCAGCAGCCAATTTTGTAGTGCCTTTTAATACACAAAATTGTATTAACATCAACATGGATACAGATGGATGCACTGCAATAAACTGTAACCACTTGAGAAAAGCCTTTATTGACTCTCAAGTAAATAATGCACATTTTAAAGGATCTAAATATGCATTTACATAATGTGCTATAATTTTTTATTGTGTCAACTACTCACACACACACATCCATAAGAGATGTTTTTCTCTGTCAAAAATTTGGACTCAGACCATTTTTTTTGTGTGCATTGCATTAGCACCATGCCAGATTCACAATGGTAGTTTCTCTTCTCTAGGGCCTGAGCTGACCTTCTCAAAATGCATTTAATGAATTTTGCTGATTGAATGATTGGTTGATTGGTTTAACCCCAGTGACACTTTCCAAAATAATTTGCGAGTACTTGGACAAAAAAATTGGGCACACTAGAAACATCTAATCCAAGATAAAAGAGAGAAAACAAGAAATAGGCAAAAAAGAAAACCAAATTTAGACATTGCTGAAATCTGAAGTCTGAGTTTCAGAGCAGTGGAAGGACCCAGTGCAGTCTCAATGGGCAGGAAAAGAGGGCCACTAGCAGGTTGTCCACAGAAACAGCATGTATGTAATAATATTTAACAGAACTTTGTGATGTCTGTGACACAACTGTTGTCTGTCTGAAGAAATTAAAGCTGAGGATCTTAAATGATGTATATTTCAGTTCCATGGTGGATTAATGGCTGAAGCAGAACGTCCAAGACAGGCATGAGAAAGTAGGGGCTGTGAAGGATGACCCTTTGAAATACAGACTCAGCACTTGTCTAATTCGAATCTACAGGCTAAATGATTTCCTGGTATTAATTAAGAATTAATTGATCCCTATAAATCAGTCATTGCAGAATTAACTCCATTTAGTACCTTGTGCTCTCAGTGTTGTGTTGAAATAACCTCTCTGACACAAAGAAAAGGTGAATACATTGTTTTTCGTAAAATGTAATAAAGAGACTAAGGTCTAAATTTATGTTTTTAATGATTTTCTTTTACGTATTTAACAATGACAACATCAAAAAGAGAGCAAGAATGTTTATTAACAATTAAGAGAGGGATTCCACAGTCCTGCTGAATTATTTCCTCTTACCAGGTTTCTTTAGCTTATATCTGCCCAATCTTTGCTCAAGAGAATTTTTTCCCTTGGGTAGCATTCCCCGCTGGCCACCACAATTTCATAATCTAGCAATCATCCATCACTTTCTATTGAGCACCTGAAGCATTGTCACTTTATCATTTAGATCTTCATCCTGGGGACTCTTGACAATGGAGTTGCCACCTTTGTGGTTGACATGCTGCAGAAGTTGAGTGTATCATTTTTGTTATGCTCAGTACATTCCCAGCCTCATTTGGGAAATGCCACATTCCATCTCTAACTAGAAACTATTCGGTCAGATGGAGGGCACTGGGTCAAAGCTTCTTGCTACACAAAGAAGACCATACCATATTAGATGAAAAAATGCCTTTGGTTCTTTAAAGCCGATAGCACAATTTGCAGAGTAAGAGATGACAAGGGCCACTTAACTTTTTAGCTGCAGATTTTAACTCAGAGACAGTAAGAGATTCCAAGGTTAAACATTCAGTGTATGAAGTCCTGAGTTTTACCAGTTTTTCTACAAGCTCCTTGGCTCTTCGCCAGGTTAAACATTTTTTTTTTTAAGTTTATATTTATCTGTATTACCTTATCGGTTTCAGTACCACTCCTATGTTCAATCATTCATTGTGCCATCCATAGATATTCACTGAGTGCCAGACACTGTTTCTGGGGATATGATAATGAATCATTAACTGGGTGGAAAAGATATTTACTAGGATGGAGAAGAGAGAAGAAAAGGTGTGAGGGGGCTGAAGGTCACAAGAAGTCTGTTTTGAATAGGTTATGTTCACCATGCCCCCAACTGTATGATTGAAGACCCAACTTTGTGTTGTATCCCAAATCAGTGTTGTGTCCCAAGCCCATAGTCGGAGCCTAGGAATATCTTTGGATAGATTAAAGGTTGCATGAATGAAAAGATTCCATCAGGTCATCTGCAAGGTATGGACTGGACTGTTGCTTCTACTCCAAACCCCTGTTTCTACTCTTGAAAAATTACCGTCGTCATTCTGAACCTCAGAGTCCTAGCTGCTCCAGTTATTAATCAGAAAATGCCCCAGGAGTTCCCGTCGTGGCTCAGTGGTTAACAAATCTGACTAGGAACCATGAGGTTGCGGGTTCAATCCCTGGCCTTGCTCAGTGGGTTAAGGATCCGGCGTTGCCGTGAGCTGTGGCGTAGGTCACAGACGCGGCTCGGATCCCATGTTGCTGTGGCTGTGGCGAAGGCCGGCAGCTACAGCTGTTGGACCCCTAGCCTGGGAACCTCCATATGCCGTGGGTGCGGCCCTAGATAAGGCAAAAAGACAAAAAAAAGAAAAAAAGAAAGAAAACACTCCAGTCCTAAAGATAGCCCAATTGGGAACAAAGGCCCCATGCCCGAGGATCAATAGAGAGGCATCCTTTTTGACAGTCCATGCCGGTGGGTAATGGTAGAAAGTCTGGCCAGTCTTTGTTAGTGCTCTTCAGTTTTACTAGTCACTCTCAAGGTTGGAAAAGTCTTAGTCTCCAAATATTTGGGTATTCCTTTGTTTGCTCTTTGCAGGGGATCCTTGAGTTTAGAGAGTTAAACTGCAAAAAGTAAGGAAAAATAAATACTCTCATCTGCTCTTGCTTGGGAGATGTTTTTTCTGGCCCTTATTGAGAAGTGCGAGCTGCCATCTTGGCGTTGCTTGTTTTGAGTGTCTTCACCCTTTCCCGTGCCCTTACACCCCAGCAGGCTTTACCAACCACCCTTCCAGTTCAAGGGCAGATTTTTTTCTCAGGAAAAATTACCAAGCACCTAACGTCCTTTTAAAAAAATCTAATGTAATCTTCTGGTATCGGTGACATTTAGCAGGGTTCAAATATAAGGGAGTGATAGTTGCCTGAGTCATCAGTTTGTATGAGCAGAGGGCCAGCAATTTAGCAGGACTCACTGCCTACCTCCTCAGCCTGTGGGTCCCCTTCCTCCAACTAACATCTATGCATTTCTGAGTTTGGCTTTGAAATGGCAGGGAAAAAAAAAAGGCAACATTATCCTTCCATGCAGAGTGAGGCACCCAAATTGCATGGGTTCATTAAGTGATCATTTACTACAGACTTCAAAAAAAGCTTCGTCCTGAATTAGTCCCTAGAAATTTCCTTGAAAGGGGTATAAGAGCTTTAACAATGAATTATTGTCTATGGATAGCTTGGCCTGAAAGGGGATCCATATGTGCAAACTAGAATTTGTCATATGTAATGTCAGTTAAATCAGGTCTAATCTACCAAATACATTTTTTATTGCTTGCTTCATTAAAAAGGCTCTTAAGGTAATGAATAATCTTCAGCTTCACCAAGGATTATTAATGCCTTTATAACTCATGTCCACCGAAAATAGAAAGACAGCTTGAAACTCTATCCTAATCTAACCTCCATGTTTGTCTTAGAGCTTGAAGGAAGAAAATCTATCAGACCTATCCAGTGTTAAATTCCATCACATGAGCAGTTACCGTCAATTGGGTCAGGAGAAGAAATTTTATTTTATTTTATTTTTGTCTTTTTTTAAGGCCGCACCCGCAGCGTATGGAAGTTCCCAGGCTAGGGATCCAATTGGAGCTACAGCTGCCAGGCTACACCACAGCCACAGCAACGCGGAATCCAAGCTGCATCTACACTCTACACCACAGCTCATGGCAACTGGGGATCCTTAGCCTGCTGAGCAAGGCCGGGGATCGAACCTGCATCCTCCAGATACTAGTTGGGTTCGTTACCACTGAGCCACAGTGGGAACTTCCAGGAGACGAACTTTTTAAAGGAAGTCGAGTCTGGTTTAAAAGCTGTGGCAAAGCAAGCTTTTTAACCCTGAGGTTTTCTTTTCCTACAGCAAGCCCACATGCGACACCATCGACTCTTCATTTTCCGACATCACCCATCATCCAGCAGCCTGGGCCTTACTTCTCCCACCCAGCCATCCGCTATCACCCTCAGGAGACGCTGAAAGAGTTTGTCCAACTTGTCTGCCCTGATGCTGGTCAGCAGGCTGGACAGGTGGGGTTCCTCAATGTAAGGAAACTTCTTCTTCTTTTTTTTTTTTTTTCAATTTCTGTGGAAATATTAACCGAATGTAAAAATAACAAGAGGAGACCTTATGACCATGTGACGTTGTGCTCTAATGTTGTGCTGACTGACTGCAGGCAAATGTCATATTTATTCTAGATTGTGGGAAAGTTAACTTACTCTAAGAGTGATTGGCTAGGGTTTAAAAACAGTGTTTGTGTTATCTTCACAACTGTCAAGTTTATGGATATAAATCATCTCAAGGGTGAACTATATAACCTTCTAAGGTCTGTGGGCAGATAATTCCGCCTCATGCATACTAACCCGAGGGCTCACGCAGTTAACAAAATAGAAAGACCGAATAATTTTAAATAATGGTTTTGGGTGGTGGGGAGAGATGGGGGAGGAAGGAGCACAGATGTTTCAGATCAACTAAGTTGATATTTTTAAAAAAAGTAGTCCTCTAACACTTTAGATCAAGTTGACCAGTGCTTGAACTCAAGATGCTAGAAGTAGTTTATTATAGTTTGTTATTTCTGCAAGTAGTTTTCTTTCCCACTTATCTTTGTATAAAGCTAAACAGTCAGTTATTCAGTAGCTTCAAATGAATGTCTTCCTTTTTTCTCAAACCAACAAAATCAAAATTTGAAATAATAGTCCTAATGTAAAGGTGATTTTTAAAAACCACAAATTGTATTTCAAATATAGAACCAAATGTTTACAATGGGTAGCTATATCCCAAGGCCAATAATAATAACGATGAATTGGGACTAATGAGCAGTATAAAACCAAATGCAATTTTCCTTTTCTCCTAATAACTTGCGCATGAAGCCACAGATTAGCCGTAATTATTACTGCCTAATTCAGAATATTATATCACACTGCCCTATCACTGATTTTCTTCCCTTGAAGAAATACCTGATTCTGCATATCTGAGACAGAACAGGCAGCTTTGACTAATGTCTGGTGATGTGTTAGCAGATACATTTCTGTCTAGACAACAAATCAATATGGTGCCTTTTTCTTTTTGCTTGTGTATTCGTTTGCTTGGCTTGTTCTAAAGCATTCACTTACGGACTTTTAGCCCACTCAGAAATAACACACAGGCAAGTTTATTGGCAAGAAAGCACAGCATTCTGACTGTCAGATGAGATCGTCTTTGAGGAACAATACTAAATATATAAGTGAATGCTGATGAGGGAGTGAGACTTTCTCTGCAGAATTATTAAGCTTAAACTTAAAAGTCTAGGACCACAGCATCTCCTTTAACTGGATTTTGATTTGGGACTATCGCCTAAATAGGAGCTGTTGAAAAATTACCGTCGTCATTCTGAACCTCAGAGTCCTAGCTGCTCCAGTTATTAATCAGAAAATGCCCCAGGAGTTCCCGTCGTGGCTCAGTGGTTAACAAATCTGACTAGGAACCATGAGGTTGCGGGTTCAATCCCTGGCCTTGCTCAGTGGGTTAAGGATTGGCTGAATAGTGTCACTAAAGACCAAAAGAGGCAGAAAGCCCACTTGGGGAACCATGAAAAGACTGGAGTGATCACCAGCATCATCTTTTAAATTTCTAATTTTCTTTTAACTAGTCCTAACATTATCCTATATACCTGTCAAATGCGCAGGTTTGCATTTTGATCAAAATTTTATAGGGCTTCAGGCAGGTCTCTTCATGGGACCATTTCAAAAAACTGGAAAATAAATGGATTTTATTGCTTTCTTCAGAGAGAAACTTTTCTTTTGTTAAAGAGCTGTTACTTGGTTGTTCTAACATCAGGCAGCCAAATAAATATGACTCTTATGGCATATGCTTATATAATTTAAATCAAAATTAGAAGTGATATTTTTCCTTAGCAGAATTTTGACAGCTGAATTCTAAAGTCTCTGTGCCTGATGTTATACAATATGTGAAAGTAATTTTTTATGTTCACTTAACATATTTATTAAATGTTATATAATATCAACTTTGAAGAGTGAAAATAAAATATTTTTTTATCTCAGATGCATATTTAGGAAACTGCATTATTATTATATAAATAGCCTTGATGGAACAATTCCACAACCTGTGTAAAACACTTATATGTTAGGTTGATAGTTAATAATCATTAGAATGATGGCAAAGATAATAGCTAATAGTGAATCAAGACATTCCAAGAACTGGTTGGCAGGTCATTTTACAGAACTAGATGCAAAGGTCAAAGTTATTCAAGAGATAAGTTTAGGATGCATGGAGCATGTGTGCCTAAGACTGTACTTTTGTGGAATGCCTTAAGAAACAGCCCACAATTCTACATCCATATGCTCTTATGGAAGAATTCAAGCAACTAGAATACTTTAGTAACATACAAAAAAGGTGCCTAATGAATCTTTTATTTTCAGAAGCAGCTAATGGTTCCTGTTTCTTCTTTTTCCTGTGCGTGTTTTGTTTTGTTCCCACCCTTGCAGCCCAATGGGAGTAGCCAAGGCAAAGTGCACAACCCATTCCTTCCCACCCCAATGTTGCCACCGCCACCGCCACCACCGATGGCCAGGCCTGTGCCTCTGCCGGTGCCAGACACAAAGCCTCCGACCACGTCAACAGAAGGAGGTGCAGCCTCCCCCACCTCACCAAGTAAGTATAGCTGAGACAAGGCGCCGGTCACTTCTAAAGCTCTATGTACTTGAATCCACACCTAAGCTTGGCCTCTCACTGCATAGGCTTTAGTGAAGGGCACGATCCCCAATGATGGCATGTTTGCAGAACCAGGACCAGATCAAAGCAAATACCACTCTAGGGTATTTGCTACCAACAGCACCATGTATGGAAATGACTGGTGTTTGGGTAGATGAAATGGTGTAACTACATGCCCAGGTCTGAAGTCAAGATATGAATTATTAAATTTTGCATATTATTTGAGTGGCTTTGAATGCTGTGTTCATGCTTATCAAACAGCATCTACTTGTATGAATTCTTATGAGCAGCAAGTTCCTCATACTTTTGTAGAGCCCTGCCTTCCAGTAACTTACACTCCAAGAGAAATGCATTTGATGAGCTACAAAGGTTATACCCTCATCCATCAAATAGGAAAAAAATTTAGATCAAAGTGACAGCTCAAAGGTGTGTGCGTTGAACCTTCGCCAAGAGTAAGAGCCTGGCAAGAGATCAGAGCTAGTGGCCATGGCAGTTGTATGGCTAGGCTTGGCAGAGGGAAGAGATAGAAGGTGGAACTGAAAGGAAAGAGAAAACTCTTGGCTCTTCTCTGAATAGTCTGGGAATGTGCAGTCAGACAATAGAGAACCTCAAAATCTTTTTGGATGATGGGAATCATTGCTTGATGAATTAGAGGAAGAACAATTCTCCTGATATTTCCTGATATTTTAAAGATGACAAGGGACTAGAAATAGCTTGAACACATAAATTTGGCTTTTATTAGTACCTGAAACAATGACAAAAACAGCGATGATTGGGGCCAGAGTTCCCAAGTGATGGATGGACCTTGACAGGGGGTGTGATGACCCCCTTCTCTCAAGCTTGACAGAGGGATCAAAGTATAGGAAAGGATGGGAACTGTGACAGTGATCCTAAGATGAGAAGGTCTTCAAGGAGGTGAGTCTTGATGCTAGGAATCTACTGAGGAAAAGATGAGCATAGACCAGGAGAGAGGTGTTAAGGATCAAGAACTTGAGCAGCAGTTATGGAAGTTGAATGGAGGGGAGCACAGAAAGGATTTTCGTAGATGTAAACTTTGGAATTGGACAATATTTGGGTGAATATTGTGAAGGATGATTCAGATCTCTCGGTACTAGAGACATGACAGTGTTAAGTAGAGGAGGGACAGGACCAAAGAAAAAAAATGAGCCTCTGTTGATACTGTGTTCGTTGGATTTAATTTTGAGAACACCATATCCAAAATGTCTAGAGCCCTTTATGGGCGTGAATGAGCTCTGGGTTATCTAGTACATATTCATTTTGATGATGTATGCAGAATTGAGTGGCCTTGTGTGTGATTTTGGTTTTATAGCAAAAAAGACTGAGAGTCCAGGGACAATTTGAGGGGACGCTTACTTCTCTTGGTAAGAAGTGGTTCAACACTTTTCAGCAAAGGAGAAAAACCTGAATGACCAATGACATAGGAAGCAAACCAGATTTGCTCTAAGAATCTTGGAAATTCACCTTAGAAAAGAAGCCTCTGAGCAGCAGAAGCTTGTAAGCTTATTGTGTATTCACGTAACATCTTTAAACGAGTCAGAGAAATAACCATCCCCAAACTCTATTTAAATCTAGTCACTGGGAATATTTTTCTTTATTTGCTTGTTTAATATAATGATTTTTATTTTTCCATTATAGCTGGTTTACAGTTTTCTGTCAATTTTTCAACTGTACTGTGTGGCGACCCGGTTAAGCATACATATATAGATTCGTCACAAGTGATTAGACATAGTTCCTGGTACTATACAGCAGGATCTCCTTGCTTTTCCATCCCAAAGGCAACAGTCTACATCTATTAACCCCAGACTCTGAGACCATCCCATTCCCTCCCCGTCCCTCTTGGCAACCACAAGTCTGTTCTCCAAGTCCATGATTTTCTGAGTCACTGGGGATAATAACTTACACCTTGGCAACCGTGTGTTTAATGTGCTCTGTACATGCCTCTGGGTACTTTTCTGTCCATCTTCTCTGTATATGTACAGGACTTTGGCAGAGCCCTTAAAAAGCCTTGTTTAATGTTCTTCCTGTTCTATGTAAACATATCCTCACCTCCACTATCAATGTCTCTTGTGTCTGTAGTGCATTTTCCAGTAATTGGGATGGAGCTTTTCTGAGGCACTGTAGAAGAGTGGAAATACCACATACAGTTATTGAAGTCTAAAGGATAGGGGCTCAAATTGCCGCCTTTCACATCGCTAGCTATGTCTCTTCCAATCCCAGTTTCCTCATCTGTAGAATGTGAGTGATAAAACCTAGCCAGCAGGGTTATGTGAAATCAGCCATGATAAGCCCTACCACCAAATAAATTGGAGCATTTTATTATCTGCCAAAACTCTTACCTAGTGGGAGCCTCTAGGCTTGGCTAATGAAGAAATATGTCTGCAGGACATGTAGGAGCTACTCAACCCCTCCATCAAGTTGATGCCTTTAGATCCATTTTCTCAACTCTACTCCATGGATTGAATGTAATGCCTGTGTTAGAAAATACCCATCATCCTCTTGTGTCCAGCCTCAAGCATTCTTTCAACATTCTTTCAACATGATGGGAAGAAATGTGGACCTGTGTCTTGGTAGATCCAGTTCAAATGGTCGCATGTTCATTAGCACAGTGTTTAAAGATTTTGGGGAAAAGCATTTCAGGAGAGGGGTCCCAAAGTGTGATATAGGCAATTTGATACTTAGTTTTTAAATCCCGGGATGCTAGGAATGTAGACAAAACAAAGTTTGTTCTACTGATGGCATAGAAAGCTTTATATCATCATAAATTTTAGCCCTCATTTCTAGTCTTTTTTGGGGTTTGCTGAATTCACAATAATATGTTGCTTTACAGCAGTATATCACCTGACCATTTCTACTTTATTATTAAGATAGTGGTAGTCTGGAAAACCTGTAACTTATAGCATAAGAGAAGCCTCTCAAATTGAAAATCTCAAAGCCCAGTGGGCCACATTCGGAAGAGATTTAAGGACCCCCACAAAAGAAATCCTCTTCCATACCCTGATTTCTGAACCAAATGATAAAAAAAATACAAGAAAAAAAAATCAGTTGGAAGATCAGACTATACCCTCTACTATTAGAGAATTTATTTTCTAAATACAGGAAAATGTGCCTCCTAATCCTGAAACATTAGACAGACTCACCCAAGTTGCTGACGGTGCAGGACCACTGCAGACTTTCGTGTGTGTGTGTCTGAGTGTGTGTGTGTCTGAATGTGTGTGTGTGTGTGTGTGTCTGAGTGTGTGAGAGTGTCTGAATGTGTGTGTGTGTGTCTGAGTGTGTGCTTGTGTCTGAGTGCGTGTGTCTGAGTGTGTGTGTGTGTGTGTGTGTCTGGGTGTGTGTGTGTCTGAGTGTGTGTGTGTCTGTGTAGGGGCTGGGGGTGGGAGGAGGTCTGCCGTTCCATGTAGAGTTGAGGGAGGTCCAGGTGGCTCTGTGCTCCCTGCCAGCACCTGTCTCACTAAGAGAAAGAGGGGAGGAAGGGGTGGGTTCAGTCGCATCCAGTTTCTACTCCCATTCACTGTAATAAGTGAAGGAGTGGCTAGGGGGCCAGAGTGTATGGGAGGGAAAAGATACCAAGAGTGAAGTAGGTCCCATCCCCTTGACATTCATCTTTGATGACTACCTCCTTTCATTCATTAATTCATCCTTCCTGTATGGAGCATCTGTCATATGCCAAGGCCTGTGTTAGCTGCTTGAGATAGAGATGATTCATCCTTCCTCGAGAGAAACGTGGGATTTATTGCGGGAGACCGCTGGGACACGGGTAGTTCACGCGACATCGTGAGGACGAGGGATGCAGAGGTGCCGCAGGAGGAGATGGGAGGGAGTTTGGTCCAGGGGCGGGGCCTTAGATTTTTTTGGAGAGAGTGACTTCTAAGCTTTTTAGTAGGAATATCTAAAGTCTGAGAGAGCAGGTAGAACTTCCCTTCAGAAACCATCTTATGGGTGGAAGGAGGGAGTGTCTAAAATTGGAGTCTCACTGAATAAAAATTTAGAGCAAAAGTATCGTTTGATAAATTCAGTGCTTTCCTAGAAATTAAAACCACAGACTGGTTGGATCCTGTTTATCTCTGTCAGTTTATTAGGGCTCAGCTTTAGCAAGAGGAAACATCGTGACAGGGTATTAAGTACAGATGTTCAACATCCCAGCAGTATGTCTGAAATGGAGGCTTTTTCAAAAACACTGGTCGTAGAACTTAGGACAGCCTTTTCTATTGAGGGATTTAAGACGAGTTGCGACAAAATAAGATTTTCAAAATAAAAGTAGGAAATCATGCCCAAGATCTTCTATATTACAAGTTTTTTCTGGACCCGGATTCCCTTATCTGTTAATGGAAATACTACTAATTTACACACCCTCATAGGCAGATTGTCTGGAGTGGCGTAACAGACGCACTACGCTGGAGACAGTTAGAAGTCCAAGACATCATTTTTAATATGCTCTTGTAATGAAATACAAATGGATGCCAGCCTAAAGCAGAATATGTATTTTTAAACTAATCAATTGCCTCTGGCACCAATATTTAACTTTGCAGCTGTGTCCAGGAAAACTGGGGAAAAGCACATTCGGGGAGAAAACATTTGCCTATAAAATAAATGTATTTCTCCCATTTTAATGGGAAAAATCCTTACCAGTGGCTTAAAAAACAGAGTAGTTAGGGTGGAAATAACAGGTTTTTCTCCCTCAAGGAAAACGTTCATATTGTTGATTCATTTGGAGAAAGATTGATATACTTAATGCCAGGTCTTTTTAGGATACCATGACAAAAAGAAGGAATGACCAGAAAGAGTAATTCATAACGGATGGAATTCCATTCCCACTGAGTAGCTACTTTCGTGGGTTTAGATACCCGGTGAGAAAATATCACTTCTTTCATTCATTCGATAGATAGTTATTGAGCATCCACTGTGCGCCAAGCAGTATTCTAGATGCTAGGATTATGTCGGAAATGATATAAAGTCCCTGATCGTGTGGAGCTCTCATTTTGGAGAGGAAAGAAAGATGATAAATAAAACAATAATAGGAATGATGGAAGATGGTGGTACATAAATGCTATGTAGGAAAATGAAGCCCAGACTAGAGACTAGTGGGGGAAGGATTCAGCTTAAATAAGGTATTCGGAGAAGCCCTGTCTGAGAAGGTGCGATTTGAACAAGGCCTGACAGAGGCGAGAGGGGGACCCATGAGACTGTAGGTGGGGGAAGAGCTTTCCAAGCAGAAGGAGCAGCCAGCCAGCCTGGTGTGTTTGAGGAACAGCCGGAGGCCAGTGTGGTGAGACCGCAGTGAGTGACTGAGTGAAAGTAGGGGGAGGCCAGGTCTGAGAGGCAATGTGGATGAATGTGGATGTGTCTCAGAGCTGGGGGTAGAGGGCAGGCGGAAAATGCTGGAGGTTCTTACAGGCCATTGTCAGGACCTTGGCATTTGCTCTGAGTGAGATGAGGCGTAAAGGAGTGTTACTACCTAGGTTTCAGCAGAAGCACTTTGAAGGTTTTGTTGAAAATGGATTTTGGGGGGCAGGAATTAAAGCAAGGGACCGGGTTAAAAGGATTTTTTAAAGATCCATAAATATAATGAGTGTCATGCCAGCCACTATTCTAGACATAGGGGATCCAAAAGTGAACAAAGCAGATGATCCTCTCCCCTTGGGGAGCTTACATTCTAGATGGAGGGGACAGAAGTAATCAAAGAATAAGTAAATTAGTAAGTTAGGGACTAGTAAGTACAACAGACAAAACTAACACCATTAGGGAGTGGCGGGGCGGCATACTACCATCGTAATTCAGGCCAGAGTTGCTAATGACCTGTTACCAGTATGAGAGCAGTAGGGGTGGTGAGAAGTGTTTGAAAGGTAAAGCTGATAGGATTTATTGACACATTGGATATGGGTTGAGGGAGGAAAAAACTAGAGAAATCAGCAATGACTCTTGGGTTTTCGACCTGAGCAACTGGAAGGATGGAGTTTCCATGAACTGAGATGGGAAAATGTCAGGAAGGGCAGTTCTGAGCAGTGGGTGGGGATCAGAGGCTTGATTTGACCCAGTTATGTTTGGAGATGCCTATTAGATGTCTTACTGGTGAGACTATTGATAATAACATCCTACCTATTGCGGTTCTTTGTGATTTACTGAGTTTTTCCACATGCACCATCTCATTAATTGGGAAGGGACTCCTTTTCAAACATGTAATGAAATGAATGGGTATTCCTACCAATCCTGAGGACAACAGCTCAAGAACAGGAAAAATCTCTCATTATATTTGGGTCTATTTGTGGTATGACAATTCAAAATGCACTACTCATTTCCTTAATTGCATTGTAAGATTCAATTTTTTTTCTTTTTACAATAAGTTGGCACTGAGATCATACCATAAAAATGGACTTTTCCAGAGAAGAAATTGAAGATTGGCATCGTAGCCTAGAATTATAATGAAAAGAAAAAAAAAACACTTTGAATTATGATGGAAGATAAAACATGCATATTTTCCTTTTTAAAATTAATTGGGAACACAAAAACTCAATTTAAAAATGCATAAAAGACTTGTAAACAATTTTCTCCATGCCATCTTACCATGAACTTTTGATTTTTTAAAATTTGAATTCTATTAAATTCAAAGCATATAATAACAAGTTTCTCTTTTTTATTTCTATATCTCTGATGAATCTTATATATATTCATTTTGTGAATGAGTATGAACCTGTTAGCCAAGAACATAACAATAATCTGTGACCAGGATTGAAATTCCTGGTATAATAATATATATGTTCAATGCTTTTTTGTTAGCAAAGCTCTTTACACATATACGTTATCTCATTCCATCTTCCTAAGACTCTGATAAGGTCAGGTTTTTATAGACAAGGAAACTGAGATTAGAAAATAGAGGTTATTTTCCCAAGATTAGAATCCTATGAAGCAGAGTTCCCATTATGGCTCAGTGGTTAACGAATCCAACTAGGAACCATGAGGTTGTGGGTTCGATCCCTGGCATCACTCAGTGGGTTAAGGATCTAGTGTTGCCATGAGCTGTGGTGTCGGCCGGCGGCTACAGCTCCGATTAGACCCCTAGCCTGGGAACCTCCATATGCCATGGGTGTGGCCCTGAAAAGACCTAAAAAAATAAAAAATAAAAAAAATAAAGAATCCTATGAAACTTAGTACTAGCTCCTGCTGTAACCAGATTACAAAGCAACATGACATGATTTCTGGTTACCAGGGAACCACAACTGCCTGCTCTTGTCTGCAATTAATGTCAACGCAACGAACTATTGAGCTTTTATGAATGTGTCAGGCACTTGAAAATTGTTTTTATATGTATTATCTTGTTTTAATCTTCATTTTAATGCTATGAAATGTGTACTTTATACGGCATGAAGAGATAGGTAACTTTCTCAAGGTCACTAAGCCAAGTGTAGCAGCATCATGAACCTTGAACCTGGAGTTCAGACACTGGCTGTAGCTTCCTACTGAGGATCTTTGCTTCAGCCCAGTTTTCATGTTTGCAGTGCAGACCCTATGGGAGAAGTATAAAGGAAGGTGTAGTGGTCATTTTTACTTTAGTGTGGATTGGTGTCTGTTGCTGAGACTAACTCTTGTTAGCAAGGAAAGGAGGAGAGCAGAAGATTTGGAGGGAGATAAAAAAAAAAAACAGCAAAAAGGTGAAAAACAAGAGCTATTGCTAAAGGTGGATAAGATAGATTTTCTTTATTCGCTAGGGCTCTCTAGAGCTTGGACTGTTGATAAATGCTTAGAATTACTTTCTGAGTTTTTTTTTAACCTAAATAATGACAGCTCTCTTTTTCACCAAATTTATTTTTTTTATTTTAGTATATAACGCATTGTTTAAATCAGTAATTCAACTGAGAGTCAGTGAATGATATGTCATATTTACACAATGTTTAAATGCCATAAGGATTGTATTTCCTTTTTCAGAGAAGAGTCAGTGGGTAATGACCAGAGAGAGTTTTTTTAAGTTAGCGGCTTCTTTTCACGAAACAGTTTTTCATTACTGGTGCCTAGATAATTCCTTTAGTCTTTACACTTTCTGAAAAATTTACATTCAATGAAATTCACTCCTTGTTGTACAGGTCTGTGAGTTTTATAACATCATTGATTCTTGCCGCCAATACTACAGGCAGAACAATTCCAAAGATCCCCCTCCTCTTTCTTATCTATTCTTAAGTCAGTGTCTGCTATCACTTAGGGCCGGGGCACTTATTTTGCTTTGATCTCTGTATTTCCACATTTAATTCTTCTGCCAGCACTGCTACTATCCTCTTTGTATTGTAATTTTTGATGCTCTTCCGAATTAGAGACCCATGTAAGTACAGTAGTTTATGGAATATAATAGTGGCATTTCAGGAGTTCCCTTTGTGGCTCAGTGGTTAACGGATCCGACTAGGAACCATGAGGTTGCAGGTTCGATCCCTGGCCTTACTCAGTGGGTTAAGGATCTGGAGTTGCCGTGAGCTGTGGTGTAGGTTGCAGACGCGGCTCGGATCCCGCGTTGCTGTGGCTGTGGCAAAGGCCAGCAGCTACAGCTCCTGTTAGACCCCTAGCCTGGGAACCTCCATATGCCGCAGGTGCGGCTCTCGATAAGGGCAAAAAAACAAACACACACACAAAAAAATAGTGGCATTTCATATTGGAAGGGGGAAAGGGATTTATTCAATACAGTGTATTGGGATGCCTCAGTAGCTGTCTAGAAAAAATAAAATTCCTTACACCAAAATTAATTGCAGGTGGAGCCAAAAATACGTAACATACAAATGTTAAGCCTTAAAATATCATGGGAAAACATAGAACAAATGTTTTTTGGAGTATTGGAGTGAGAAAGGGCTTTTGAATAATACATAAAACAACAACAAAAACAGAATTCGTGAAAGAAAAACAGATTAAGTTCTACTCTAGAAGTATTAAAAATATATGCATTGGGGAAAAAAACGTTATAGACAAAGTCAAAAGACAGTGATAAAATGGGGAAAATATTTGCAACACATGCGGGAGAGGGCTAAATTATCTAGTATACAGATTTTTTTTGTCAGTAAGAGAAAGACCAGCAATCCAACAGAAAGGCAAGAAAACCATATAAACGTAGAGAAATGGAAAACATTTGAAAGATGTCTCATTCATTGTACAAAAGCAATAACAATTAAAACTTCAATGGTAGTTTTACCTATCAGATTAACAAAGATCAAGAAGAAGTATCTTGACGCAATCCCAGTAAGTGCATGGAAAACAGGTACTCTCTTATACTGTTAGAAGACTGTAAATTGGTTCAGCCTCTTCAGAGGACAATTTAGTTACACACACACACACACACACGTTTTTTAAAAAATGGAAGCCATGCCAAGAATTGGACAAGTGAGCAAATACAAACATCAGGTATTCATTGCAACAGTGATTATAATAAAAGATTGGTAATACCTAAATATTTATCAATGTGATATACATTAGGAACCCTTTAAAAATAAGGACAGGTGTCTGTGAATTCATGGAATAATCTTTTGAGTTTCATTAGGTCAGCAATGGGGAGTGCTAAGAAAAAGCGTGTATAGAATACATTCTGCCGTAAAGTGGAATATGAATACACACGAATGTGTGGTGAAGGATGTAAATTGGTTTATTGGGGGGTAGCTCTTTAGTACCTTATGCAGTGAGAATGAAGGATATTACCAAGTTTTAAATCCCCTTTTATGTCCAATAGGACTTATTTAATTTTTAAAGTATTCATCTAATGAACTAAATTTCTTCCTTATACCTCAGGGGATCAAAATAATGACCAAAACTCACACATTGGGAGCAGGGAAAGGAGCTGGTCCATAAAAGCCTTGGCAAATTTTATACATCTAGCTTTTAGCTACACTAACCTGAACCTTGGGTGTAATAGTAAAAATATGTGCTCTCTCTGGTAAAGAATAATATTCTTTTTTTTTCTCACGAAGAGTATGGAATTTGGTATAAGGACAGCATTTTCACTCTTAGTAGCCATTATTGGTCTCAAGTTCTGCTTTAGGAACCCATTGGATACAAATGCACACATAGGAGATCCTGTTGTGGCTCAGCAGGTTACAAACCTGACTAGTATTCATGAGAATGTGGGTTTGAACCCTGGCCTTGCTCAGTGGGTTAAGGATCCAGCGTTGCTGAGAGCTGTGATGAAGGTCACAGACATGACTTGGATCCCACGTTGCTGTGGCTGTGGTGTAGGCCAGCAGCCGCAGCTCTGATTTGACACCTAGCCTGGGAATTTCCATATGCCGCAGGTATGGCTCTAAAAAGCAAAAAAAAAAAGACCAAAAATAACAAATGCACACGTGCTGACTTAGGTTATAATTTTTGTGAAGTATTTCTACTTTGGCTACAATCCAAGTTTTTAATGTCTAAATTTGCAAAGGATAAAGAAGAGTATTGAAAATCGGGCACTTGGATAGCTATTTTCATATGCATTACCTTAGTTGTGTCGGATTGTTATTTTAATATGCAGAATTAGAATTTAGTTGGTCTTCTAAAAAAGAGGAAAATGAGAGTGAATCAGAATTCAAAGCCAGGTCCGTTGGACTCTAAAACCTGGTGATTTCTGCTCTACTAGGACACTTACTGTATTTCAAGATATAATATCATACACCTTTCCTCTGAAAATCCTAAGACATGTTATAAGGAACTTTTTTATTATTCCAATAAAAACTCCTGGATACATTGAATTGGATGAAAAACAGAGGGAAAAGAGCAGGAAAAAAAAGAAGTGACCTTTGTAAAAAAGAGTGATAAAAGAGAACAGGCAATGGATGATTGCATTCATTTAGGTTATCATAGCCCATTTAGGTCTTATTTTTGCCTCCATTTTTTACTTTTTCAGATGACAGAAATGACAGATGGGTTTTAAGGTTTTCTTAGATAATATATGGCAATGTGGGAAACTTAAAAAATATAAAAAAGTATTAAAAATTATATTCTTCTGTAATCAACTACTTTTAACATTCTGGTCTGGTTTGCCCCCATTTTTTTTTTCTGTACATGTTTATGTGTATACACACACACACACACACACACACTCACACACACACACATACACATGATTGTGACCTACTGAATATAACATTTTGCATGTTATTTTCTTAACTAGCATTTACATCTTTTTTTCATTTAAAAAAAGCTATGAAATGTGATTTTAAATAATTGTTTCTGGAATTCCCTGGTGGTTCAGTGGGTTAAGGATTCAGCATTTTCACTGCTGTGGCTCGGATTACCGCTATGGTGTAGATTTGATCCATGGCCTCAGAACTTCCATATGCCACAAGCGCAGCCAAAAAACAAAATAAGGAGTTCCCGATGTGGCTCAGCAGTTAACAAACCTGACTAAGAACCATGAGGTTGTGGGTTCAATCCCTGGCCTCGCTCAGGGGGTTAAAGATCCTGCGTTGCCGTGAGCTGTGGTGTAGGCCAGCAGTTACAGCTCTGATTCAACCCCTAGCCTGGGAACCTCCATATGCCACAGGTGTGGCCCTAAAAAAACCAATAATAATAATAATGATAGTTTCCTATTCCCCTACCGTAAAACACCAACTTTTGACCCAGCCTATGGAATATGTGCCAGCATATCATTGAACATCTATTTTTGTCCTCAACTTGAATAATTTTATTAGGATAGATTTCTAGAATTGGAATTACTAGTATAAACAGTATGAATATTACTCTTGATACACATTGCTTTTTAGAAGAGTCATGCCAGGAGTACCCGTTGCGGCACAGCAGAAATGAATCTGACTAGTATCCATGAGGATGCAGGTTTGATCCCAGGCCTTGCTCAGTGGGGCAGGGATCCAGTATTGTCATGAGCTGCGGTGTAGGTTGCAGACACAGCTCAGATCTTGTATTGCTGCGGCTATGGCATAGGCTGGCAGCTACAGCTCCAATTCAACTCCTAGCCTGGGAATTCCAGGGTGCAGCCTAAAACAGCAAAAACAAACAAACAAAAAAAAGGTTGTGCCAGTTTACACTCTTACATATTATTTATGAATCCAATCATAACATTAAGCCTTGAAAGAGTTTGAGTATTATTTTATTTAACTGGTGGAAAGCAGATATGTTGGGATATAATACCCGTAATCAGATTTTAGAATCATTAGTCGCTGATTGGATGATTTTAGCATTTTTCTTCAACAGTTTTAATGTAAAATAGAGTAGAATTCTGGGGTTTTCTCATCTCTTTGGCTAAACCTCTTCTTAGGGATCTCTCTCTGGATTGCTCCTTTGGAAACGATAGCCCATTAGATGTGAGCCATTAGTTAAAGAGCTAGGAGTATTAGAATAAGTAATATTTATTATTCTGAACTCTTTGTATATAAAGGCTCAGAGAGATTTATTGGCTTGCCAAGATAAGATTTCTAGCAAGAGAGTGAATGGATTCAATCCAGGATTTTCTGATTCTAAAATCCATTTTCTGTTGACTACATTACACTTCTAAAAAATAAAAATACTCTTTGGGATTTTCAAGTTCTATTTGTCTTTATTTTATTTAAGATTAAAAATTACAAAAGGGATTTCAAAATCACTCGTAATCCCAGTCTTCAGAGATACCACTTTTTTTTTTTTTTTTTGCCTTTTTGTCATTTTAGGGCCGCACCCGCGGCATGTGGAAGTTCCCAGGCTAGGGGTCTAATCGGAGCTGTAGCCACTGGCCTACGCCACAGCTCACGGCAACGCCAGATCCTTAACCCACTGAGCAAGGCCAGGGATCGAACCCGCAACCTCATGGTTCCTAGTCGGATTCATTAACCACTGCGCCACGACGGGAACTCCAGAGATACCACTTTTTGTGCATATTTTCCAGTAATTTTATTGTATTTATTTTTATTGTATTTTTTTGTCATTTTAGGGCCGTACTCATGGCGTATGGAAATTACCAAGCGAGGGGTCGAACTGGAGCCGCAGCTGCTAGCCTGCACCACAGCCACAGCAACACCAGACCCGAGCCACATCTGCACCCTACACCACAGCTCATGGCAATGCCAGATCCTTAACCCACTGAGCGAGGCCAGGGATCAAACCCACATCCTCATGGATCCCAGTCAGGTTCGTTCCTGCTGAATCACAACAGGAACTCCTCTGTGCATATTTTTTAAGCGTAATTAATTATGATATATGCGTGTGCATATACATATTATGTACATACATATGCACAGTTTTATAAACTAATTGTATTCATTTTATTGCATATTATACATGTCATGGTATCAGTATTATTTTTAAAACATTTTTAATGGTGGCAGTATTCCAACACATGACTGAAACATTAACTTATCATTTGGTTCCAATTTGTTGCACTTGTAGGTAAAGCTGTAATGAACACTTTGGAGCATGCATCTTTATATGTACTTTTAAGTATTTGTTGAGGATATGGTCCTAGAAGTAGGTTTCCAAAGTTATATAGCCTTTGGAGAGACTGCAGAAGCCTTTCAAGAGGGAAGGGAATCCATTCTATTGATCTAAGTTTCTTTTTTTAGTAAACCCCAGCTGAATTCAGGGTTTGTTCCCTGTGGCTCTTTAATATAACTTTCACCTGTGCCTACCCATCTGTATTACTGCTTCTGATCAATAAATATGGTCTATCAGTTGAAAAACACACAGCACACTGATAACAATAAATGACAGAATTTGGATGAGTCCTTAGAAATAATTTTTTTTTAATTTTGTAATGATTTTTATTTTTTCCATTATAGCTGGTTTACGGTGTTCTGTCAATTTTCTACTGTACAGCAAGGTGACCCAGTCACACATACATGTTTACATTCTTTTTCCTCACAGTGTCATGCTCCGTCATAAGTGACTAGATATAGTTCCCAGTGCTATACAGCAGGAGCTCATTGCTTATCCATTCCAAAGGCAATAGTTTGTATCTATTAACCCCAAATTTCCAATCCCTCCCACTCCCTCTCCCTCCCCCTTGGCAACCACAAGTCTGTTCTCCATGTCCATGGTTTTCTTGTCTGTGGAGAAGTTCATTTGTGCCATGTATTAGATTCCAGATATAAATGATATCATATGGTATATGACCCAGCAATCCCACTCTTGGGCATATATCCGGACAAGACTTTCCTAGAAATAAATTTAAATGAACCAAAATAAAGCCATATTCCTGTCCTTAATATTTATTTAAAATTATTATGAAAAAGTGTATTATAGGCAGTTTAAGTAGACTTTTTACAAGAAATAGCCATTGTAAAGTGCCTCTTCATCACACAGATTTTTGTAACGATGTCAAAGCAGCTCTGGTTTACAAGTTGCTCTGATCCCCTTCTCTGCATGCACATATGATTTGTCTTATACGTTCCTTTCTGTATGATTAACCCCCAAATCATGATGTATCTTGAGCCCCTACCCCCTATGAAGAGCCCTAATACAAGCAGAAAGACCAGCAGAGCAAAGCCATCTGCTAGAATTGATTCTTTTCATGATTTTTGTGAACTATTGGCACGTTAAATATTTCATGCAAATTGTTACCATACATGTTAAGTAATGCTAATGTATTAAAGTTCGAATTCATTAGCTTTTCAGGAAGAAAGCTTGTGGGTATGTTTATTCTGTAATAATTTACTAGCAATAAGTAGGCTTTAATTTCATGCCCCGAGGGCTGTGTCTTTTTCTGTTGTTGTCTTTGGTAACTTGTTTGTAGAGACAAAAGAGCTACAGAGATAACAGAATGAGGTAACTGCAGAGACGTGATCAAAATAATGGAAATTTAGTGTGGTTGTCTTTAAGATTCCAAACATCTGGATGAAAACTACAACATCCATTCGATCACATGAGAATTTCTAAATCTCTGAATACTGGGTCCTGTGTCAGCAAATGCTGTATGCATTTCCTTGGTTATATAATTACATTAATAATGCTAACCCATGCCCTGCAAACTTGTCGATACTGATGGATTTCTTAGAAGGAAAAACACTCCAGCATCCTCCTGCATTTCTTTCGTGATCCGGCAAGAAATAGTGCTATTCAAGTTCCCAAATGACTTCAGTTGTAATGGATTTCAGTTAGAAATTAGCCAATGCATTTTCTAATAGTTTCCACATTTTTTTTAAGAAATGAACATTTTCTTACACTTTTTTTTTGTAGTAGTAACATGTAATAGTGCAGTTAAGATTCCAGAAACTTTTTCAGTTAGGTATTTAGTCATCTTACTGCTTCAGTCTGCAACTGAATGCATTCGCATGCACTGTCAGGTGACACTGATAAACTTGTGATAAAATTGCAACTTGAAGACACAGGGATTTGCTCAAGTCTGCATTCCTAAACTTGTGTAGATGACTTCAGCCCATTAACTAGCACATTCCTGGGCAGATAGTGGAATCACAGTAAGTCCAGCTGAATGAAGTTGAATTTTTAGCTATTATGTTTAAAGGGAAATCCCCACATGTGAGTATGTCTGCATTTCTGAACACAAAGGGCACGCATGAAGTGCATATTGATTTTGAGATACAAGGGGGAAAGTTTCAAGTGTTAGGATGCCTAGTGGTCTTAATAGTGTTTGGAATGGAAAATTGGTGTCTTTGTTTACTTTATAAATTATTTCTTCCTCTTCAAAGAAAAATTCGGTAGATTTTTTCTCCTCCAGTTTCAAACATTCAAGTCTGTAATCCTTACATTTTTGCATTTCCTGACCTGTATGGCGAAGTGTCATTTGCAACATCCTGTCTTTTCTCCTTTCCCTCTGCTATGGACACCCCTGTCCCCTGCCTCTGCTCCTTTGCTTGTGCTGCTTCCTCTGTGACCCCCAATCCATCTGCCCTTGTCAACCAACACGTCTTTTACAGCCTATCACAAAAGCCATCTCCATCTCTTTGTCAGAGTTTTTCCTGTTCCCCTGCCTGGTGTCACTTTCTGCCCTTTAACACCCCACAGATTTTTATTTATATTACTTTTAGGCACTCATATTTTTTCTTCTGGGCTCGTCTCTCCCCACTAGAGTAGCATTTTGAAGATAGCAGCATGTCTGGCTCACTTTTTATCTCCCATAATTCCCAGCACAGAGTCTGGCACAGAGCAAGTGTTCACACACTTGAGACAGACAGAAAAGAGAGAGACAGAGGGAGAAGGATATGGATCAAATTCTGATTTGGTATCATTTTATCTTAAAGAAACATCGACTGACATTGGTACAGATATTTTAATATCTTGTTTTTCAGTCATATTTTTCCCCCAAACAGGAAAGCTCTCAGCATCTTTTATTTAAAAGTATTTGACCACTCTCTTAACATCCTGGTCAGGGATGATTGTTGGGTGAAGGTTCGTACAGATTCAAAACTGATTCATCTGGAGAGGCCACGATTCCTCTATCCAGACACATCCCTTATTCCTTCTTATTCAGAAGGAAAAAAAGAAGAACCTAGACACCCTGGAAACAATAGCTGGAATTCTCTTTGGCTTGCACTCAGTCGGTTACATCCATTTCTGAGGACGTAGAGGCTGTTCTGCAGAGAACACCTGCTCGGTTGTAAAAGGCAGTGCTAATGGGTGACCTCTGCCACCCTCCCTGCCCACCCCACAATCTCCCTAGAGATAGACTCTAGCATCCGCAGAAGCTTGATCACATATAAAGAAAGAACTGTTCATGAACCATTTTTCCAATTGACCATACTGAGGCCAGACTTGTTCCGCTTAAGTGAAGGATTATAGAATTAGCAATGCATAGGATAAGTAGGCAGCACAGAAGGATATGGGATCAAATTCTGATTTGTGATTTTGATACTTACCCCTGTGGCTAAGGCTAAGACTGTTGGATAATCTGAAGAAATACGTTAAAAAGAGAAAAAACTGTGATCAGATTAGCCCAGATAAGAGCTGGTGGAAGCTTCTTATAGGAATGTTTGTCCATAATGTTAGGAAAATGGTCCATGGTGATATTGCTCATGGAGGTAAAATGGCTACTAGAAAAAGCAAACTGTTTCAGAACCAGGCAAATAATCAATAGTTTAATTTCTAATAGTCATGTTTGCCATGAGGACTTTTACAAAGAGATTATATAAGCAAATTGATTGCCCTGTTGACTTTATTAGAAAATCATCAAATGCCCCCTGAATCTTCCCTCCAGAATCTTCAAAAATGCCTACAATAATTTTCCCAGAAAATCTTCTGGATCTCATGATTTCCTGAAGCTCCTCCTACAGCATATGACTATTGCTGTTGTAAAAAGGCAAAAATTATAATTGAGAAGTACATGAATGTGGTACCATAGCATAGTAAACACACTTGCATATAAATAATTACCACATTGCCCTTTTATTTGATTTTATATTCGTGCTGAAAGCTCTTAACTGGGCATGTGTAATTGATTCACCGTGGTGTATGTGGTTGTTTTAATAAAAAGTTTCAACTGAGATTTTTGTTCAGCAGACTAACTCCCTATCCCACTGTTTCTTTGGGAAAATCAAACTCAACTTAGGTCATATCGTCCCTAGAACTACATCCTGTTATAGGTGAACACTCTGCCTATTGTAACTGCAATAATGGAAGATGAGTCAGACTTTCTTTCTTCCTTCCCTTGTTTTTCCTGTGTCCTTGATTTTTCCCAGAACCAGCTTTCTATAGAGTAAATTTCCCTGGACACTTTTTGTTCCATTCAGTGACTTGGGTACTCAGAGACTCCCACCTACTTTTTGTAGTTGTCATATCCCTTTTTTTTTTTTAAAGATTTTGAAACCAAACTTATGGTTACCAAAGGGGAAATGTTGGGGGAGGGATAAATTAGGAGGTTGAGTTTAACATATACACATTGCTATGTATAGAATAGATAAGTAACAAGGGCCTACTGTATCACACAGGGAAATCTGCTCAGTACTGTGTTGTAATAACATAGATGGGAAAAGAATCTGAAAAGGAATGGCTATATGGATATGTGTAACTGATTTCACTTCACTGTACACCTGAAACAACACAACATTGTAAGTCAACTATACTCCAACAAACTTTATTTTTTTTAGGGCCACACCCATGGCATATGGAGGTTCCCAGGCTAAGAGTCTAATCGGAGCTGTAGCTGCTGGCCTACGCCAGAACCACAGCAACACCAGATCTGAGCCGCCTCTGCAATATACACCACAGCTCACGGCAACGCCAGATCGTTAACCCACTGAGTGATACCAGGGATCGAACCCACAACCTCATGGTTCCTAGTCGGATTCATTAACCGCTGCACCATGACGGGAACTCCCAAACTTTTTTTTTTTAATACAAACACATTACCACCTCTCTTAGCACTGCTCACTTTTTAAGAATCCAGAATAAACTTTGAGCAGTTTTAGTCCTAAGAGAGCATTAAAGGCCTCCTAGGGTGTTTTGAAACCCAGACTGCAAAGTTTGTCTCATGACCGAAGAAGAGATACTAGCCAGTTGTTATCCTCATGGTACTGTTGAGTGGCTAAATTATTTGGATGCTAAACCATCTTTCAAAATGGCAAAACTGGAGTTCCTGTTATGGTGCAGCGGAAGCTAATCTGACTAGTGTCCATGAGGATTACAGGTACGACCCCGGTCTAGCTCACTGGGTCGGGATCTGCCATTGCTGTGAGCTGTGGTGTAGGTCACAGATATGGTTCAGATCGCATGTTGCTGTAGCTGTGGCGTAAGACAGCAGCTGTAGCTGTGATTCAACCATCCCCTAGCCTGGGAACCTCCATATGCTAAAGGCGTGGCCCTAAAAAAAAAAAAAAGGCAAAATTTATGTATGGCAAAAATAGAGAAGGAGATGTAATACAGACCTTTCCAAATTGACTGCTATGTATAGTCAAGGGAGAACTATCTTCACACAAAAAAAGAAAAGATAAAACAGTGCCATGTACCCTAGGATCAGTCAGGATGCTTGTTTCTGATGCACCAGCATTGGTCAAAACATCATAGGAAATCCTGCTGTGTGTCTGCGATGACCACCGCAGGCATGTGCACTGCTCTGCCAGGACCACCAAGCCAAGGCCTTGGGGTGCAGCATCTGCCATCCACCACTCAGTCTTAAAACCTTAGCTTACTCTCCATGCCCTTCTCTTCTCACCTACCTACCCAGTCCCCTACAATAGAACAGCTTTTTTTTTTCCCTCCTAACTGCTAACAGGTTTAACAGGTTCTTTTATCTACTAGCTTCCTCCTTATCTCTCCCACATCCTCTTTGTGCCCTTCCAAGCAGGTAAATTCACTACCAGGTAACAACTATAGCCCATCTTTTTCAGTATATAACTTTCTATTGAGACTTCTGAAAGCATGTCAAAGCAGAGCAATAGGCTGAATGAAACAATAAAGAGTATTTTGCTGAGCTTTTTTAAAAAGTGAATTTCCCCGACTCTGGGGAGTAAGAGGCACACACGGAACAGCTAAATGTACAACTAATTCTCAGATCTGTTTGGGTTGGTCTGATATAGGATGGGCTGGGGAAGACTTCAATAGATTGACATTGCTAGACAGGAGAGCATATCATACATTTAGATCATTTTCTATAAAGCTATTATGGGACAAATACTTCTAAAACAAACACTACCACAAAAAGTTTTTTTATTGGAGTTCCTGTCCCAGCTTAGTGGTAGCGAACCCGACTAGGATCCATGAGGACGCAGGTTCGATCACAGGCCTTGTTTAGTGAGTTAAGGATCCGGCATTGCCATGAGCTGTGGTATAGATCTCAGGCGAGGCTTGGATCCGTGTTGCTGTGGCTGTGTTGTAGGGCGGCAGCTACAGCTGCAATTTGACCCCTAGACTGGGAACTTCCGTATGCCACGGTGCAGCCCTAAAAAGACCAAAAAAAAAATTTTTGGAGTTACTGTCGTGGCTCAGTGCTCAACGAATCCAACTAATATCCATAAGGACTCAGGTTTGATTTCTGGCCTTCCTCAGTGGGTTAAGGATCAGGTGTTGCCGTGAGCTGTGGTGTAGGTCGCAGTTGCACCTCGGATCTGGCGTTGCTGTGGCTGTGGTGTAGGCCGGCAGCTACAGCTCTGATTTGACTCTAGCCTAGCAACCTCCATATGCCGTATATGCAGCCCTAAAAAATACAGAAGACAAAAAAAAAAAAGAATCTTATTACGAGACATGAGAGGACCGTCTCATTCCTCCTCTGTTGCATGCTGATTTAACACAGCCACACCGCGTGACAATCACAGCTCTATGTGGATGACTTAGTTCTAACTAAAGATGACCAATAGGACTTGGGCCAGTTTGGTGGGAATTTGATCTCTAGACCTGCTTAACAAGGGAAGCAGGAAGTCTGAGGAGTGTTCTATAAAACAGAAAATGAAAGGAAGAGAAGTAGATGATGTCAAAAAGGGGGGAAATCTGGCAAAGGGATTTGGTATTATTCTCTCAGTTATCTGTGTTTTTAAGAAATGCAAATCCTTTTCATCTCTTAAATGGTGCATTAGGCCAGAAAATGTAGGCCTTTTACAGGTATTGTTAAGAAATTTGAAATGAAGCAATAGGCTATCAAAAAATTCTAGTAAAGAAAGAATGTGAATAAATCCTAGGAGTTTGTGGTAAAGACATAAATTGAAGGACACCCCAAAACAAAATGTTCATTAGGATTTTTGAGCCAAGGAAACACCAAAGCCACAGAATTTTTTCTCACTATAGTGAAGCTCTTAAATATAAAAGCCAACAACAAAACCTTCATGTGCTGTGAAAAAAATGATAGGCTGAAGTGTGGTCCCTGAGGTTCCAGGTTTACATGGGATCTTGATGGTTTGTGCCTGAATGGGAGGGTTCTAGAGTGAGAAAACTACCAGTGTTAATACTGTAAGCACATTTTATGAATCATAAAATTCTAGACACTCCACCAAGCCTGTAAAGACAGCTACTCTAAATGGTTTTCCACCCCCTTTCTGGAGAACCCAATTCCTTCTATAGAGACTCCTCTTCCAGGGAGTTCCCTTTGTGGCTTAGCAGGTTATGAGCCCAGCTAGTGTCCATGGGATGTGAGTTCGATCCCCAGCTTCGCTCAGTGGGTTGAGGATCCATCACTGCCACAAGCTGCGGTGTAGGTGGCAGACGCAGCTTAGATCCTGCATTGCTCTGACTGTGGGGTAGGCTGGCAACTGCCGTTCCAATTTGGCCCCTGGCCTGGGAACTTCCATGTGCCACGGGGGCAACCCTAATAAAAGCAAAATTAAAAAAAAATTGAAAAAAAAGACTCCTCTTCCATATTTGAGAGAGAGGCACAGGAACGTTTCCTGATCTTTAGGAGGGTCATAGTGTGAAATCAAGGTTGTAAAATGAACTGCTTTCCTTACCTTTCTACCTAATTTCTTTCTCCGGTGCTTTTAAAGACGAGGATTTCTCTTTCTGATCCCTGAGCTCATGTTTAACTCAGAAAGTATACTTTGCAATATCCTGCATGTTCTCATTGGTGTGATGGAGGGAGAGAAGAGCTCCTCTGAGCACCAATTTGAAATCGTTTTATTCCAGCAGTCTTTGGAATCCAACACCCCTTCCCTTTTTGACTGTCTAAAATGCCCCTGCTAGCCAGATCCCTCTGCTAGCTACAGCGTTTGCACATTTCCTTGTTAATCAGCTGTGTAGGCTCGGAGACTGTGTGTTTTTGGTGTTGTTTGTGTGTGCAATCTCGTGCTGCTTCCTGAACGCATGTGTCCCTTCCCTTCACAGCCTACTCGACACCCAGCACCTCCCCCGCAAACCGATTCGTCAGTGTTGGACCACGGGATCCAAGCTTTGTAAATATCCCTCAACAGACACAGGTGGGCCGCTCTCATCTTTTCTGTATGTGGTGCAGCTTGTTGTATTCATCAGGTGCATTGTGACTTGTCTTCAGCACAACAGGCTGCTTTCCCCAGCCCCTGTTCGGTCCCCTTTCCTCCCGACCCTCACCCATCCCGGCCCTTCAGCCACAGAGCTCTCGGGAATTGTGGAAAACAGTGCCTGCAGTTTTTGCTTCTTGTATTGAAGAGAAGGGCTTCTGTTCCAGAACCCCTTTGGCTATGGGAAGAAAATTTTCCCAGGGCTAGGCAGCTTGTGCTTCCCACCTTAAAATTTCGTGCCTCTCTGCAGGCAAGCAGACAGAAGTAGGCCCCCAGTGCATCTGGAAAGTGCGCTCTGGCTGGGGTGACATCAGAGTGCATGCCCGGAATGGGGGGGACCAGCCACTCTTCTGTACTTGTTAGAGGGCCCTAGGAACTTGGCAGACTTTCTAGGAGGAAAAGAAGGGGTTCCTGGGCCCTTTTAAGTTGCTGGTGGTGGTGCAGCACTAGGAGGTGTTTGTTATGCTGGTCCCTGAAGGCTGGGAAGTTATGTATGTGAAAATATGTCATATATCGAGGTGGGCAGTGGGGAAGAGAGTATGCCGGGACATCTGGAGTTTGCTTTTCAATGGATAGTTGTGTTTTGTGCTAGTACAGGCCAAGGAGGAAAACAAATCGCTTTTAAAAGTTTTGAAATGGTCTTTGTTAACTGAGAAATGGAATACTTGGAACTCAGAGGAAGTGGATATAGAGATACATAGAGGTGTGTGAAATAGAATTAGATGAGTTTTGAAAGAAACTGTTCTCTGATTCCCCAGTTAGAGCATGACCGTGTATTATCCTGATTGAAGTGCAGAAAGTATTTTCTCTTTGAGGTTCTCAACACGATGTTTGAAAAACTTCTCTGAGATATTTTGTGCCTGTGCCTGGGTGTGTAATCTCCAGATGCCTAATTTATAACTATTCATCTTTGTTTGTAACACTATGAGCAGGTGCTTATGAAGGAGATAGATTTGCTTTCTTGGGTCCATTTGCTTTCCCTGTAAAGGGTTTTAGTTTATTGCTGTGTCGACAGCGTGGGTTAAACTGCATTGCATCTAAAGCCTTCCTTACACCAAAGCAGGGTCACGGAAAGTACAGCCCTCAGAAAAGGCAGCTGGGAGGAGAGGGGAGGGAGAAAGTTAACTCTTGAATTCCCCGTTTCTGCTGTTTCTCCTGAAACTGGCAGGTACATGGCACCTGGAATGAACATCTCCTATTCAGTCCCTCCCATAAAACTGGTCAAGTTTATTGCTTATTTTGCTCTATCTTCAAATACTTAACTGATGAATTGGAAGGTGAATAACTACCTCAAATGCATTAAAATAGAAGAACAGTTCATACTGTACTTTTGGCTCAAGTGATCAAGTTCAGTGAGAAGGGGGGAGCTGGGGACAGTGGCTTTATATCGGATGATTGCTTTTCCCAGAGCCCCAGTGGACTCGGGTTACTTCGTCAAGAGCCTCACAAATGCAGTTTGGAAATGTCCTGTTTGTATTTTACATAGTATTTTTATATAAGTTGTGATTCACAGCTCTGAAATTGAACCCTGCGTTCCATTCAATTTGTTTCTCTATAATCAAAACGTGTTCTATTCCAATATGGCTTTGTTTCACAAATGCCTTATTTAACCCAGAAACTGAGTCTTCATGATGTTGACCACAAAAATTCAATTCTTAAAAATCCAGATTTTCTACGCATCTGGATGAATGATGTCATGTGGACCCAATTTTGGCATCTGGAACTGGATTTTTGGGGTTTCCGTTAAATATTTGGCATCATCGGGACAACAGCTTCAATGTTTCTCACCACAGTGACACCTGCCACGTTGGCTTGAAGAAAGCCGTCCCCAATTGTCTTATGAGAAACTGTGCTAATGGAGTTAATTTTTTTCCCAAAAAATGTCCTGATAAAAATTATGTACTCTAAGTATTTTAATATTTAGATATATGTATTAACTCTTTTTTTAAAAAAAGAAACTACTTCCTGGAACCATTTAAAGTGGTAAGCATATATAGATATAGATAATAAAAATAATATTTTAAATGATCTTATTAAGGGGACCTCAGTTCAGAAGAGGAATTTTTTTACAGGAATTTTTTAAGACATAATTTGAATGTGACCTGCAGATTAGTAATTTCGTGGACAACCTTGCATTTTTCTATATAAATATTTTTGTTAAAGAGGCATGAAATTTGTACTAATTGAATTATAGGAAAAGTTTTCTGGGAAAATAATTTTGGTTTCTACCTTTAAACATAAAAACTGAAATCACCCAAGCAGATGCTTAAGCTTTATAAATGCTGAAGAGATATTCTGCACGTAAATCTGTAAAAAAAAAAAAATAAAAGAAAATGGCCTTGCTTTCTCCCAAAGAAATCTTTTCAAATGCTCGAAGCATCAACCTGTAGAAGACAGATTAGATACGGTCTGTCTTTTTTCCAGCAGATAGAATTTGAACTAACTCATAGACTTTTGAAGTAGGTGGCTTTCAGTGTATCATAAGACCTTTCTTTAAAAAAAAAAAAAAGGGGGGGGGTTCCCATCATGGCACAGTGGTAAACCAACCCAACTAGTATGCAAGAGGACACGGGTTCAATCCCTGGCCTTGCCCAGTGGGTTAAGGGTCTGATACTGATGCCATGAGCTGTGGTTGCAGACGCGCAGCTCAGATCCTGTGTTGCTGTGGCTGTGGCACAGGCCGGCAGCTACAGCTCTGAGTTGAGCCCTAGCCTGGGAACCTCCGTATGCTGCAAGTGTGTCCCTAAAAAGACAAAAGACCAAATAAAAGAAGTTCTTCGATGATAGGTAGCCTTATTTATTGAGCCTTATCTATATACTAAGTACCTTACTACATTATCCAACGCATCTTGACAGTCACCCAGTAGGATATATATAATTACCTCCACTTTATAGATGTGGAGGCTAAGATATAAAGAGATTGGTGGTTTTCCCAAGGCCATGCAGAGGTGAGGAGTGGAGCAAGAACGGATCCCCAGTGCTGTCTGCCTCCAAAGTCTGTATTCTCTAACCACTGTGCTGCACTGCCTATCAGACTGGTGAGCACCTTTCCCTACAGTTATTCAAACAGAGACAGATGCTCAGCTCTCAGGATTACCGCTGGCATATTCCCTGGTTTTAAATCTGAGATTGCATTAAAATCTAAATTAGCATATACCTGAAAGAATTGAAACCTAGGTCTCAAAGAGAGATTTATACACCCATGTTCTCAGCAGCATTATTCATAACAGCCAAAACGTGGAAACAGCCAAAGTGTCCATCGACGGTCAATGGATAAACAAAATGTGATGCACACATTTTATTCTGTATATGCTAGTTTCATGTGGTATTAAAAAGAAAAGGAGTTCTGCAACATGTTATATCATCAGTGGGCCTTGAAAACATTATGCAAAGTGAAGTAAGTCAGTCACATAAGGACAGATACTGTGCAATTCCACTTAGGTGAAGTACCTGGTGTAGTCAAATTCATAGAGACAGAAAGTAGGATGGTGGCCGTCAGGAGCTGGGGAGAGGATGGAATAGTGATTGTTTAACAGTCTGGAGTTCCAGTCCTATGAGATGGGTGGTGGTGGCGGCTGCATAACAGTGTGAACGTTCTGAACACCACAAAACTGTCCACTTAAAAATAGTTAGCGATGGTACATTTTATGTTGTGTGTATTTCCCCACAATTTAAAAAGTGTGAGGAGTTCCCATCGTGGTTCAGTGGTTAATGAATCCGACTAAGAACCATGAGGTTGCGGGTTCGATCCCTAGCCTTGCTGAGTGGGTTAAGGATCTGGTGTTGCTGTGAGCTGTGGTGTAGGTTGCAGACGCGGCTCGGATCCAGCGTTGCTGTGGCTGTGGCGAAGGCCGGCGGCTACAGCTCCGATTAGACCCGAGCCTGGGAACCTCCATATGCCACAGTTGCGGCCCTAGAAAAGACCAAAAAAAAAAAAAAAAAAAAAAAATGTGATCCTTAGATAAGCGGTAATGGCCCTTTGACCTCTTGGGAGTCTAATGTTCCATAAAACAGCTGGGAAAAGTGGACTGTTTATCAGTAAAATCCACATCATTGTGTGCTGCCCTCTCTGAAAGCACGGGTTCTCAGGTCTGACACATAGTGGGTAGTCTTCAGATAAACGCTGGATTTAAATGATTCATAAGGAAGTTTAAAAATAATGACTTTTTTCTTATTACAGTCATGATACGTGTTAATTGTGGAAAACACAGATGGGAAAAATAATAAAAATCACCTGTAGTCCTACTGTTAACAGTTCTGTGTAAATCCATCCAGACTGTTTCTACGCATACAAATATATTGCAAAAATGAGATCATATTATATACACTGTTTGGTAACCTGCTGTTTCTTCCCCTTAACAATATATTATGGCCTTCTTTCCATGTAAATTGGAAAAATTGAATATTGGCTTTTATTGCACCTATTCATCATCTGTAATGATTGGTAGGGAAAGATAACATGGATAATTGAAAGCCATTTTTCCTCCTCCTTCCCTTCTAGTCTGTTTTTTTTTTTTCCCCCTCCAGAGAATTTCTCTCTTCACTGAGACAGAGTTGCCTTCTCTTTAGCCTTGCCTTGGGCTCATTTTCTTTCAAAGTGCCTTCCAGTTGCACTGTGTATCTCCCCCTGGCTTTTGGCTCTGTTTGAACATTCCTGCCAAGTTACCTATCCCATTCTTCTGCCTCACGGGTCTGCTACCTCTGCCACTATCATGATTTGCTTTTCATCTTCCTTCTCCTTCTCCATTTTGTAACTCATCACTAACGTGGGGGGCGGGGCGGTGGCCACCTCCCTCCAGCCTTTATCAGCACACTTGTCTGTGCCGAGAAGCCAGGACCACTCATCCCACCTTGACTCTCCTGTTTTCCCATATTGTCCCATGAGAGTTGATATTAACATATAGAAAAATCTCTGGGCCACGGAGTATTTACTCCACTTATGTCCCCTGCATGTCCACTGAATGAGAGCATCGCCATCCTCTCAAAAAGCAAAAAGCCAGTGGCCATGTCAGTTGCATCCCATAATTTAATATGATCCCTGAAAATGAGGACCGTTAAGAGGAGGCATGTATTTAGAGAAAAAGAGTTAATGTTTCATCATCAGGTAATAAATAGAAATACCAATTCCCACACAGAAGGACTGGGCAAGGAAGTCATTTTCATTCAGGTTCTAGTTTAATCAGAATGTTCAAATAAAATGCTTAACCTGCAGAACGCCAATGAGGACTAATGCTTTAAAATGAAAAATGAGTGCAAACAATATTAAAAGCAAGCACTTCTTCCCTGCCACCCAAATCTATCACTGTTCTGCATCAACAGAATTGTGGTATCTGAAATGCTATTTAAAACCAAATTACCATTTGGGTTATTAGAAGAATCGCTTGGCATGGCATGGGCCTGATTTGTTGACAAAAAGGCACAGGTGCTGTAACCTTTGCTTAATAAATCATTTAGCTGCCTGACTTGCAAGCAGTGTGCCTGCCTTTGCTTCATGAAATTTACAAATGTATGCACAGGCCACACACTTCACTGTGCCGGAAACCTGCTGATCTGGAGAGGCCCCTGCAGAGCTAAATTATGGCCTAGCACCCTTTGTCTGCCTCTGGTGAGGGTGCAGGAGGAACAGGGGGAGGTGGTAGATATGGAGAGTGTTTGGATCTGTCGCCGTTCTGTGTGTCATATTCCTGAAGCTCAGGCAATCTGCAAAACTTCCTAAGTTCCTTTCATCAATCACTCATCATTTCTGACTATATTCCCAACACCTACAGAATGCAGGGAATAACAATTCTCCTCGAGTTGTTCAAAGTCTAATAGAGGAAACAGATGTAAAAAATGATAGTAATAACGACAACATAAACAGTGCAGCGTGATACATACAATTAGTTGCAGTCAATGCAGTTGCAATCAAACAGTGCAGTTGCAATAAGGATTTGCCCAAGAGGCTTCAAGACCACAGAGTTAGGTGGAAGAACTTTCCAGAGGGAGGAAGGGGCAGAAAAGGCTAGAGAGTTTTTCTGTCTTTGTCTAACTTTGGTTTAACTATATGGTTCTGGTTTGTGTACGTTTTACCTTTGTTTTGCCCTACCTTCGATTTTTGCCATGAGGTGGTTGATAAGGCTTTAGCCCATCTTAAGATGAGGGACACACTGAGTTCTGGTTTCTTTGGACCAAGCAGATAAAATTAGAATCCTTGCCTGATGCTGGCATATCAGCCAGAACTTACCCCCACACCCAGCCCGTCCTTTCCAAGAAACACCCCTCCTTGTGTCACATTCTCACCCAGGACACCAAACTCACTTGAGACTGCACTGCAGTTAGCTGAAGCCATTCCCTGCCTCCTCCCCACCCTGCCCCAGATGCCTGCCTGGAGGAGGGTAGATACCCCACAGAAGTTCAAGGAGCAGCTGGAGAATTGCAAAGGCAAGAAACTCAGATTTCCTTAGAGGAAAAAAATATATATATCCTCCCCCTTCCTGTTAGAATTAGATCTGAGCATTTTTTGGTACAAAGCCCATGCAGCTGAAAACTCCCGAGATTGGAGAGGAATGGCAGATAAAATTCCTTTTACTCCTAACTTTAGACAAAGTTAGCTGGCCAGATGGGCACCTCGTATTAAGCTCCGCCGAAGACCGGGTTCTGTGCCTGCACTCACTGCGGGCCTCAGAGCCCTCTAAGGTTTGGTGCTATTACCCCTATTTTGCAGAAGAGGAAACTGAAGTTTCGGAGAGTACACTTGTCCCACAAGGTAGCCGGGATTTGAACCAGTCTGTGTCCAGAACTTCTCCCTTTCCCAAATACTTCTCTGCATCCTTAACTGTTCATAATGAAAGGTTACTGACCATTTTCTCCTGTGGTCTAAGATCAACTCCAGCCCGTCATCGTACATCAAGGAATGGGGCTGATGCCGCACCTGGTTCTTCTAAGGGAACCTGTCACAGTTTCCTGTGAGTTCCTGCCACTGTGAAATCAAGGCTGAGCTCGTTCCCTCATCCTGCCTGGGAAAAAGACCTTCACTAATGACATTAGTCTGCCTCTGTGAGAACAGCCAGCCTCTGCCCAGAGCCCCCAGAGCAGAGCAGCTGAGACCCTGAGCGTTCTTTCAGATCTTGCTTAAAGCTTTATGTCATCACTTAGAAGCGATAGTATGTGTACTTTGTTTTTTGTAATTTTTAAAATTTTTTCTTGGTAATTCAGTTTTTCTAGCCTGGCTTATTAACTATAACATGATGGTAACTATACTTACTTACCTCCTATGGTTGTTTTGAGTCTTAAATTCTGTTACTGTAGGGAAAGTAAATGCTACACCTGTTAGACACTAAACAAATGATAGCCTTCGTTCTGTGGCTGATAATAAACTCATATTTCAGCGATTTTTTCTGGATTACAGAGTGTTTTCTCATTTGATCTTCAAAGCAACCCTTTGAAGTAGGCAGAGCCATTGTTACTGTTATCCCCATAATACAGACTTAAAAACTGAGGTTAAAAGAGAGAAAAGTGGGGAGTTCCCATCATGGCTCAGTGGAAACGAATCTGACTAGCATCCGCGATGAGGCGGGTTTGATCCCTGACCTCGCTCATTGGGTTAAGGATCCAGCATTGCCATGAGCTGTTGTGTAGTTTGTAGTTGCGTCTCGGATCTGGCGTTGCTGTGGCTGTGGTGCAGGCCAGCAGCTACAGCTCCAGTTCAACCCCTAGCCTGGAAACCTCCAAATGCCTCGGGTATGACCCTAAGAAGAGAAGAGAAGAGAAGAAAAGAGGAAGAAAGAAGGGAGGGAGGGAAGGAAGGAAGGAAAAGAAAGGAGGAGAGGAAGAAAGGAAGGAAGGAAGGAAGGAAGGAAGGAAGGAAGGAAGGAAGGAAGGAAGAAAGAAAGAAAGAAAAAGAAAGAAAGAAAGGAAGAAAGGGATGTCCCCAAAACCACATAGCCAGGGGTTGGTAGAGCCGGGGCACAAACCTGCTTCTGATTCCAGAGCCACACTCCCCTCAGCGTGCCCCATCAAGGAAGGGCTGTCTGAGTCTTTCAGCACATCCGCATGGGCTGCTATATGGATATGGGCAGAACCTACCTGCCAGATGCTGCCAGCCAGAAAATTAGGACACAACCCCCACAAGATCATCAGCTCGTGGATTCTTCCAGTGGGCATCTGCCCTAAAGGTACTCCAAAGCCTCGTTCGGTTGGGCACATCTCCTCTTGCAAGAGCCACTATTTCTCACCTTAAGCCAAACTGTGCCTCAAGGAAGAAGAGACGTCCCAAGGGGCAACCATCCTGCTGAGGGTGATAAGGATTGTGGCAAATTAAGGTACCCCCAGAATCTTCAGGGAAAGAAGGTACCTGGCCATTTCCTTCTCTTATGTCCTTGGCTCCAGCCATAAGTGTTGAATAGTCAGCATTACCCCTGCCATCTGCTCCCTCCTCCTGTAGGCAAGAGAGTTTCCCCCAGCTTCCTAGCCCGGATGCCAGCCCAAACTATAAGTTCTTGCCACATTCTCTTCACAGACCCTTGGCAGCTGACTCACGGACAGGCTATGAGACACTCTTAAAATAACAATTTTCAATAAACAGAACTTTTGTCTTTCAAATTTTAATTTGGCGGCACGTTTGTCATCCTCAGCCGCAAACATCACCCTGGGCCAAGCGAGAGCATCAGTTCTAGGCAGTGGTCTCCTTTCCCTCAGTTCTTATATTTTGGAGATGCCATTCTGTTTAACCACCTGTTTTGGTTTGCAGTTAGTCTTTTTATTTCTTTGTTTTTTGGCTTGCTTCAAAAAGATTTGGGAAAGCATCTGAGTTGAAGTGCATTGATGAGCATTGAAAGAATTAAGGTGCTTACATGGGATCTGGCATACAGTAAGTACTCAATGAATAGTAGTTCCTTTCATGCTTGTTTCTTTCAGTATTAAAACAAGATCAGTGGCAGTGGAGAAGGGGAAAATAAAAGGAGATTTCGCAGGAAATTTTAAAGTTCATGGAAGAAAGGAAAAGGACTTTAGCCCTTGAGAGTGTGGGAAAAGTGGGATAGAAAATGAAGTGGGGGGGGGATTAAAAACAGAAGCTGTGGGCATGTCTCATTGTGGCTCAACGGTAATGAACCCAACTGGTATCCATGAGGGTGCGGGTTTGATCCCTGGCCTTGCTTAGTGGGTCAACCACCTGGCGTTGCCATGAGCAATGGTGTAGGTCACAGACATGGCTTGGATCCTGCATTGCTGTGGCTATGGTGTAGGCTGGCAGCTGTAGCTCCGATTCAATGCCTAGCCAGGGAACTTCCATATGCCATAGGTGCAACCCTAAAAACCAAAAAAAAAAAAAAAAAAAAAAAAAAGAGGAAGAAGCTGTGAATGGGTGTAAAGAGCTGAGAGGAGTTAGATCAGAATTTGCAGTAAAGTCAGAAAACCATAATATCAAATGAAGAGCTGCCATCAGAATTCCCAGCTCTTAGATAGGTCTGGCTAATGATATTTCTGATCAGTGAAAGTTTCAGGGTAGGAAAGAAAATGTGCTTGGCATTCATGGTCTGATTTCTTTAGGGAAACAAGGAAAAAATCATGAATTGGAGAGTAGAATAGACCTGTTCTCACATCCTGGCTATGCCTTTTATCTGAGTAATCTTGGATGTGTTACCCTTTAAAATTCTCTTTCCTCTTCTATGAAATGAAGGCAATAAAAGTATCTAACTCATATAAGAAAGCCCAATTAAGTGTGGCTTAAGTCAATCCTTTTTTTTTTTCCTCCTTACATAGCAAGGAATGATGAATCGTTGTTGGCATTGTTTCATCCTGCTGCATGAAGCCAGCAAGAATTTTGTTCTTTCTAACATTCTGCTCTACCATCTTAGCATCCACATGCAGGTGCCTCTTATTATAAAATGGCTGCCGTAGCTCCAGATATCATACCTATATCATTCCCCATTATTCATCTTATGTCAGGGAACAAAGATCCTGCCGTATTCCTTCCTGTTTCCTGTTAGCAAATTTCTATTTAGGTGTCATTGACTAAAACTGGTCCCATTTTAGTTTTTAATTGCAAAAGATGACAAGGAAGCCAAAAGAAAATAATCTTGATTGGCTAAATCATCACTCATCACCCAGGGCTGGTCATATTATCCTCCCTAAACAAAACTGCCCCAAAAAAGGGGCAATAGATAGTGGGTAGACTGTTCACAGTATCTGCCATCTTCCTTTTTCCCATTCTCTGGTAGGTTTCATGTGCTTTTCAGCTCCTGTTCTTTCACTTGACTCCTTTCGTTTCTTGGTGCTTGTCTTCTTCCAGTGCCTTTCCTTCCCACACTCACTCCCTATGTGCCCAGGAGACATGTATGCTATGTGTGTGTATGAGCGTGAAGCAATCGTCTCATTTCAGTCCTCAGTTGGAGTCCAGGATTGGGGCAGAAGTACTGGAGTTTTGTGTACAACAGCTCCCATGGGGCTAGTTCAAGGCTATCCTGGTAAACGAGAACTCTGAAAAGGCAACGCTGAAGGACATGTGCCTTTGTAATTGCAGGGGGACTCTGGGAAACAGTGCCCTCTGTGCACCCCCCCCCCCAGGTGCTTATCAAACAGTCAGCAATAGGTTCTGGGTTTCTCTTTTATGACTTGGAACCAGATGCTTCCTTTGCAAAAGAAAAGAGCCTGGTTTTGCTGAGCTTGAGTCAACAGAGTTCAGAGAACAGGAAAATGAGTGGATTGGCCCTGCTCCGTGAACTCTGAGGGGAGAAGGCAGTTCAGATGGGGTTCCTACTTTGCACAAAGCCCCTGCATGTGAAAATCCCATACTGGGAAGGAATGTGCTTTAGCAAATGTTTCTGTACTCTAAATAATGACCAGTCCAGTTAGGAGAAGTTCCTTTTAAACACAGGCTTTCCCAGGGCTTCTAATGAGTCTAAGACCTTGAAGGTTCCTCTAACACACACAGTTTCAAGGCCAGAGTCCATTGTTTAATGTGAGATTCTCAAAGATCTCACATGAGTTCTCAATGATTCTTCCTGGCCACTTTTCCCACACTCCCTTGTTTACCTTCCTGTTTGTTTATTGAGGATGAAGGCACATTCTTTTATCAGTGGCCTCTGTTTTGGGATATAGCCTTTCAATAGAGCCTATTCACTGAGCTGCATTCTGCAACAAAGGCCTCCCCCAAAATATTTGCATGAGAATTTTTCCTTAGGCTTCACATTGCTTCCTTTACAGCAGAGATGAAATAACTTAGCACTTCTAATTGGCTTTTCACTTTCCAAATGCTTTACACATTAACTAATGAATCACATGAGCTTGAGATAAGCTGGATCTCTGGGTTGGAGCTGGGACACTGGGATAGGACAGGCTGTCCTGACCCTGTGTTCCTCGCCCTCTCACTCTCCTTCCCCCATCCCATCCCCCAGAGTCTAACCCTGTTAGGCCAGTGGAGCTGCAGGCCAGGCACAAACATCCTCAGCACAGGGCAACCTCAGGTCCCCACAGCGCTGCCTTCCAAGGATGGATATCCTCTCTACGTTTAAGGAAATTTAAGGCCAGCCTTCATGCCACACAGCTTCTTCCCTTCTGAAGCACAATCCCCCTTCTATGGATCTATGGCCGTGTGTGTGTGTGTGTGTGTGTGTGTGTGTGTGTGTGTGTGTGTATTAGAAGAGGAAGAGTATTGGAGGGGGGGGGTGGGGGTTGGAAGGGCAGTACAGTAGAAAAGTCCAGTAAGAGAACTAACTCTTAGGAGTTCCTGTTGTGGCTCAGTGGTTAACAAACCTGACTGATATCCATGAGGACTCGGGTTCGATCCCTGGCCTCGCTCAGTGAGTTAAGGATCCGGTGTTGTCGTGAGCTGTGGCATAGGTCACAGTTGCAGCTCGGATCCCTCATTGCTATGGCTGTGGTGTAGGCCAGCAGCTACAGCTCCAATTTGACCCCTAGCCTGGGAACCTTCATAGGCCATGGGTGCAGCTCTTAAAAAAAAAAAAAAAAGCGAACTGTAATACATCTTGGTAGAGTAAAATTAGCACTGGACTAGGAGTCAAAGTACCTGGATTCCTAGTTTATCTCTCCCACTCACCGGCTCTGTGATTGTCCTTAGAAAAAAAGAAACCAGAATTTATTGAGCACCTACTGTAATTCTGGTACCACGCTAGAGTGGAAGGGGTCCACTGATACACGTGATCCAATCCCTGCCATGCATTGTGCACAGACCTCTCAGGAGAACAGTAGACAGATTGTGGTAAGGTATGGTAAATGAAGCAGTTGAAGTATATACAATCAGCAAGTTGTACAGAGAGTAAGCAGCTAATCCTGGAGTGAAGCAGGGAATTCATGGAAGATATTCTAGAGGAAGTTTCACCTGAGCTGGTTTCGAAGGAAATAGATATCCTTCCTTTCCAGGAGAGGGGAACGGCATAAGCAAAGGAACAGTGGTGTGGGGGGGGGGGGAGCTCTACTCTCTTGGGTATGTTGGTGAATATAAAGTAAAGGACAGCATGTTGAGTAAGGAGGCTGGGAGGTTAGACAGCGTCTAGTCATGGATACTACGTGCTTTTCTACAATGATAAAGCACTTGGACTTTATTTTGCAGAAGATGGGAAGCAAGGGAAGGGCAGAGTGGGGTCTCTGTATGTGAAGGACCTCACCCTAACTTGGTTTTACACCCATGAGGTGTGAGATTTTACAGTCATGAGGTACTCTCCTCTTTGGGGCAATATAACATAATAGAGAAAATATAAGATTTGGAACCAGCTAGATTTGATTTTGATTTATCTCAGTACATGACTTATATGGATTAAATTGTAAACCTTCCTTCCCCAAATTTCATATGCTGAAACCCTAACCCCGAGTGTGATAATATTTGAAGTTTTTTTTGGTCTTTTTGCCTTATCTAGGGCCGCACCCACGGCATATGGAGGTTCCCAGGCTAGGAGTCTAACAGGAGCTGTAGCTGCTGGCCTTCGCCACAGCAACGCGGGATCCGAGCTGCGTCTGCAACCTACACCACAGTTCACGGCAACGCTGGATCCTTAACCCACTGAGCCAGGCTAGGAATCGAACCCGCAACCTCATGGTTCCTAATCAGATTTGTTAACCACCGAGCCACAAGTGGGACTCCGAAGACGGGGTCTTTGGAAGGTAATTAGGTTTAGGTGAGGGTGGGGCCTTCAGAATGGGATTAGCGCTCTTAAAAGAAAAGGCACCAGGGAGCTTGCTCTCTCTGTCATGTGAGGACTCAGCAAGAAGGCAGCCATCTGCAAGCCAGGAAAAGGACCCTCACCAGCTACTAAATCCGTTGGAACCTTGATCGTGGACTTCCCAGCCTCTAGAACTGCAAGAAGATAAATTTCTGTTGTTTAAGCCACCTGGTCTCTGGTATCTTAAGGCAGCCCAAGGAGACTTCTGCAGTGACCTTGGGGTTATTTTTAGCCTTTCTGATCCTTAGATGCCACATTTACAAAATTATAAATTAGTTCCTCCATTCCATTTATAATTTTGTGAAAATTCAACATGACTGGAATGTAAGGCCGCCAGCACGCTACCCTGGGCACAGGGGACTCTGACATGTGCTGCTGCCTTTTCACCCCTTAGAATGGACCTCTGTCAGCACCAGGGACCTGGGACCTGTGACTGCCAGTAGAGACACCGAAATGTTAATTTGGTGAGAACACTAGAGGTAATCTGGTAATTTTCACCCTGAGCTGAGCTGTCTCTCCCCTTAGCCTCCCAAGTCCATTTTCCATAAGTTGTGCCATTAATTCTCTCATTAGCTAGTAGCATGGTATTTATTTATTAAGAACATACTTAGCATACTCCCAAGGAGCAACTTAAAGCTCAGCTAACAGCTGTAGTTTCTGGTTGTGAGGAAAAAAGTCGCTGAGGAATGCATATGGAGAGTTTCCATGTATACTATAATTTCATATTAAAAAAACTATTAAACTTTATGCTAGATAAGGGAGAGAAGAAAAAAAATCCTGGTACAAAAACAAGTTAGGAACCTAGGAGCACAGTTTCTAAATGTTTATTTTGTCAGATACGCAGCAGCTGACATGATTAGTTCTAATGGGGTGGTGATCCTCATTGAATTGCAGATGGATGTGAGTGACTGAAATTCCGCCGGGACTTAAATAAGTGGTGCATACTGTATTACTTGGGCTGCATCCTTTAGCCAAGTTGAAGGCTTCTTTTTCTCCATTCCCAACACACGCATAAACGCACATACATAACACGCACACACATACATGTGTGCAAACATGCATGCATCTCTGTCCATTACAGAAGCTCCATGCAGAACATTAATTACCCATCAAGAGCAATGCTAACTTGCCTTTCTTGACCTCTGCCCCTTGCCCTCTGCCACCAATGTGCAACCCCAACCCCCCATATGCTCCATTGCAGATAATGGTATCTCAGATCCGTCTGCTTTGCTGCAGCATCAAGACCCAGATCAATGTATTGACTCCATCAGAGTGGCTGATACAGTAATTGTTAGAAGAGAAGAATGGAAAGTGAGAATGTGTCCATGTGAAAAATAAAAATGACGTTTTGTTCTTTCCTGCCCCCCTCTTCTTGCCTCATAGATCTTTATGTGTTTACACAGCAGAGAGCACTTTACTTAAGTTAATCAGCTCCTTCTACATTATTAATTGTGACAGTTAGGGTGCTACATGACAGGAAGACTATTATGGGAAACATTGATCTCACTCAGATGATGTGGACCTGAGCAGATTTGGTCTTCTTTCCCCCATCTCATTGCTTTGGGGTCCCATCAAATCACATTTCCCTGATTGACAATGCAGAACGCCTCCCATCAATACAATTGATCCTATGAAAAAGGACAAGGAACATTTTTCAGCTGGAGATAGAAGAGTTATCGTGATGGCAAAGAGACCATTTCAGAAACCTTTTTTCAGTTTGGAAACTTAAATTGGGAACTAAGGTACTGTTATCATCCCAAACAGAAGCCTAATTTATATCCTTGGAAAAATGCTACTATTAGAAGTGAAAAAAATAGATTTAGTTGAAGCCAGCAGTGAACCTGAGGATATAATAGGTGTTTTTAAAAGGCCATCCACTGATTTTTTTTTTTGTGAGAAATTTTTGGTTAAGTGCCCATCTTTGAAAGACATTTCATTAAAGTTCAACTTTCATGGCTTATACCTGTAGACCCTAACATAAATCCTATGTGAATGGACAAAAGTGAGTGGGTGTCATTTGTGACCTGGAAATAAAAGGTCAACCATTGGATTTATAGCTTTTTTAGTGAAAAGAACATAAAGATTCCTGCCAACTGGAGTCAATCCATATTTTAATGTTTCCTAGTTAAGATTATAAAATCAAGGGATTAAGATCATGCTGTTCAGTGAAGGTCAAAAATTAAATGTGATGGGCTAAGTGTCATTCCCATGGGGCAGAAGTTAATATTTCAAAACCCATTTCTACCACTGGCAGTCAAGAAATGAATTGTCCATGATCATTAACCAAGGTGAGGGGAAATCCCACTATCATTACTAAATTTAATGATGATTATTATACTAATCAGCTATATTGTTAAATTACTCTGCTGTTCTCCCCAAACAGTGATAGTGGATTGATGGCTATCAGATAAAATTCTCATAGACAGTTGTGAACAAGTCTTGATGGGGGATAATGGACAAAGGCTTGTTTGTGGGAAAAGTAGTTGTGGCTATATTATGGTTAAGAGAGAGAACGTAGAACCCAGCAGTGCATATAATATATTTCTAGGACCAAGAATCCTGTGACACTGCAGAGCTGTTGTTAAGTGTGATTCACCAGGACAAATTTTTTACATATAAAAAAAATGAACCTGCATTTCTTTTTATGGTCTTTTTCCTGTTTTATATTTTTGCCATCTTTTTCTTTACTTTTTAGGAAAAGAATCCATTTGCAGGTCCCTTTCTTCTTCCGATTTTTGGAGCTCTGGGTCCCAGCTCCTCTGGCTTCTTATTGAGAGAAGAAGTTATTTAAATATATTTATAGGATGACTCAGACATATGTACCTTGTGCCATTCTCAAATTCATCTTAAGACGCCAGTATTTTTTTTTTTTGAAGTTATGGAAATATAGAATACTGAAGCTGAGAATTTGCTTAAAGATTGTCTACTCCAGATCCCATCATTTTTCAAATATGACTTTAAGTGCATTTTGGAATAAAGAGTGTATGTTTTTCATAAAGCAGCACCTCCAAAGGAATAGCCAATCAGAGGCAAAGCAGGCCTGAAAGGCGGGGTATCTCACACCGGGAGAGGAAACGGCTCGTAGTCTAATATGTGGCTTAGAATATGGGTGTATGGTTTCTATTTCACAAAGGTGTCTTATAAAAGCTCGGTATCCCATTAGACCAACCCAAGTGCATCAGAATCCTGAGGAACAAAAAATAAAAGTTCACCTTGCAGAATTTATCTTCATACACTTCTGAGTAGTATCGGGGTGTGGGAGTGGGTGTGCATGAGTGGGTATTAAACCTGTGCTTCTGTCTGTGCTCTGGGGTAGCTTTGGGTGGCATGTTTTTCCAGCTTCTGTCCTTTATGGTGCAGACAAAGGTTAAAACTCCCATCTACTTTGACAGGCAAACACTTTGAAGGGCTTCTACAAGAGGCAGGGAGTAGGGAGGACCTTTGATTTAAAGTTCAACATTTACATTTGTAATTTTGACTAATTTCTGTGCTCGCATTAATTAAATTGAAATTGTTTAATTAGAATAAAGCTAAAATTGATCATTAGGATTAATTTAACCTGATAGGCTTTGTGTGCCTTCCTAGACAAATATTATGAAATATAGTCATAATGTAGCATTGAGAGGCATAATTTCACATCTTATAACGATTTTAATATCTGCCAGTTGTTCTCTCTGGTATCTGGATAGCTCTGAATGTTGCTATTTGTTACCTCATTACCATTCAGCTGGGTCGTGCCATCTCTCCATTGGCCTCTTCCCATGTATTTTTTCCTGTCAAAGTGGAAAGATGTACCAAATTCTCTTCACCCCTCCCTCCTAATAACATCATCCCCCTCCCCTTTCCACCACCTCCACCATCCTCCAGGAAGGCTCTTTGCTAGGCTCTTCTCTGTGGTTTTGCATCCCAGTGACCTTTGTAAACCCAGAGCTGTGGAATGACATTCCTTGTGGAATTCACTATTGCTCCTCAGTTCTGGGGTCCGTGCTGTCAAATCTGGACTGTCCCCTTGCACCCTTTCCTGGCTGCTTGCTGTGAATAAGAACCAGGCACAGAATTAAGCTCCGTAGTAAGATAAGGGATTGTAACCATTGGCTAACTCCTAGGGAGTGGGAGAGAGAAGGCAGCCCCTCCAAGTGCCTAATCTGCATCCGGGAAAGAGCTTGCCCTCTTCATCCTGTGCCTTCCATGAAGCTCCATCCAACAAGCATGCTTCCAAGTTTGGTGCCCTCTGCTTTTTATTATTGTCAAGGGATGAGGGACTTCCTGTTGTGGCTCAGCGGGTTAAGGACCCGACATTGTCTCTGCGAAGATGCAGGTTCAGTCCCTGGCCTGACTCAGTGTGTTAATGATCTGGCGTTGCCACAAGCAGTGGCATAGATATGGCCCAGATCTGGTGTTGCCGTGGCTGTGATGTAGACCACAGCTGCAGCTTGGTTTGTCCCCTGGCCCAGAAATTTCCATATGCCTCAAGTGCAGCTATAAAAAGAAAAAAAAAAATTGTCAAAGGATGAGACTACTGTCCTGCCATAAGATTCAGCATAAATGAGATAACGTTAGAGCTGCATCTGTCTGCCAACACATTAACGAATGTAAAACTTTTTGAACTATCAAGTCAACTATCAAATTGTTTTTTCTTCAAAAGAACTAAGGTCTGCATGGATAAATTAAGTCTTTGGGAAAATCTGCAAAACATTTGAGTTTCAAATTCCTCCCATCCACCATTTTACCAGAGTTACTTTAAAAAAAAAAAAGCAGTTATGTTTAGTTTGTTTCCTACAACAACTCTTAAGGCAGAATGCCAAAAGAGTGGTGGAGAATGAGTCCAAATAAGGTAGATATTGATAATAAAGAAAGTAGAGAAATTACAAACAAGACGAAAGAACATGTGATTCTCATTAATCTGGGATTGAGTGACCAGTGGTATAATAGAGACTATTTCATATGCAGGTTATCTTTCTGAAGCTTGGCCAATCATTCCTGGCCGGAAGCTGAGAAGCTTTTAGGATTGCGAGCCCTGATTTCATTCAGTTGCCATCAGTAAACTGCTGCCCCCGAAGAAACTAATTTTATCATTGATTTCTATAGAATATCATCTACATAGATTCTACTTTTATTCATGCCTTTATCCAATAGAGGAAGCTTACTATGTTCACAGCAAAGGGTTTTGTTTCGAAACATATTCACGGATCCTTAATGTTTTTAAGCATTTGAGCTAGGCCAAGTTCAAGGGCATGAGAGAAAAGAGGATATAACCAGCATCCTCTTGCTATTATTGTATTTATCCAAGAAAAGTGATTACCCATCATTGTACTAGGCCAAGAAGCTGTAAGGGCCAGCACATAGAGATGAGGTTTCTGCCTTCCCCATGTCAGAAAAGAATACACACATATATATACACACAAAGCATCACCCTAGTGTAATAGCTTAGTTTAACTTAAAAGACAAAACACTTTCATGTTTGCATGTATATTATTTCATTTCATCCTTGCAATCACCAGCTAGGAAGTTGTTCTTCTTCTTTTTTTTTTTGTCTTTTTGCCTTTTCCAGGGCCACACCCGCGGCATATGGGGGTTCCCAGGCTAGGGGTCTAACAGGAGCTGTAGCTCCCGGCCTTCGTCACAGCCACAGCAACGCGGGATCTGAGCCACATCTGCGACCTACACCACAGCTCACGGCAACACCAGATCCTTAACCCACTGAGCAAGGCCAGTGATCGAACCCACAACCTCATGGTTCCTAGTCGGATTTGTTAACCACTGAGCCATGACGGGAACTCCTAGGACGGTGTTCTTGATCAGAGGTACAGACTGAGACCAGATTCACCATGGACTCAGTTCATTTACCCTGAGCCAGGTAGCTGCTTCTCTGAACACCCACACCATCTGAACTGTTTTATCTGTCACTCTGCAGTGATGCAGCTGCTGAAATTGGGGTCCTGAGAATGCCACAACCAGCAATGCTGGCTCTACTCTCCCCTATCAGGGAAGAGCTGTGTCAGGGCAGAGATGCTATAGAGTAACGCTCAGGTGTTGAAACATTGGTTTATTGTTGCTGTACCCACTTTTTTGCTAAACTAAAATTCAGAGAGAAGTTGAGTGGCAGAGTCCCTGGTATTGTTCGTCTGCTCTCCTTCCATTTCTGCCTGCAAAGACCGTCACTGCTTTCTCTGAACTCTTGGACCCTTGCTTAGCAAGGAGATTGAGTCTTAACCTTACTCAAGAAACCAGATCTCTCCAGTTTGGTTTCTATGAGCATCCCTACTTCAACCCGTTCTGGTTCTAAACCCGAAACTAGCCATTTCTTCCTCTCCAGTGTGAACTTCATTGGCTGGAAAATCCCTGAGATCTTTTCAACCTCAAAAATCCCTTAGGTTTTTTTCATAAACATAGTAAAAGATCCTTTCTGACTTGGGGACATTTATCTTCATAACATTTTTAAACTGCATTTTTCCAGCCAGAGAAAAGAGTTCACGAAAACCCTACATCTTATATTTGGAGAGAATAAATATGCATTGACTGCTTTCCACAAAGAGCTGAAAATGATAGCAGAGAAATCCAAAGTCATGACTGTGGAATTCTAGAAGATGCATCTAGAATCTTTTTAACTGGAATGTTAACTCAAAAGCCTTATGGGGAAAATTAAGAAGATTCTGTTCTCTAGGCCAACTTTGTCTTTTTCTCTTTCTTTGACTTTAATACTAACTAATGCTTGGTGTTGCCTGGCCTCTGAGTCTAAAACGCCTGAGAAAGCAGTACAGATTCCAACTGTAAAACATTCCTTCCCCAAGCCTTGGAAACTAGCGTACCAAGACCGGCAGGGTTCAGAGGGAGCACATGTAAATGAGGCTCAGTTATAAACTCCTGAGGAGCGTTTTATTTAGTTTAAACTTGAACTTGAACTCATAAACGTGTTCCTGGAGAACAACACGGAAAGTTGATGCAGTAGAACAGGAAGGCATATTTCAGCTCATACAATTCACTTCTTTAAAAGAAGGGAAATTCTTAGAGTATTTTTTTTTTTTAACTGAACAGCCTTTAGGATGGCACAAGGTGGCATCTCTTCAAGATTTTTATGATTGTAGAATCGGAATGAAAGTTAAGATGTGGCATTTCAATTTGCCACCATTCTTGCAAAATGAACAATAGGATCTCCTAGCCATATGGTGATTTCACAAGAGAAAAAGGATATTGAAAGAGCCAACGCGATATAGCCATCATCCAATCTGTAACTGGTTTCATTAACATATAATAAAGCGATAGGCGATGTGTGGAACTGTTCCAAATTAGCACTGTGTGTATGAGTTCTGAGTTTGTTCCTAAGTCTCAGTTACTGGGAAAGTACTGTCAAGTAGAATTTATCTGAACACAAAGTAAGTGATTTTGTTCACATGCCGGATTTTACAAGACACATCCTCAAATATGTCTGCAGTAATCTTTGCTTGTGAGATCACCATCTTTAAAGTCATTGCTCCAAAGGTAAAAATGAATTAAATTTTCCATGTTGGAAAATCTCACTTTTCTCCAAGAAGCATAGATTCCTGACAGGGAATCCAAGTAGCTCTGCTGATCCCATATATTATGTTCACGTCCACCTCATTGATGGCATCCTTGACAGAGACTGTTAACACCGTGGAATTTCACCTTTGTAAACTTGCCTACCCAGCCCCACCGAGAAGCTTCCCACTCACCTCCCCTGGAAATATTCAGAATGAGTCTAATTGTGTGTAGTAGTGAATATTGCTTAGCGGTGAATTTAATCTACAAATTTAGAAGGAAATAAATCTGAACATAAAAAGCATTTGCTGTTTCAGCATTTAAAAGAAAAAAAAAGTACTATCATTTGAAACTGCCAACTCCCCCATGTGGGTTTGTTTTGCAAGTCACGTCTTAACAAAGACAAGTTTTGTTGCCATAAAACCCTAAATCCTACCACGTTTTCAGAAGGAGGAGGAAAGCATTGTTCACTGATCCCTGGTCTGGGCTTTCGGGGATGTCACATAGGAGCTTTGACTGGGCTCAGGGAAACCACTGCATCTTTATCCAGGGCATTCGGCTCTGATGAAACCCCGACCCCATCCCATGACATCTGCATCACACCGATGCCTCCCATAATGAGGCTGCTTACATTTTAGGCCAGTGTTCCAAAGTTTTGTCTCTTTATGTTTGTTATTTCCTCCCCTAAATATTGTAATAACTTGTGTACTGAGGCCTGTTTTGCGGATCAGTAAAGTTGGAACCCTGACATCGTCCAAACTAGAATTTAGGCCTCTGACTTTTTCCGTGCTCAAGCTCATTCTAGCCTCAATGAGGGATAGGAACAGTTTTATCCCTGCCAGCATAACGTCTGTACAGTGAACGATGAAAAAATGACTCCTGGACCAGTAAAATCAATAAAAGTATAGGAATGAGATCTTTGTAGTATAACCAGAGTGGTCTAAGACCCAGGGCAGCTGGTGACTGAGCTGAGACTTGAACCCGGGCCTCTGACTCACAGCCCAGAGCTGAGTTGCATCTTACGACACTCTCGCTCTCTTCTCCCCTGAGTCTGAGAGCGGGGCTGCTGCAGCCTCCTCTGCATTCTGCCCAGGTTCCACCTCTGCGGCTCATTTCTTTGGCTCACTGCAGAAGCGTCCATCGCAGCTGCCAGGCCGGGTGGTTGTGGTTGCAGTTGAGTGCACCCTGTTCCTTCCTCTCTTAATCCTGTGAATGGAGTTGAGAGGATTTCTGGTTTGCACGGTCTTTGACAGCGTCAGGGTCTGCCCTTGGTCCTGGGGGTGCTCAAACCCAGGTGGAGCGGAAGAGAGAGACTGGCTGGAGCAGGGAGAGGAGGCAGGAAATGGGACTGAAAGGCCAGGAGGAAGGACCCTGGACGGTGAACAGGGGACGATGAAAGGGGTCAGAGGTAAAGACCTGTGCTCAGGACCCCCCAGGGAAGCACCAGAGCGGGTGGGAATGGGCCCAGGTGACAGGTGGCATCCAGTGCCTAAAGGGCCCCTTGGCTGAAAAGGTTAGTTTGGGAATTCGTTTCTGGCAGAGGAGCAGGTCTTCTGTCACTCTCTTTTGCAGGATGTCTCTGGGAGACTTTATAAATGACGGGACTTTTTACTTCAGTGTTATTTTCCCTCTCCTGGACTTTTACCTGCACAACTGGAACGTTACAGCTACATGATAAATCCACTGTGCACCTGTGTTTGGGAAGAGGTTTTTCAGCTTTGGAGGAAGAGCGGGAGCTGGGAAGCCCTCGGTGGCATGATTATTGCAGTGTGGCCACGCTCGGCTGAGCGCCGACCTCCACTCCCAGGCCTCTCTTTTTAAATCAGAAAGGTCACCTCCCTGGGCCACCGTTGGGCCAGCCCCAAGTGTGACTGTCTGCACTTGTTAGACAACAGGCATTTAATTAAAATTGGAATCTGATGTGTAGAAAACATACATTTTTTTTTCTCATTTCATAGCTCCCCGGGAAATCATATTCTCTTCCTACTCAGCTCCCTTCAATTTTCCTGACCACCAAAAAAAAAAAAAGAAGAAGAAGAAAGAAGGAAGGAATGAAGGAAAGGGGAGGAAGGAAGGAAAGAAAGACATACTCGGGGAAAGATTATTTTAATGTTGAAAATCAAAACTTACAAAGGGCTGGGCTGCCTTCTTTATTTTTGCCTTTGGGTGGGACATTAACCATTAAGAAAGCCTGTATAGTATCTCCAGACCAGCGCCAGCTTTTTTTATGGCCAACTTCCCACGTGGAAAAGGGGTCATCCCATTTCGGAGCATTAAAACGGAGCGTTTCATGAACCCGTAGGTAAAATCTTTCATCTTACTTCTGTGCATTAAAAGGGGTTGCCTGATGCCTTCTGTTATTTGGTTGGACTTTGCAAAATCGAAAACACTGAAAAACACCAAACAAATAACAGACACAGGGCCCTTGCTGAAAAACCTCCCACCAAACACCCTCAGCCCGGCGTTTTCCACAGCCAGGCCCCCCGGTGCACTGTCTGGGCTCCACCCAGAACATCCGGCAGTGCCATCGTGGCCAGATAGCTAGGAACGCTGGACGATTTCATCGGGTCGTTGTCCCCTTAATCTCCACGCCGCACCTCAGATCTCAAGCAGCTTCCGTGGTGGTGCGGGCTCACTTTAATGGATAGAATCTATTTTTCATGAAAAAGCAGGAAATAAGCTGTCTCCTTCATAAAAAGATTTACAAAATGTAATCATTGTTGAAATATTCCCTTTGAACTGCCGTGTCCACGGGGGTCTCCGGCTCCCAGAGCCGTGCTTCATTAGAACCCCTCACAAGCGGCTCCAGAAGGGCAGGTACGCTGGTGGTGCCCGGCTTTGATGTCTTGAATGAATGAAAGAAAAGCACAATAAAAAAGAGCTGTTGATCAAGCATAAAATACTCTTTAAGCTGACAGAATAGCAGCGTTAACACACCCTAAGCTGCTTTTCGTTTTTCCCTTTTTTCCTCACATTTTCCTGTGCTTTGTGTACAGTGGGGGTTTGTATTTTATAAGAAGTCTCTGATCTATGTAGTATGCCATTCGCTAACAAAAACCAAAATAGGATTGTTGCTGTCCCACTTGGTTGCCTGACTACTCTCTCCCCCGCCAACTCCCCCCCCCAACCCCGGTTCCCCACACCCCCAACTTCCAAGGCGTGCAGTTCAGCCTTGCAAGGCAAGGGCCCAAATGCCTTTCATAAACTTGAGCCAGTTCCTTTTGTGCGGTTGGTTTCGCCACTCTGATTTTAATACCTCAATTAAAGACAGATTTTTATTTTCTCAAGAACTTTCTCTTGCAACTGGGGAAATGGCACTGACACAGCTGCTACTTTTAACTAAGAAATTGTATCATTCAATAAGAGAAAGTCGCCTTGGTGAGCGATGCCTTTCCAAGGGAACTGGTCCTCTTTAGGTCTCCTGTGGACCTTAAAAAATGCCTGGATATACTGTAGATTTGGAGAACCTATTTACCCTGGTTTTGGGTTTTCTATACTAGTCTCTCTGCAAGCATTAGCTCAGTCAGTCCCCACAAAAGCTGGTCAAGTTACCTCCAATTGCACAGTGTCTAAAACTGAGACCCAGGGGTGCTAACTAACTTACCTAAGATCAATTAGCTAGCACATAACAGTGTACTAGTTAAGTGATGGCATTCTGTTAACTCTTACCTCTTACTGCCATGCTCACAGCCCTCCCGTAAGTCTGCAGAGCCGAGGTGAGTGGGCCAGAGTGCAGCTTTTAATTCAGAAGTCTTTGATTTCATGAGGTAAAAGATTCCTTGATACAAATGTAAAGGGAGACCCAAAAAAGAACTTTACTGGATGGTGAGGCAGACACCGAGGCAAGCTGGAATGTGGTAAAAGAGTCAGACTTTGGAACAGGAGTCGGAATAATTGGATTGTGTGTGTACTCTCCAGGTTTGGAGGTGCTGCATGGCTTATTGGGTAAAAAGATTAGTGTTTTCCCGTCTTGAGGTTTGAACCAAACAGAGGTCTTGGCCGGGAGCAGCACGGTCACTCTCCAGGGAGTGGTGGTTTGGACAACTCCTCTGTGCTCGTAGTAAGTAGGCAGCTGTCCATGTTACAAAACTATTGCACATGCTGCGGACGCAGTTGGCCGCCGTCAGCCCCGTCGTGAGGGCTCTTCAGTCAGGACTGCCCGGGGTCGCCCGTGGAGACCTGTGTCTCTCTGGGGAGAGCACCTGCCACTTGGGGAGATGTGGCCATGAGGCGGGAGCATGGATGTGGCACAGCCACACTAGAAGCCACTCATCTACATGCCTTGTTGGGTAACTGACCCCAGGCTTCGGGAACCTTGGAGATGCCTCGTTTCTTTCTTGCATACTTTATTCAACAATATTTATTCAGGGAGTTCCCGTCGTGGTGCAGCGGAAACGAATCCGACTAGGAACCATGAGGTTGTGGGTTTGATCCCTGGCCTCACTCAGTGGGTTAAGGATCTGGCGTTGCCTTGAGCTGTGGTGTAGGTCACAGACACGGTTTGGATCCTGCATTGCTGTGGCTGTAGCCTAGGCCAGTGGCAACAGCTCCGATTAGACCCCTAGTCTGGAAACCTCCATATGCTGCAGGTACAGCCCTAAAAAATAAATAAATAAATAAAAATATTTATTCAGCCACCTGGCAAGACACTGGCCTGGTGCCTTCTTGCCACATGGAAGAAGATAGTCCATTTTCTTGGGGGAAGAGCAGGTAATTACAGTTCAGTAACTGTGACAGAGGTAAGCCCAGGACTACAGGCCTGGAGAAAAAGCCCTTGGAAGAAGGGACTGCTAATCTGACAATGCAAGGACTAGCAAATGTTAGCAAAGCCAAGGAGAGGGGGACAGCTGTGCCAAGGCCCAGCAGGGAGAAAGCATTTGGCTCGGGGGAACCTGGAAGAAGTTTAACACAGCACAAGTGTTGAGTACAAGCAGTGAAAAGATAAGGCTGCAAAGGTAAGCAGTGGCCAATCACGGCCCATTAACGTTTTAATAGTTTCCTGTACAATAAACAAGTCTTGGTTTAGCATTATTAAAAACAGGCTTTCTTTAATTAACAAATTCAGACAAGAAAAATAACTGCAGAGATCAAAGCCCGTGGCAGGCAATACCATAACTGACACCTGGGTATAGCGTGTCACCTTTGTCAGAAGAAAGCGGCGTCAGAAACTGCAGAATGGAATTCACGTCGTGTGGTTTAGCAGTAACGGACCCAACTGGTATACATGAGGACTCGGGTTCAATCCCTGGCCTCGCTCAGTAGGTTAAGGATCCAGCGTGGCCGTGAGCTGTGGTGTAGATCTCAGACTTGGCTTGGATCCTGCGTTGCTGTGGCTGTGGCGTAGGTCGGCAGCTGCAACTCTGATTCCCCCCCTAGTCTGGTAATTTCCATATGCCTTGGGTGCGGCCCTAAAAAGAAAAAAGAAAAAAAAAGGAAAAGTAAAGAAACTTCAGAATGGCCCTCACAGTAGCCCTCTGGGGGCCCAAGGACAGAGACCCGCTTACTCGAAGTCACACCACCGGTCAGTGGAAAAAGTGAGACTCAATCCTGGGTCCCTTGGATGCTGGATATGCAGCCTCATCAGCTGGCATATATTTTTAAGGATCCTGGGGGGAGAAAAGCAGGGTAGCTGGTACCATGGAGGACAGAGAAGTCTAAAATCCAGCACCTTCTTTCTGTAGGACAACTCCTTAAGAGCAGGTACCATGTTGGTTGTACTTGTGCTGTCCCCAGAGCCTAGCATCCAAAGCACACAGTAGGATGCTCATACTTGTTGAAAAAGTGAAGTACTCCAAAGCGGCGTCTACTAACCTGGGAAACCAGGACTGCGCTCAGAGGCCCTGTCCATTTCCATTGTATCGGAAGGGGGTGGGGGGGACTACCCAGGCTTCTCGCTGATTTGCCAGGACGGCTCACTAGGGCTAAAGAGTGGGCTTGAACTCGTCCAAATAAGAGCAGGAAGCCAAATATGAGTAACTGGATTAGCGTGACCCGGCAGAGATAGCATCTCCTCCTCCTCCTCCTCCTCCTCCTCCTCCTCCTCGAGAGGGAGAGAGAGAGAGAGAGAGAGAGAGAGAGAGAGAGAGAGAGAGAGAGGGAGAGAGGGAGAGAGAGAGAGAAGTTGAAACATTGACCCCAACTCCTGCAGTCCTGGCTGGCAGCATCCTCTTTGGGGGCTGACGGAGTAGGAAGGAAGGAGTGGGAGAGTGGGGGCACAGGCCTCCCTGTATTTGCCATGTTTCTGTTTTATGTGTGTGGATGTCCTTAAATAACCCACCTTGCCTGGAGAAGAAAGCAAAGTGTCACACCCAGTTCTGGATTCCACATTAACAACCTCCTTCCGCAGTGTTCAACTTTGCCCTTGAGGCCTTTTGTTTAACTTTTTAACTTGAAAAACAGATTCTGCTGCGTCACAGTCTGTTCCACCCTCCCCACCTCCACCCCCAGCACCCCCCCTTTTTTTTGTTAAAATAAAATATAGCTGTCTCCAACAGACTTGTATTTCCTTTTGTTTCTAAAATACACATCCTACCCTCTTGGTGAAAAGAGTACATTTTAAAAGCCTTTTTAAAAGTTGGAATGTTTGGTGTTAACTTAGAAGTTGAGTCTTCATCAACTATGGCTTAGGCACCCTCAGGAGCAAATTTTGGGAAACAGCCTCAGTTTGCTAATTCCTCTCCCTGCAGCATAAGAAAGGAAAGAGACTGCCACAGTCAAAGGTTATCTCGTGCCATCTCGGGCTTCCTGCTTAGGAGGCAGCCGGATAGATATTGTTTATGGTTCATAAAACCTGACTACTGTGAGTATTCCAGAATCCTGACAGAATGGGATTCGAACTTTCATGGAGCTGTAAATTAAGGGGCGGGAAGTGTGATAAAACTCCTTAGAGAATGGTGTAGGGGGTGGGGGGAGTCGCGCTGCAATGGTTAAATGAAATTTTATAAGCACATTCAATGTGGAGCTGTTTTGCATTACATGAGTCGAATACCTTAGAGACGCCACATCTGCAGGCACTTTATTAAATCCTTAGTCAGCACTTTCCAACCTGATGAGATTACTTCTTCATTTGACTGGAGAAAAAGGAAAGCTGAGCTCTGGTCCTGGACTGCAGATTTCTTTTGATGTTTCACCTTGAACACTGAGCGAGGACAATTACCCTCCTTACCCCCGCCTCCCCACCTCCCTGGCACATCCCAAACTGTAGGAATTGTGAATGTAACACAGTAATTTTACTTTAACTCAAGCCTTCGTGGGAGTGTGGATTTATGGACCTAACAGCCATAGCTGAGGGTTCCCAAGGAGAAAAAACAGATCAAAGCTCTCTGTTTACTTCCTTAATGTAAATGTATCAAGATAACATCATCCTATATTGTATTGTAATACTGGACCTCACTGCAGATAAGGGACAGAGATGCCTTTGTAGCTGGTCTGATACAGTAGGTTAGATTAAGGGGCTATAAACTAGGGAGGTAGAAACCATATGAAATCTAAGCTTATGTTAGTAAATATCTGAAGACAATTTTTTTTTGCCTTTTTGTCTTTTTTAGGGCTGCACCTGTGGCTTATGGGGGTTCCCAGGCTAGGGGTCCAATTGGAGCTGTAGCTGCCAGCCTCCCTCACAGCTCAAGGCAACGCCGGATCCTTAACCCACTGAGTGAGGCCAGGGATTGAACCCACATCCTCATGGATGCTAGTCGGGTTCTTTAACTGTTGAGCCACGACAGGAACTCCTGAAGACAATTTTTTGACTCTCCATGAATGAATTCTATTTAATAGGTAATGTGGGAACATTTCCCCAGTGATTTGCTCCTCAAACCCAATGCTTTTACAATCTTAGATTTCTTTCCTATTTTTCTTGTATGACCCAAGGAGAAAATACCCAGAATTACTCGTCAAGCAGTGTTTTGAAACTTGCACTGCTTGAATATTAGACTTTATAAGAAAATATCACAAGAAAAAAAAGTGGGCTTTTCCAAACATTGTCCTGTCCATTTGATGTCATTCGTAGTTCATGGAAGTTTTTAGAAATCAAGTGGTTTACACACGTGCAAGCAGCATTCTTATCATAATGGAATTAGAAGTGTCTTTAGCTACCAACTGGTCATGAGGACATTCCGTGAAATGGATGGATTCTTTAAAATATGCTTGTTTATCTGCCATCTCTCCAAATAGATGATTTAATCAAAGAGCCCTCATTCCAGAAAAAAAAAAAAAAAATTTCCCTGTGTAGTTCCCCTAACTGGCTGACTTCCCGTTCTGGTAAGCCTTGGTCAAGTAGCCGGGTTAATTGTCATGAAGATTAGTGTAATGTTGAAATAAGGACTAATGGTCAAATTACAGGAGTGAAAAAGTTTAAGAATAGGTTTTTGGTTTGGGCCTGAAAGGGTTAATTAAGTTTTTTTTCACGGGTTATTAAAGACCCCCAACCCAGGTCTTCAGGAGTCATATTGACACCCCACCCCAGGGCAACTCGCTCCTCTAGTGACATGTTGCTGGTCTGAGCACAATAGCCTTCTGTGTCTGCAAATCATTGCTAAAATCATCTCAAGGAAAAAAAAAAAAGTTTGAAAGCTTTAACATTAGACAAAAGCCCAAGAGCTGCAGTGCGCAGCTCAAAAACCCAGAGTCAGCAACTTCTATTGATTAAAAACTAACCTTTAAAGTAACTCTGAGAGTGTGTGGTTAGCATTTAAATTTAAACATGTCATGAGTTGATTTGTGTTACTGAATACCAACTCAGAAGGAGTAACATTCACATCGCATTTTTTTTCTAATTCCCTTAAGCAGCTAAAGTATTTCATGAAATGTCAATAGGGCAAAAGAAAGGGGGGGGCGCGCGATACTGGGCCTTATAGTTTTCTTTCCCATGCAAATATTCACACACACACACCCCCCCCCCAAAGAAAAGTGTGGAGAGTGAAACACAATAATTAGTCCTTTGTCTAACTTTCCCAAGTGCCCGAGAAAGACAGATTAATTAAATATACAACAGTGTTGGTTTTTGGAGTGGGGGTCTTGCTTGCTGTGTAGGTCATAAATTAGGCAGAATAAATACTTCAGTGTGTGTGCAGTGGGCCTGCTACGTCAGAGCCACTGGAAGGTTGGTGGGAGGAGAGCTGAGGGTTTCTTGCTAATGATAGTCACGTCTGGGTCTGTCTGGTTGCTAAGAGCAACCAGACATGATGTAACACCAGGATGAACTTGAACTTGGGGGACTTGAAAAGAGAACAATAGACCAGAGCAATCAATAAAGCCTATTTCAGTGAAGGATTACAGAGCTGCTCTGGGGTAACCTTGTCGGCAAGGCACACACTGAATAGTAAGATGTGTGAAGAAACTTTTTTTCCCCCTTCGCTTTGCTTTTTAAGAGAAGTGTAGAGGCACTGCAGTTTTTTGTCGCGCACTGAGGTTGTGTCCAGAAACTGTGTGATGGGAAACTGCTCCCCCTGCTGACTCACTGGGTCCCAGGCGCTTGCTTCAAGAACAGAGGCAGTGCAGTGTCAGATCGAAGTAGTCTGGAATTTCACAATTTACTGAGAAAGTGTGAGAACCAAAATTGTAAGCATTGTCGCCTGCACCCAGAGTTTGAGGCAGTTTTGTTAAAGAGAAAACGCAGCCCTGACTTTGCTATCCAGGAGGCGCACGAGAAATACAGTTTGGGCTCAGACTCCCCTTTCCTTTCTTTCCCCCTCTTCTTTCTTTTGTCCGATTTAGGCAGTGTGTATTTGCCAAGATGATTTCCTTTCGGGACACAAGAGGCTTTATTGTGTTCCTCCAAGCATGTGGTCAAAGAATAACATCTGAAAGTATACAGGATGAGTAGTTTTTTGGTTTAGGCTTAGGTTTTTTTTTTTTTTCAGGTCCTCTGGAAATCAAAGGTAGCTTGTGTGACCAGGAAATAGTATCCCAATCTCCATGTGGCTATCATTTTGCCACTTATCCTGGGATCAAATAAGTCTTTGCTTTACCTAATTGAATCTCTTGAACAGCGGATGAGCCTACATCTGACTGAATCAACCCGAATGTAACCCTTTCCGATACCGTCAACTCAGAGATTTCGGAAGCATTCACTTTTGTGGGAGGTTGATGATTTTTTTCTATGAGTCATGGTAATTGTGGTGAATTTGGTAGGTTATCTCTGGAGGAAAGTTGGCAAAAGCCATACACTTTTTTACTTCACTTGAGAAGCTGACTCTGGTATTAGACCATAATTTGTCACATAATCGGTCACTTTGTTTAGCTAACAGGGAAAAAAGTACTGGCATATAAAGTGATGTATCACCTGATTATTGCCCAAAGCTAATTACCTAAGGATTTATGAAAGGAAAGGTAACTGGTAACTGGGCCCAGCAGGTATACGGAAGGTTCTAAAGAAATGTCAAATGAACAAAAGCATGAACGAGAGCTAGTGCAGCTCTCAATTTTTTTTTCTTTGGAGATCACAGTAGCTAATAAGGTGAAATATTGAAACCACTGACTATTATATGTCACTTTTGAAAACATTATGTTAGAAATATTGAGGTGAGCGGAGCATTTTACATCATAAAATATAGCTCTTGCACATCTAAGGAGATTAAGCGTAAGAGAGATGCTGTGACTTGTCCAAAATCACCCAGGATTCTTGGTATAGCATTTTTTCTACTTTAGCTCCACTTACTCTTCTATCACTCTTGATCATCTATGCTGTTAAGAAAATGTTGTAATACCTGCTCATAGAAAAGATGTGAAATTCATCAGAGAAGACATTAACCCCAAGTCTCTCCTCTCACCCATTCTCTTTCATTCACCTCTTCTTTGCTGAGCTTCTATTCCAGGCACTGTACTAGGCGCCGAGGGTTCAATCAAAAACCAGACAACCAAGGAATTCCTGTTGTGGCTCAGTGGAAACAAACCCAACTAGCATCCATGAGGATGTGGGTTCGATCCCTGGCTTCCCTTGATGGGTTAGGGATCCAGCCTTGCTGTGAGCTGTGGTATAAGTCACAGACGCAGCTCCAATCTGGCATTGCTGTGGCTGTGGTATAGGTTGGCAGCTGCAGGTCTGATTCGGCCCCTAGCATGGGAACTTCCATATGCCTCAGGTGCGGCCCTAAAAAAAAAGGAAAAAAAATTAATGATCAGGCTTCCTGCCTGCCATCCGATAGCCACCCTCCCCAGATTGCAACACCCAGTGGACATACCTACTTTATTTTTTGTAAGACACACTCAAAACATTGGCAAACCCCAACGAAATGTGTGGTTTCAGTTTCAGAAAATTAAGGTCCATTTCAGGATTTCAAGACTTACTCCTGTTTGTCATTCCTTTACCTTCCCGGTGAATTCCCACTTCGCCCCTGGCGTAGATTTTGATCTCTCAGTTGGAAGGGCAACTTTCAAAATATGTTCTTTTCCAAATTGGACCTCTCATGGCATTTTTCCTTTTGTCTTCCAGTCCTGGTACCTGGGATAAAAGTCGCAGCGTCCCACCATCCACCAGACAGACCACCTGACCCCTTCTCAACTCTGTAACATGGACGCACCCTCAACCCAGCGCGGTTACAACTTCACTGTCACTGGAAGGGGAGAATCAAATCAACCTGTACACGGAAACAGCGAGCATTATGGTCCAACAGCAAAGGCCATAACCTTTTGGGATTTTCTTTTTTTTTTAATACTTTAGGGACTGTTGTAATTTTCTCATATGGTGCTGGAAATGGTTGGGCTTTGTAACATTTGAAGTGTTTCCGTGGTAGCGTGAGCATTAGGTGATGCGGCTAGAGGAGGTCTGCCCTTGCTCACTGACTTCCCCGTTGTAACACACTTTCCTTACAGAGCCTGGCTGTTTCACAGTATTTCATGAATTTACCCACACAGGTGTGAGCCTCCTTGAGCAATCAGGGGGCCCATGGAGAACTAAATCTTTTGTAGTAGCTGAGATCTGCAATATATAACTTACGGGACAGTCAAAGGGCAATGTTTTTCTGTAACATATTGGAAAAAGAAAATGCAGTTTTGTTCCTCTTATTTTTTCTTTTAGTTTGGTTTGGTTCAGCAGTCAGCAGTTAAATATATAACATGGCCCGCAAGGACAGTGAATCCACTCACGTTGCAGAACAATTCCGAAAATGACAAACTACTACTACTACTATTCAGTTTTTTAAAAGTTTTGAAATGCTGCACTTACATTAAAAAAAAAAAAAACATTTTTTCAACAATTTCAACAATGACACACAAATTCACATGGAAATGGGGAAGATGGTCTGTTTAGACAGAAACTGACAGGAATCAATCAAAACAATCGAATTTTGAATTGAGTAAAGTGCAATTTCATTGGATAGCTAAATATCTTTGTAAGATAGAGATTGTTGAAAATTCTATTTTTGTTTTTCAAGTCCTTCCACCCCAGGACTCTAAATTATTGGGGTAAAAAACAGCCTTGCAAGAAAAAGGGGAGCTATTTTTGCTTTTTATGTTTTTTATTGTTAAACTTGTATCCCTTTAAAAACTGAAGGAAAATTAAAAAAAATACAAAAAAAACAAATCTAATGGTGCTTTTACCACAATATGTTAACTACATTAAATGCTAATTAATTATTTTCTGTTATCAAAGCACATAAGTAAAATGAAATCATGGTATCTGTTAATTTTATAAGCTAGAAGTCACTATAATGGATTATGCCAATTCTGAAAATTTTTACATGTATCCAGCAACATAGGATTTATCAGTTATCAGACACTTCATTGTACCAGAGATTGTCCAGAAATTTTAAAGACCTTTGCGCCCTTGAACTGGGCTATGGGAAAATAATAATAATAATAATGAAGCCAATATTGACACAAATGCTGGTGCCCATTCAGATCAAGGGTACTTGTTAGGGAAAAAAAAAGTTTGCACCCCCAAATATCCTGTATCTTATGTAAAAAAAAACAAAAAAAAACAAAAAAACACAGAAAACAAACAAAAAAAAAACAACAAAAAAAGTGCAAGTGATTTTTCTACCAGACAGCGAAGCACCCCTTTGCTTCCCATGCAACTTCAAGAAGGTTTCCTATACTATACATATATATACGTTCTGGTTGGCAAGCCCTGCTGATCAGAGAAAGTCTCTGCATGTTCTAGTGTTAGTAACTAATTTTTATATAGTTAATGTAGGATAAAGTAGAGTGCATTAAGACACAATATTGTAATCCCTACTCTAGGCACTTGCCTTTAAACTATGTTTTTCAGCCCTTCAGAAGGGTTCTACTACTGTCCTATACAATCAAGTAACTGAAATTCTTGGGAAGACACTTTGCTCCTCATCTTTCCCCCCCCGAAACAATGTTGTTTTGTTTTGTTTTTTTTCCTTAATTTGCACGAAAACAAAAATTCCATATCAATGTGCCTTGCCCTGGATAGCGATTATTTGTGGAATTGTTGCACATGCTCCTCTATTGAAAGGGGTTTTTCCCTAGTCAAGCATTTGGAGACACTTTTTGTAAATGTGACTTTTATGTCAGCCATCGTCAGTTTCAACATCTAGAACTAAATAGAGAGTTAGTTGTTCCGCAGATAGGAGTAGTCTTTATTGTCCTCTGTGGTCAGTGGCAGTGCTATTCTGAGATCTGTAGATGCTTAGAATATCAGTATTTTGGATGTTGCTGCATTTTACAATTTATTTGGAGTCTTCCTTTATTTCCCCCCGACCCCCGGATATATGAAAATATGCAATACCTGCTTATATCGTGTAGAAAAGCTTAGCGATGATTAATTTTTCTTTTCTTTTTTTTTATTTGACCAAAGTCGGTGCTGCACTTGACGCAGTGTGTTTTAGGTGTCTGTCTTTGTACCTTTTTTTGTGATTTTTGAATGCACGTGCGCAGGAAGGGCTCCTCTTAGAGAAGCAGTCAAACTGTGAAGCACTAAGCTGACCCTGCTTCAAGCAATTTTGTTTTTACAACTGTTCCTTTCACAAGCAAGCCTTAAAAAAAAAAAAGACAACTTCCCTTTTCTTCAGCTCCCACACCCCATTTTTCTTAGCCGACTGCAGTCAATCCACATTCAATACAAAGTATATAATGCCCATTTTTATATGCACGTTTTTAAACTTCCAAGTTCTGAAAATTGTTTACTGGTTATCTCTATTTAAGGAAAAAAAAATAAAATAAAACATTTTGGATTTTCATATGTGTCTGATAAGTGGTTGAATAGTCGTTTGGCGCTGTTGTGTGGTGTGATTGTCAGTATATGGTGTCACTTCCTCTAGCCAGCCAGCATACTTTGCCTTCCCCTATAGCACTTAGCTGGGCATTACTTTATTATGACATATGTGCACTAAAAAAAAGAAAAAAGAAAAAAAATAGCAGCTTTCAGTGCTTCACAGTGAAGGGAAAAAAGCCTAGACAAACATTTTGTCAGAACCTTGCGATAAGCTAAGGTATTACCAGTAAATTGGTTGTATATACAATAAAATTGCACCCTTTTTTTAAAACAAAACAAACTAAGCAATAGTTTGGGCAGTTTTAGTTGTTTTTAGTGAGCATGTTGTAGTCATGACTGCAAAGAGAGAGATTAACTGCCCACTCAGAAGATATGTAATTTGTATTGTTGTATAGTTTTATTGATTACACTGATTTATTCTACCCTATTTTATAATGCAGGACTTTTGTAATGTTGTTTAAATGAGGAAAAAATTTCTGTCAAATTAGCCTAGTGAAATTTCTGATTGTTCATTATAAAGGCAGCATTCATAGAATGGCTTTTCTTTCTTTCCCACCCCCCCTCCCTTTGGGAACTGGATTTAAGTTTAAAACTTTCCTGTTTCCTTTTTTTTTTTGTAAGTATTTAAATACAGTTATTTTTTTTTCTCTCAATGGTATAGCATATTCCTATGCTTGAGAAGTATAGGTCTACTGAAAACCATTGTAAATGGACGTTACAGGTATGCTGTATTTTTGAAGGTGTTTTGTTGTATTAAGTTTGATGAAGCTAAAATTAGGGAACTCTGAACAGATTTGCAGGAAAAAAAATGTTTTAAAGGCTTTAAAACATTAGGGAGGCAGTCTAGGGTGATAACGAACAGGGGTTAAGTATTAAACACACTAAGTTATATTTTTGTTCATGTTTCATTGTCCAGAAAGCAGCAGGAAACTGTAGTTCAGTTGTGATCAAGCAGGAAAAAAGAAACACCAACAATACAAGTGTTGAACCTTTTTAGACTCAAAGTCAAGTGAAGATGTTTGAGGAAGACTTTGCTACCTGGGTGTATAGACTGACAGACTGAGGGCCATCCGTGTCTGAAGGCCCAGCCCTCAATTCCGAGACACATTTGAATTTTTTCTCTCCCATCAAATGGCATTAACAATACTGGCAAAGATGAGTCCCTCAAATAACTCTCCATTTCCCCCCCACCCCTTGGGAACTGAAGTCAGAGGCACAAACACTAAATCATATCATTTTTCTGTATACTTTTTCTTTTCTGGCTCATCCGCACCGCCGCTAAAACGCTCCTTGTCCGATCATTCATGGGCAGACGCCCTCTCGCCAAGGCTACTCTATCCATCCCAGAGCCTTTTCCTTTTTTTAGGGGGTTTGGACTCACTTTTCTGTTTCTTTACGTCCTGGCATGACAGTTACTCAGTGTCAGCTCCTCCCCACCTCCACCCCGGCAGGTGCGGGCTACGGGGCAAGCCAAGGTACCTTCCCGAAACTTGTGTTTGTCACACGCTGACCACTGAAGTGGAAAGGAACACAAACTTTCCAGAGTCATGGTATTCAGGCAGTCCTGTGGCAGATGCAAAGCCCATCTCAAAAAGTGTGTCTTTCACTTTTCAAAATCCTTATTCTCATAGGCCTTGAACTCTGTAGTTACAGTGTCATATTTATGAAATATGGATTAAGAAAAAAACCTTTTCCTTGTGATTTTTTTTTTTTTTGGAGGGACGGGTTTCTAAGAATGTCACTTATTGTCCTTTGCATCATGTCTCTGGAAATATCTTTTCGTCCATAGTGGTTGTGGTCTCTCTTTCTCTTTCTCTCATTCTCTTTCTCTCTCTTTCTTTTTTTTCTTCTTTTCCTGGTAGCAGGCCTCCATAGAACAAATTTAAAACACACAACTGGCATGGAAATGTAAGGAGAGCTTCAGTGGCACCTCACCACCCCCCTCCGAGATCTGTCCTAAGACATAAGACGGTCTCAGAAAGCTGCACTGCCCACCCCCCTGGCACAGCTTTCATTCAAATCAGCTTCCAAGGCCAATTTCGTCCTGAAGTCAATGCATGTATTTACTGTTTGACAGTAAACCCGCTCTGCCTTCTCCACGTCCAAGGCTGTGCATTCGTCTAATTAGTGTTGTGTATGTTTTCCTTTTATTTTTTCCAATAAAAAAGCAGTGGGATGAAAATTGCTTTGATATATAGCAGGTAACATTGAAGCTATTCCATAGCACTTAACTGTAGTGAATACTGTGTCACCAATTCTGAAATCACTTTAATGTTTAATGCAAATCCATTACATGGTGCTATTACAGGCTGACAAAATGATTTACACAAATGTGACAACTTGGGCTCAATTCACTCTGCTTTCCAACAGTGTAAATGCATGAGAACTATGCACTAATCTATCTGAAGAAAAAACTATATCAACTTTGGTATCTACTTTCCGTTTACTTCGATCCTTGCCTTTTTGGTCATTGTTATAATGCCAGCTTTAGGACAGAAAGAATTATAAGAAAACCAGCATAATACCTGATATATTAAAATGTAGTGCCTGTGAAATCTGTATTATATTGCTCTTCTGAAGTAAGATTTTTCTACACCGGTAGCCTTCGCTGTCTGTCAGTCAGGACCTTCTGGTATAGGTGATGTAAAATAACCGTACAATATTAATGCATGCTATTCCATAATGCTTAGTGAACTGTATGAATATTACTCAAAATTATGTTAGTCTTTTTTTCTGACTTGGTTCTTGTCAGCTAGGTTTAAAGGTATTTCACTGAGAACGCAAATTCTGTCTTTTCTTGATTTCAGCTGTTTTCAGTATTTTGGAGGTATACATTTACTTAAATTCAGTATTACTTGTGTTTTCGTTTTTGTTTTTGTTTTTTGTTTCCTTTTTCCTAGGGGACAAGCATGGGTGTTTGGTTTCAGAAATCAGTCCCTGGCAAGACTTGTGTCTCAAACCGACCATTTGAATTTCAAGAACTGCTCTGAACACACCGAGAACATTTCCAAGTGAGGGACATTTTCCTTCACCCTCAACTGAAGCTTTGCTGATCCTGAAGGGTTTTCTTAACGGACAGTGTTCAGCCAGGTACCCATGCTTGATCCGTCTTCACACCAGACTTCCTCATATTAAAAGGAAAAAAAAATGAAAAAAAAAAAAATCTTTACGAAATCACGTGGCTATTTAGTTTCATGCACAGTTGCAATATTTTCTTCAAAAATAAAACTCTGTACAAACTTTGGGCCCGATTCATAAGAAAAAGAAATTGGCTATTAACACGGGATTTTTTAAAATGTAACCTTTTTGGGGTCTAAATTTGAAACTACTTGCTTCCCAAATTAAATGTTTCATCTCATTTTTTTGTTTGTTTTGCTTTGCTTTCCCTAAGCCAGCACCCATCTGCCTTTTATGCCTCACAGGGTTACAGAATCAAATGAGGGGGATGGGGAAATGGGGAGCAGATACCAGAAATGCTCAGAAAATAAGGGGGGACCATCTGCGCTAGAGCATGATAACGGGGGAGGCAGCAGCATGAGGGGGCAGGACCTCGCCTGTGTGCAGGCATCACGCGTTTCCACACATGGATTCCTGATGCATTTAATTGAAACACACACACACACATGCAATTTCCAAAGTGGGTCTGGACCACAAAAGTATGTGCTGGAAGCGCCAGCTCTAATCCAACCAGAATACCTTCATGGTAGAAAATACTCCCCAGGGCGTGCAATGTGGACTTGTGACTCTCCACAGTGGTTTCAGGGACAAATTGGGCTCTTTTTCCTGCTGTTTTTGTGCTCAGCTTCTCGGAGTGACACAAGCTTTTTTTTTCCCCCACCGCTTTGAATTTATTTTGTGTTATTCATTTCATATTTAAAAATATTTTTTTAGTCATAGTCTATAATTAGCATTTTTTTAAAAAAAGCATCTCAAGTGAAGGGTACAAGGCCCCTGGCTAGGTTGGGATGGAGATTGGAGAGCGCTGTCCTTTCTCCCTGGTCTCCAGCTGTCTTTCTGCACGACAAAGGCATTTGATAGCATCACCACGGAGGTCTTAGCTAGACCTAGAGCTGGAGTTTTATCAGCTTCCAGGAGGCCCTTACGAAGACTCTCAAAGGCAAATGCACGATCCCCCTCCCCTACAGCCCTGACCTCTAACCAGAACAAAGTTCACCAGGGACTTTTCCCACCACCCTTGGAAATCCGTCTACTCAAGACACCTCTGTTCCTTTTTTCATTTCAAATTGTGGGGGGAGGGGAGGGGATTAAACACTCCCAGTGACAAGAGATCTGTTGTGAAACTAAACACCCCCCGTGTTAATAAGTTGGTTTGACATTTGTTTTTTATGAGCCGGGCCCCCTGTGCCTCTAGGATACTTGTATTGACTCTCATAGTTACCCTTTTAGTTTGACTGTGTTCTGTGAAAATTTGTAATTGGTTGAGAATCACTGTGGGCGTCCATTCTTATTCAACTAAATCTCCACAGGTTTTTTGAGCTGGTGTGGATTAGTTTAACTCTTGTATTCAACCATTAGTGCTACCACCTTCTCACATTACAATACAATTACTGGAAGCAAGTACTGCATTTCCTATGCAACAAAAAAGGAAAAATAAAAAATTGCTAATGCTATGGAAGCTGTGTCATCTTTTGCTTTCAGTCTCACTTGGGGAGGGGGTTGGTATTTGAGCGACAGTTACGGGTGTGGATTGGAGTTTCCCCAGGAGACGGGTGTCTTCCTATACCAGGAGTTCGCATTATCCCTGATGGATGTCAGGCCTCTTGCAACCTTCACAGAATTCTAAAGGGCAGTGTTGGCTTTTTTTTTTAATCTAGACAAGTACAAAACTTCACACGTAGTGCTTAACAATGTGCCTGATACTGTGCTTCAGAAATTGTATCAGGGCTCAGCTGGGAACCAGGAAAAGGGTTCAACAGATTTTCCAACAGGAGTGCAGCCACCATCCTGGACTCGGGGAAATACAAGTGAAAGGTTAGGTTACAGGAACCTAGGGGCTCCAAAGAGGGGGCCCCCCTGTACAGCTGATACTTGGATCTTTACTGAGAAAGATCACCATCAGGGTGTGGAGGCACCACATGGCGCGTATACCAACCTCTCAGAGGACGTGCGGCAGTTGGTGCTGGGACCACCTGGGGGGAGTGGGGACACAGCCAGTGAAGTCAGCACTCCTGAGAAGCAAGGCGTGATGGGTGCCGGGGGAGCAGAAAGGAGCTGGAGGCTGTTGCTGCCTCCATCCTTGGCGGCTGCTATAGTGTGGGCAGGAACTGAAACCAGAGAGCAGTCCTTCTCCCTTCCCGCCTACTCCTAGGCTCCTGCCAGGTCTCTCCCTGGCTGGATCTAACTGGAGCCATCTGGCAGAGGAGTCTGGAAAACTGTGAGAAAATGTCCAGCCCCACAGAACAGTATATAGAAGTGTGGCCTTGGAGACCAGAGACAATAAGTAAGTAAACAACATATCTTAATGCATTTAATCCTCACAAGCACTCTACAAGATCTATACTATTTCTTCTTTTTTCTTATTCTTTTTGTATGTCCACATCCGCAGCATATGGAAGTTCCTGGGCCAGGGGTCGAGTAGCAGCTGCAACCGCAACCTACACCACAGCCGTGGCAACACTGGATCTGAACTGCATCTGCGACCTATGCCACATCTTGCAGCGACGCCAGATCCTTAACCCACTGAGTGAAGCCAGGGATCAAACCCATATCCTCAGAGACTCAGCATCTGGTTCTTGACCTGCTGAGCCACTTCAAGAATTCTTGTACTGTTTATAATCTCCCTTTTACAGATGAAGAAACTGAAGCAGAGAGAAATTCGATAACTGACCCAAGATCATATAACAAATAAATGGCAGGGTAGGATTTGAATCCAAGAAGCCTGGCTCCAACCTCCATCCCATTATCACTACAATATATTGATTCATTTATTCAAGATTTCTTTGAGTATATATTATGTACCAAAGTCTATGCTAGGGGCCAGGGAGAGTAAGTAAATAAAGACTGGGCAAATATTTTTAGGCAGTATGCTGTCTAGTGAGCAAAATAAGCATTGTTCAAACCAACAGCAGCAGAGGTGTGCGTATAGTCGTGGTAAGTGCTGTGAAGGACATACATGGTTGTGAAAGCAAATTGAGACTAGTAAAATAGCTAGAAATTAACCAGGCAAAAGAAGAGGGCAGTGGGGAGAATGCTGTGGGCAGAGGGAAAAGCATGTACAAAGAGCCTATAGTAGCATTAGCATCTGCAGCACAGTGAGTTAAAAGGATCCAGCTTGCTGCCGCTGCAGCCTAGATCACAACTGCAGCTGAGATCTGATCCCTGGCTGGGGGAGCTCACATGCTGCGGGGCAGCTGAAAAAGGAAAAAAAAAATTTTTTTGAGTGCCTTGCAGACATGTTAGAGAGTTTTGTCCTAGCCCCTAAGAGCATCATAAACGTGTATCAGTCAGATGAGGCGAGATCTACGCTGTGACACAAACAGGTCCAAAAGTGCACAGCCTTACAAAAAACAGTAAAGGTTTACATCTTATTTTGCATGTCTGTCCAGGGTTGCCTGGGGTTTCTATATAGAATTTTCTCATTCTAAGACCCAGGGCGAAAAGCAGCTACCCTCTGGTCCATTGCTGGATGTGTCAGCGTGGGGGAGAAGGAGCATGGCAGGACACGCGCTGGCTTTTAACAATCCCGCCTGGAATTGACACACACCACTTGCACTCACATTTCCTCGGCCAGAGCACATCACGTGGGTGAACAGGCCCAGGAAGGTAATCCTCCCTTGGGGAAGGCTACAGAACGCCCCACACGGTGGCAGAGCAGGAAGGGGTTGTGCAGTGTGGAGACTGGGCTGCGTGGAGAGGGCGAGCGGGAAAGCTACTGCAGCAACCAAGGAGAGGACCTCCGCCTGGGCTGTGGCGCCCGCGACGGCCTGGACAAGAAGTGGGTGGATCAGAGAGGTTAATAAGGATGTTAATAGTTGCTGTGTATTGACCTCTTTTACGCATTAAGTGCTATAGGTGATTTATCACATTAACTTTAGTATTTTCTCTCTTACTATTGCAGCTCTCATAAAGGTATAGTCCGTCTCCAAAAGACAATTCGGATCCAGGCGCCTAGATCAATTTCACCCGTACATGCCGTTGAGTCCAAGTTAGAATCAGTTACTACTTTTTGGTTATGACTCTAGCCAAAGCAGGTATTTCGGTCTTTATTACTTGGAGGTAAGAGCTGGGCATTAAAGTCAATCAGCACAACTCCTTCACTGACATACCCTAAGGAGATTCTGTATAGGTGCCGGGCTCCAGGTGTAAATGGAGCTTAAGGCACAGAATGAGGCACAAGACTGCCTCGGTTGAATCTTGGCTTTATCTTTTATTAGCTCTGGATGTTGGCAAGTACCTCGGTCATCACCGGTAAGAAGGGTAATAATGGCACCTAATCACCTCGCCAGGCTGCTGTGAATATTTGGTAAGTTTACATTTGGGAAGTGGTTGGCAGTGGCCCCGCCCGTTCTAAATGCTATGTGAATGCCATAACTGAAAAATTGAATGAATGGTTCTAAAATGTAGAGCTAAGGCATTCTTTCAGCACACTGATGGCCTAAGTCTTTGTCCTTGGCATTTCCAGGCCTCTCTTTGGGTGAATTCCGAAAAAATTTTCAGCCTGCCTCCACTAAGTAAGAAGAAGTAGCACCAAAAATAGAGCTGAAAGTTTGAGGACACATGCGTTTAAATCTCGGTTTTTCATTTGATTACTTCCGTGACATAAGGACCCTCAGTTTTCCGATCTGTAAAATGGGCATAAGGATAGTGCCTATCTTATAAAATCATTAAGAGGGCTAAGTGAATTAATGCATGTAGAGCAACTAGTTCAGTACCAAGCTATTATTATTTGCATCCTTGGATTGGTGCATCCTAAGGAGAGAACTCTAACACTGGGAAGGCAATGTTGTATAGTATATAGAAGCCTAGGCTTGAAACCAGAGAGGACCTGAGTGCAAGTCCCACTTCCACCACTTACAGGCCATGTGATATTAAACCAGTTTTTTACCTCTCTCTGAGTCTCAGCTGAGAGAGAGCCCCAAATGGCAATGACTACAGATGAGAATGTTCTGGGAAGCACAGTTCCATGCATCAGGCACTAGGCTCCATTGAAGGGAACCTGGAGTCTAGGCCCTCTTACCTCTGGTTTCTATTTCCCTCAACAGTGTGAACTGCCAGGGAAAGCCATTCTTATCAGGCAGGGAAGGTGGCCAGGAGAAGTAGTCCAGTCATCGGTACCCCTTCAAGTTATGGCTCTTTGTTTAAGACAAACAAGCAAAACATGGCTAATGGAGTTCCCTGGTGGCTCAGCGGGTTAAGGATCTGGCGTGGCCACTGTTGTGACTCAAGTAGCAACTGTGGTACAGTTTCCATCCCTGGCCCAGGAACTTCCTCAGGCTGTGGCGCAGCCAAACAAAAAGAAAAAAAAAATGTCTAAAATACAGAGGTCTTACTGGCCTTTAGGGAGAAACAGTGTTTCCTCTGACCTACGAGGAATGAACGAGCTTCCACTTATCTCTGAAACACATAAGCCCATTCTATATCCACACTCCATCTGGCACATTCGGCTTGAATTTCAAGTTCATGACAGGGAGCTTAGTAAAACAAACAAAAACTACATGTATTTCTACTATTGCATTTAAAATGTTTCTGTTAGGGAAAAACACCATTTTGCAAAACATAAAGAGACTTGATTAATGAACTCTCCTGTACCTAGTATAACTGTCAACTACAATTAACTCACACGCCCTCTATATTCCATCCAGCTTTTGGCTGCCCCCATATTATTTTGAAACAAATCTCCTGTATCATACATTTCGTCCATAGATATTCCACAACACATGTCTAAAAGACAAAGATATTACAAATGTATTCGGAATACCTTTTTCACACCCCCGAAGTATCACTAATAATTCCTTAATACAATCAAATAACCAGTCAGTGTTCAAACACTCCCAACTGTCTTATGATTTTTTTAATAGTTTTTCCAAATAAAGACCCAAATAAAGTGTATACTCTAAGTGGTTTATACATATCTTAAATATATTTTTTTTTGTCTTATCTAGGGCCACACCCGCGGCATATGGAGGTTCCCATGCTAGGGGTCGAATCAGAGCTGTAGCTGCCAGCCTTCGCCACAGCCACAGCAACGTGGGATCTGAGCTGCATCTGCAACCTACAGCACAGCTCATGGCAACGCCGGATCCTTAACCCACTGAACAAGGCCAGGGATCGAACCCGCAACCTCATGGTTCCTAGTCGGATTCGTTAACCACTGAGCCATGACGGGAAGTCCTTAAATATTTAAAACTATGGAGTTCCCTTAGATTTTCTTTTCCTTGCAATTATTTGCTGAAGGAACTGGGCTGTTTGTCCTGAGGAATTTTTCACAGTCTCCATCTTGTGAATTGCATCCCCGTGGCATAAACATGTTCCACCACTAACTGGGAAGCATATTCTCAGCCTTGGAATTCGACCCAAAGGGATGTGATTCCAAGGCTATCTCTCCTGTTATGGGGTGGACCAAAGAACTCACTTCGTGTTTGTGCCCTGACTCTGGAAGCTATGGCCAAAATAAGTGGACTGAAGTGAAAGGTGCCCGGGGAACTGTTCTCCACCAGCTCCATCCCTAGGTGTTTTTATTCCTCTGACAAGGACAGTGGAGGCAAAGGAGAGTCCACCTGAATGACAAAGTACTCTCCTTTGCCACTTACTGTTAACAAAAAAAAGATGGAGTGGGGAGGTGGGGGCGGGGAGGGCCAGCTTCCACCCTAAAGAAGAATGAGATGAATAATTCTGATTGAAAACTTGGGTCAAAGTATTTCTGGGAGTTCCTGTCGCGGCTCAGCAGTAATGAACCCGACTAGGATCCATGAGGACGTGGCTTCAATGCCTGGCCTTACTCAGTTCGGGCATTGCTGTGAGAAGTGGTATAGGTCTCAGATGCAGCTCGGATCCCAAGTGTCTGTGGCTGTGGCGTAGGCCAGCGGCTAGAGCTCCGATTCAATCCCTGGCCTGGGAACTTCCATATGCTGCAGGTGAAACCCTAAAAAAAAAAAAAAAAAATATTTCTTTTCTTGCCTCCCTGTTGGATGGGCACCCTCTTCCATTGGGACAGAAGTCAGTCCCGAGGCAGGGGAGGGGCTTCCGATCAGACTCTGTAGAGCTGTGGGCTGGAGTCTCGAGGCCATGAAATTGCTCCATCTGGCTCATCCGCTCTCTCCTCTTCTACCATCCTGGATGCTGAACCTCTGCCCGGGCCACACCCTTGGCCATGAAACTCCAAAGTCTCATTATGTAAAGTTGTTCAAAATCAACTTGACCAGCATTATTGAGGACCTCCCCTGTGCCAGACTTGGGGCCGAAGAAGGACATTGAATCTGAGATCATCCAGGAGAAGCACAGAGTCCAGTGGAGGAAACAGGCTATGCAAACCAAATACCTGCACCTTGGCCTTGTAAGAACCAGGAAGGCGTCAGGTGCCCATAAATCTGGGACCAGGTGTGCCCAAGGGAGAGGGAGCCTCAGGGAAGAGATGCGCAGTCTAGGTCTTCAAGGTCAAGGAGGAGTTCAGGGGACTGGCTAAGAGATACAAACGGCGATGGCATGACCATAGCAAGAATAGCCGACAGGTACTGGGTGAGGCCTTAATTCACACCACACATCTTTCTGAGGGCTTTACCTGCGCTCATATGCACAACCCGACCCCGTGAAGGAGATGCAACTGTTATTCTCATTTTACAGACGAGAATATAGAGGCGCAGAGAGTTTCAGTAACCTTCCTTACGTGTATTAACAACTGCCCGTGAGTGACTTTAAAATGCATACAGGGGGCTTAGGTGTGGGGTCCATTTCTAAATCACAGTCAGTTCCAAATGTGAATCTGGTTCACTGCCGTCTTCCTAGTGCCTAGCACCATGCTTGGCACATAGAAGGCTTTGTTCTCTAACGGGTCTCTTTGTTAAAGTCTCTCAAATGATCTTGAATTGACTATGCCGTCTGTTTCTCGCTGCAACCTGGACTGATAGAGTGGTCAAGTCAGAGCAGGCTTCTGGAAACTTCTTTCTCCTACACTCCAGCAGAGGCTCAGATTTATTCACATGACGGCTGTCAAAACCATAAATTTTCCCATCTTAGTTTATCCTAGACTCAGAAGGCTGGACTCAACCTTCAAAGGTCGCTGAAGTCCATTTCCCTGCCTCCAGCGAGGAATCCTACCCCCCCCCCCCCCCCCCCGCCGCCACCCCCCACTGCTCCTGTCACAGGCAAGTATATCTTACTTTGAAGATCTTCAGGTAAGAAGATACCATAACTCACTTGGGTGTCTTCATCCTCCCTGCCTGATAAATCTCCTGTCTGACACGAACCCCTCCTGTTACAGGTGAAGCCGGCTTCCTTTGTCTGCTCCCTGACAAGAGCTGAACAAAAGATCCTTCATTCTTTGAAAATAGGCATTAAATCATCTTTACCTTCCTCTAGCTCTGAAGCGCAGATCAATGAAAGCAGATAGTCTGCCCATGCTGGTCTCAGGTCATTCTCAGAGAACCCTACGCTGTGACGAACACTTCCAATAATGAGTTCTAGAAGGTTTGGGGGCGGGGGGAGATGGAGCCCAAACCTCCACTGAAGATGGCCGACTGGGTTCCTGGTAGGAGAGGTGGGCATTCTTCCTCTTTGATTTCCTTGTCCCCCTTCGCCACTTATCCTCTGTCAGTCGTCTTCACCCGAATTCTGGAGGGCGCTGGTGGCAGGACATTACCAGCCCCTGCCAACGGCTGGTGCTCTGCAGACAGCCCTTCAGGGTTCTGCTTTTCTCACCCAAATGGGCTTTCGCGGGGCTTGAACTGAACCAGCCGGGAACCAGGAGCAGTTGGTCAACCTCAACTCCCACAAACCACTGATTTCAAATACATTTTCTTTCAAAAGTTTCCAAATATTCTCCGCCCCCCAAAAAAAAACCTGACTTCAAAAATCTCAATGACATATTTTAGACAATGTACCTAGATTTTTAAAGCATTATTCTAGTCTGGGAACTTCCATATACTGCATGTGCAGCCATAACTAACTAACGAACAAACTAACTAACTAACCAACCAAGCAACTGAATAAGTGAGTAAATATATAAAGCACTCTCCAGCCCAATGCACTTTGTTCGCTCTCCTTCCTAGACTGGCGACCATATTCACACAGAGCCCTTGCCTCACTCACACTTGACCTTAAATGACGGTGTGTTGGTCCCTGCTCCTGCATCAGCTAGATGCCCAGCAGTGGAACCTGAGTCAGCAGGAGAGGAGGTGCTTGGCTTATGTCACTTCATCACAGTCATTCCAGCAACCCAGTGGGAGAGACGCTATTAGTCCCACCTAAATGGTGAAGAAACTGTAAGACAGAGAAAGAGGAAAGTCACCAGCTGGTAAGCGTGAATCAGAAGGGTTCCGCTCTGAATCCTGAAAGGGGCGTGGAATCGATTTAGATGAAAAGAAATGCCAGCAACTAATGCTAGGAATATGTATACTCAAAAGGTGCTCACAATTAGGGCTTGTAGGTGCCTACAACCCCTAAGTACCTTCAAAATAATCAAAGAGAGGGAGTTCCCATTGTGGCTCAGTGGTAATGAACCCGACTAGTATCCATGAAGATACAGGTTCGATCCCTGACCTCACTCAGTGGGTGGGTTAAGGATCCAGCGTTGCCTTGAGCTGTGGTGTCCACCACAGATACAGCTCGGATCCCACGTTGCTGTGGCTGTGGTGTATGTCGGCTGCTACAGCTCCAACTTGACCTCTAGCCTGGGAACTTCCATATGCTGCAGGTGCTGCCCTAAAAAGCAAATAATAATAACAATAATAATCACAGAGAGATCTGAATAATTTCAGCACTACTTGAGTGTGCTACCTTCTTTTAAACAATTCTTGTCCTTTGAGAGTGGGTGGTCAGTACAAGAACCAATCAAGAGGGAATGAGTGGTTACCCTGAGCACTTCATACAGGGGCTGAGTGGGGAGCCTGACTCGCACGGCATCATGTAGATATATGGCCACCTCAGTTACACAGGGCGAGAGGATTCCTGAGCCTCTCAAGGGATTGGTCCTTCAAAAGCTCCCGAGAAGTTACGTCAGCGCAAATCTTCAGCCACGGCGGAGAAAGCTGGGTATTTGGCAATGACACAGCAGGAGGAAGTCAAGAGTACCTCTCTGTGGCCCACTGTCCCCATGGTCTCCGGGGAAGGAAAATACACAGGCTCTGGACTCGGGGGTGGAGAGGATGGGGTCTGCAGCTGAGAAGTGATGCACTGACACCTGGTGCAGCAGGCCTGCCCTGGGTTTGCTCCTCCGACACTTACATACTGATTCATTTTAGCATCTCTGAGTCTCAGCACTCCTCACTGGCAGATGTGTGTGTAAGAGGGTAGCTTCCTCCTGGGGTGATTCACACCCTCATTAAACAAAGGAAGGTCCTATAAAGGGTGGCAGTGGGGTTTTAGGGGCTCAGAGAAATGGAGTAGGTGCGGGGTGCCCGAGGCTGCCCCCACCCGGGGAAGGGCAGTTGTCAGGATTCCTGCTCCCACTCCGTCTAACAACTTTGCTCCCTGGGTTCAGAAAACACAGGAAAGGGTTCTCTGTCCTGTGGTGCATCTGACCCGCTTCTGTCTAGGTTGATTGGCCAGGCCCCAATTGTCCCTTCGGAAAATGCCTCCGGGCCAGTCTCTGGTCAGCCCTCTTGGCACCGCGAGCTACAGTTTTTCCCTCTGAGTGGCTCTGTGCAAGTGACCAAAGTCACAGAACATTCTCAACTCCTGCTTTCTCAGGTTCCACCAAAAGGTCACTTTGGCTTCTTCTGCCCACTCAACTTTCTGCCTTAACTCACCTCATTGAGGCTGTATTCCTAATAAATTAGTTCGGTGGAGGTTTTTCTCCTGGGTGACCAGCAACCTGACCTTGAAACATAAAAAATGGTGATGTCTCTCTGAGGCAAGAGAATTCAGAATACGGAGGCTCTACTGGTTTCTTGGGATGGGAGAAGCAAAACATCTCCCTTATTTCTGGATTTATTATAATAATGAGAGCTAACGTCCAACTGGTATCTCGATAAATTGGCCTGAATTCTTTGGCAGGTAACATCTAAGGAGTTCTTTGGCGGGTATCGTCTCATTTGCATGAAAGGTAATAAGATAACCTATGCGTCCAAATGAAGATGCCACAAAAATATTAACGACACCTGCTCCATTCTGCTCTCCTGGGACCACTCATGTTTGTCAGCCCTTCCCCCTCAAAAAGAGATAGCCATAAATTAAACAAGAAGTAAATTGACTGAAGCCAAGCCCTGGCCTCTTACACATCTCAAGGAGTGCTGCTCCACTCGTCCAACTCAACACATTTTCTTCCTTGTCCAGGGAGGAAATGACATGTGAGCTCCCGGAAGGGTAAGATAGAAAGAGTTTCAGAAGAAAGACAAGTCGTGGAGTTCCCTTCATGGCTCAGTGGTTAACGAATCCGACTACGAACCATGAGGTTGCGGGTTCGATCCCTGGCATCATTAAGTGGGTTAAGGATCTGGCGTTGCCGTGAGCTGTGGTGTAGGTTGCAGACGCGGCTCGGATCCCGCGTTGCTGTGGCTGTGGCGAAGGCCGGCAGCTACACCTCCTGTTAGACCCCTAGCCTGGGAACCTCCATATGCTGCGGGTGTGGCTCTACATAAAGGCAAAAAGACAAAAAAAAAAAAA
>PVHT020000066.1:13041707-13059171 GCA_004024745.2 Catagonus wagneri | reverse complement strand
CTAGCCTGGGAACCTCCATATGCCGCGGGTGCGGCTCCACATAAAAGGCAAAAAAAGACCAAAAAAAAAAAAAAGAAATTTATTTATTTATTTATTTATTGTCTTTTTGCCTTATCTAGGGCCACAACCGCGGCATATGGAGGTTCCCAGGCTAGGGGTCTAACAGGAGCTGTAGCCGCCGACCTTCGCCACAGCCACAGCAACGTGGGATCCGAGCCGCGTCTGCAACCTACACCGCAGCTCACGGCAACGCCGGATCCTTAACCCGCTGAGCAAGGCCAGGGATCGAACCCGCAACCTTATGGTTCCTAGACGGATTCGTTAACCACTGAGCCACGACGGGAACACCTGATTCAAGAACTTAAAAAAAAAAATCTCTAAATTATGCCCAAAGAAGGTAAAAAGGAAAGAAAGGTAAGTAGGGGAAAACAAAGAGAGACAAAGCGAGCACACAATAAGTTCAACAAAGCTGAGTTGGTACTTTGAAACAAACAAGAGTGAATATTTTGAGGAAAATGACCCATAAAAGAGGAGTTTAGGAGTTCCTGTTGAGGCTCAGTGGATTAAGAAGCCAACATAGCGTCCATGAGGATGCGTGTTTGATCGCTGACCTTGCTCATTGGATTAAGAATCCAGCATTGCCGCAAGCTGCAGTGTAGATTGCAGATGCAGCTCGGATCCGTTGTTGCTGTGGTTGTGGTGTACGCTCCGATTCAACCCTTAGGCTGGGAAATTTCATATGCCCCAGGTGCAGCCCTATAAAGGGGGGGAGGGGGAGTTTTAAATGCACGAACAAGCAATATCAGGAATGAAAAGGGGGACATGACTATAGATAATGTAGTCATTGAAAATATTATATTAAAGAAGTTTATGAAGTAGTTTTATCATTGATCTAGAAAATATTTGCCAAATGGATAGCTGGACAAATTTCTTAAAAATCCTAACACTAAGAGTTCTCTTGTAGCTCAGTGACTTGGGTCATTGCTGTGGAGCAGGTTCAATCCCTGGCCCAGGAACTTCCATTTGCCATTAGCATGGGAAAAATAAATTGCTAACACTAGATGAAACAGAAAGTTTAAACTATCCAGTTAAAATGAAGGAAAATTAAAAACTTTCCCACAAAGGAAATTCCAGGCCCTAACATCTCTCAGCAGTGACTTCTACCAAACACTTGAAAGGAATAAATAATGTTAATAGTTCACAATTCTTATTTAATTTTTTTTTCTTTTTAGGGCCGCACTTTTGGCATATGGAGGTTCCCAGGCTAGGGGTCAAATGTGAGCTGTAGCCACTGGCAACAACTCCATACCTGAGCCACATCTGTGACCTACACCAGAGCCCACAGCAATGCCGGATCCTTAACCCACTAAGCAGAACCGGGGATCAAACCTCCATCCTCATGGATGCCAGTCAGATTCGTTTCCGTTGAGCCACAACAGGAACTCCATATTTCACAATTTTAAATATTAACATAAGGAAGTTACTTCAGGCAGACCAGACTACCTTGAAATTTACACATCTTTTACAAAGAGAAATACTGGACAATATGAAGTCTTTAAAAGTTCATTGTATAGCTCAGCTTGCAAGGAAGAAAGAGCAATCCTCAGATTCTAGAGAGCAGAAACTGAACATAGCAGTAGCATAAAATGAGTCTCAGGCAGCCCAGCAGGTCAGGATTGGGGGCCTGGACCCCAGTCCACTTGGCAGGGGCTTGGATGTTACCGGCCACCCTAATTTGCGTCAAGGGGAAGACCGAGAGCTCAATTTTAAACCATAGATGCATATGAGACATTGAAGTTGAGAAGACAGTTGGGGAGTTCCCATTGTGGCTCCATGGGTTAAGAACCTGACTAGTATCCATGAGGATGTGGGTTTGATCCCTGGCCTTGCTCAGTGGGTTAAAGATCTGAAGTTGCTCCAAGTTGTGGTATAGGTGGCAGATGCAGCTCAGATCTGGTGTTGCTGTGGCTGTGGCAGAGGCTAGTGGCTGCAGCTCTGATTCGACTCCTACCCCAGGAATTTCATATGTTGTTGGTGCAGTCCCAAAAAAGGAAAAAAAAAGAAGTCAGTTCATTGTTAAACGTACCACAGGATAAAAAAGGTCAGTTAGAGATTGAAACTTGGGAATCTGGCAGATTGGTTGGTTTTAAAGATTGTCTTCAGGGGCTTGGATGCAACAGCACTCTGCTTTTTCTTCCCCCATTAATACTGGGATTTTCCCACTTAAGTAGCTATCTGTCTGTCCCTCTGGACTCAGGGTAGGAAACATTTCTGGATGCTCGGTGTTAGGTACAGAAAAGACGTTCCACAAGAAACTGCTGATCTATTGGCTGTGTCAAAAGATAGGAAGCCAAGGGAAGAATCTGATCTGGCTCCAGACACAATGGAAGAGCAGGTGAGCCTGGAAAGAGGGCAGGATGTGTTGAAAAAGGAAGAGAAGGGCATCAGAGGGGCCGCCTGGGGAGCCTCGGAGGGAGTGGTATTGGGAACACCGGGAGCCTTCAGGGAAGAGGAGCTTGGGGCCATCTAGGTCCAGAACGCCTCTTCCTTCCAGGGTCAGATTCTGCAGAGGTTTGGTGGATGGATGGGCTAGGATTGTCTTCCTATACCCCGCCCTCCTGCCCAGGCCCTGTGTGCCCGTGGGGATGTGATATGCACAACCCACGCCCTCAAGCAGGATCCAAATTCCTGCTTCTTTGTTATCAGAGCTGCATCTGCTGGAGCAAATCAGGGAGCCTCCGTGCCTGAGACCACAAATCTCCTTTCAAATGCCCAGAGCCGTGTCTCTCCAGATCTGTGAGAGATACGCTTAAATCCCTTCTTCCGGAGGAGAAGGATCACCCAGCTGATAACAAAGCCCTTGCCTGAGCCAGGTGATTGCTATGAGAGCTGTTGCTTGACTCACCTTGCTTTCTCAATGGCATCTGGCATCATCACCAGCTCCTGAGGAGCCCTTAGTTGCACACCTGGACGTCTCACTGTCCAGGTGTTTCTTAACCTGCCTCTTTTTTTTTTTTTTTTTTGCCTTTTGTCGTTTCAGGGCCTCACCTGCGGCATGTGGAGGTTCCCAGGCTAGGGGTCTAATCGGAGCTGTAGCAGGATCGGAGCCACGTCTGTGACCTACACCACAGCTTGTGGCAAGCGCCGGATCCTTAACCCACTGAGCAAGGCCAGGGATCGAACCCGCAACCTCATGGTTCCTAGTCGGATTCCTTTCCGCTGAGCCACGATGGGAACTCCTTAACCTGCCTATTTTTAATCCTCCTAAAAGCCACAGCACCAGAAGAAACAGTCCCAAACTTGACTCTTTATGAAATTAAAAGGAAAATCAGGAAGATCAGGGAGCTACATGCCCCTTTAAAATCACCTGACTATGGAGGAGGCATGGTTATAATGTTACCTAAAAAGGGAGACAGATGGATACAAAAATAATCCCACAGAGAATATGTTGTGAACCACAGCAAGCAAACAACCTCTGCCTAGAAAAAAGAAAAAAAAAGACAAGGAGACTGATTAAGGTATCACAATGTACTTTCCAAATAGTCTGTAATGGGCATGCCCATTCTATTTTCCAAATATGTCTGTTGCATGCATGTATGCCCTATCTCTATATATCTTGAAAAATACCAATATGTACTTTGTAAACAAATAATATGGATATATTTGTTATCCTGTTCTTCAATTTGGCAGACTGAGCTGGCACCTCTTACTCAAGTGATTACAACAGCAACTCCTACTACACCAGCATAGTGCTTGTCTGTGCGAGGCATGGTGTCAGCTGGGTGGGTCATGTGGGGGTTGCTTGTAACCTTGGTGACAGTTGAAGTCGGGGTAGGAGCCAGATTGCAGTGGGCTGTTCGGTGAGGCTGTGCAAGAGAATGAAGATAAGTTTGGTTTTAGAAGGACAGCCACGGGAAAGGTTTTCTATAAGGAGGTTGCATTGCTTTGCTCTGGCTGCCGTAACAAAACACCACAGACTTGGTGTTAAAACAGCAGGAATTAGTTTTCTCATAGTTCTGGAGGCTGGGCATCCAAGAGCAAGGTATCGGCAGGTTTGGCTTCTTTGTAGGGCCCCTCTCCTGGCTGCCTTCTCACTGTGACCTGCTCTGCCCTCTGCATGGACACATTTCTTTGTGCATCTGAATTTCCTCTGCTTAGAAGGACCCCAGTCAGTTTGGATTGAGGTCTATGTCCAAGGCCTGGTGTTAACTCAGTCACCTCTTCAAAGGCCCCTTACAGATGCCTTCTAAGTCACTGAGGGCTGAGCAGGGCTTCAACGTAAGAATGGGGGGCACAATTCTGTTCATGATAGAAGTGAGGAAAATTTTTCCTTTTAATATTCAAGTGACGACCTTTTTAGGGGGCGAAGAGCTCGCAGAGAAAAAGAGGCTGAGAGAGGAAAAGCCCTGAGGCCTGGCGAGAGCTGGGCGGTGGAGCCCAGGGAAGGGGAGCCTGGACAGGACGGGAGAGGCTTTGGCCCCAGTAATCGGAGGGAGGCAGAAGGCTGGAGGAGGTGCAGTCTGTGTCTCTGTAATTTGGCTGTGGGAAGCCGGTGAGTCTTCACACGACAGAGGAGACGAGTGTCTGGGAGCTTAAACTGGAACCGTTTTGTGGGCAGTTTGGCTACACGTGGAAAAAACTTTTAAAATAGGCAGAAGAATTGACCTAGAAATTCCACTTCAATGAATTTGTCTCAAAAAATAATTAGGGGTGGCCACCAGGATCTAGTGATAAGAATGACGAGACAAATAGAACTGCAGTGTCTTTTATAATATTTAAAAATTTAGTTTAATTTTTAAAGGCCGCACCTGGGGCATGGAAATTCCCAAGCTAGGGGCCAAATCAGAGCTGCAGATGCCAGCCTACACGACAGCTCGAACCTGCATCCTCATGGACGTTATGCTGGGTTCTCAACCCACTGAGCCACAATGAGAACTCCAAGTTTACAATTTTTATTTTTTTATTTTTTGTCTTTTATAGGGCCACACCCGCGGCATATGGAGGTTCCCAGGCTAGGGGTCTAATTGGAGCTGTAGCTGCCATCCTATATCACAGCCACAGCAATGACGGATCCGAGCCGCGTCTGCAACCTACACCACAGCTCACGGCAACGCCAGATCCTTAACCCACTGAGCAAGTCCAGGGATCGAACCCGCAACCTCATGGTTAGTAGTCAAATTCGTTAACCACTGAGCCATGATGGGAACTCCTCCAAGATTGTAATTTTTAAAGGGCAGAAAACAATAATCCAAACATGGAGGGCTAGTTAAGCAAACTAGTGTGTGTTCTTCAAAGTAACCTCTGTGTGAAAAAGGCCCTGAGAGTGTGTTTGACTATTAGTGATAGAAGTTTGCTTATTAAGATGGGATGACAGGAGGATGGGGTGTAGCCTTAAATAAGGAGACAAGGGGCAGACAAAGATGTAAAGAATGATCATGCTGTCTAAAAAGGTGATGGATATATATATATATGTATATGAGAAAATGGAACCTATGTGCGTGGGAGGCAACTGTTAACTACTGTGATCTCTGGGTGGTGGAATTTAAGGAGCTAATTATTTTTTTTGACTTACCTATCATTTCTAATTTTGCCACAGTGAACATATTACTTAAACAAGATGGGGGGAGCAATAAAAAATTTTAATGCACCACCTGGATTTCTTTTTCAGGGCTATTTTCCACAAAGAAACCAATTTTTTATTACCTCTTAAGAGCTGATGTGTAAATGATGCTGGTAGGTAGAAAATAATAAAGGTGATATGAACACGTTCCGTGCAGACTGAGGGGCCTTAGCTGCCCCTCGGGGGGTGGGCTGAGACAGCATTCAGCACACAACAGGCCAGCAAATGAATGGTTAAGGGGAAAAAATGGTTGGATGCTGTACTGAGGCAGGAAGGGTCAGTAGGCTTCCCCCCAAGTGAGAAAATCACTCTCACAGCAGCCTTTATATGAGCTATAAAGTCACGCCTTAGTAAAATAACAAATGACCGGAAGCCATGAATCCCTGATGTGGTGCCAGAGTTTTCAAAATCTAGAATATTCTTTCTATAAAGGTTTTTGAGCCTGTGGGAATATGGACTCCAACTTCCGCCCACTGCCCAGGCTGCTGATCAACTCAGACTCCAGCCCCCATGGAGGCGTTTGCTTTCCAGAAAGCCTTTGAGGCCAAAGGCTTTGGTATTGATGATGCATCATGCTCAGAAATGTTCTGTCTTCTTTTTAGACATGTTGTCATTACCACTGTATCCTGAAGGCATTACTTAGATGTCGAGAGACAACAGCCTTTTAAATTCATGTTATGGGCTGGCCAGGCTATTTAATCTTGTTCTTAGATGTAAATGTTTCTGATGCTATGGAGAGGAAGAGAATGAGAGAATATTATTAAAACAAGGGACGAGTGTAATGTCTTTTATCTGCCACAGACAAGCCAAGACTGGAGATATTTATTGGTTCAGTACTTCAGCAACATGGTATTAATTGTCTGTGAGTGTTTTGATAGGTAGTTAGCGCATGGGTATTAATGAAAACAGCACCACTTCATTTTAAAATTAACTACTTGGCCATTGAGCAACAGGAGCTGATAAATGAAGGCAATAAATTTGTGATGGAGATTTATGTCCTCGTAACTCAGAGCAGGGCTGTGGGCATGCTCAGATAGGGTGGGGAGATAAGAAATTCCAAAAAGTAGCTTCATCCAAGAGAGCATTTCTCCCAAACCGTCGCTAAGCCCGTTAGCAGTCGCCTTCTCCTGGGATGTCATGGTTGGCGGATGCTCGGGCTCCCAGGTGTCAGGTGCAGGTGCCACGCCAGGTGCCAGGCCATCCTGCTGGATGAGACACTTCCCGATCTGTGAGAAGTCATCTCCGGGGTTCCCGTCCCGGCTCTGCCCATTTCATCCTCACGGTTGAGAAAAGGAGCCTTTACCCACCCACGCTTCTGAAATGAGCTCCTTCCAGGCTGGTGCGACTGACACAGCTCCTAGTCCTCGGAGCTGCTCCCTTGCTCAGACAATGGGAAAATCCACCCAGATGGACACGGCCAGGAGAGAAGGAAATATTTCTTGCACAGTTGTTGTCAGGCTCTGGGCTAAGTGCCTGATTTACATAATTCCATTTAATCTCTACAGCAATCTTGAGAGGTAGCTCTTATTAACCTATTTTAAACTCTATTTTAGAGAGGAGGAAGTGGAAACTCATAAAACTAAAGCGACTTGCCCTGGGCCTGGGCACCACACTTCCCTGCAGATCATGTGACAGGGAGAACATGGGTTTGGAAATCACTGAAGCCAAGTTTGAATCCCAGATACCCACTTGGTAATTTTGTGACAATTATTTAGCCTTTCTGTGCCTACAGATTTTTGGGAGGGGGCGGGGGCGGGGGCGGGGTTGGTCTTTTGTCTGCCTACGAAAGGTAGTAACTCAGTTGTCATGGGATTCTTGGTTAAATTAAAGAATGAAATGAAAGTCAGCTGGGCTTTTCAGACTCCAAGTTCTTGTAAATAAACCATGGAAGCTCGTGACCTTGGACATGGTGGCTGAGACAGGATGTCACATCCAGCGCTGCCCAGGAGCCAAGCAGAGAACTGAGAGTGGGCCACTCGGTGCCACGCAGGGCTTGGATCCAGAGAAGGGCAAAGCTAGAGCAGAGTTAGACCTGCGGGCTGTTGGGCGGGGAAAGAGGTCACAGCAAGGTCAGCAGCCAGGCATACATGAAGATGGACAATATATACTTGCCGTGTGGGAACCCCCCAAGATTTTGAGCTTTAGGGAAGTGAGACTGGCCCCTGAGAGTTAAACTAGAAACGGAAACAGCTCCAACCTAAATCTGAGGAAGTTTAAATGTCTAACAAATGTGTATCTGAAACCTCGTGGTCTCAGAGAGGGGGAGCTTCTGGAAGGAAAATAAGAGGAAAATAGAGAGGAGTTCCCGTCGTGGCTCAGCAGTTAACAAATCTGACTAGTATTCATGAGGGTGAGGGTTCGATCCCTGGTACCGCTCAGTGGGTTAAGGATCTGGCATTGCTGTGAGCTGTGGTGTGGGTTGCAGAGATGGCTCGGATCCCAGTTCGCTGTGGCTGTGGTGTAGGCCGGCAGCTACAACTCCGATTCAACCACTAGCTTGGGAACCTCCATATGCCGCGCGTTCGGCCCTAAAAAGACCAAAAAAAAAAGAGGAAACTAGGCAAAGTGTGGCCATGGGACACCCCAAAGAGACTGTCCTTGGAGTGAGCAGAAGGACACTGTCTGCTACCTGAGAGTCTGTTTCAGGGTCATTAACAGAAGTCAGCCAGCTGAGGAAGAATGATGGGGGCCATGACAAGGGGCTGGGAAAGGAAGTTCATTTCTAGGCCGTGGGATTAAGCGAGGCCTCTCTGCCCCAGCGAAGCTCCTGACAGCATGGTTAGGGCCTGGGAGGCCATACGGAGGTGCAGTGCGGTTCAGAAGCAGAGAGAATACGGTTCAGCAGGAGATCATGGATGCAGCGGCCACTGGTGCAAATACTTGGGATTCAGGAAAGCCAGCATGTGATTGGAAGCTGCAGATCCAGCGGTGCCAAAGCAGTGATTCCTGCCCTCAGCAAGTCCTGTGGGGGAGGACATTGAACAGGCCTCTGTGACACAGTGTGGTCAGTGTCTGTTCCCACTGCTGCCCTCGGGAGAAGCCCCCAAGCTGTCAAGTGGGGGTCGGGAAAGGTCACAGAAGAGCTAGCTCTAGAAATGCGGCTTAGAAACACGCAGCAGCTGATGTGGACACAGAGAGGATGTCCCTGTCACTGTCCTGCTTCAAGTCCCGTTCCATTCAGTAATTCGACTTCTACAACAAAGCACATTCATGATTCAATCCCCAAGCTCGTTTTTCGTCTTGCCCTGCTTCCCCCGTGGGCTGCAGCCACATCGATTGCTTGTGGTCACCGACACGGCCAGGCTGCTTTGGCTTTTGTTTATACCCTCTTGTCTCCCGGAAATTCTCTACCACCGCTTAGAGGAGCTAAATTCTAGTCATCCTTTAACAGTCCTTTAAAAATCCTTCTCGGGGTGCTCCCATCGTGGCTCAGTGGTTAACGAATCCGACTAGGAACCATGAGGTTGCGGGTTCGATCCCTGGCCTTGCTCAGTGGGTTAAGGATCCGGCGTTGCCGTGAGCTGTGGTGAAGGTCGCAGACGCGGCTCGGATCCCGCGTTGCTGTGGCTGTGGCGTAGGCCAGCGGCTGCAGCTCCTGTTAGACCCCTAGCCTGGGAACCTCCATATGCTGTGGGTGCGGGCCTCGATAAGGCAAAAAGACAAAAATAAATAAATAAGTAAATAAAAATCCTTCTCGGCCTCCCTCTCTGGTATTAAATGTGCCTCATGGACACACCCGTCTCTGTCACTGTCCTCCCCACCTCGTGTTAGATTTAACTACGTGTTTCTTCCTAACTAGATGGGCACTAGTTGGTTTCAGGGTCTTTGTATTCTTTTTTGTCTTCAAAGTATCCACCAGTTAGCTACTGCCGCATAAATACATCGTGTAATATGTAGTTACTGAAAGGTAGGCAGACAAATGTACACGGGGTACTTCTTTTCTCTTTAGCTTTGCCAGATGAATGAAGGTCACCCAGTGCAATTGGAATTTGAATTCAAATTTGAGTTTCAGATAAGCAATGAATAATTTTTTAGTGTAAGTATGTCCCAAATGTTCCACGGGATATACTTATACTAAGCAGCCTGTGTCTCAAATATTTTCTGGGACACACTTATACTAAAAAATTTATTTGCTATTTATCTGAAATTCAAATTTAACTGGGCAGCCCTTGTTTTCATTTGCTAAACCAGGTGGGCCTATTTCTCCTATTAAAGTTCTAAAAAGTTCCAGTGATGTGAGCAAGAGTATTCTCATGCTGCTGATAGAAAAATGTTCATTTTACCAAATTCCTCATCGAGGTCCATTTAAATTGTTTCAAACTTTGGGTCACTGAAAATACTGGAGTTAATTCCCAGTATCTTTGTACAAGGATCCAATTATATTTGAAAATATTTTGTCATACTCTCCACAAGACTGAAACTGTCATCATCATCACTATCGTTATTGTAGAATTCTAGGGTTCCAGTGTGGCTCAGTGGGTTAAGGATCCAGCGTTGTCACCGAAGTGGTTCAAGTCGCTGCTGTGGTGCAGGTTTGACCCCTGGCCTGGAACAGTCTCACCATCTGTCACTTTTGCTTTACTTGCTTGGGTACTGAAGGAGAACAAGGTTGAAGGATTGATACTACCCAACTTCAAGACTTACTATAGAGCAGCAATATTCAGGGCAATACGGTACTGGTGAAAGAATAGATGAACAGATCAATGGAACAGAATAGTGAGCCCACAAGCAGACCCACATAAATATAGTCAACTGGCCTTTGACAGAGGACCAAAGGCAGTACAATGGAGCAAAGATAGTTTGTCAACAAATAGTGTTGCAACAACTGGACATCCACATGCAAAAAAGTGAATCTCTGCACAGACTTAACTCCTTTCACAAAAATGAACACAAACCGAACCACAAACCTAAATGTTAAAGGCAAAGCTATAAAACTCCTAGAAGATTATGAGAAAGAAAACCTAGACGACCTTGGCATTGGTGATGACTTTTTAGATACAGCACTAAAAGCACAGCCCATGGAAGAAATAATTGATAAGCCGGACTTCATTAAAATTAAAAACTTTCTGCTCTGCAAAAGACAATGTCGAAAGAATGAGAAAGCAAGCCACAGACCGGGGGAAAATATTTGCAAAAGAAACATCTGATAAAAGATTCAGAGCTCTGGGTTGGAAAAATCTCGTTGGCTTAATTAAAGCCACCGATCCCCAAGGAGGGGACAGGAAGTATTTTCCCTTCAGCTGCCACCTCTCCCATTTGAAAAGCTACTGTGTGGCCAGGCCTGCCTTTGTTTCCTCCCACACCACCCCCCGAGCCTGATCCAGGGACCCTATGGGAACTACAGCTTCCATCAGTATCCCTAGGCTTCAGATGGCAGCAGCGAAGATGAAGACACTGGTGCTCCCTCCAGAAAAGTATTTCTCAAGACTTTGGCGAAGGGGATGTCCTCTGCGCTCTCCTGGGAGACATAGTTAGGGAGTGAGAGGGTAAGTTGCACATGATAAATTCACTCCAGCATTCCTATCTCTCAGAGTCTGGATTCTTTCCTTTACTTGATATCAAGGAATTTATGACATCTCAACTCTGTTTAGTGTTGGCCACCATTGAGTCCAGATTCCTGTCAACCAACTGAACAAACAACGGTGTCTACTCCCAGCTGTTCGAATTTGCAACAGAATCTGGAGTCTCTGTTAAGTGCATCCGTGTCAACGACTTCAATTTGGTCGAAAATTATGTTCTTTTGTCCTTAGTCAAGAGCCTACAGAATTCATTGCCACACGGATTCCCCAGATCTTTGAAGGTGTAAATTAGCAAAGTTTTGAAAGTTTCTTGTTATATGCCTTCTACTTTCAGGTTTGACTTTTTTATTGCCCACCTTCCGGTGGGTATTCTAGCTCTGACCCTAAAGACCAGGGGGAATTGCTGTAATGCAGATCATTAAAATAGCCTTCTTTGGAGTTCCCGTGTGGTTCATTGGCTTAAGGATCTGGTGTTGTCACTGCTGTGGTGTGGGTCATTACTCTTCGATCCCTGGCGTGGGAACTTCCTTATGCTGAGGGCATGGCCAAAATAAAATAAAATAGACTCCTACTACCAGTATAACTCTTTCTAGTAAGGGAGTTGTTACAGTATCTTTGAGCAAAAAACAAAGAGACAACAGTCAAAGGAGAAGGGCTACCTTGGCTGACAGGGGACAGTCTATGAGTTCTCTGAGTTGTTCCTGCTCCTATACCCTCATTCCAAGTCTCAGCCTATCTGTGCTTTAAGTTTCTCCAGAAAGGCGTCTCAAAGTTGAGAAGTCAACTCAAGGAATTCACATCCCACGCTGAATTTGTTTTCCAGTCTCTCAGTTGTGTGCTTTTAGAGATCGGACATCCATTTAGCACTGCCAGAGCAAGTGCCTCGTTATTAATGTATGTTTTAAATGGGAAACTTGAGGGGTTTAAACTCATTCCCTTTTAATAAACTAACCAAGGCCAGTAGAAGCAGCCACATTTTCCCACAGTCCTTGAACTCCTCCAGTCGTGTATACTGTCCCAGAACAGTGGTCTTGAAGCCCTGTTTTTCTCGAGCCCTTTGTACAAATGACTACAGATCCCCTTAAGATGTTCAGCTGCCTTGAACCCGGGGTTTCCAGATTCCTATCGCTGAATCCTAAAAAAGATGATTGTTGTCATCAACTCCCCACCGAGGCAATATAATCCATCCCAGATTTCTATTGTAAAGCCTTTCTGATTTGAAGAGCCTGTAGCACACTCGTTGGTACAAATCTCTGTACTGGCAAAATGCAAAGAACAGAAACGGAATCTGACCAGTGTTCATAAAAGAAGAATTTGCTGGAAGGTACTCGTTAGCTCACAGGTTTGGACAATTGTCAGGAATCCAGCAAGGCCAAGTAGCAAGAAACACAAGCCAGTAGCAAAGAGAGCCAGTCCGTAGCTGGTCTCACCATTCCTCTGGCTTTGCTTCACTCAAGAGTCAAACCTCTGGATAGAAACCTTCAGTGAGTGACCACAGTTCACGTGCCTGACTCCAGCAGGGGAGGGGGTGGCCAAGAGAGGACATGCTTCCCCATAAGGCTTCCATCAAAATCCCAGAAAGGGGTTTGGTTTGGCAAAGCCAAAAAATGAAGCCCCCCTATTTCTGGGGGGGGGGGAGTGTTTATAGCCCATGATGCTGGCAGAGGTGTAGGGGGAGCCTGACCCTTGGTCATTACTCACCTCCATGGGCTCACTGAGGAGTTGCCACTTCTACGTGGTCTTACATCATGAGCCCATGCAGGTCACCACAGATGTCACGTCTGCACACCAGCAAGAGCTCTGGCGCCATCTTTCTCTGTGCTCTGGAAACTTCCCTCCATCCCTACTGTGCTGTGCTATGGGAAAGTCTATGGGGGCCACGACAGGGCTGTTTCCCTAGACAACTTACGTGGCCGTTTCTACTCTGGGGTCTTCACTCTCCTCAGAAAAGGAGAGTGGGCTCTTGTCTTCCTCAAGTCTGTCTGGAATTTCTGCTGTCTCCTCTCCCTTGGGGCTCAACCTAAGGTTCCAGGGGTGGGGGGCAGGCATGCCACTCTGTTAGGAGCTCTCCGTGTTTCTCCTGTGAATTTTTTTTTTTTTTTACCTTCTCCAATCTGGAGAATCTTTTTGTGGTTGTTGATATTGTTTTGTGCTGAAGGTGGGGTAGTCTCTTTATATCTAAATCCCTAAATCTATTACTTATATCCTGACTCCCCTTTGTTTTCTGTTTTGCCATCCCTCTCCCAAGACAGAAAACACAGAATACACAAGCTGTTCTGCCAAATCAGGGGAAGATGTATAAGATAACAGGAAATACTGAAAAGAAAAACAAAAATTAAATTACAATAAGTAAGCTAAAAGAATGTAAGATATCTTGCAACTGTACTGGGTTTGCTCATCCGTGTTTTTAATTTTTCATTTATTAAATCAGGTTATAGTGTAATTTAAAACCAAATTGCTTGCCTTATGAGATAGTGAGCTCTCCATTACTGGGTGTATTCAAGCAAAGGTAGGATGGTCATCCATTAGGAAGGCAGTAAAAGGGACCTCTCCGTTAGCGGGAGGTAGAATGAAATGACGTCTACATGCTATGCTAGAGTTAATGTTTTTCACTTTAATTTACTTTTTATTATATTCCTTATTTTTTCCACAGATTTTGGCATTTTAATGGGACTCTTTTGAGGCCTCTAATGATAAAAACTAAAAATGGCCTCCCTGGTTTCTAATAAATCCATCAACATTTTTAATAAACTTGTTCTGAATGCCCAAGATTGGCTCTTTCCAGTTCTGTTGGTTCTGTTGGCTTTGATACAGCTCTTTCTGTTACAGTGGCTGTATTGTTCTTTTCCATTTCTTCTGTCCTTTTCTCCATAAATCTCATAAGGGGTGGGTGTCCACTTATTTTTCCTGGCTAAAGAGGAAAAGGTATTGTTTACCTAGGTTTGGGGAAATCATCTTATAAAACACCGAAGAAGCCCTAGACTTGAAGTAAAGGAATGTGTATTTCAGTTCTAGATATGGCTCTTTCTGAGAAACTAGTCAACCTCTCTGAGCCTCAGTTTCTCATACGCAAAGTGAAGACAGTCCCTATTGGATCAGCTCAATCAAAACGAAGCCAAGAGGACATGTCAGGGGTGAGATGATCTAGATACTGTCACGGCTCTGTCTCCATTTGTCTGCCACTTCTTCCACTCTGCCTCCACTTTGATTCACCTTTCCTCTCCCTCTCCCTCCCTTTGAGGTAGCAAGAATGACGGCAGTGTTTTCTGGCATCCCTCTTGTATACTAAGTGCTTCGAAGGAGGAAGACTGGTCTTTTCCAGTTGTCATGATAGAAGAAAGAGGAAACTTCTTTCCTGGAAGTCCCAGCAGCTGTCTCCTCACGGTTCACCAGGCATACTGGGTCCCATGTCCATTCTGACAGATCCAGGGGACCCAGAGTGGGCTGAGCTGAACAACTTAAGCCCATCAGAGACCCCTCTGGAGATGATGAGAAGTCAGCCCCTCCAGAGGAGGCACTCAGCCCGGGAAGGAGCTGCCTTCCACATGAAGACCTGGGTGCTGTTTCCAGGAGAAAATGGGGAAGAGGAAGCTGGGGAAGCACCTGCCCATGGCTCTCTCCCTATACAACTCTCTAGGTTAATACCGAAGTCACAAATTGTGGAAATGTCAGGACCTTGTACCTGTAAAAATGCCAGACTCCAACAAGCAAAGAGGCATCAGGGGACCGATACGGTTTCTGATCCTTACCTACCAGTGTGGACAATTTATCCAACTTCTTTGAGACTTCATTTCCCCATCTGTAGAGTGGCGGTACCTGCTAATAATGGATTTGCTCACAAATATGCATTTACTATAAATCGTTTTTAATTGAATCCATGCTAGACTTGAGTCAACTGTTTCAAAACCAGTTTGAGCTGGGAATTGTGGAGGCCCTGTTGGCAGCCTTGAGAAAACCACCCCTAGGCACATCAATAAGTTTCAAGTAACCATGGCACTGAGATTTCAGAGGGAAGGAATGCTTTGTGAACCAAATTTGTAGTAACATATAGAAAATCATATTCATGTGTGCATAAGTCATCTTGCCCTGAACCCTTAATCTCCATATCTCTGATGCAGAAAGATTAATCTTAGAAAGAATAACTGACAACCCACTGCTTCAGGCTGCAGAGAAAAATGAAAATGTCCTCTGCAAATGTGATTCATATTACAATACTTATGCACATTCTGTGCTAGCCAGTCTTGTTCCAATGAAAGGAACTTGGTCAACTATTCCATTGGAAGATATACATATATTTTTTTCTTTTTGTATCACTCTCAGAATCGTTAGAAGCTAAAAAGAGGCCTGTTACTTGCTCATATAATCTTATCTATGAGCCAGGCATTCCTAGGGAATTACTATGTATCAGTGGGATTTTGTCAGATTATCCTGTTACCAAATTCTGACTCAACTATTGTCTTAGCCTCTGCAAGTTTCATTGTTCTCATTATGGAAGTTAGGATAATAACAACACCCACCTTATGTAAGAAATTAATAAGATAGTGTGTGTTAAATGCACTTAAAAAGAACCTGATATTTAATATATATTAGACATGACTGTTTCCGGATTTCTGAGAAAGAATAACTCTATATTGGAAAAATACAGTAGGTTGATGCTTTTCTGATTTTGGACCTTGTTCCATCATGGCTGATGTGTTCCAACATATGAAGGTCTGGGAGTGAGTCCAGATAAAGGCCCCTGAATCAGGCTAACCCCCCTCTTTTCCTGTCTCCAATCCAGTCCTGCACTGTGAGGATTCTTGTCCCATGCCTGTACAGTCCAACCTGAATGTCCAAGCTCTGTTTACACTCCCACCCAAATGCAAGAGCAGCCCCTATCCAACCTCTCAAAATTGGGAGTATGTATACCTGTGACAAAGCTTGCCATTGCCACTGGGAGATGGACAGGTGAAGAGGCTCTGTAAGCTGTGAAACAGGTTGGGGCCTTTGTAGAAAGTCTAGGGGGGCCTGGTACCAATAGCGTGTTCCATGAGGGGCAGGAAGGGATCTTGGTGGGCTGTCCCCTTATCCCCATGGACATATAGCCTGTGGGGAGTGTACGGTGATAGATGAGCCAAAGATAGGGATGAGCCAAAGTAAGGGGCCCAGGAAAAAAGCCTGGGTGTAAGAGGGGTACTTATTTCTTCTCTTGAAAACTTAGTTTTTAGAAATGAGTGCCTAGGGGTGCTTTTTCCTTCCTTCCTTCTTTCTTTCTTTCTTTCTTTCTTTCTTTCTTTCTTTCTTTCTTTCATTTCTTTATTTCTTTTGTGACAGCTTTATTGAGATATAATGTACACAGTATGTACACAGGAATTCACCCCTTTTAAAGTACACAGTTCAATTGTTTTAAGTATATACGCAGTGTTAGGCAACCACCACCACACTCAGCTAACTTCTATTTCAGTAGTGGGGGGAATCCACTCTCATTCCACTAACACATATGGCCCATGGGGAGCATGAGAAGGGGGCGCTGGAATTGGTTCTTTCTCAGGAGAAACTTTCTTCCCCCATGGCCTCTCATAAAATGCATTGCTGCACTGAGTTTGATTCTAATTTTTAAAATTTTTTTATTTCATTTTACTTTTTAACTGTAGTATAGTTGACTTATAATGTTGTGTTTGTTTCAGGAGTACAGCAAAGTGATTCAATTATATACATATATATGTATATATATATATAACTTCTTTATGTATAAATTCTCATTCAGATTCTTTTCCTTTTTTTTTTTGTTTTTTTGCCTTTATCTAGAGCCACACCCGTGGCATATGGAGGTTCCCAGGCTAGGGGTCTAACAGGAGCTGGAGCTGCCAGCCTTCACCACAGTCACAGCAACGCAGGATCCAAGCCGTGTCTGCAACCTTCACCACAGCTCACGGCAACGCCGGATCCTTAACTCACTGAGCAAGGCCAGGGATCAAAGCCGCAACCTCACGGTTCTTAGTCGGATTCGTTAACCACTGAGCCACGAAGGGAACTCCCAGATTCTTTTCTGTTATAGTTTATTATTAGGTACTGAATATAGTTATGTTGTACAGTAGGTCCTTGTTGGTTATCTATTTTATATATAGTAATGTATATACATGAATCCAAACTTCTAATTTATCCTTACGTACCCCCTTTCCTCCTTGATAACCATAAGTTTGTATTCTGTCTCTGGGTCTATTTCTGTCTTGTATGTATGTTCATTTGTATTATTTTTTAAAGATTCCATCTATAAATGACATCATACATCTGAAGAAAATCATAATTCAAAAAGCTACAGGCACCTCAATGTTCATAGCCATGC
>PVHT020000066.1:12973167-13040707 GCA_004024745.2 Catagonus wagneri | reverse complement strand
CAAACTTCTAATTTATCCTTACGTACCCCCTTTCCTCCTTGATAACCATAAGTTTGTATTCTGTCTCTGGGTCTATTTCTGTCTTGTATGTATGTTCATTTGTATTATTTTTTAAAGATTCCATCTATAAATGACATCATACATCTGAAGAAAATCATAATTCAAAAAGCTACAGGCACCTCAATGTTCATAGCCATGCTATTTACAATAGCCAAGACATAGAAGAAACCTAAATGTCCATCGACAGATAAAGACATGACTTTATATATACATATATATAATAGAATTATATATATATATATGTAATTGAATGTTAGTCATAAAAAAGAATGAAATCATGTCATTTGCAGCAACATGAATGGACCTACAGATTATCATACCAAGTGAAGTAAGCCAGAGAGTGAAAGACAGATGTTATATGATTCTAATATTTAAAAATGTGAATTTCTGGAAGCACATAGCCTCAAAGTGCAACCCAATATCTTCATGAGGGTTCAGTTAAGAAATAGTGATTTTTTTCCCTCCAAAACTGAATAAAAAAATGACCACCATAGATTTACTAAAAGATGATCTATCAACCTCCCAAATAGTATTCTCCTAAAGGATTTTCAAGGGAAATTTTGACTACAAAAAATTTCTACCTTATACATATATCAGAATCTGAACCTCAAGAAAATTTCAACTTTATATGGGAGCACAAAGAAGAATTTTGCTTTGCTATTAGATGACATAAGGGTCTTGCAAGCCTGCCTGCAGGTGACTCAATATCAGACCTGTCAATGTGGTCGTCTACTGCAGTGGCTTCCTAAATTCCACTGACAGTACATCTTAGTTAAAAACAAAAACAAAACCCTGGCACCTCCATTATTACACACAACTATTCTTCACTCTTCAGATATCAGTTTCAGAGTTGGAATCGTGTATTTAGATGGTGAGGAATACCAGTTTATCCAAATCTATTTGGTCACCCAGTATCCCTAGCACATCGTAAGAGTTTGGATAGCAAAAATTTTACTGAAAATTCATCTGAATTGATTTGGCTCTAGCATTCTGATAGCAAGAGTTTGGGTAGTGGAGATAGCTAGATATTTAAGATTATATTTGTGTAGGAGTTCCCAACGTGGCATTGCCCTTGAGCTGTGGTGTAGGCCACAGATGCGGCTGAGATCTGGCGTTGCTGTGGCTGTGGTGTAGGCTGGCAGCTGTAGCTCCAATTCAACCCCTAGCCTGGGAACTTCCATATGCCAAGAGTGAGACCCTAAAAAGCAAAAAAAAAAAAAAAAAAAAAAAAAAAAAAAAAAAAAAAAAAAAAAAAAAAAGAAAAAAGAAAAAAAAGGAGAGGTTATATTTATGTACCTCTGTACTAATACATAGATATTGTTAAAAATCACACAAAATAGTCACTTTTAGTAGATGAAACAACAATAAATGCAAGTAGCAGTTCCAATCCTTAATGCTGGTTCCCTGGGATGCATGTCCCTGCTTTGGAGATTATTCCAACCGGTCCCAGGAACCAGGTATGTCCTCAGGTCACCATGCAGAGCAGCCATAAACCAGCCCGATCTATTTCACTGGTTTTCAGAATAATTCTCTACTCTCTTATATATTCACAGCTATTAGCATGCCTTATGCTTGGGGTGACTGCCTTTTCTTCATGTAGCCTCATTTTATCACTTTATAAGTTTTGATGGTATTAGCAAATTTGTAATAGTTTCTCCCTCCTCTGTTTCACAGTAGATCAAACATTAGCGTTAAATGGGCAGTTTCTGATTTCTCCTTAAAATAGAATCCTAATTGTGTTTAAAACTACCTTCTCCCTGGGTGGTTTCTCAATAATAATTGCCAAAATGCTGAGAAGTTTCTGTCCTTCAAGAAGGAACAAGCTAAATCTGGCCTCCTCTTGCCTCATACTGAATTCCAGATAAGTGTCTGACTTTTATTGACCCCAAAGGGACAAGCAGGGGCTTCATCCATAAATGACGGCTGCCAATGTATTTGAGACTTTCTATTCAGTTTAGTCAATATTTCTGAAACCTTACCATGTGCAAGGTTCAGGAATCTGTTTGAGTCTGATGTTCCAGTTTATGTTTTTATTGGATTAGGGAAAGGCATTATTTATGTGGAAAATGGCTAATGTATAAGAAACATGTCTTCAGATAACATTCAGATATTTCACTTTGTCTTCATATCCATATCATCAGTGAAAGGAAAATCATCTTGTCTATTACAGTTATCTTCGAATGTATTTCAGGAGCACAAAGGCTTTTCTCTAAGATTACACTTGGAATCATCGTGAAAAGATGTGTAAGAGGAGAATGCCCTGGTTAATTTAAAGGCAGGAGCCCCATGTCCCATCCATGTGGCCTTCTCTTCCCCCACCCCCTCCCAGGTCCTGAGGCTCTTTGTAGAAAACAGGAAAAGAGCTGGGGGTTGGGGCGATGAAAACAAATGGACTAAAATCTCTGCTCTGTAAGAAACGACATGAATGTGTGACTTTGAGTTGGGTCTTCAAACCCTTATTACCTCTGTTGGCTTGTTTTAGAGGTAGAACCAATGCTATTTACTTCCTGGAACGGCTATGAGCCTCAGATGAAAAATCTAGCTTCTTGCTTTACTTTAGTCATTCTGCTCCAAGCAGGCCCAAGTTTCCAGAGTAAGAATAAGAGCAGCCATTACAACCTAAGCCAAGGTACACAGGTGAGAAGGAAATTCTGCCTGAGGCTCCTTCTAGGCAGCAACTCCAATGGGCAAAAAAAAAAAAAAAAAAAAAAGGCCAAAAACTTGAATGTGCAGCCATAAGATTTATGATCCATACTGACTCCTTCTTGTCAGGGAGAGAAACCACAGGCCTGCAGTGCCCCAGATGTTCTCCACAAGGTCTTCCAGACCAGTCCACTTTGTCCTAAATGTATTCATAACTTACTTTGTTCCCAGTCACGGAATTTTATGTCTTTCCCTCTTCCCATGGCAGAGCCTTCTAGATTCTCCTTCTGATCAGTCCTGCCCCATTCAATGAGAATGATTGTGAATATGCTTTGCAACAATCATGGATTGTTCACACGTGAGTTACTATTATAGTGTCTTATACGCAAGTTTCCAGAAATTGTACACATCATGCTTTCTGACATTCATTAGTCATTGTCTTTGATCAGCTTTACTTTCCATTTGTCTTCTTTCAAACATAACTGACCTCTACCTCATCCATTCCCCTATAGCCCTTGCAACCTGAACCTCTGACAGATCAATAACTGGTGCCTTTGCGTCAGTTGGCCTTCATTGCTCTGTCCTTTTCTTCCCTATCACTAGTTTTGTTTTCCCAGAGTAGAGGCAATATCCCACAGCAGATACACTGCTGCCTGGGATTCATTTCATTAACAGGCTATCCATTGCTTGGAATCGTCCATTACTGGTGGCAAAAAGATGCCACGGTCCTTCCCAATCATGAGGATGGTGGGCATTTGGGGCCTGGATCCATTTTATGACCCCTCTCTCCTTTCCATCCCCACTGGTGAATTTCAGAATATGCATTCTTTTTTTCTTTTTATGGCCTTACGTGTGGCATATAGAAGTTCCCAGGCCGGGAGTTGAATTGGAACTGCAGCTGCAGGCCTATACGACACCCACGTCAACATCGAATCTGAGCTGCATCTGTGATATACACCACAGCTTGCAGCAATGCCAAATCTAACCCACTGAGCAAGGCCAGAGATCGAACCCTTATCCCCGTGTATATTAGATGGGTTCTCAACCCACTGAGTCATAACGGAAACTCCAGAATCTGCGTTGTTTTGAGAAGAGGATAATGGTCAAGGCCCTGACTGGGATTGCTTTTAGGAGCAGCCAAGGGGGAGGTAGAGCCTGCGAGCAGGGAGTGTAGGCAACTGGTGGCCAGAGCTGTGGCTCTGTCTTCAACCTGGGGAGCCTCAGGCTGCACACCTGAGAGGTGTGGGTGAAGGGAGGCAACGCGGCAGGCAGCTCATCGCTCAAGCGTACACTTCAACCCCTGCAGCTTTGGAGGTATTTGCCAATAGCCCCACCCTCCTTTGGAAAGGATGAGTTATTGACTGTGAAGGAAACTCAAATAATAGAGATAATTTCCATGCAGAGACAACATGAGCCAGGGTTCTCTTTTATGTAGCAGCTTTTATCAACAATGGCTTCCCTAAGTGCCTCCAAAGTGTCTACCCATTAGGGCCAAAGGAGGCGCTTTGATTCTCCCTCAGAGGGGAAAGCAGCTTAATAAATCACCAAGTGGATGGCGCATCTAAATTCAATAATTGTGAAGTGCAGATAAATCACTGATGTCAATGCTGACTTAGACTTATTCATTCAAAACCTTTAAATTCAAGCAGCAGTACTTCTATCCAGCATCCAGACCCATGCAGCTCACAGCCCCCGACCACTGGGCCATAGTGGCCTCCCAGAGCTGGGCCTCATTCCTGACTGTCTGTTGGGAAGTGAGGGAGGAGAAAGGAGGTTGAATTACCATCGGAGAGATGACCCATTCGAGTGACAGAGAGATCATGGAAGCGCAACGTGAATAATTCATTGTCCTGTCGGCTGTGTGTTAGGTTTCATTCCTGGAGCTGCTGTTGGAAAGGAGATCAGGCTCTGGCATCTTCCTCCAGCTGCACAACTGGGCCTTCTAACACATGATCTGTGGTTGATTTGCTTACGAGCAAGGGGAGGGCGTGACACCGCGGTACATGATAGTATCTAGAAGTTTCATAGATTCAAGTTGAGCCAAGATTGAGAGGATAATTTCATCTCCTCCCCCAGATTCTTCCCCATAAAATATGGGGTGTTTCTAGCCCCTCCATTCAACTCTAAGTACTTTTCATGTAAAATGCCAGAAAGTGTAACCCTTATATTTATAAACATGCCAACTTGCAAATGGTTGAATAGGTATTTGAATTATTGATTGTTAAATATTTAAGCTGAATTCCTCATCCATCAGTTCTTGTGAGAAGCCAGGGGACAGATTTACGATGCTGGAGTTTTTCTGGTTAGTTGGCAGTTGGCATCTCCATTAATTATGGCCCACATGGTAGGGTCTGTGGGCTCAATGCAGCCCTCAAAATCAGGTCTCTATTGTTCCTTCTAAAGAGAGTTTGTGCAACCAGAGCTACTGACATGAGAGGAAAAGGAACATACCATCTCTGAATTATTGCTGTCACTTTCTGAGGTTTTGGTGGGCCTGATTTCATCTCTGACTACCTTGTTGTCAGAGCTACTGACATTGTTGAAAGAGCAATTTTTAGAGGCAGACAGACTTGGATTTCAGTTCTAGGTCCCTCGTTTTCTGATTCTGGGGACCTGAACAATTTACTTCCTCAGAATCTCAGTTTATCTATCTAAATAAAAGAGAACAATCATAACACATTGGATATAAATATAAATATGTTCATGTACATATACATATGTGTACAGGTAGATGGTTTGATAAGTGTAGTATAATGCCTGTCAAATAATAATAAAAAGCCACAATTCTTAAACAATAAAACATACATTTCATGAGGGGAGAGATTTCAGTCCAGTTTATTCAATGTTAATCCCCATTGCCTAGATCAGTGCCTGATGCAGAGAAGAAACTCAATAAATATGTGTTGAATTAATAAATGAGCACATTCCATGTTCCAGACACTGAACCCTGTGTCATTTAATCTTATGAGAATCCTAGGAGGCAGGTATTATCATTTTTTCATAATGATGATAATTCCCATCATGCCTACAATGATCACAGGATCACTGAGATATTACTTTGAGGGTGGAGGGGAGTGAGAGCCAAGGCACATTAGAAAACTTGGGTTCCTCCAACATGTATAGAATGGTGCTACAGTGTAGCACGGGGAACTGTATTCAGTATCCTGTAATAAGCTGTAATGGAAAACAATTTTATCTATTTATTTATTTATGTTTTAATTACTGACTGAATTTTAATACAATTGTAGGTGTACAAAAATCATCACAACCAAATCATAATGGAAAACAATTTTAGAAAGAATATAGATAGATCACTTCGCTATACAGCAGAAATTAACACAACATTATACATCAAGTATGCTTCAATTACATGAACAAAATAAATAAAATTTGGGTTTCTTTACCAATGAATTTATCCCTTCTAAGCCTCAACTTCTCTGTCTGTAGAATGAGAGTCACAACTACCATCCCACTTACCTTCTGAGTCAGTGTGAGGTTCTGATAGGATAATGCCTGTGTCATACTCTGAAGGTCTAGAGATCATGAGACATGTAGGATTATTATTATCTTTCTGGTCTGCTTGCACTCTTTCTGATCTCTGTGGCCTTGCTTCACATGCCAAAGGTGGATGAGCACTTTGTTAAGCAATGAAAGATCTGTTGATTATGAATTAGGCTACCTGAATGCCAAGGTGAAATCCAGTTGTGAGTCTTCCAGTCTAGGGAGTGTTGCCTAGCAATTAAGAGTGAGTGCTTTTAGTATCAAGAAGAGCTGGGAGATCTCGGGCAAGTCACTGTTCTGAGTTGCTTGATGACACCCTTTCTCTGAGAACTGCCCTCCTCCTCATCACATAGAAGGAAGTCATGTTTCCATCATGTGACTAAGCCTCCTCAGCCATGGGTGATGGGGCCAGAGCTGGTGACAGACACAAGCTGGGCCTGTAAGAGTCTCTATAGAAAATTTATCTGGAAGACAGAACCTGGGACTGGGCTATGAATGGTCATTGGAAGTGCTTTAGAAAAGAAAGCTTTCAACTCCTGCTCTTAGACAATCCTATAGTTGCTACGGTTCTCCCCCTGCGTAAGGTCTAGTTGTTCAACTTGGCTTTGAGTTTCATGAGATCCCAATAAATCCCCCCTAAATGCTTTTGTTATTTGAAGTCAGTTTCAAGGAGTTCTGTTTCTTGCAGTCTAAAGAGTTTCACCTAGTTCTCAGCCCTGTTTGTCTTCTTGGGGATTTCTCATGACTACATGCAAAACTGGAGTGTAAAGAACCTCCCTAACTTCTTGAAATCTGCTTTGAAATATAGGACAATGTTTTCCAAACTGTGTTCCGCAGAATACTGGTTGCATGAAGTGAATTGTCTTACATAGATAAATGGTGCCAAGTAAAAATCAATTTTAAAAAGTCAGTTAAATAGATTGTAATATATATACACACATATATATACAAACATACAAATTGTATATTTAAAAACAATCAGTTAAACAAATCGTAATATATGTATACACATATATATACAAATATACAAATTGTATATATATATAGAGAGAGAGAGAGAGAGAGACTATAAGACTATATAGAGAGACTACACACACACACACACACACACATCTATAGACACTCTTCAGCTGGACACTATTCTAGGTGATCCACATGTATTAACTTGTTGAATTCTTACAATAGCCCTTTGAAGTATGTGCCATTTATCTGGCTCATTTTATAAATGAGAAAACTAAGGCACTAAGAGTTTAGGGAACTTGTGTGAATTTATACAGCTGGTTAAGAGTAGAGCTAGGCTTTGAAGCCCTGTGTCTGAGTCTAACAGAACTTTCTAAATGAAGGAAATATGCTATATCTGCTCTGTTTAAATGGTAGTCACATGTGGCCATAAAATACTTGAAATATGGCTGGTGGGTCTGAAGAACTGAATTTTAAATTGTATGTAAATTTAATTAACTTGAATTTAAATACCCATATGTTCTTGTGCTGACTGTACTGGACTGTGCAGATTTAGATGCTGTGCTTCGGACCACTATACCATCAGAGTCAAATAGGCTTCTTTCCTGCAGGACTTCTCAGAGCCTTTATGTATTAATGAAATCGGTGAAACTAGCAGAAGAAATAGAACATATTCGTGGGGCTATAATCACAAAAAAGCTTTTAGCACAGGGTATCTTAAGGGACAAAGGTTCCACAGAATATAGTGACCAAGGGGACATATTGGTCAGGGTCACTTTCTCTGAGATGTCAGATGACCCTGTCCCTTTGGGGGGAATGTCTGAGGGGCTGACATCCTGAAGCCAGAGCATGCCTGCCCATGCAGTGTGGCAGAGGCTGCTGGATCCCCAGATGCTTTCCTAAAACTTCTACCATGGAAATCACCCTTCTTGGCACAGAAACGAAAACATTTGCTCCCAAAGGCACAGGGGTGATAAGGTTTAAGAAATAAACCTGGGGAGTTCCTGTCTTGGCTCAGCGGGTTACGAACCTGACTATTATCCATCAGGGTGTTGGTTTGATCCCTGGCCTTGCTCAGTGTGTTAACCACCTGGCGTTGCAATGAGCAGTGGTGTAGGTCATAGACATGGATCGGATCCTGCATTGCTGTGGCTGTGGCATAGGCCCACAGCTGTAGCTCTGATTCGACCCCTAGCCTGGGAACTTCCATATGCCGCGGATGCAGCCCTAAAAAGCAAAAAAATAAAAATAAATAAATAAACCTTATCCCAAACACATTCTTACTTTACACAGATCAGATGAATTAATTTAAATTAAGAAAGACATACACTTTACAAATTATATCCATTCTACTTAAAGTGTGGTTCCCACCAGCAGCAGCCACCTTACCCGCTCCAGACTTACTGGATCAAACACTGGGGGAGAGAGCCAGCTCTCTGTGTTTTAACAAGTCTTCCAGGTGACTCCCATGCAACTTCAAGTCTGAAATTGTTTACATGTATTTGTCTCATTTCATCCTTAGAACTGAAGAATGGTCCAGGGAATTTAAATAACATGCTCAAGGTTACACAGCTGGAAATGACTGAGTTGGAACAAGAACCCAGCTCTCAACCAGCATTGCCCAGAGGTCTTCCAGATATCCTGGGGAGAGTCAGCTGCTGGCTGGCCCTCTCCTCTGCGCTTGCCCAGGATTCAGAGGTGACCATGGAGCAGAGGGGCCAGCAGTATGCTTCTCTGTACACTTTTCTCTTGTTCCCCGACCCTGCCTCCTCACTTCCTGTCCCTGTCTGCTTTAACAAGTACACAGTGAGCAGCATTTTCCATCTTCCCCTCCCTCCCCTCGCCCCTCATCCTCCCTCACTGAGGTTTTTATACATCGCTAGTCTCTTATGTGGGAAAGTAGAAATTTAATAGGCATAATGGGAGGTAAATGGGATTTCATGGTTAGGAAATGCTGGATCAAACAAAGTAGATTTTAAATCACAGGTCTTCTCAAAGCCTTTACTATGTAATATGTGAAACTCCAAAAAGAGGAAATAGCAGGCAACATTCACCATCTCAGAGGACCACAGAACCTTTTTATTCAGAGGACATTTCAGGAGAATAGCGTTCTGCAGGGAATGGGTCTTTTCCCCATGACAAGCAGAGCATGAATCCTAAGTAGATAGGACATGAGACACTTCAGTTTTTGAGGGTCATTGTAAAGATGCAGAAAGTTCCAGAATGCAGAATTCCCATTCTACCAATATTTGCCATCTCCAGCCCATACACAAAGAAACCCTCTCAGAGATCTTTCTAAGGTGTCAAGATTATTGAGCATAAATGAGAAATGCTATGGAAATATTAATATTTGGGGTTGAGGTCTAACACTGGATGCCCACAGTATTGCTGGGACTGGGTTCTGGAGACCCCACTGGTCTGGTTGTGAACCCTTTAGTTGCTGGATCTTGGGGAGTTAGGATGAGGGGTCTCAGTGATGGCACAAGATAGCTGAGTCAGGGATGTGTGGGTGCTCTGAAGGCTCAAGGCAAGAGTGTGCTGTGAATTATGGCATTATTTCAGAGTTTGACAACCAATGTTGCTATTCTGGTTCATGCCAGTTAAATATTATACTTGAATTCAATAGCAGGCTTCAGGAAATCTGTGTCCCTTCAAGACTGTATTATCCAAATAAAACACTATATAGAACATTTGGGGATGTGGTAAAATACAAAGCATAGTTTTCCACAAAAACAGTGAAACTAATCAACTATATATGTTAGTAAACAGCAGTTCTATTGCTCCATAACAATACAAATCTCAAATTTTGGTTGAGGATAAATTCTCTTTCATTTTAGGTATCCATTGATTCAACTTGGTAGACTCAGGAGCCATATCTTTCTATAAACATTGTCACACAGTCCAGGCAGATGCCCCTGGCTTGGTTGGTTGCCCATAATAGGAAAAAAAGAATATATAAATTAAACTTTGAAAACCTTGTTGCTGGCTCTGGCTCTGCCACTAGCTGTATGGCCTAGGGAAAATTATATACCTTCTCGGTGCCTTCGGAAAATGGGGATAATCATAAGCTAATATGTATGAAAGCAGCTGATATAATGCATGACACATAATATGCTTTCAATAAATGTTTCAAGGACTGAAAAATTGTTCCTAAACCTGGAAAACTAAAAAACTCAACTAACTAGCTAACTAAAAAACCACATGCATGCGTGCACACAAGCTCATTCTGGGCCACAGACCTCATTTAAGGGCTAAACTGCTGGTTTGGATTTGAATGTGGCGAGGAATCTGAGACTAACAGCCTCTTCAACTCTGCACCCTCGCCTTCGGCTAAGGAAAAGCAGATGTACAAGAAAAGAGGTACAGGTTTGAGTGACAAAATCTGAGCTGGAAGAAAGCACACATAATCCCCATGGGTAAGGCCTCATGATCTGGCAGTTGGGTGATGGACACATAGTATATTACAAGCATGTATCAGTTAGCATTTGTTAAGTAAACAACCACCCCCCATACCTAGTGGCAATGACCACATGTTTAGCCCATTGTTCTGTGGATCGGAATGTGGGGCTGGGCTCCTGTGGTCTTGACTGGGCCCACTCAGGCATGCGCAGTTGCCTGCAGAGTCAGCTAGGGATTAGCAGGTCTGTGTTGGCGTTAGTTGAGGTGGCCCGTCCCTGTGCCCCGTGGTGTGTCATCCTGCAGCGGACTAGCCCAGACCTATTCACAGCTGAGAAGCGTGCTGGGAAAGAGTAAAATCCTCAAGCCTTGTTAGATTCAGAGCTGGTGCAGCAGTATCACTTCCCCTGCATTCTACTGGGCAAAGCAAGTGACAAAGCCGGCACAGATTCAAGGGGTGGAGAAACAGTTCCCACCTCTTAATGGGAGGAGCTTGATAGAACTTATGATCAAAGTCTCTCCCCATCTGAGCCAACAGGTGTCATGCAACCCAGTAGACCCATCCAGGAACTCTCTGCCCAGAAACTGAACATTAAGTGAAAGGAGCCAGGAGAGTGACATTGTGACTCCAGACCACTGCTTCTTGCTACTTTGCTTGCCCAGTGCAGCCTCACTGTTTCCTTTCTCAATCCTGGCTGTTAGGTTCACTTTAATTCTGTACCTCATGCCCTGTAGAAGATGCTTTGGTGCACTGCCCAGATTTCCCCCAAGGACCGGAAGCATTGCTTGCTGATGGCTACAGATGTCTCACCCGCCACATTGCCCTTTGCTCATGAGTGCCACCTCACCCAAGGTTATGTGCCCTTCCTGGCATTGCCTCCCTTGGAACAACTCTGAAAGGCCATTGCTGTGGGCTCACAGTTAACTTCTCCCTCTGCTCCAACCTGCCTTCTTCACTCCTTCACGGGTTTCATTACCAAGAGCACTGTAACCAGTGTCCTCCCAGGAAGGGAGGGAGGGAGAGATATAAGAAAAGTATCTTTTGGAGTTCCCGTCATGGCGCAGCAGTTAGCGAATCCGACTAGGAACCATGAGGTTGCGGGTTCCATCCCTGGCCTCACTCAGTGGGTTAAGGATCTGACGTTGTTGTGAGCTGTGGTGTAGTTGCAGACGTGGCTCAGATCCTATGTTGCTGTGGCGCAGGCCAGCAGCTACAGCTCCGATTAGACCCCTAGCCTGGGAATCTCCAAATGCCGTGGGTGTGGCCCTAAAATGACCAAAAAAAAAAGGCATCTTTCTAGGAGTATCAGAGAGCTATGGAAGCAGCATGAGGAAGGGCGTCTCAAGCCAGATTCCTTTACTTATGGTCAAAAAATGTCCCAAGATATTTAAGTCCAGGATTGTTTTCACTATATTCTGTTCTGATTCTTGTGTACTCTTAATTGAGTGCCTACTATTTGACCCCTTAAAATAACGCTGTCGTATGAATCTCCATATTTACCCATTTAACAGTGGAGGAAACTTTAACTCAAGGACCTTACGTGAATTGCCCAGGGTGAAGAGCTGATAAAGCAGAGTAGTGAAGAAACTTGACTGTGGAGCCAGGTGGCCTGAGTACGATTCCCAATCCTACCACTTGCTACCTGTGTCACCTTGGGCAAGTCACTTGATCTCACTATGCCTCAGTTTCCTCCTCTGTAAAATGAGGGTAATAATCATACCTGTCCCATTAGGTTGCCGTGAGGGTGAAATGAGTTAACATGCATGAAACGGTTAGAACAGTGCCTGACAAACAGTAAGCCTTGCCTAAGTGTTTGCTGTTATTATTGCTATCATTGATGTCAGGACTAGTAGCGATCATGGTATTAAGATTGGTCTTTTGGATTTCAAAGCCTGTGCATGCGGTGTCTGCTGTCTTCCTCTTTCCCCCAGTTCATCTTGCTCCCAGAATGCTAGAAATTGAGCAGAGAGCGGTGCATCTCTAATGAAAGGAGACAGCGCCAGCCCTGCTGACAGGGTTCCTCTTTGCTGGCCTTCACGTTTTCCTTTGTTGCAGGTTTGAAATACTATCTCCTCCCCACTCACCAGCTTTGCTGTAAGTAATTGTCTTCTTGGATCGACCTGAAAGGCGCTGTTTGGGGAGTCCTGGACTGGTGGGGATGTAATTTTTTAAAGAATATTTATACACAATAGACTCCCAGAGTAAATGGGCACTGTGCTCCCCAAGGTGCTGGTTTAATTATTAGGATCTTTCTCCAGGCCATTCTGTATCTCAGGCCTACTTCTCTCATCTGCGAATCTTGTGATGGAATACAACGTAAATATCAGAATCAATAAATTACAAGTTTTCAAGGATAGAGCCCAAACAACAGTAACCTGGTTACTGGGCACCAAAGCCAGCTTCTCCTTAGAAACCTTAATCCTGGAATGAGAAGTCTGGGCAGTGGGGTGTATTCTTGTTATAGGGCACACACTGTTCTGAAATTAAAAGAACGTAGCTTGGTCTTAAAATCTGAGACCACCAAGGAGTGCTTTGGTTCTTAGTGAGAACAGGAGCATTCCCCGGCTTAATCAACTTCTGTTTGAAAGTCACAATACTAGGATGAGTGTGAAAAAGGAAGGAAGGAAGGAAGGAAGGAAAGGAAGGAAGAAAAGAAGAAAGAAAGAAAAAAGGAGTTCCTGTCGTGGTTCAGTGGTTAACGAATCCGACTAGGAACCATGAGGTTGTGGGTTTGATCCCTGGCCTCGCTCAGTGGGTTAAGGATCCAGCGTTGCCGTGAGCTGTGGTGTAGGTCGCAGATGCAGCTCAGATCTTGTGTTGCTGTGGCTGTGGCAAAGGCTGGTGGCTACAACTCCGACTGGACCCCTATCCTGGGAACCTCTATATGCCGTGGGTGTGGCCCTGGAAAAAGACGAAAAAGAAAAAAAAAAGAAAGAAAGAATAAAGAAAAGAAAAAGAAAAAGAGTCACAGACATAGGGTATAGACTTGCAGTTGCCAAGGGGCAGGGGGTTGGGGGAAGGGTAAAGTGGGGGTTAGGGTTAGCAGATGTAAGCCATTAAAAATGAAGGGGATAATCAATAAAATCCTTCGGCATAGCACAGACAACTATATTCAATGTCCTATTAGGCATATTGGAAAAGAATATTTAAAAGAATATATATATAAATATATATATATACTGAAAAGCCTTTCTGTATAGCAGAAATTAACACAACATTGTAAATTAACTATACTTCAATAAAATAAAATAATAAACTTATGTTCAGACTTTTAAACTAGTGCTTAAAAACCTGGAGAAATAAAACTCTGTTATTATATGAAAATTATAAAAAATATTCATAATTGTTAAGTGCTCAAGTCACCTTAAAAACCTGGAATTAACACCTGACACGACATCAGGCTCCTGATCACCTTTCGGACCTCATTTCTGATCAGCCCTATTCCTGCAGTCTGTGCTTCAGCTACACTGGCCTCTTTGCTCTTCCCTGAATGGACCAAGCATGCTTCAGTTGAGAGATTTTTTAAATGAGATGTTCCTCTGTTGGGAAGTGCTTAATCAAGTTGTTTCATGATTCATTTTTTTCACTTCATTGAGAGATTCGCCCAGGTCTCACCTCCTCAGAGAGGACTTCACTGACCATATTTTGTAACATTTCCCCAGAATATATATTTGGTTTCTCTTTCCTGTTGCCCTTATTCATAGCCTTTCCACTCTCTGACACATTTGCTTGTTTATTTGTTGTCCTCCTTACTCCACAGGGCTCTACAAAGCCAGGACCTGTATCTTGGGAACCTAGAACTGTACCTGCCATGTAATAGATATGGGGTTAATATTTATTGAATGAATGGAAGAATGGTTCCCAAGGCTTGACTATGACCCGATGGAGAGTGTTATAGTAACTAAAACAAGAGTCATGCAGAGTCATGCATGGAGTCATGCAGAAGGTTACTGGCAGACAGTGGAAAAACAGGAGAGATATGAAGGCCAAGTGGGTGGTGTCCTCCTAACAGTGCTTAGGGAAGAGAAAGGCCGGCTATGGTCACACCACGTGCTTTGATGGGAGTCCCATCAGTTATGGAGACGAATACCTTATCTTTTTATCCTGAGCACCTGGCACAGTGTGAAAACTCAACAAATGCTTAACCCACGTGTGAATCCTGGAATTTTATGGTTGCCGCAGCCTGCCTCTCGCTGGTTCTACTCGAGTTCTGAGAGCAAAGGTTGGTCGATGATTTTACAAGCTGTTATTTTCTAAGTATGTGTCTTTTCGATTCTGTGCTTGCAATGGCAGCACGAGCAGTCTGATTTCTTTTTCCTTTACTGGGTAGAAACTTTCTTGTAACTCTCAAGTTTGGCTCAGATCCAGCCATGGAGTCTGGAAAGCTGAAGACTGAATGACTGTTCCAAAGGCCTTCTCTGTAAAAGTGGTTAGTGTTTTGGCAAGCTTGTTGGAGGTTCCTCACTATGGGAACCACTTTACTTCTCAGGGCGACTTGAAATAGCTTGATGGTCAGGGGGGCACATTCTGCAGCAGAGTTTTTCCATTTACAGGTTTGCAATGGTTTGTGATTGTCTTCAAATCACCTCAACACAGTGGTTTGTGAAATCAATGTAATGAGTTACATACGGCTTTTAAAAATAAAATATATTAGAATAGAACCTATAATTGGCAATCTAGAATCGAAAATGTATTTCAAAAACGAAGGCAAAATAAAGACATTTTTAGACAGCAGATGCACACTAAAGAAAATGCTAAAGATGTTCTTAGCAGAAGGAAAATGATCCTTTACCAAAGCATGGAGATACAGAAAGGAAAGAAAAGCAAAAGCAAAAGCAAAAGATACATTTTAGAGAAACTAAATGTATAAAATCCACACAGAATTAAAATACATGACAGCAAAGCCCAAATTTGGGAGAGTATTAAATGGAATGAAGATGTTCTATTAAACGGAATGAAGATGTTTCACTTCTTGCATTTCTTTCTTTTCTTTTCTTTCTTTTTATGGCCTCACCTATGGCATATGGAATTCCTAGACTAGGGGTCAAATCGGAGCTGCAGCTCCCAGCCTATGCCACAGCCAAGGCAACACCAGATCCGAGTTTCAGAATTTTTCTTCCTACTAACTTAGCATTCAAAATATACAAAGCAAAGCTTGAACGAGAAGGAAGAAATAGACAAATGCAGAATTATAGTGGGAGTTTTTTAAATAAAAGATTTATTAAGATAAATTCACATATAAAGTTCATTCTTTTAAAGTGTACACTTCAGTGGTTTTAGGTGTATTCACAGAGTTGTGCAACCATTACCATTATCTAGTTTTTGAACATTTTTATCTCTCCCCAAAGAAACAAAGACACAATGGCATTCACTCCCCTTTCCCCTCCCTGCCAGGCCCCTGACAAACTCTGCTCTCTGTAGAGTTACTTTTCTGGATATTTTTTCATATAAAAACAATCATACAATATGTGGCCTTCTGCATCTGGCTTATTTCACTTAGCATAATGTTTTCAATGTTCATCTCTGATGTAGCATGTATTAATACTTCATTCCTTGTTATAGTCAAATAATATTCCATCGAATGGCTATACCACGTTTTACTTATTCATTTATAAATTGATGAATATTGGGTTTGTTTCCAGTTTGGGGCTTTATGAATAGAGCTCCTAGGACCATGTCTATTCAAGTTTCTGTACGGACATATGCTTTCAATTATCTTAGGAATATTTTTCAATATATCTAGGAGTAGAATTGCTGGGTCAAATGATATCTCTAATTTTAACTTTTGAAGAATTGCTAAATTGTTTTCCAAAGTAGTTACCTTACTTTGCATTCTCAACAGCAAGATATGAGTCTTCCAAATGCCGTACATCTTTGCCAGCATTTGCAGTTTTCTGGGTTTTTTGTTTTGGTTTTGGTAATTAGAGTCATCATGGTGGGCATGAGGTGGTATCTTGTAGTTTTACATTTCCTAATGAATAGTGATATTGAGCATATTTTCATGTGCTTACTGACCACTTCTATACTTTTTTTAGAAAAATTCTACTTAAATCTGTTGTCCATTTTTAACAGCTTCATTGAAATATAATTCATAGCATATAATTCACCCAATTTACAATGTACAATTAGATGTTTTTTCTGCATTCAATTATTAATTTTTTAATTGTAATAAAATATATAGAACATAAAATTTACTATTTTGACACATTTTTGCATGCAATTCAGTGGTATTAATTACATTTATGTTGTGCAACCATTACTACTATTTCCAAAATTTTCATTACTCCATAAAAAAACTCTTTAACCCTATATTCTTTTCCTATCCTCCCACCCTCCAGCTCCTAATAACCTGTAAGGTATTTTCTGTCCCTATAAATTTGCTTGTTCTAGACATATTATATAAGTGGAATCATATAGTATTTTTTTCCTTCTAGTCTGGCTTATTTCACTTACAATGTTTTTAAGGTTCATCCATGTTGTAACATGTATCAGAACTTCATTACTGGAGTTCCTGTTGTGGCTCAGTGGTAACAAACCCAACTAGCATCCATGAAGATGCAGGTTCAATCCCTGGCCCTGCTCACTGTGTAAAGGATCCAGTGTTTCCTTGAGCTGCAGTGTAGTTTGCAGACATGGCTCGGATCTGATGTTGCTGTGGTTATGGCTCTGATTCGACCCCTAGCCTGGAAACTTCCATATGCTATGAGTGTGGCTTTTAAAAAAAAAAAAAGGAAAAACAAAACTATTCAAATTCTTTGCCTCCATTAAAAAATTGAGTTGTTTTATTATTATCGGGCTTTAAGAGTACTTTATACATTCTGAATAAAATACCCCTCAGAAATGTAATTTTTAATTTTACTTTTGTGAGGGTGTCCTTTGCAATACAAACTTTTTATTTTGATGAATTTATATTAAAATCTATTTAACTTTGATTTAGCTACTTTTTCTTTTATCACTTGTACTCTGGGTTGCCATCTCTATAAAAACATTGCCTAATTCCAGGTCTCAAAAATTTATTTATGTTTTCTCTTAAGTATGTTTTAGTTTTAGCTCCTACATTTGGGTTTATAAAGAATTTTGAGATAATTTTTGTGTATAATGTGGCAAAAGGGTCCAACTTTATTTATTCTGTGCATATCCAGTTGTTCAAACACCACTTGTTAAAAGACTGCTCTTTCTCCCATTGTATTGTCTTGTCTTCCTTGTTGAAAATTAATGGACCATAATTATAAGAGTTTATTTCTGGACTTTGATTTTTTTTGTTTGTTTGTTTTTGTCCTTTTTAGGACCACACCCTAAGCATATGGAGGTTCCCAGGCTAGGGGTCTAATGGAAGCTGTAGCTGCCGGCCTACACCACAGCCACAGCAACGTCAGATCCGAGCCGCATCTGTGACCTACACCACAGCTCACAGCAATGCCAGAGCCTTAACCCACAGAGCGAGGCCAGGGATCAAACCCACAACCTCATGGTTCCTAGTCAGATTTGTTTCTCCTGCTCCATGATGGGAACTCCTGGACTTTGAATTCTATTCCATTGATTTATGCACCTATCCTTTTGCCAGTTCCACACCATTTTAATTACTGCAGTTCCATAGAAATTTTGTTTCTGTTTTTATGTCCACACCTGCAGCATATGGAATTTCCCAGGTGAGGGGTCAAATGAGAGCTGCTGGAGTTCCCATCGTGGCTCAGCAGTTAACAAGCCTAAATAGTATCCATGAGGACAGGGGTTCGATCCCTGGCCTTGCTTAGTGGATTAAGGATCTGGCGTTGCTGTGAGCTGTAGTGTAGGTCGCAGACATGGCTCAGATCCTGTGTTGCTGTGGCTCTGGCGTAGGCCAGTGGCTACAGCTCTGACTTAACCCCTAGCCTGGGAACCTCCATATGCTGAGGGTGCCACCCTAAAAGACAAAAAACAGAAACAAAAGCAAATTAGAGCTGCTGAGGCCTATACTGCAGCCACTTCAACACTGGATCCAAGCCATATCTGCAACCTATACTGCAGTTTACCATAACCCTGAATCCTTAACCCACTGAGTGAGGCCAGAGATCGAACCTGCATCCTCATAGAGACAACATTGGGTCCTTAACTTGCATGGCCACAAGGGGAACTCCTGCAGTAAATTTTGAAATGTTGAAATTAGAAAATGTGAGACTTCCAAACTCGTTCTTCTTTTTCAAGACTGTTTTACCTATTTGAAGGTAAAACATTTGCATTTCCATGTGAATTTTAGGATCACAATATTGATTTCTGGTGCAAAAAAAAAGCCATCTGAGATGTTGATACTAATTGTATTGACAATATGGGAAGTATTGAAACACTAACGGTATCAAGTTTACCAGTCCATGAACATGGGATTTCTCACCGTTTATTTAGGTCTTTCATTTCTTTCATTGATGTTTCGTAATTTTCAGTGTACAAATATTATAAATCTCTTTTTGGCCACACCCACAGCATGCAGAAGTTCTCGGTCCAGGGATCACACCCACACCAAGCAGTGACCTGAGCCATAGCAGTGACAATGCCAGATCATTAACCCAATGAGAGACCAGGGAACGCCCCAAGTACTACGTACATTTTATTAAATTTATTCCATAGTAGGAGCTTTTTTTTAATAGTACTCACTTTTCACTTTACTTTTCCTTTTTTTAAATTTTTTCTTTTTTTTATTAAAGTATAGTTGATTTACAAGGTTTCTTCAATTTCTGTTGTACAGCAAAGTACCCAATCACACACAGTTCCCTGTGCTGTTCTGTAGGGCCCCATTGCGCAACCAATCCAAATATCACAGTTTATATCCAAAAAACCCCAAAGTGCCATCCATCCCACTCCCTCCCTCCTGCGGACCATACAGAGTGTGATGTGCTGCTTGGGAAAGGACTTGATATTAAAGGAAAACATATCCTGGGGCTATTCAGCCTAGTGTCTGAGAGTCAGGGAAGGCTTCAGATAGGACAAGAACTCTAAGTGAAAGTGTTAGTTGGAGTAAGCCTGGTGATGAGATGTGTAGGGGATAAGACATGGCGTATTCCAAAAAGAGTAAAGAATAGGTTCAAGGGCATAAAGGTAGGAGAGAATTAATTGTGCTCCAGGAATTGAAAGACCATCAGTATATCTCAAATAGAAGGGAGGGGTGACCCAGAGAGTAGAGAGATGTGCTTATGAGAGAGGGAGGCCCTATTAAGACTTGTTTGGTTGGCTTTTTCATTTCTTCCTCACTTTCGTTGACAGATATTGATATTGAGACTGATACTGAAGTAGTGTTAGTTCGGTGACGTACTTTCCCCCTCTGCTCTAAGTAGCCTTAGGAGATCTGTAGAGACGCCCACGGCCCACGGGAGGGAAGGTGGGAGGAAGAACAAGTTCCTCTCCAGCATCACCTGTTTCCGAAGCACCATTTCAACCCAAACAGCAGTTTCACATTTACCTGATTTATAAAATGAATTTCTGTGTAATATTCCATCTGAAGGCAGGATTCTGCTGCTTAAAATTATATCTGGTACATTTCAATTAGATAGTTCCCGAGAAATGAACTATAACCTCCATGAACGAGGAAATCTGCCCCTAGTGAAGGACACAAGGTCTGCTCAAAGGTAAGCAGGGGTGCGGGTCTCCTTGAGAGAACAGCCAGGTGTTTCCAACATGCTCCGATGAAAACTTGACTTCGGTGTCCCAGAACTGAACTGCAGAAACTAAGAGAAGGCGGTGGAATGAGAGAAAGGGGAAAAGTCAAACATGTGAGTATGAGCGTTTGCAAGGAACTTGGAAAGCACTTATTCTGAAAGGAGGGAAATTGCAGAAACTCAAGTGGAATCTTCCTTCAGGGGACTTTCTAAACTAAAACAAGCTTCTCCTTGTTACTTATGCCTTTATCTCGGAGGCCAAAATGGTGAGCAAAACCAAGGCTCTCTCTTCCCACCCAACTTGTCATCACTCTCCCACACCCCCAACCCTGACTATGGAGGAGAGGATAATTTGAGTTTGGCAGAGATTGCAAAAACAGTTCATTTTCCCAGATTTTGAAAAACAGCAATTAAAACCATCCCAAACACCTTGAAAATTAATTAACTCTTTTCCAGTTAGACTGATAGCCTTGTGAAGACAATGAACTCACCTTGTTAATATACACTGGGACACTTATTATTTCTCCATCTTTACCTGTCTTATCTATCTTTATTTAGATTTTTACAAAGCAGTTACTAAATTGTGTGCACTAGTAAATATGTTAACTTGGTGCAATTTCATGGAGATTTATGCACTTGCAAAGTCGAATATATTAAGTTCCCACAAAGGCTCAGTTTTTGGGGTATATTCTTTGCAAAGACTGTAAGGTACATTTTCAATGTGGAGAATGATATGCAGGAACCAAAATCAATTGGCTTAAATTATTAAAATTCTAAGGACTCGCTACGGATTGGGTCAGGTATTATAAAACTTATAGTCCATCAATTTACTTTCAATATTAATTTTAGCCTTGTGCCTTGTCATGAAAACCATGAGAATGGAAAGCATGTAACGTCTCACTTACAGCTGACACAGAAGGGAAGTGACTCTGAAATATAGACCCTCTTGGCCTCTGGGGAAGATTTATGTGGTGAGGATCACTCTCCTCAGAGTAAGACTGCAGGTGAGTGGCAGGTCTGCATTACAAATGCCTGGGGGTAACTATAAAAACATAAATGGTATCAGGTTATTGATTTTTTTTTCTTTCTGGAACCCACAAATTAGAAAAGTCACTGTAAAAATCACTGGTCTATCCACAAATTTTAATTAAAGCATAAATAAATCATTTTGGTTGCTGCACTTGCATATAAACAAAGGGGGAGATGGCATCCTTACAAATGCTTGTCAACATTTGGTGACTAATGGCTCACAGTGAAAATACAGTCTGAAGCAACTGAATTGAAAGCAGATCCTGGAGCTAACGAATATCATATGCAAACCATCTAAAGCTATTACGGCAAGAGGCATTGAAACCACAGATCAGGTTTTTGGGGGTGGGTGGAGAGGATGAGGATAATTTTGTTAAGTAGAGCAATACTATTTTTTGTTATTAAATAAAGTGAAGCTCTGTAATGAGATATTACAGCTGCTGCACTTTTGCCACATGATGGAGAAATGGATACCCCACCCCTTACAGCAAACACTAACCATATGCTGCGATGATTCCAAGTGTTGATTTTATTCCTAAATAAATACATAGCAAGGACTAATATAAATAGATCTTTAGAAAACAAGGGCTGAAGGGCATGTTGTGAGCATTCCTAGATCCCATTACATCAAAAAGAAGAAACTGAGATATTGAATATTAAAGGAATTTCCAGGGGATTTCCAACATTGGCATGGGTGCAAGAAGCCCCAGCCTGGTATCCGTGTGATGCTCCAGCTTTGGGGATCACGTGGACGGCTCCTCACGGGACAGGCATCTCAGGAGGGTGCCTTCAGGATTTTTCCCAGGAATCTACTGTGATGAGAAGACAATGAGGCATTAGGTCCTGCTGTTGCTAGAGGAGGGGAATACGACAGAATGATCTGTGACCGGCACGTTTTAACACAAGGTTCTTCTCGGTGGAAAGATGTACCTTATGTGATTGTTCTTGAACCTGTACCAGAAGAAGCTCAGAAAGAACAGGAAGTGTGTTGTCTACAGTAACACATGATTTGTCAATCGTTAGTAAAGTAGGGCAGTTTTTTTTTCTTCAATTCATTCATTCATTCCTCCAATTAGCAAATATCTGATAGGGATTTAGTAGGATAATAAAATAGTTAGCTTAGAAATCCCACTACAGGACTACAGACAGAGGAAATTTTAAGGGAGTTTGGGAGATTGGTATAAGCTAATGACCACTCAAGAAAAGAATCTGGTAACCTAACAACAATCAATTCTACCTTAAAGGGAGACCAGGTGCATTTAAATGCCAGGCACACTCAAGACGCAAATCCTCATACCTAAAACAAGACAGTAGATATGGGGTCTGAATTTGTTACACAAAGTCAGGGAGTTAACAGTCCTTGAAAAGCAGCATTTCTGCATGTAGCCAAGGCATAAATATAGGTGAAAGAGGAAAGAAACGAGGTGAAAGGGGACATTATACCAAAATCTGAGGTTTATTACCATATTTTAGTGTATGTCACCGCTCTTTTGCTAATATGATTTCAATAGCACCATGACAGTTCTGGTGAAACCATATGGGGTCAAAGGAGGAAATAATGATTTAAGTTTTAATGTCTGCCCAAGAATGAGGCAGAAGGTGGTCTTCTTCCCTCCCCATTTTTTTCTTTGATTATAAAAACGTAGCCCTTTTTGTTCTCTGGGCTGCGCTCCATTGCCTGCCCACTGGTATCTATCACAAACATCCTATGCTAATAAACTCTTTGCCTGCCACTTTGCCTCATGCTGAATTCTTTTTGCATTGAGACAGTAAGTCCTGACACCAGGTGAGTGGTTTCAAAGGACAGTAAGATCCTCCTAAGTCAGGGCTCATAGGTTCAAGTCCCAATCTAAGTTTTGGTTGGGTTCAAGTTCCAGACCATGGGTTCAAGTCCTAATCTGAGGCTTGGCTGAGTTCAAGTCCCATCTGAGAAGGACGGTGGTTTCACATCCATTGTGTACGTAATCATGTGCCATGCATGCTATTAGCTATTTGAGAATACAGAAAGGTATCAATGTGAGGTCTCCATCCTCAGGAAGGATTCAAGTTGAAATAAAATAGATTCAGCACAACATGGTAAATACCTTTATAGTAGCATCCTGAGGATACCATGGGTCCAGAGGAAGGCAAGCTTTGGAATAAAAGTCATAGGGCCAAGGGAAGTTTCCTGTAGTGATGTTTAGGCTGAATCTTGTCCTATGAATGTGTATTTGCCACATAGAAATATAAAATAAAATTTCCAAACAACTGGAACTTAACCTTTTTGTGCTGAATAGTTTCTCTTTACCCACTGATAAAAGAAGGAAAATCTTATTTAAAAACAAAAACATAAAAACTATTCCAAAGGCCTAGAGAAGCCAGATTTCCTAGCTTTGAATTCCAGCTCTTTCACTTCCTAGCACTGGAAAATTCAGCAGGCTGGTTAGCATCTCTGTGTGTCAATTGCCTATTCTTCAAAGTGGGGGTAACAATAATACAATCCTCATATACTATTTTAAGAAGTTAATAAGAAGCGTTCCCACTGTAGCTCAGCAGGTAAAGAACCCGACTAGTATCCATGAGGATGCGGGTTCGATTCCTAGCCTCACTCAGTGGGTTAAGGATCCATTGCTGTGCAAGCTGCTGTGCGGGTTGCAGATACAGCTCAGATCCCAAGTTGCTGTGGCTGTGGTGTAGGACGATTTGACCCCTACCCTGGGAACTTCCATATACCTCAGGTGTGGCCCTAAAAAGAAAAGGAAAGAAAATGGTAAATAATAGTTAATGCCTAAAAAGATCTTGGAAGAGTGCCTAGCATGTAGAAAGTACTGTAACCACACACACACACACACACACACACACACACACACACAAACACACACATACACACACACACACACAACATACAGACTCACACACACATTCTCACAGACACTCATAGATTATTATAATTATTATACTTACTTGATAGCAAACATTCATTGAGCATTGATTATATGCTAGTTCACATTCTAGGCATTAAAAATAGGTGGAGAAGTTCCCACTGTGCCACAGTGGGTTAATGATTGGCATTGTCTCTGCAGTGGCATGAGTTCGACATCTGGCCCAGAGCAGTGGGTTAAGGATCTGTTGTTGCTGCAGCTGCAGTGTAGGTCACAACTCCAATTCAGATTCAATCCCTGGCCCAGGAACTTCCACATGTCACAGGTGCAGCCAAAAAAGATGGAAAACAGAAAAACAGAGACCCCAAGGAGCTTACGATTTGGTTTTTAAAGCTGAAGTTAGTTGATTTACAATATTAGTTTCAAGTGTAGAGCAGTGACTAAATTATATATACATTCTTTTTCAGATTTTTGCTTACAGATTCCTACAAAATATTGATTATAGTTCTCTATGCTATCCCTAAATCCTTGTTGGTTATCCATTTTATTTATAGTATTCTGTATATGTTACAAACTCCTAATTTATCCCCCCTCTTTCCCCGCCGGTAGCCATAAGTTTGTTTTCTGTGTTTGTGGGTCTGTATTTTTGTTTGTAAATAAGTTCACTGGAGCTCACAATTTTAACTCACAATGTTATTGACTGTTAACTCTGTCTTCAAACCTGACAGCTCCATCTAGTCACAAATGGCACCTCCTTACCTTATAAAATACTCACATTCAACATGTTCATAATCTATACATCTTTCTCCTGAAAACTGTTCTTGTTCCTTTATTCTCTGCTGTAATACCCAGCCTGTTGTCCAAGCCCAGAACCTAGAGATTATCCCTGACTCTTATTTTTCCCCTCATCCCTAAATCTAATGATCACCCTGCCTTTCCAGTTTTATTTTTAAGTTTGTTCAATCCGGAGTTCCCATCATGGCTCAGTGGCTAACAAAGCTGATTAGCATCCATGAGGACGTGGGTTCGACCCCTGCCTTGTTCAGTGGCTTAAGGATCCAGCATTGCTGTGAGCTGTGGTGTAGGTCACAGACGTGGCTCAGATCTCATGTTGCTGTGGCTGTGGCATAGGCTGGTGGCTCCGATTAGACCTCTAGCCTGGGAAACTCCATAGGCCACGGGCATGGCCCTAAAAAATAAACAAAAAATAAATAAATAAAAGTAAAATAAAAAGAATGTTACATAATAAAAAAAAATTTTTTTAAAGTGTGTTCAATCCTACCTCCTTTTCTGCATGCCAACACTGACTCCCAGACTTCAAGCCCTCGACACCACCCTTCTGTATGACTGCCATAGCCCCTGAACCAGCCCCCATGATAAGTCATCAGGCATCCAGCTCCCAGAGGAACTTTCCGAAATGGAATCTGACCATCCACTGGCTCACAGTCCCTCAGGGGACTGTATACATTGTCTGCAGTGTGTATAGCATGACACCCATGGGCATTCATAGTCCAGCTGAGTCACACATCCTTACATCACATGGTACAGAATCCCTCAGCCTCATCTTGGACCGCTCTCTGCCTCATACTTTATCCTCCATTTAGATGGAGCCACTTTGTCCCCACTGAACTCATCTCCTTCCCCGACAACATCTTCCACCCCTCTGGGAAGGCTCCCTGACCCGCTCCTTCCCGCTAGTGCCCCTTTTGTATTCTCACATCCTCCTGTGCGAGACTCTCACTTTCACACTTCACATCGCGTGGTGGGTAATCTCTCACTCTCTGAATCACTGTCTCTCACTTCACTTCACAGTGATCTTGGCATAGCTGTCAGGCACTGAGAAGGAGCATTATCAATATTTATTGAATGAATGCAGTGCTTCATCAATGCTAACACGACTTTTTTGTGAGGTGCACTATTATTTTATGTACCACAAAGGAAGAAAAAAAATGCTATGCTGCCAATTAAACTGATACTACATAATCTTATCACATCCATCATGTGACACATCCCAATTGCAGAGGTGTTAAAACGGGAAAGTTGGACTTCTTAGAAACCATGAACTATGGTAACTGAAACTGTCTTGATAGCTTTATCAGAAGAGTGCAGAGATTAAGGCAAGGGCACCGGAGTAAGACCAAAATCCCATTCCCACCATTTACTGGATGTGTGGACCTGAGCAAGTTACATCCTTTCTCTGTGCTTTGGTTTTCTCATTTATAAAACAATGATGATAACAGCACTATTTCTGCTTTGTCCTGTGACACCATTCCTGTGTTTTGGACCTTGAATGCTAAAGCCATTACCTTTCTGGAATGGCCTGTGATGTAACTTGGGAGGAAAATGCTTGCTTGTCCAGGATCATTTCTTTTAGTGAACCAACCTTACTCCATTTGTTATCCTGCCCAATCAATGCATGTGACTGTGATGGAACGATGACATTTTGACTCAGCTAGGCGTAGGTGAGAGGGCTGAGGGAGGAGCGGGGTGGGGCGAGCAGTCACAGACAGCAGGCTTAACCAATCACAGCACACCCTGCTGACTGGCCACAGAGACTGGCTAAAAGGAAAAAAATAACATTAGGGTTTCAGTGAAGGTTGAAGAAGCTAATGTATAGAAAGCAACTGTGCAGTGCCTGGCATGTGGGATACACAAAATAGTTATTCATTATTGTCATTATTACTCTGGTGAATGAGCTATGATGTAATGAGGGCTGAAATAACTACCAAAACCTGTACAATTTATGCCAGTGTTCTAAATGCACCCAGGGATTTTCTGCAGCAGCTAGAAACTTGCTAGAATGTAAGCTTTTTGAGGACAGAGATATCTACCTGATTTGTTCACTCATATCTCCTAGGAAAACAGAGTAGAGGCTGAAACATAATAGGTGCTATTTTTTGTTGTTGTTGTTTTTCATTTGTTTTGTTTTGTTTTTAGGGCTGCACCTGCAGCATATGGAAGTTCCCAGGCTAGGGGTAGAATCAGAGCTACAGCCATCGGCCTACACCACAGCCACACACAGCAGCTCGGGATCTGAGCCGTGTCTGTGACCTACACCAGAGTTCACAGCAACGCTGGATCTCCGAACCAAAGTGAGGCCAGGGATCCAGCCTGCATCCTCATGGATACTAGTTGGATTCGGTTTCCACTGCACCATGAAGGGAATGCCCTAAAAAAATTTTGTTGAATCAATGAACTCTTTGATTTTTCTAAGTTCCACACTCTCTAGATGTAAGATGTCATTTGTGCTACTTTTAGTTATGTCTAACCTTTAACTGTCCTCCACCTCTCCTGTCCTTTCCTCCTTCCCTCCCTTCCTTTTTAAAATTTTATTTCTAGTCTTATATTAGCTGAAAAATAAAAACAACCATACACATTAGAATTGTTTTTCAGCCTAATGCCTCCCATTCCTGTCAGTTTCTACTTGTCAATTCCCATCCCTGTCCATCCCCTCCTAAGGCTTACCTCATCCCGTAGAGAACCCAGGTTTTTCTCCCTGAGCTTATCACCAATCTGAATCAACAGATCTTGTAACTTCAGACACAGCTGTTCACCGGTGTCCTCTGTACTTTGCTGGTCTGTCACCAACAACTTGCTGCCCTCAGAAGCATTCCAAAGAAGGGCTGGGCATCCTGTTTGTTCTGTTTTGCTTTGGCCTCTCTCCTAACTTGCTTCCATTCTCACCACCCATCTTTGGTTAATACAAACCTCAAACTGAGATGGTTGATGTGCCATTGCAGCCCCAGAGACCTCAAAGATGAACTTCCTCTCCCTTGTTACAAGGAAGTGCCTCTTGGAGAAAGGATGGAATTGGAAAAATCAGCCCCCCTGACTTCAGAATAGACTACAAAGCTACAGTCATCAAAATAGTATGGTCCTAGCACAAAAACAGAAATATGGATCAGTGGAACAGGATAGGAAGGCCAGAAATAAACCCATGCACTTATGGTCAATGAACCTACAGCAAAGGAGACAAGAATATACAATGGAGAAAAGACAGTCTCTTCAATTAATGGTGCTGGGAAAACTGGACAGCTATATATGTAAAAGAATGAAATTAGAACACTCTCTAACACCATATACAAGAATAAACTCAAAATGGATAAGAAACTTAAATGTAAAACTGGATACTCCTAGAGGAACACATAGGCAGACCGCTCTTTGACATAAATTGCAGCAATAGCTTTTTGGATCCGTCTCCTAGAGCAATGGAAATAAAAACAAAAAGAAACAAATGGAACTTAATTAAACTTAAAAGCTTTTGCACAGCAAAGGAAACCATAAACAAAATGAAAAGAAAATCTACAGAACGGGAGAAAATATTTGCAAATGATATAATCAACGAGGGATTAATTTCCAAAATATACAACTAGCTCATGCAGCGTAATATCAAAAACACAAACAACCCAACAAAAAAAATGGGCAGATCTAAACAGACACTTCTCCAAAGAGATGGCTAACAGGCACAAGAGAAAATGCTCCAATTGCTAATTATTAGAGAAACTCAAATCAAAATTACAATGAAGTATCACCTCACTCCAATTGGAATGGCTATTAGCAAAAAGTCTACAAATAATAAATGCTAGAGAGGAGGTGGAGAAAAAAGAACCCTCCTACGCTGTTGGTGGTAATGTAAGTTTGTACAGCCACCTTAGAGAATAGTATGGAGGTTCCTTAAAAAACTAAAAATAGAGTTACAATATGATACAGCAATCCCACTTCTGAGCATATATCTGGAGAAAACTATAATTCAAAAAGATACATGCCCCAATGTTCATAGCAGCACTATTCACAACAGCCAAGAATTGGAAGAAACCTAAATGTTCATCAACAGATGAATGGGGAGTTCCCGTCATGGCACAGTGGGGATGAATCTGACTAGGAAAAATGAGGTGGTGAGTTCAGTCCCTGGCCTTGCTCAGTGGGTCAAGAATCTGGTGTTGCCATGAGCTGTGGTGTAGGTCGCAGACGCGGATCGGATCCTGTGTTGTTGTGGCTGTGGTGTAGGCTGGCAGCTGTAGCTCCGATTTGACCCCTAGCCTGGGAACCTCCATATACCGTGGGTGCGGCCCCAGGGAGTAAAGAAAAAAAAAAAAAAAAAACAGATGAATGGATAAAGAACTTGTGAAATATATACATATATATACACATATGATACATAGACACACACACACACACACACACACACACACAGTGGAATATTTCTCAGCTATAAAAAAAGAGTGAAATAATAGCATCTGCAGCAACATGAATGGACCTAGAGATTATTATATACTAAGTGAAGTAACTCAGATAGAGAAAGACAAATATTACATGATATCACTTACATGTGGAGTCTACAAAATAAAAAGATACAAATAAACTTATTTATAAGACAGAAATAGACCCACAGACATAGAAAAAAAACTTACGTTACCTAAGGGGAAAGGTGGGATACATTAGGAGTTTTGGATTAAAATATACACAGCACTATATATAAAATAGATAACCAACAGGGACCTAATATATAGCACAGGGAACCATACTCAGTATTTTGTAATAACCTATAAGGGAAAAAAATCTGAAAAAGAATATATATGCGCACACACACACACACACACACATGCACTTATATACATATATAAGTAACTGAATCACTTTGCTGTATACCTGAAATTAACACAACATTGTAAATCAACTATACTTCAATAAAAATAAATTTCAGAATATTTTTGTCACCCTAAAAAGAAAGAAACGCATGCCCGTTAGATGTCTCCTCATTCCCCCTCAATCGTCCAGCTCTAGGCATTTTCCAATCACTTTCTGTATGTATAGGTTTGCTTATTCTGGACATTTTGCATAAATATAACCATAAAATACGTGGCCTTTTGTGACCAGATTCTTCCACTTAGTACAACGTTTTCAAGATTCATCCACGCTGTAGCACATATCAGTACTTCATTCCCTATTGTAAATGAGTAATATTCTACTGTATGAATATAATATACTTTATTCATTCACCAGTTGATGAATATTAAGGTTTTTTCCATTTTATTTTTATTATGGGTAATACTACTAGGAACGTTCATGTTTAAGGTTTTGTGTAGATATAATTTTTTTGTATATCTATATAATCTATGTCTATCTATCTATTATCTATCTATCTATCTAGAAATGGAATTACTGGGTCATACAGTAACCTTATATTTACCATTTTAAAGAACTGCCAAAATGTTTTCCAGAGCAGCTGTACCATTTTACATTCCTACCAGCAGCGTGTGAACCTTCCAATTTCTTCATATCCTTTCCAATACTTGTTTAATTTTTTTATTATGGCCATCTTAAATGGCTATGACGCAGGATATCATTGTGGCTTTGATTTGTATTTCTCTGATGACTAATGTACTGAGCATCTTCTCATGCGCTTAGTGGCCATTTGTATATCTTCTTTGGAGACACATCTTTTCCAATCCCTCATTCATTTTAAGATTGGGTTTTGTCTTTTTCTTATTGAGTTGAAAGTGTTCTTTGTATCTGATAAGGGATATAGGTCCCTTATCAGATACATGATTTGCAAATGTCTTCTCCTGTTCTGAGCACCGACTTTTCACTTTTGTGAAAGTGTTGTTTGCAGTCAAAAGTTTATTGTTTGATGTAATCCAATTATCTGCTCTTTGGTTGCTTGCGCTTTTCATGTCATATTTAAGAAAATATTGTAGTTCCCTGATGGCTCAGTCGGTTAAGGGCCTGGCATTGTCACTACTGTGGCTCTGGTCACTGCTGTGACGTAGGTTTGATCCCTGGCTTGGAAATTTCTGCAAGCCCTGGACATGACCAAAAAAAGAAAAAAAAAGAAACTATTTCATAGCCCAAAGTCATGAAGATTTGCCTCTGGATGTTCTTCTAAGAATTTGTGTAATAGCTCCTTTGAAGTCTTTGTCTATTAGGTCTACCATACGGGCTCCTACAAAAAGGCTGTTTCTTTTGCCTGGGCTTTTCCTCCCTGTTTCTTTGCATGTTATATAATTTTTATTGAGAACTAGACATTTTAGATAATATAGCTTAACAACTCTGAATATCAGTCCCCTGTCCCTGAGGTTGCTGTTATTTGCTTATTTGTTTATTTGTTTAGTGACCTCAGTTAACCAACCCTATGGAGTCTATTTCTGCAGCAGTGTTCAGCCTCTGATGGCTCTGCTCAGACATTTATCCATTTGTTTTTATCTTTAATCCTGGCTTTCTAGGGGCTCATCCTTGGGTTGGCATGAACCACTTATGAATGAGAGGTTGTGCTTCACCCCTGCAGATAGGTAGATGTTTGCCCTTTAACGATGAATGTGCGTGTGGCTTGGAGGTTTCTATCACAGTTCAGGGAGTTCCCCCCTCCCCCACCCCACCCCATGTTCTGGGAGGCTCTGTCATTTGAAGGCTCCCTCTTTGATCCCTTCTAAGGTTGCAGTGGTGGGCACTCACATAGGCTTCCAGATGGTCAGGGATAAATGTGATTTGTGTGTGTGTGTGTGTGTGTGTGTTTTAGGGCTGCATCCATGGCATATGGAGGTTCCCAGGCTAGGGGTTGAATTGGAGCTGTAGCCACTGACCTGTGCCACAGCCACAGCAACATGGAATCTGAGCCGTGTCTGCGACCTACACCAACTCATGGCAATGCTGGACCCTTAACCCACTTAGCGAGGCTAGGGATCGAACCCAAGTCCTCACGGATACTAGTCGGGTTCATCACCACTGAGCCAAGATGGGAACTACATGATTTTATTTTTAAGCCTGGCTTTCCAGGAGTCACCCCTGGGTTGGAGTAGCTTATTGCTCAGTTGTCATTTGGTCAGAGGCTGTGTTTAAGCCCCTTGTGCTAGTGAGGCTTCTGCCCTAGGTTGATAGCTCTGTGTACAGCTTGACAGACATTTTCAAGCTGACCCCACACCGCACTCCGATTGTGCCTTGCCAGTACAGCCTAGCACATGCATACATCCTTCCTGACTACACGGGCTTTGCTGTCTTTCTCTGCTTTCTCTCCACCACACTTCTGTTCTGCCACTGTTCTTGTACAATGGAGCTACCAGCCTCCTCTTAATCGCTCTCTGCCAAGCTCCTCATTGTTTCTATAAGGGCCTTAGGTAGGGCATTCCCCACACTGTTCCAAACGAAGTCAATCCATCAGGCAGAACTGTAGAATTCTTCAGTCCTTATGACCTGGCTTTGCCCTGGGCAGAACCTCTGTGCCACTGAACCAGAGTTGGGGACAGAGACCTGCTCTTGCCAGAGTGACACCTTTGCTCCCTGAGTGAGCACTGTGGGGGCAGGACGAGGTGGCAGTCCCCCATCTTCATGGCTTTCCTCTTCTGACATGGAAGCACGCTGGGAAGGGGGCCATGGACTCCCATATTCTCAGCCTCTGCACCCGGAGGAGAACTTCCATCCTATGATTTAGAGCTGGGGAAGATGGGAAACTGAATCCTTTTAGTCACACCTGCCCAGGATAGAACTTCCGGAACATGGGGACGGGGGAAAATAAGAACCAGCAACCTGCCCCTCCCCAAGTGAAATTTTAGCTCCAAACTGGGGACTGGAGGGAGAAGGGGCCCCTGTCTTCTTGGCTGCACACACCTGAAGTGGAGCTTCTGTAATGTGAAGCTGTGGAGATGCTAAGAGAATAGGGTCTGGCTCAGATGCCACAGACTCTCACTGTTACCAAGATTTAGTTGATTTTCTTTTCCTTTTTTTTTTTTTTTTGCCTTATCTAGGGCTGTACCTGTGACACATGGAGGTTCCCAGGCTAGGGGTCTAACAGGAGCTGTAGCTGCCGGCCTTCGCCACAGCCGCAGCAACGCGGGATCCAAGCCACGTCTGCGACCTACACCACAGCTCACGGCAACACCGGATCCTTAACCCACTGAGCAAGGCCAGGGATCGAACCTGCAACCTCATGGTTCATAGTCAGATTCGTTAACCACTGAGCCACGACAGGAACTCCCTAGTTGATTTTCTTGAATGAAACTTTCTCCCTTTGTTGTATGCCCTTAGGACACATTTCAGACATTTTAAATTATTGTCTTCTATAATTTTCACAAGTGATTTGTTTTTCTTACTCTTCCATTCTGAAAGTTTTGGAACTACACAATCTATGGTTTGATTAGAGAGAGAGGGACTCTATTCATTCCCTTGACAAATATTTATGGAGTATCAACTATGTGGCAGGCAATGATTTTATTACTGGTTGACCTCTATTAACTTACTGTTTCGGGTTTACATGTATCTAGGACTCATATCTCTAACAGGATGGAGTCAGCCTCAAGGAAGGGGCCATGTTTCTTTGGTCTTTGTAAATCACCATGGCACGCGGCACAAGGTGAAGTTGTACAGTTTAGGCTTTTGTTCAATTCGTTCCTGATGTTCCTCCTTGATTAATGGCACCTTTTCAAAAATCTGCATCTTTATGAAATGCTTATAACCTCTTGCCTTTATTTAGCATATCATTCTGGGTTTTCTTTTATTTTCCTCTGATACAAAGTTGTTGCATGGCTATTGTAGCATTAATCTCATGGTCGAAGTATTGCTATCCCATTTTGCAGATGGGAAAGCTGAGACTCAGAAAGATTAAGGAACTTACCTAATGCTATAGCAGGTAAGTGCAGAGCGTAGAGCTGCCTGCCTCCAAAGGCAGTTGTTTTTCCTCCATGCCAACCTACCCTGACTCTCGACTTCTGAGAGATGAGAACACAGCCAGTTTAAGAAAAATGGTTTTCAACACTTTGAGTCATCTACAACACCACAAGCTCTGGAAGTCTGCTGTTTTTCCCAAAGCAAATACAGGATCTGGCCTCTTCATGCTTGTTGCATTTTGGCACACAGAATGACGAATGAAGAACCACAGGAGTGAAAAGGAGTGACCTCATTACACCACCCCAAAACCCCCAAATGACCCCAATTAAGGCAATGATCTGGCTGATTTACAAACATGTAGCCCACAAAATGGCAAATATAACTCAACCACAACCAATCTGGCCCTCATTAGCTGTGTTGTAACAAGAACTTGTATGAATATCATTATGAAACACTTATTTTGGACAAGGATTGTGCTGAATTCAGAATTTTCGCCTACAGGAAAAAAAATCAGTTAAGAATGGTGAAACGTATCTACATTTTTTAAAAATGATTTGAAATGAGCATCTTCAAAACCCTGCATCCTGAAGATCTGTCTTTCAATGGGATTTGAGGGGGTTCATTTGGACGTATTTGGTTAGTTCCTTTAAACCAATCTAGCCTCATACATTTTCTACCAAGCTGTAGAAGCTATAAAACAAGGTGGGGTAAAAATGGAGAGAATTTGAGTGGAAACCTCTGAGGAAAATGTGGGGTTTTTTTCCTCTTTCATGGCAGGAAGAAAAGTTGACATTTTAGTAAATTATATTAGACTATAAACTTATTAGGTGTTAGATTTCTTCTCCTCTAAGTTCTATAAAACACCTGGAATAGTATTACTTACCTATCAGGAGGTCTTCAAGTATTAGTTAATTATTGTAGCCTAAATCCCCCTTCATTGCCATAGCTGACGGAAGAGGGTTAAGTCACTTTAAAGGGCTTGTTCCTAAATCTGCTCTGTTACCAGTCTTCACCTGCCACACGGCTTATTCATACCCTTTTCTTTTTTTTTTTTGCATCTCTTTGGGAGTCCAGCAAGGGGTTGGAATGTCTCCCATATAATCTGAGCTTCTGAGAGTTCCCGTTATGGCTCAGTGGTAAGGAATTCAACTAGCATCCGTGAGGATTCTGGTTAATTCCCTGGTCTCACTCAGTGGGTTAAGGAGTTGATGTTGCCATGAGCTGTGGTATAGGTTGCAAATGCAGCTCAGATCGTGCAGGAGCTAGTGTTGCTGTGGCTGTGGTGTAGGCCAGCAGCCATAGCTCCAATTTGACCACCTACCCTGGGAACTTCCATATGCCACAAGTACGGCGCTAAAAAAAAAAAGAAAATAGGAAAAGTTGAGCTACTTTCTGCTCATCTCTCCCTTCCCTGCCCTCTGGTTATTCTGTCTGTTGTCTAGGATGTGTTATTTTTCTGCTCAGCCATATTAATACCCTCTAGGTTGAATTTGGAGAGGGCCCCAAATTCTTTCCTTTGCCACCCGTTCCCAGGCAGCACCGAATCATGTAGACTTCCTTGGGAGGCGGGGTGGGGGGGTAACTGCCTATACCATTTGTGGCATGGAGAGGCAGAATAGAATTATGGCCCTTGGGGCAACTTACTCTTAGAAGGAGCAAGAGAGGAGTTCAGCCGACTATTGCACTTTTCTCTTACGGATCAGTTAAGCTTTTCCAACCGTCCTAGGAAGGAGTGAAGAGAGGGGCTGTGAGAGGCCGAGAATGTGACTTTCATTGAGTTCATCCCACAAATAAGAAAACTACAGCAGTAATGGTGAAGCGTCGACCCCTAATCCCCTGCAGTGTTTCGCTGAGTGCCCCCTACATGGTAATGCTGATCCGCCCTTGGCCACTAATACCACTGGGGCTCTTAAGTCCAGATCCCAGGCATTCATCTCTCTCCCTCTCTGACCAGTTCACGCCTCTCTCCTTCTCCTTTTCAAACACTGTTCTTTGCATAAGGAGCAGTGCCATAGCCCAATCAGGGTGAGAGTTATCATTTTAGCTATTTTCGTTTGTTTTTTTTCCAGTTTACAACCAGCATGTTGAACGTTTTAAACTCAGTAGAGCTCAGACATGAAAAATACCATTTCTTACAGTGACTGATCCTAAAAAAACTCTCTTGAAGCTCACTCTCTTTTCCATAAATGACATTTTAGGTAAAACTTTATGCTCATTTTCAAGTATTTTTTTTAAAAAATGCAATATAATACAATCGATCTAGATTAAACCTTCAAAATCATATCCAATGTAGTCATCTTCCTTCTAACTGGGAAAACTCATTGCTTATTGTGGACAGGAGGGTGCTTTTCTCTTTCACTTTTCTTTCTTCCTCCCCTTTATTCTCTAGTGTTTTGAGGCCTTAAAGAAGGATAGGGAAGTGGGAAGCAAAAATTCTATTTAAGTGGTGCTTCTTGGTCCTCCTGCCCTTGGCAGTCAATGCCCAGGGACAGCAGAAGTTGAATTGCTGGGTCTCCCACAGCCTTCACATTTTGAGTCCTTCATGGGATCCTACAAGGGGTCTCACACTGCACGGACCCTCCTATGGGAGATGAACTTTGGCATGACTTCTTATAACCCTTCTCTCACCCCTAGTTCCTCTTCCATTGGTAAATCCCACAACATTTTTCTGGGTGGAATACCTGGAAAGCAGTTTAAGACTTACATGGTCACCGTAAGTAAATACAGCAGAAGTTTGTTGCATTCTCATATAACAGAATGGAGCTAGGTGAACGCTCTAGTCTGGGCAGGCAGCTCTGCTCCATAGAGTCATTCAGGAATCCAGATTTCTTCACCTGTATCTGCATTTCAGTCTGTAGGAAGGGGAGAGAGGAAACCAAACTAAGCAGCTTTGTCTTTAAGGTGATGACTTGGCAGTTCCCATATGTCACTTCCCTCCTATTGGCCTGACATTGGTCACATAATCATAGCAGCTGCAAGGGAGGCTGGAAAAATGCTATCTCTGCCTGGGTAGACATATGACTGCTTGAATCTTTGGACGTTTTTTAAATTACTAAGAGTAAAAACAAAGTGAAAGGGTGTGAGGCAGAGGTGAGGTCTCTGCCTCAGGCATATATGAATACATCCTCACTTTCTACTCCAACCGCTATGCCTTCAGGCTCTGTTGTTAAGTGTGGACCACAGCACCAGACTGCTTCCTCATTTCCTCTAAGCTCTCACTGCCCCTCCCCACAATGTCTTCCTGCTCCCATGTTACCACGCATCAAACATGTCTGTAGATGCCAGAACCCTAATTGTAAGCAAGTTTCCGTGTTCCTTCTTATGGTGACACATGCAGTTCCAATCACTGTGATAAGAGACATAGGTGTAACCTTAGGGGATTCTGGGAACACATAGAAGAGCCATCACATCTAACCTTCATAAAGACAGCAGAGATTGGAGAAGGCTGCCTGGATGACAGCGACACCTGGGAAGAGTTCTGAAAGAGCAGGGATTTGTCAATGGAAAGGCATTATGAGCAACAAGAAGAGCATGTGAAAGAACCAGGAGAGACAAGGGAGATGGTGCATTTGCAGCATACCAGGTGGACAGTATTGTGTGAGCGTCAAGTTTGGGTCATAATGGGGGATGTTTATAGATGAGGCTATGAGGGTAGGCTAGAAGCAAGACGAGCACACAAACTAACATTGCAACTGTCCATGGCATTCACTAAAGAAAGCACATCTGTTTTTCAGGAACAAGATGGTTTTATCTGCTACTGGGATGAAAAGAAAGTTTCTCCACTAGATCTTTACAGAGAAGAGACTGCATCTCAGGCAACCCTGTGTTCAACAACATCCCTCCAATAATAAATTTTATCAGATTATTTCTTATCACAATATAGGTACAAGAGAACAATAACAACAACAAACTTAGAAATGGTCCCTGCCCTCAGTGTGCCCTGGTCAAGTTAGGAACACAGATAAATAGAAAATTGCCACATGTTATTAAAGTACCACGGTGGAGGAGTCAAAGACAAAGGAAGCACTTCTTCAAGTTCCTAGAAAAAGGATTGATAGAGGGAGCCCAGCTCAGGTCATCATAAGGAAATGAGAATGGAACAAAGATGAAAATGAGGATGGAAAATGAGGTCATCACAAGTGGGGAAAAAAAATACAATCTCACATCCGAAACAAACTTATTCAAAATATCGAAAGGAAATACACTAAATTATTACTAGTTGTTATTTCCAGGTAATCATATTATAGATGGTGTTTCATATTTTGCCTTCAGCTTATCTGTATTTTCAAATTTTTATGATGAGAAAAGTATTAATACATAGAGACTAGTTTTAGTTGTAACAGAAGATGCAAATAAAAGTAGCTTTTAGTTTTTGTCAGGCATGATGTAACGCAGAATGAAATGACGAGGTCTGGGATTTGCTTCAAAATAATGTGGGGCAGAGGAAAAGTGGACAGGGGCATAAATGAGTCAAGACTGGTTAATTATTTAAACTGGATGATGGATGAATACATGGGGATGCATTACACTGCTCTCTACTTTAGTATAGTCTTTAAACTTTCTATAATAAAAAGCCAAAAACGCAAACAAATAAATAAGGAGAGTGACCTTAGCGCATGAACTCCTCTTGGTTCTGTTCTGTTGTAAAACAGAAATAATAAAAAACACCCACTGCCTAAGACAGTTGTGAGGCTTGAGTAAATATATATATAAATTGCTCATAACAGTGCCTGACACTTAAGACATAATTATAATTGCATTATGATTGCTTGAGCCAGGGACACAATGACTTCTTCAAGATCCCAGGTTCCTTCCATCTTTCTACTCTGCCAACACATGCATGTTACCCACTCTCGTAGTGATATGATATTGAACACGTTCTAAGCATCATCTCCTTCTGTCACCCTGCCTAGCCCCAAAAAAGTGAGGCTCTGTCTTTTTTGGTGTCCTCTTTTAAGACTCAGGAAACTTTCCAAGAAATTCCCTAGCAGGATTCCCTTTACTTCTCATTTGCCAGGATTGCATGACACACTCATGCCTAAACCAGTCACTTACCAAGGGGCTGGATCTACCAAGTTAGTTGTAAATTGATCAAAACTTACCCCCTAAAGCTTTGTGAGGGCCTCTGCAGCATACAGTGTACATAAATGCCAGAAGAAAGAAAATCACAGTTCTGTTAGGAGGGAAGAAGAGAGTGAGAAAGGGGGTGATGAGCAGTCAACTGAGAGTGACTTCTCACGGCATGTTAGAAAACACTGAGTAGCTCTTTGGGCCTGGTGCATGAGACAGTGCAGGGAACAGGAAAAGAAATGGCAGGTGATATATTGGGTGCCAAGTGGGAGACACTACAGTCTTTCCTCCAGGCAGTAGGGAGCCATGAAGACTGAGGCACAGAAGCTAAGGAAAGCATAACAAAGAAAAATAGTACTAATTTTATTTTAACTTAGAATTTTCCTGAAAATGGTAGGTAATTCTAAGCAAACTCTCTGTACATCCTATACAAATGTACCTATTACTCCCTCAAATATTTTACACAAGTGGATGTAGTCTTTGCAAAAAAGAAAAAGAAAAAAAAAGAGAGAACAAGATCAACAACAGAAAAATCCTTGGTGAAAATAATGGACTCAATAATGTCTCTAAGTGGGGAAGCAAGCTAGCCTTGGATTCGATATTTACATCTTAACTTCATTTTCCATGAAGACTTTTTTTTTTTTTAACTTCTCTACTAAGTTCTTTTATGGTTTGCCTTCAAGGAGCTGGTGAATATCCATAGCCCTCACCACAGGGTCTACCCTCAATGCTGACTGTAATTATCCCTATGTGAAAATGAATTCCTCCTGAGTCTTTGGAGGAAGGCAGAGCCTTTTAAGGTATTATTTAATTATCAATGAGAAATACATTATTTGATTCATTAAAGAAGACCCTGATGCGAAGAGGCTAACCTCAAGCTGATGAACACTTTTCAAATTAAGACACTAGGAGCTTCATTATTGGCATAAGTATAGCTTACTGGGGGGTTCTGCATGTGTGATGAAATGCAAAAGGGCCAGGAAGGAGAAATTAGGAAGTGTGCTTGTCACCTATGAGAATGTCTTGTATTTCTAACAAGAGCCTTGATTTCAGCCCGGATATTAGCTGAAAAAAGGAAACATAACTTTTGTTTCCATGAAAGTCAAGCAGCTCCATCTCTTCTACAGGCAGAAGAAGTGTACAATGAGAAAGGTGCTAAGTTCCCATGGAGCTGGTATGTACAAGGATGAGGATGTTCTCCTTGATGAATAGAGCTTTGCATAAGTTAAGTATATGCAAGGATTTGTTGACTAGGAGTTCCCGTTGTGGTTCAGTGGTTAACGAATCCAACTAGCAACCATGAGGTTGCGGGTTCGATCCCTGGCCTTGCTCAGTGGGTTAACGATCCAGCATTGCTGTGGCTGTGGTGTAGGCTGGCGACTACAGCTCCGATTAGACCCCTAGCCTGGGAACCTCCATATGCCGCAAGTGCGGCCATAAAACGACAAAAGGCAAAAAAAAAAAAAAAGAAAGAATTTGTTGACTAAATGACTAGTACCAACTCTGGCTTAAGCCAAATTCCAAGGCTGAGAAACTGAAAATCACAGTATATTTTACATGGATCATGAATTGTACTTTGTGTCATTTGTGCATTTATTCCACAATTTTTTAATCTAAAGCCTCTGTATAACGGTTACTATTCTAAGCACTGAGAAAAACATAACAGCAAAGTTTATTTATTGAATAAATCAGCAAAACTCTCCTCTCAGTTGGAGTTTACATTCTAAAGAAGGATGATATAAAACAAGATAAATATATAATATATAGTATGTGCAGGTAATGATAGATGCTAAAGAGATAAATATAGTAGTTAAGGGGAATAGGGAAATTGGGAAGGGGTTGGGAAGACTTGTAACTTCCTATGTGGCCTGGGAAGGTCTCTTTTAGATGATGATTGATAACCACTAATATAGTATTGTTCATCAATAGCTCTGGTTCTTCTTCTGGCATGTGATAGGCTTGTATTTCCTTGCTGCACTGGAATTAGAGATGCTCACTGGCTTGCTTTGGCTGATGAGCTATGAGTGGAAGTGATGTTGCTGTTTGGCATAGAGGCTTTAAGATCAAGTATGTGATTCTTCATGCTTTTTCTTTCCCTCTGCCACAGCAATTGTCCAATTGTGCTGTTCTGTCAGGTCAGAACCTGGAGTGAGGATAACGTGGAGTAGAGCCCAGCTACCCCAAAATGGACATGTATTATGACTTGTTTTAAGCTGCTGAGTTTGGGGGTGCTTATTACTGAAGCATAACTTAGCCCATCCTATCTGTTACAACGACAATTGACTAAAGACCCAAAGGAAATAGAGGAGTAAGAAATGTAAATATTTAGGGAGGAGTAATCCTAGCATGAGTAATAGTGCAAAGGCCTCAAAGTGGGAGTATGCTTGACATTTTACAGTAAAAGAAATGAGTAAAACCCCAGCAGAAGATGCAATCTGAGAAGCGATGGCCTTCCAGATCATGGAGGGTCTTGTGTACCACTGTAAGAACTTGAACTTTTTCTGTAAGTGAAATGGCAGTCATAGGAAGTAGAGTAACATGATCTTACTTAAAAAATTTTTTTAAACATTCTACTGGGTTGTTGGGAATAAACACAGGCGGAGGCAAGACAGAACAGGGAGAATAGTAAGGAGGCTATTGCTTTAAATCTAAGGGAGAGAAGAGAGTTGCTTGAAAATGGTTGGATTATAGCATATTTTCTATATGAAGCTGACACGATTTGCTAGTGGATATGCCTGATATAGGTTGGAAGAAAAAAATGGAGTCAAAGATGACTCCAAGATATTTTCCATAAGTAAATGGAAGGATGGAGCTGCTGTTTCCTAAAATGGAACAGACTGGGGTAAATCCCTTGGGAAAAACACAGGACCTCAATTTTGGACAATGTTAAGTTTGGGATGCTCTTTAGACTGCCATGTGGAGATGCTGAGTTGACAGACCCATGATGGAAACCTATATTTGGGTCCATTTGTATGTAGATAGTATTAAAATCATGACATTTGATTGGGGGAAAGAGTGGAGGGAAAGGCATAGAGATCTAAGGACTGCGCTTCCTAACTGAATGCTAAGAGATCTGGGAGAAGAGGAGAAACAGCAAAGTAGGCTCAGAAGGAGCTGCTAATGAGCAAGAAAAATAACAAGAAATGTGTTGAAGAAAGACTTTTAGAGTGTTAAATTCTGCAGATAGGTCAATGAGATGAGGTCTGAGAACTGAGCATGGGATTTAGAAAGTGGAGGTCATTTGTAACCTTGAGAAAAACAGTTTCCCTGGAGTGACGTGCCAACAATCTGATTGGACTATGCTCAAGAGATTAATGGGAGAAAAGAAATGGAGATAACCCATTCAAGGAGTTTTGTTATTAAAGGAAGTTAAAAAAAATGGAGCTTTACTGGGCAAAAAAATGGAGTCACGAGAAGATTGGAAAACAGATGGGAGAATTAATAGCATTATGTAGGCAAATGGAAAAGATCTGTTGGAAGAGATTGCTAATAAGAGAGGGGAGATTGCTAGAGCAGTGTCCTCACATAGACCAGAGGTGAGATCTATGCAAAAATAGAGGAGTTGGCTTCTGCTAGGCATTCTTCCAGGCGAAATATGCATAGATGCAGGGAGGCAATCGCATATGGAGATGGGAGCATGTGGACGTTATGTTTGAGTGCTTGTATTTTCTTAGTGACATTGGAAGCAAGCTCATAGGCTTGCTATAGGGTGGCAATTTAAGGAGAGATGAGAAGGTATAAAATAGTGGTTGAGGAGAGTGGGAAAGTGAACAGATTAGGAAAATTAGACGATGACTGCCAGACAGCACTACAATGAGTAAATAAGAATTCAAGGGAGACCAATGAGCATGTTAGTGTGGTTTTCTCTGGCCACTTTCAGCTGTGTGGGTAGATAAAGAGATGGGTTTACACAGGTTGGTGGTTTGCTATAGTAGTCTGATGAGGAAAGAAAGGGGCAAGACAACTGAGGATTTATGCAAGGGTACAGTGATTTCATAATAAATACTGGAATTTAAGCTGGCCAACGAGCTGGGTAAATTATTAGAAAATGCATTAGGATCAATGAGTTGTAAAAACAGCAGTAGTGGCCATGGCTGACTGAGTGCCTACAATGTACCATCACTTAATATGAATGAATGCTAATTTACAACAACTCTGCAAAGATGGGTGTTATAATTGCAAATGTGTAGATTGCTAACAGACTGGCCTCATATACTGTGATCACAAGCGAAGCCATAAGGGATAGTTGAAACTCAATCAGTTATCATTTTAATATCCAATAGATAATGCATATATTCAATATAAATAACAAGTGTTACATGACATTAGGAAACTGGAAGAAGAGAGAGACACTTATGGATCTTTCTGAAGAAATGCAAAACCCAACCAAGAGACTGACTTGGACAAGAGTTACAGGCTTCCTAGAGCATACGGATAAATATGTGTATAAATGGGAGTTCCCACTCTGCTTCAGTGGGTTAAGGTTCCAGCGCTGTCTCTCTGGTGACATGGCAAGGGTTCAATCTCTGGCCTGGCACAATGGGTTAAGGATCCAGCATTGCTGCAGCTGTGGTTTAGGTCACAGATGCAGCTCAGATTCAGTCCCCGGTCTGGAAACTTCCATATGCTGCAGGTGAGGCCAAAAAAGAGCAATAACGACAAAAAAAATGTGTATAAACTGACTTCAGGGACAAGAGCAACACAAATAACCACCTCTTGAAATTGATCTGCAACCATGAATAAAATTGAGCACATTCAAGCAGAGTCAACAAGAATCCAGTCAACATCCTGGCTGAACTCTGGAGTTTTGTGTAACAAACAAGCAAACTCAAAAAGCCAACCTTGCATTACATGGGAAGATTCACTGGTTTTCCAAGGGAGGTGCCAGAGGAGTCGGTCGACTTAGCTGAAGCTCTTGGTTGAAAGCGACCTCAGTGACTCTCCATGATATTTGTCTAAACAAATAGAGAATTGTTAAATATTAATCTTTCAGGCTGAGGAAGCTATGCAAGTGTTACATATTTCTGATGTTTATATGACTGTGGCAAAACAGAATGGCAGTATTGTAACTACAGCTTAAATTCTGTAATCAAATACCTGATCAGACTTGTGATTTTCATTTGAAATCTCTGGAAGTTTAGGTACTGTATCAGAACACCTAAGAGAGCTATAATTTCCCGTATTTCTAAGTTTTTATTTACCAGGCCTGTGAGGTTTTTTTTTTTTTTTAAAGCAAGGAAATTTTATTTGTCATCAGACAACTGAAATCGTTAAGAAAGGAATCAAATATGTTAAACCTATAAATGTACTTTAAAATATTTGAAGATGTTTAATTAACCAAGTTTCTAAATAAAAGCAAATGTTAATCATAGGCCTCCTCAAAACTGACTTTTAAAATTTACTAGCCTTGTAAATGGATTAATAAGATCTGAAACTGAACTTAAAATCTTGAGGAAGAACTCAAGTTTTCAGCTTGCAACTGGAAAAAAAGATCATTAATTTTAAAAACTAAGCTAAGCCTCTAATCTTTCTGTGCACAAACACTGCCCTTTAGGATACGACACACAAAGAAACGAACAAACAAACAAAAACAAACCTTCTTAGCAGCATAGATGAGGAAACTGAGGCAGGCAGTTAGTAAGTGGCAGAGCGGGGATCCCAAGGCAGCCAGCTGCAAAACACTATGCTTTTCTCATCATCCTTCGTAGACTTCCCCAACAAATAATTAGACAACAGTAACATACAATTAACATAAAAACTTGAAGAGTTCATCCTTTCTCCCATGTCCTGCAATGCCTCAGGGTTATAATTACATCATCATCCCACAGTGCAGAGGGAGGCGGAGTAGGTGTTTAAGGATAGGGCTGAGTTAGTATGACTTCAATTACAACATATACCCTGGAAATGGCTTTTCTTACCAAATCCCTAACTTTGGCATGTGTATATACACTTTGCCAGTTTCTCATAAAAGTAGAGTATAAATAGAAGAAATTCAATAACCTATGGCTGATTACTTAAACTATAAGTATGTTTGTTTTATAGATAAACTGGAGTTTCTTGTCCTCAAGCTTTTTCCTTAGATTGGTTCTATGCGTCATAGGAAGGATTGCATGGAGGGATGTTCCCTTTTAAGCAGTCTAATGAAAAACAAAATCCAAATCTCCCAACAGATAATAGATGATAATTCTCACTACTGGCCAGCTTATTGAATCTTCCTTCAGAGCACTCAGCCTATTATCAGGGTCTGTACTCTAAGAGGCTCTTAATTTCTTGCAGAACTGTTGTAGATTTCACTCTCAGCTTTTCAGCACCAAGGCCCCCTCAACATTGTCTCTACATTTTCTGTAATATAGACCTGCAATGGTTATTAAAGGACACGGTGGTGGCCTTCCCCATCACCACTAAAGCCCTTCCTCCTTGCTAACAGATGCCCAGTGTTGCTCAGTAATCAGCTAGGGCGGCCCAGGGAATGGCTGTGATTAGCCCATGTCTCTTCACCACCTATACATGGACCTAATTTTAGCCAATGAGAGGGAAGGGTAAGATGCAGTAGTGGGAGGAGGCTTTTGGGAAAGAGTCTTCCATGCTCTGAGGGAGTGCTGTGTGTAAGCTCTCCTCTGACCATGCCTTTCCTCCTGATGAGATGCTCCCTTTAACGAGTGATGCTTGGAATTTCAGCAGCCACTGGGAGCTAACTGGAAAAGGTACAATTTCTGCTAAAAACAGCATTTGCCTAGAAGAGATCAAAACTGACTGTTGTATTTTTTTTGCCTTTTTTTTGTCATTTTATGGCCACACCCGTGGCATGTGGAGGTTCCCAGACTAGGGGTCTAATCGGAGCTGTAGCCACTGGCCTGCGCCGCAGCCACAGCAATGCGGGATCCGAGCCGCGTCTGCAACCTACACCACAGCTCACGGCAACGCCGGATCGTTAACCCACTGAGCAAGGGCAGGGATCGAACCCGCAACCTCATGGTTCCTAGTTGGATTCGTTAACCACTGCGCCACGACGGGAACTCCTGACTGTTGTATTTTATCACAATACAACTGTTGTATTTTAACGTTCTGGTTCAAAGCAGCAGAACCTGATGAAGGATGGTAAATGTTGAAGGACCCAAGGAATCAGATCCCTACTGGATGGAATTGAAGACCCTTTGCTGACCAATGAGTTGACACTGTTTGGGTTTTTTTTTTTTTTTTTCGGTCTTTTGTCATTTTTAGGGCCACATCCACAGCATGTGGAGGTTCCCAGGCTAGGAGTCTAATCAGAGCTACAGCTGCTGGCCTACGCCACAATGACAGCAACGCGGGATCCGAGCCTCATCTGCAGCCTACACCACAGCTCATGGCAACGCTGGATCCTTAACCCACTGAGCAAAGCCAGGGATCAAACCAAAACCTCATGATTCCTAGCCGGATTCATTTCCGCTGAGCCATGACGGGAACTCCAATTGACACCGGTTTTGACAAATCCTAGACAGGATAGTGGATTTACTCTGCTTCCATCCTTAACCCGACCACCATGAACTGCACCTTCTCATTTGGATCTTAAAACCCCTTGACGTTTCTCAAACAAGAAACTTCTCAGTGAATTTCCTCAAGGATCTATGTCCTTTTTTACATGCATGTAAAAAAAAAAACAAGAGGTGTTCCCATTGTGGCTCAGCAGGTTAAGAACCTGACTAGGATCCAGGAGGATCCAGGTTCGATCCCTGGCCTCGCTCAGTGGGTTAAGAATCCAGGCATTGCCTTGAGCTGTGGTGTAGGTTGCAGGCACGGCTCTGATCTGGTATTGCTGTTGCTGCGGCTTAGGCTTGCAGCTGCAGCTCTGATTTGACCCCGAGCCTGGGAACTTCCATATGATTCAGGTGTGGCCCTGAAAAAAAAATTTTTTTAAATAAAAGCAAAAGCATAAGGTCTTGATTTTATTTGCTCACGTGACCACGGGGAAACACAAGATACTCCATCCAGCTCGGGAGTTCTCTTGTCATAGCTAGCTAAGGATCTGATGTTGTCATTGCAGTGATTTAGGTCGCTTCTGTGGCATGAGTTTGATCCCTGGTCTGGGAACTTTCACATGCTGCAGGCATGTTTTCGGTCACCCTCAGCTAACCTTGCCTGTCTCTGGAGGCCCCCACACCCCGGTCTTTGGCAGGTTGCATGTGTGACTTACTTGGATGACCTACACACTGCAAAGCCCCTGACATCTGTGTGGGTGACACAATCCAGCTGATGCCTTGCCCTCCTCCCCTCCCAGCTTTTGCAATTACCCTACTGCTGTTTCCCACTGGGGTAACCTTCAAGGAGCTTTCAATCCAGTTACCTTCAAAACACCCTCTTGGCCCCGTGGAGAACTCAAGCATCTCTTCTACGCTGAAGAGTGGCGCCCCTGCTCCTCTGCTCCTTTCCCTCCTCACCCTGAGGCTGCAACTTCTCCTCTGCTCCCACCTTCAGCGAGCTCAGCCAGGGCTCACTGGGTTCACAGTGGCCCCCACCCCACCTCTAGGGAAGGGATCATGTGTCAACCTTTCGAGAACTTTCTCATCTATTCTGCTTGGGAGGCAGCACCCCCATGGGCCTGGGAATGACTCAGCCAACATCTAGAGAGGAGTGAAAAGCCAGGCTCCTCTTCTAGCCATCAGCCCTGATTTCTTGGACTGGTTCTCTTAAAGCTACTCTCATCTGGCCTGCGAAATGAGTAGCTCATGGCGAATGAAGGAGAGATGACACAGCAGTCCCTAGTCAACTAACAACTCATTAGTAAGAAGTTCCTACTTAAGAAAACTGAATTTGAATTTCTTCTCTTTTCTTATGTAGGTAGTAGGAGGGTGTTGCAAGGCTACCTGGTCTAACTTTTAATAACATCTGCATAGGTACCTAGGATCTCCACTTTAGAATGTGAGGGTTCTTTCAGCTTTGCAGCCCTAGCCCAGAGCGCAGGACAAGAAGAACCCCGTTTATCATCCTGTTAAATAAATTTAAACGTATATAGTATTTTACTAAATTTGGATCATATAGTTTATAACTTGATTCTTCTTTCCTTCCTTCCTTCCTTCTTTCCTTTCTTTCCTTCCTTCCTTCTTTTTTTTTTCTTTTTCTTTTTGGCTGCCCCACACATAAGGAGTTCCCCGGGGCCAGGAATCAGATCCAAGCCATAGCTGCAACTTATGCCGCAGCTTCAGCAATGTCAGAATTTTAACCTGCTGTGCTAGGCCAGGGATTGAACCCGCATCCCAGTGCTCCTGAGATACCACACTGGGAACTCCTAACTTGCTTTTTCTTACTTAAAGACGTATTGCAAAACGTCCCATGCTACTAAATGTGCTCTGAAATGCTATTTTTAATACCTGTGATGGAAACAGACTCCTTCACAGCATTGGTACTATTTGAACTGTGTCTAAAAGGGTGAATCAGAGTTTTTTAGGGAGAGAAAAGAGAAAATCCATCTTAAAAGATACAGAAGCCAGAAAGAACTGGACCCGGGAGGAGGAGGAGATGAGATTTGATCTACACAATCTTGTGAAATTTGAGGGCAGGTGTTTTTTACTCTTATTATTACTATGATGATTAATTTTCTTTTCAAAAGCAGAAACTGAGGCTTAGATGGAGTAAGAGATCCAAAGAATTCAAAGAAAAAAAAATAAGCTGGAATGGTTTAAAATATGTCTGACACATGAAAAAAAAAAAAGACATGTGGAAACTACGAGGAGACTGAATATAAGAAAGAAAAGAGGAAATCAGGGAACCCAAAGTCATGACAAGGGGAAGAGGCACCCTAAACTGAGAGGGTGGAAGGGGATGGAAAAACCCTCTCTGTTCCCAGTTCAATCCCTTTCGTCCTCCTAGAGGCTTGGGAAGTTGACCACCAAATTTCCTCATCTGACGAGTGAAGTGTAATAAATGTGTGCTTTTCTTTTTTGTACAAATGTGAAGTCATTTCCAGAATTAGCCCTGTCCAAACTGTTAAAATCCCCAAGTTCCCAAACTCTCTCAACAGGAAATAAGCAGTGGACATCCAGATGTTTCTCCTCACAGTGTTTGTCTGTGTAGTGTTTACATTGATCTTTCTCTTGTCAAGTCACAACTTTATGAAAGGCTTTATTATAGTGATTGGTCAAAAGTCCTAGGAAAGGAAACTGAGGACAGCATGGGTACAGGGTGACACATAGCTCCTTAGCCAATGATCCATCTCAGTGGATGGCAGCAATGATCCATTCGTGGGAGCCATACTTCCAGCAAATGCTCAGAGTTAAGAAATTCATTCAGTATGTAACTCAGTTGAGATGATTTCTTTTCTCTCTGAAGAGAATTCACACAAGAAACAACCCTTTGGAAGGTTAAGAAGGAAAAAGATCTGCCTGCAAATAATGCGACATATCAAAGGCTACGAATACCAAAAGGGTGTCTTCCTTCAGGAAGGGAGGTGAACGGAGGATGGGACGGTGAGTAATACATGAGCTGTCACCTTGGGTACCATCAGTTATCTCTGACCTTGTGCCAGGGGCTGGGCTGTAAAAGGTATCTGTGCACGTTGCCTCTGCTACTTCTCAGAACAGTCCTGGGAAGGAAGGACTATTTTCCTGCCCTGTTTATAGATGAAGAGACTGAAATCCAAGAGAGGTTAAGAAACCTAAAATGTTACACATCTATTAAGTGACTGAGCCAGAAACCCAACCTAGGTCTCAGTCCAAAGAGACTATGCATTTAACCCACCATTATATTCTGAGTGCAATGGACACGATTCCATAAAAACAACCAAACAAACAAAAAACAAAAACGAAAACAAAAACAAACAAACAAAAAAAACAAACAAAAAAAATAGAGGGGAACCTATTTTGTTCTGATTCTCCAAGGAGGAGATGAGCTTTTGCCTCAGTTTCTAATAACCCCACAGCTGTCTGTTTTTCCCTCTCTTTATAATGATTTAATAACTTTATTTCTCTTCCTTCCTCTATGTGGCAGCTATTTTGCTTAGGCAATGGGGTTACTTTTGATCACTCTTCTCGCCATGCTTTTTGGCTGCCATTGTTGCATTCTTTCTCTCAATCCCAAAGAAAGATATGAAAGGCAAACAGCATATGCCTGGCAGGTGACAGTGATTAGCAATGGAAAAAAACAAACAAACAACAAACAAAACAAAACAGAACAGCTCCTCGATTGGATCCTACAAGCCTTTCTCCTGCCAGGTAACTGGAGACCCAAGAGATAACTTATCAGACTTTCAACTGATACCACATTTGATTATTTGATCTTTTTCCTTCCTCTTTAATTATGATATGAACCACAAAATCCATTCTACTTGCCCCGCTATTAAAGGGAGGGAAGGAAAAAAAAGAAAAGGTAAACATAACCAACTTTATTTGGATCTGTTATGTCTCATTAGCAATTTTATGGTTTTTGTGTGGAGTAATACTTAATACGGAAATGGCATTTGCTCTTTCTATTTCTTTTTTTAACTGAATGTTTAATTGTTTTGTCCCCTTTGGCCTTGCCAGAGAAAGGCCTACGTCCTCCATACACATACTGTACATAAGAATGGGCATCAACAAAACCCAACATCTGCTCACCAGACCTGCCCCTAAGTCTTCTTCTTAAGCACCAGGGGAAGCATCTCAAGTTAGTCTCCAGTTTGACTTTGCAGGAATGCTACAGAATCCTCTGTAGTGTTTTTGCCTCTCACCTTTCCTCGGAGTTTATGGGGGGCTTTGAAGTTCCTCTGAACAAACAGGGTCTCTGTGTTTCACTTATTGCTGGGCCAACCCTGGGGCCTTGGTTCCATGAGCTCCTTATTAAGTGTTTAGCAATTTCAGTTTCCACCTTTTGGTCTTGTTCACTTTGCAAACATCTGGACAGAATTAGCTCCCAGGCCTCTGTAACATACCCATTTTGTGGTTCTTGGGAGAATTGTGCGCGAGGGGATGTTGTTGCCCTTAATGAGCTTTCTTTATGGTGCTTAACTGTAAAAGGTACCCTCGTTAACATTAATAGACAAAGAGAAAGTGAAGCTGTTCCACCTCCATTTCACTCTTGCCTTTTGGACTGTACATGAGAACTTCATGCTGAAAAGGAGAGAATAGATATCATGAGAATAGGAATGAAGTAGAAGATAAAGGAATACATCATAAGAATAATAATAACAACCATAAGGTCCAGGCACTTGAAATGAGTATAAGTCTATCCTTGTACAATTCAGTACCCTAACCGTTGGCTACATGTGCCTTTTGAGCACTTGAAATGTGACTGGTGTGTGTGTGTGTACAGGCTTAATGTAAATATAAAACACACTAGATTTGGAAGACTTGGTATGAAAAATGCAAAATGTCTCAATAATTTTTATACAGCTTATATGTTGAAAGGATAATTTAGAGATATAAAGTTAAAATTAATTTTACCTATTATTTTTAGTTATTTAATGCAGCTATTAGATATTTTAAAATTATGTACATGGCACATTCTTGTGGTTTGTAGCATGTTTCTACTGGACTGCAGTGTGCTAAAGGACCAGACAAATGATTTAACAGGATAGGATTCAGACTTGCAAGAGTCCCATACTAGGAATCCATGTGACATCAAAGTGAACAGGAGAGGTGTCCAAAGAGGCATTAAGAAAATGTCATCCAGAATCACAACAAACAGGGAAAAGTGGCTATCAGAAGCTACCGATTAGTAAGCTTTTTCTCAGTACAAAAGTCTAGAATCAGTTATTAAACACAACACTTATAAGCAAATTAGAAAACAAGTAGATGAGTAAAAGAAATTGGCGGAGTTCACTAAAAACAGGGCATACCAATAAGTTCACTACCATTTTTGATGAAATGATTGGACTGACAAATGCTGGGAATTGCATAAACATACCCGATTTCAGCAAACACTTGGGCATAACTTCTTATGACATCCTTGCTGACAAATTTCAGAAAATCGTACTGGTTAATAGAAATTAGGTAAAACCACAACTGGTTGAAATTTGTATTTAGTCTTGAAAATTTATCTATAGGAAGGCTTATAGGAGAGGTAACAAAACTAAAAGTAATTAAATCAATATGATGGATACCCAAATCAGTACTTAAAAAATAATGCATCAAAAATGAGACTATGACATATGACCACCATTAATGTAAAGTGCCTAGTTCATAAAATGAATTGTATAGATGCAGCACAGAGGTAGTCTGGCTTGAAAATAATGCCCATGAAAACAGTCAGTGGGGACTTGCTGTACAGTACAGGGAACTCTATCCAATATTTTGTGATCACCTATACAGGAAAAGAATCTGAAAAAGAATGGATATGGGTATGGGAATCACTTTGTTGTACAGCAGAAATTATCACAACATTGTAAATCAACTTACTTCAATAAAACCTTAAAAATGGGGAAAAAGTTATTATCCAAAATGATTTTTTAAGTACAACGCAAACTAAACGTGTAATATGCTTGTGAGAAAATAGCATAGGAAGGACTAGTCTCACTTCATTCTATTTAACTCGCCAAAGCCATAATGTTTTATTCAGTTCTTGGATAACTACAATGGTTGGCGTGGGGGCGTCTTACCCATGAGAAAACGAAGGCCATACAGAGTGACAAAGAGGAGTCTAGGTAGCTGTGAAATGATAGCCATGCTCAACACTGTCACTTGGAGAGGGTAGACATACAGCTTTGCTACAAAATACAGGCAGACTCAAGAACAATTAGTGGAAGTCACAGGAAAAATAGGAACAAGCCATCACGAAGAAGAATTTTTTTTGCTTTTTAGGGCCATACCCTCGGCATATGGAGGTTCCCAGGCTAGCTGTCAAATCAGAGCCACAGCGACACTAGATCCGAGCACCTCTGCGACCTACACCACAGCTCACCGCAATAAAGGATCCTTAACCCACTGAGGGAGGCCAGGGATTGAACCTGCATCCTAATGGATCCTAGTCGGGTTTGTTAACCGCTGTACCAAGAAGGGAACTCCCATGATGAAGATCTTTGAAAAGTCTTATAGCCTTCTGTGGGAGGGACTGCCATTCCCATGACATTCCTCCAGAATGTTAAAAAAGATACTTCTGCGCTGGAGGAAGATGGAAGTAAATGAGATCTTCAAATTTCCAATTCCAAAACTGGAAATCCTGTTGTCACTATAGGGAGACTTTAAATACTCTACAGGTTTCTGCTTTGGTGAAATCAAGCTATAGTATCATCTGGAAGTTCTTGAAAATGATGAGGCATCAGAAATTAGACTATTAGGAAACCTAATACACGCTGGCTCTCTGTGAGTGTTTGGGTATGGGGATGAAGCAAATCCCAGCTTTGTAGTGTTTGCTAATTTCTGTGGTGTAAATACTCCTACCACAGCAAATTTTAAGTTACCCACAGTAGCTCACAAATTTCCTGAAAACTTTACATGGCTTTCACAGCCAGCAGGAGCTAGCTCCAGTTACCTCCTGCTAGCCCATCACTTAGCAGTCAGAATGTGGTATCCAAAAAAAAGAAACGCTCAATCAAATGTTTGGGTATTGTTTTTTTTGTGTTTGCTATGGGATGTTTATTCCCCTCAAATAATTTAAAGCTAACTAGTAGGGGAAGGAAATGGTTTGGTGGAACAAAGATGAGCACACAGAGAAAAAAGAGAGTATCTTAGGACACGGCACCTTTCTGACCATATAGGGTCTATGCTGGTAAAGCACTGAAGGGACAAGAGTTAATGTTTTTGAACATTGAAATGTTCCATGCACTGTGTGAGCACTTCTCATAACTCAAGATGCACGATATTAACCCTGTAAGGTGGTCATTGTGCCCTCGTGTGGATGAGGAAGCACAGCTCAAAAATATCAAGAAGTGAACCTGAGACCACGCCATTGGCAGTTGGGCAAATCTACACATCCAGTTCATCCCACCAGTCCTTCCTTTGCATTCCTAGGCAAGGAGAAGTTAAGACTGGGACAGTGTGGCTCCTGAGCCCTGGCTGACCCGAGGAGGGCGATGCGGACCAAAGGAGGTCATGCTCCCCAACCCACTGCCCCCTGCTGCTCATCAGACTGAGTGGGATGAGGATTTTGAGTTTTCGTTAAACATTCCAGCTGTGTGAGTTAGGGAAGTAAGTAGCTCTCTGAGCCTTGGTTTCTTCTTCCACAAAATGTAAAGAAATATAATCTACTTTACACTGTGTTGAGATTAAATGTGTGAATTTTACAAAACACCTACACAAAGCCCAGCACAGAGTGAGCATTCAATAAATACTGAAATCCTTTCCCTCCATACAGGTGCATAGTTCTGTCCCTAGCTGGACTCTCCTATTTTTATATATTTAGCACTTAGCACAGTGCCTGGCAGAGCCAAGGTAAACTGTTTAGTCACAGCAGAGATTCACTCCTCTGAGCCCAGAAATACTTTTTACATTAAATATAACAACCGTATATACACATGTAAAGATCCATTCCAGTGTTCAGTAGCCGATGTCTGCTTTTCACAGAGCTTGTCATTCCACGTGGATGAGAACATCCTGCTCAGTTTGAAAGCTGCCTCTGTTAATTAACGTTAATGAGGTGTCATTTCTCCGGCATGATCATTCAATTCTGGAGAGCTATCTGTCCCACTAGAATAACAAGTGCGGGTGCTGGGGTTGCCACTAAGGGTCCAAGGAAGGGTGTCATGTTGGAAGCTAGAGCTCAAGTATGGGAGCTCAAGGTAGGTTCAGTCAAGGAAACAAGTGATGAAGGTCATGGGGCTGTCGGGGAGGCCCTTGGATTTTTATGAAGGACCTCATGTCCATCATTGCAGCCTGAGAGGACTGACCAGTAATTGCACGAATGGGAGCTGGAAGCCTGAGGCTTGTCAGGGCTCCAGGATGGCTGGCAACAGACAAAGCTCCATAAGATCAAGCAAAGGCACCCCATCGTGTTAATTCACCCTTTCCGTTAAGTCATCTCTCCCTAACCAGAACTGCTTACCAGAGTGTGCCTGTAGGCAAGTGTGCTGCAGGCACCAACTATGAAATCTAGCTATGTATTTTCTGTGGAATCTGGCTCTGACTTTAGCAGACAGCACGAGCTGTCATCTGGTTTTTATTAAAGTTCGTAAGAGAGTCATTCATACTCCAAAATGTCGCAGACTTACTATTTAACCTAACCATACGGATTAAAAACTGTTTTGTGGTTCTCTGCTTTTCTCTATTTTGCACATTCTCTTTGATGGGCATGGGTACTTTTATATTGAAAAGAATAAATATTATTTGAGTAAGAGTTCCTTGTCAGAAACAGAAGTATACCCACAGAAACCTCTATTGCTAAAGGCTTGTAGAACCATATTCCTACAGCATCGATGATCAAAAGTCACCTTGTTGAGGCATTTTCCTCTACTTTCTGTGAATCTGAGTGAGCTTTGGTTCTGAGACTGCCAACTGAAGATTGAAGAATACACATTATACTTAGAAGGATGAGTAATTTTGGTCGAATTCCCTAGCAACTAACTGCCATTTGAGTACTAGGTTAAGTGCTCAGAAAGTGATGGCTTTTCAAAAGCTGGGCTTTCTCAGCATGGAATGACAAATATGTGACAGGTCTTAGTCCAATGGCTTATTGAGCATCAGCTGTGTGCCAGCCACTGTTCTGGGCACTGAAAGTGCGGAGATCATATGTGTCATTCAGTCTCGCTGCGAAGGTAGATATGAAAACAGTGTTGTAGCTCCTGAGGGTGGCTTATGTACAGAGTGTGTGGCGCATGGTCAGATCAGATTTCACAGAGTCCAGGACATTTCAAAAGGCTTCCCTTTAGCGTAGGAATTTGCTAAGCAGACCAAACATGGTTGGGTGGTGAAGGAGTGGACAGAGGTACAGGGAATCTGGGGGAGGGAGAAAATGCAAGTATGGTCTGAACCTTAGGACTAACTGATTTAAAGTTCTCAAAGACACAAGAGTTCTTGTCCCAAATAAGAACTGAGGTTCATGGGTCACTCTGAGCTCCAACTCCAGCCAACACATATTAGTCCTGCCATGTACTCAGAAAAACACGGTGATGATTTAAGAAAACACGGTATCACCATCCAAAATACTCAATGAACAGAGTCGTCTTACTGTGATGCTTCCTATCCTTTTAGTGAAAAGTAGAGTAAAATTTAAACTCTGAGGCTGCCCATTCAAGAATGAGAAATTGTATTTTAGGATTAGCATAATAAATACTTAGGTTTTGTATAAGCTACCAGAGATCGCGGAGTGGCTTTTCCTAAAAGAATTTACAATCTGGACACTATCCTACCACCTAGATGGGCAGGAAGCAAATGGAGCGTTGCCATCAAAGTTCCTTGCTAGGGTGCCGACGCCTCCCAGTCCAAGAAATAAAAATAATCGCGAGGGAATTTTAATCTTTACTGAGTTCTGTTGAAACATATCAAAGAGAAACCCAAATACACAGCAAAACATCCTAAAAACTGCCTTCCCCATCTCTCTCTAGTCATATATATCACACATTTATGGCTGCCTCCTCCTAATTCTTTACTCGTCCTCCCATATTCCTCCAAACTCTCTTAAACCCAACAACAAGAGCACTTGTCTTCTCATCCCCAACTCCTTGCCCCCTTTGCTGAATTTATTTCTCCTGAGCCTGGTAGCTCTCTCTCCCTTTTCTAAAGTAAATCAGTTTCACCTTTCTGGCCCACGACTCCAATCAACACCACAGTATTTTTATATTTGCGGCAGAAGTTCAACAGACAGAATGGCGGGATGCTTTGCCGAGGCCAGAATAGCCACGGGAATGATTTGTTTCCCTCGTCATCTGAACAGCATGCATTTTTGGCCCCTGCTGGCAAAGTTTCTTTCTGGTGGCTCCCGTATTTTAGATCTTGCTCACCCTAAAAAACATAAGGCTTCCCATATCAGAGAAGCCTAATGTAAATTGATCTTCATGAGCCTATTTCGCCTAACTTAATGTCTTTCCCTTTTATTCATAGAAAATTTGAGTCTTTTTCCCTTACTTCTTGAAGGTGATTATTACACCAATACCACTGACGATACAACAGAAAAGAAGCAGACTCAGAGAGAACAAACTAGTGGTTACCAGTGGTTACCAGTGGGGAGAAGGGAACAGGGAGGAGCAACATAAGGGGAGTAAGAGGTACAAATTATTAGGTTTAAAATAAGCTACAAGGATATATTATACAACACAGGGAATACAGCTAATATTTTACGATAACTATAGAGTATAAACTTAATAATTGTGAGAGTTCCCGTCGTGGCTCAGTGGTTAACGAATCCGACTACGAACCATGAGGTTGCGGGTTAGATCCCTGGCATCTCTCGGTGGGTTAACGAACTGGCGTTGCCGTGAGCTGTGGTGTAGGTTGCAGACGCGGTTCAGATCCCGCTATGGCTGTGGCTTAGGCGGGTGGCAGCTCCGATTAGACCCCTAGCCTGGGAACCTCCATGTGCCGTGGGTGCGGCCCTAGGGAAAAAAAAAAAAGACAAACAAAACAATAATTGTGAATCAGAAACTGTACACCTGTAACTTATAGACTATTGTACATCAAGTATACTTGAATTATTAATAAAGAATACTATTCATGTAGTGCCTGTCCTCACACTTCCCAAGGGCAGGGGTCCCCGTCCACTAGCACTGTCCCTAGAAAATGCCATGCACTCATTTCTCATTATAGTTAGTGTTTACTGAAGTGGGTCGAATGTGAGCATACATTTCTCAAAGGACCTTTTAGTCCCTTGAACCAAGTGTAAAGCAAGTGTCACTGCCGCTAAACCTGGAGCATTCACCATCACATCTCGCCCTGTCTCACGCTCCCATCTGGGTGACCAGGAAGCAGTCCGCCCCTCAGGGGATTTCCTCCAAATCAACACTGCAAGACAAGGATCTTGAGAGACAGACAAAGCCACTCATCTTTTCCTTTCCTCCCAGAAGTGGTCAGATGCAAAGTTTTCGGACCCAACTCCCGACTTCTCTGAGCCCATCCTGGCATTTGAAGAGTTAATCTGCTGCCACCTAGTGGCTCACGGCCAATCTGCGTGACCCCCCCCACCCCGACTCCCGGAGGAGGGGCGGGCGAGGGGGATGGGGTGGGGTTGCCTTGGTGAAGGGGCAAGGTTCCGGAGCCCAGCAGCTTTGTTTCTCCACCCCGGAGTACTAGTTAGAGGGGTTGGCTTTTTGAAAGCATATTCCCTTTCTCCTCTCCCTCCCTCCGTCTTTTCCTCCCTCCTTTGCAACTGGGGCCTGTTTCCTCTAGACCCGAGGCAAAGCAGTAGTGCAGGCTAGGATTTCTTGCAAGTTTTCCGCTGTGGGGTGCCGCAACAGCTGTGACCCTGGCTTGATTTTGATGTAGACTTCAAGGGCGCCGTCCCCAGCAGGGGGAACATTTTTACCTCGGGAGCCTATTCACTTTGGTAGCCTTGGCAGGGAAAGTTCCAGAAGCTTTGATTACACAAATACCTCTGCTAGGTACAGGCTCAGTCTTGGCAACCTGGGGAGAGAGAATGTGTACGTGGGCTGATTAAACCAAACGACCGTTTCCTTGGATGGGGTGGGGGCTGGGGGTCTTCAGCTTGGAAGTGATTTTTTTCCTTGGCTGTGTTGCCTGGAAACTTGGAGATTTTAATTAGGACTGGGGAGGTTTGGGGCTTCTGCAGCTGCCTCAGCTCTCCCCCAGGGTTACTGAGTGTGTGTGTGTGTGTGTGTGTGTGTGTGTGTGTGTGTGTGTCCCGCAGTGCAGGCCAAAGCCGGCTGGAGAAGTAGATTGTGTACCACAGCAAATATGACTCTTTATTTCAGTTGATTTCAGTTAATAACTTCTAACTTTGTGAACCACAGGGAAGCTGTGTGTGGTTTGCATATATGTACAGGAGCTGGACAACTGGGTGGAAGTGGTAGCTGTTTCCTTATCGCCTACATCCATTGAGGGCCAGTCTTCAGCGACTTTTCTAAATGTTCCCAGTAAGTCCTGGAAGGACTGCCCTGGGTCCCTGTCCTCCTGGCTCTGTGAGTATCAAGGGAGAAGTTAAGCAGAGGCCAACTTGCCCTAGTGCGGTTACCTTACTTTGTTAAAGGAAAAAAGAACAAACATAAAAATGCAATACTTTATTGACCTCAATATCCTCTATTCACCTCAACACTACCAATTAGTTATTCTCCCACTTGGATATTTTGAAGAATTTAGGAGAAACGTTTTCTTTTCTATTTTTCTTTGGTATGTGCGTATGTTTGTATTTATTTTTCAGCTACAAACATTATACACATATGTTCTGGCTATGAAAGAATTAGAGACAGAAGTATAACCCTTCTCTCTCGAAGGCAGATTTTCCAGTGGGGGGCAAGTGTGATATGGGCATATTCTGGCCCATCCCCTCTCCTTCCTTTCCTCCCTTTCTTTTCTCCTCCCTTCAGTGGAAGATTCGGAGACATAGTCCCTTCCTTTATGTAGTCCATGGAATTGAATGGTAGCGTGCCACATGCATTAGTTCCTAGGTCTGCCATAACCATGGACCACATATTGGGTGGCTTAGCCAGCAGAACTATGCTGTCTCACAGTTGGTTCTTTCAGAGTGCTGTGAGGGAAACTCTGTTCCATGCTTCTCTAGCTTCTGATTGGTTTGCTGGCAACCTTGGGTAGTCCTTGTCTTTTACGTGCATCACCCAGATCTCCGCCATCAGCTTCACGTTGGCATTCTCCCTGTGTGTGTGTCTGTCTCTGGGTCCAAATTTCCCCATTTTATAAGGACACTGGTCATGTTAGAATAAGGACTACCCTAATGAGCTGACTTTAATTTGGTTACCTCTATAAATCGCTATCTCCCAATAAGGACACATTCTGAAGTACTTTGGGTCAGGTCTTCAAAATCAGTTCAACCCATAACACCAGGTGAAGTGATAGCCGTGTGTTCTTGGTGCTGGGGTCAAACCTGGAAGGGAATACCAAAAATAAAAAGCAATAACGGGGTATATTAACTACTTTTTCCTTTATTTATTTATTGAAATATAGTTGATTTATAATGCTGTGTTAGTTTCAAGTGTACAGCAAATTAATTTAATACATATATGTATAAAACTCTCTCTCTCCCCCCTCCCTTTCTCCCCCTTCTGTGTGTGTGTGTGTGTGTGTGTGTGTGTGTGTGTGTGTGTGTGTGTGTATAACATTTCCCTGGGTTATGGGGTAAATCCTTATTGTTTTTCTATTTTATAAACAGTAGTGTGTATCTGTTAATCCCATACTCCTACTTTATCTCTCCCCCACTCCTTTCCCTTTTGGTAACCATAAATTTGTTTTCTAGACCTGTGAGTCTGTTTCTGTTTTGTAAATAAATTCATTTGCATTATTTTTTAGATCTTATGTATAAGCGATATCGTATAATATTTGTCTTTGTCTGACTTAATTTACTTAATATTGATATTCTCTAGGTCCATCCTTGTTGCTGAAAATGTCATTATTTCATTCTTTTTTGTGGCTAACATCTTCTTTATCCATTCATCTGTTGATGGACACTTAGGTTGCTTCCGTGTCTTGACTATTGTAAATAGTGCTGCTATGGACATTGGGGTGCATGTATCTTTTTGAATTAGAGTTTTCATCTTTTCTAGATATATACCCAGGAGTGGGATTGCTGGATCATACAGTAGCTCTATTTTTAGTTTTTAAGGGACACTCCATACTGTTTTCCATAGTGACTGTACCAATTTACATTCCTACTAATAGTGTAGGATAGTTCCCTTTCGCCACACCTTCTGCAGCATTTATCATTTGTAAACATTTCTTTTTGGCTTTTGAGGGCCGCACTCAGGGCGTATGGAGGTTCCAGGCTAGGGGTCCAATCGGAGCTACAGCTGCTGGCCTACACCACAGCCATAGCAACGTGAGATCCGAGCCGTGTCTGGGACCTACACCACAGCTCATGGCAACACCAGATCCTTAACCTGCTAAGTGAGGCCAGGGATTGAACCTGTATCCTCATGGATTCTAGTCAGATTTGTTTCCGCTGAGCCACGATGGGAACTCCCCCTTGTAAATTTTTTGATGATAGTCATTCCGACCAGTGTGAGGTGATACTGCATTGTACTTTTGATTTGCATTTGTCTAATAATTAGCAATGTTGAGCATCTTTTCATGTGCTTATCAGCCATCTGTATGCCTTCTTTGGATAAATGTCTGTGTAGATCTTCTGCCCATTTTTTGATTGATTTGATTTGTTTTTGATACTGAGTCATATGAGATGGTTTGTATATTTTGGAAATTAACCCATTATCATTTGCATCATTCACAAATATTTTCTCCCAGTCCGTAGATTGTCTTTTCACTTTGTTTACTGTTTTATTTGCTGTGCAAAAGCTTTTAAGTTGGATTAGGTCCATTTAGTTTATTTTTACTTTTATTTCTTTTGCCTTGGGGGATTGATCTGAGAAAATATTGCTACAATTTATATTCAAGAATGTTTTGCCTATATTCTCTTCTGTGAGTTTTATGGTGTCATTTCTTATATTGAGGTCTTTAAACCGTTTTGAGTTTGTTTTTGTATATGTGTGAAGAAGTGTTCTAATTCCATTGATTTATATGTGGCTGTCCAACTTTCCCAACACCACTTGCTGAAGAGACTCTCTTTTCTCCATTGTGTATTCTTGCGTCTTTTGTTGATGATTAATTGTCCATGGGTGTATGGGTTTATTTCTGGCCTCTCCATTCTGTTCCATTGAGATTATATTTTATATATATATATGTATATATACACACACACACACACACACACACACACACACCAATACCATGCTGTTTTGATTACTGTAGCTTTGTAATATTTTCTGAGGTCTGGGAGGGTTATCCCTCCAGTTTCATTCATTTTCCTAGGATTGCTTTGGCAATTTTCGGTCTTTCATAGTTCCATATTAATTTTAGAATTGTTTTTTCTAATTTTGTGAAGTAGTAAGTAATTTGATAGGAATTACACCAAATCTGTAGATTGCTTTGGGTAGAATAGCTGTTTTAACAACATTAATTCTTCCAATCCAGGAGCATGGGGTAGCTTTCCATTTCTTTAAATCATCTTCAGTTTCCTTTATCAATGTTTTATAGTTCTCAGCATATAAGTCTTTCACCTCCTTGGTTAGGTTTATTCTTAGGTATTTTATTTTTTGACACTATTTTAAATGGGGGAATTGTCTTTTCACTATCTCTTTCTGATATTTCATTGTTAGTATAAAGAAATGCTTTGTAGGAGTTCGCATCATGGTGCAGCAGAGACAAATCCAACCAGGAAACATGAGATTGCAGGTTCAATCCCTGGCCTTGCTCAGTGGGTTAAGGATCCAGCATTGCCCTGCGCTGTGATGTAGATCACAGACGCAGCTCGGATTTGATGTTGCTGTGGTTGTGGTGTAGGCTAGCAGCTGTAGCTCCGACTGGACCCCTAGCCTGGGAACCTCCATATGCCACGAGTGCAGCCCTAAAAAGCAAAAAAAAAAAAAGCTTTATACAGATTTCTGTATATTAATGTTGTATCTTTGTCATTTACTGCCAAGAAGACGGACTTAAGTCACTGCATGGCACAGAGAGGGTGGGAGTGGTAGCGAGGGGCATCTACCTGCTTCTACAGCCTCTCTGCCAACCCACCTGAGCCCCACCTCACTTGCAGAGGAACTAAGAACACCAGTTCCTGACCTTGCTCTCTGTTCCCAAGACGCTCTGGGGTTTTTCCCACGGCAGGTTTCACGTGTGCCTTGTCCACCTTGCCTGCCAGCTCGGTCACCAGTCCTTTATGGGCTTTGCTGTTTTCACTTTTTCAAGTCTCATTGTTTTTGTGTTGGTGGGTTTCAAGAAGAAAGGAAGCTAAATACATGTGCCCAATTTGCCAGTTTTAACTCTAAACCCATTCTTGTCCTTTCACCAGTATGTTCTGGAGACATTTTCAAGTCCCAAAGGAGTGATGTTATTCCTGAGCTATCTAGAAGCTCTAGGTGAGTTTGGGGAGAAGAGAAGACCTTCAGTTCGCTCCGTGTGAGCTACGAACACATGCACACACAAGTACACACACAAGTACAAGCTCAGCTCAACTGTCCACTATGCATCAACTACAACCAGTCTGGGCTGAGCATTTAGAATCAGCTCCAGATTCTTATTTTGTTCACCATGTAATTTTCTTACATTCCCCAATTCTCTCTTCCCACCTTGCTCCAACTTACTCTTTTTTTTGTTCAGTTTTTAAAGTTTTATTGTAGTGTAGTTGATTTACAATGCTGTGTTAATTTCTTCTGTGCAGCAGATTCAGTTATACATATACACACATTCATTCATTTTCAGGTTCTTTTCTCATATAGATCATCACAGAATATTGAGTAGAGCTCCCTGTGCTATATGGCAGATCCCCTCTCCAATTTATTCTTGACAGTCCAAAGTGTTCCTTTTAAAAATGCAAATCCTGTTATCATGTGTCATTCCCTTACTTCGAAGCCTTCAATGTCTTCTCTTTGCCCTTATAATAAAGTTCTGTACTCTACTCTTGTCCTGTAAGCCCTGCCCCCCCACCCCGAGCCCAGGCTTTGGTGGGTTTACATTAGTCTCATATCAGTCTCCCCTCCCCAGCTAAGCTCTGAATTCCTTAGCTATTTCTCAGTTCTGTTAGGCCTTTGCACATGCTCTTCCCTCTACCTGGAAAGCTCCCTACCTCCGCCCTTTAAAGTTTCTATTTGGCAAACCTTCTTTACCCAGGGAGACCTTCTCTGTCCGTCTCAGCCCCTTTTCACATACCCTCAGTTAAATCTTGCATCGCACTCCCACCACACCCTGTACTTCTGCTTGGACAGTACTTTAGTTACAAGCTAGACGGGAAGCCTCATGAGCACAGGCTCTTTTTCTGTCTTGTTCATGCCATCATCCTGGTGCCCAGCACCAGACCTGGCCCATAGGAGGGTATTCCGAAGACAGTTATTTAATCAGTTTTACTTTTTACATTAGAGTTTTCTAGGCTTTGCTTCCACCTTCACCTCAGCACACTCTCTCTTCTAAATGTGCTATTCTGAAAGCAGAGAATATTAGCTAAATATTGAAAATGTTTGCCCTTGGAAATATATTCACAGTTCTCTTTCCAGAAAACTGGGCTGGGTGCCTCTCCATCTCTCTCCGTTGTGGAAAACAACCCTCGATGTCTTTAGGACACTGGAGCAGGTGACCAAGTGTCTCTCAGCCTATTCTGCTGGCTCTAAAAAGAGATCATCAAGATTATGGAGAGAAACAGACAGACTTAATTTTTGTTTTTCCTAGGCAACCAGGTAAGTTGGTTGTAGTGATAAAGTTAGCAAAGTCATATGAGGGTTCTCATAAAACAAACTGAACCACAGTCCCCATTACAGAATTACAGTTGCAGTAAGACATGTAAAGTTTGCTCCAGATTTTTTTTTCTCTCATTGCTTTTCTTATAAGAGAAAAAAAAATGCAGCCTGCAGTATGCAATAATTTGGAGTTTGAAACTGAAACTGTTTGTTTCCTCATCTGTAAAATGAGAAAGTTGAACTAAGTGCCCTCTAAGGCTGTTCTGAAACTCTGTGACCTTATTCTACGAGTCTTTATAAAAGCTGTTCACAAGAACTTCTAGGTTTCTGAAAATACATTGCTCTTGAGGAAATCGAAGTTTCATTGCAAGGTTTTTAAAAATATATAAACACCTTTATGAACTTGGAAAAGAATCAGGCGAGGAATAGTGTGGATTTTGATCTGCCAACAATGGTGCCATTCTAAAGAGCTTTAGCATTCAGCAAGCGACCGCATAAGGACTAGAAGGGCTGAAGTCTTCAGCAGCAGCTTTGGAATTTTGTGTCTTTTACCAGTTAGTCTTCTGCCTAACTGCAAAAGACTAAGTATCCAAGATTAAAAAAAAAATAAATGAAAGTACCATTATTAGTAGCAACAATTTACTCCCTTCCATGTTCCAAGATGAGCCCTCACTTTCCTCCCACACCGATGTTGGGTTGCTTTGGCCACTGCAATGTTTGTGGACATGACAAACATTGTGGTTTCCTGTATTTAGCCTTGATCTTGTGCACTGGTGACCCACTGTCATGTGTTCTGGGTAATATTGTCTCTTTAGTCTGGAGCCCAAAATTTAAAATGTGGAGCAAATATAAACTAAATCTGCAGGCACTCCCAGCTGAGATCAGTCTAACTCAGCTGAATTACAGTTGATCTGCAGACCTTTGAGCATGAGAATAAGTGCTTATTGTTTGAAGCCACTGAGTTTTGAGGTGGTTGTTACATAGTGTTACTGTGAAAAAGCTGACTAATACAAGATGCAATGTGCGTTCTCCTGATATAACATGATGGTTAAGCTATGGTTTCTGAAATTTAGCCCATCTTGTTTTGAATCTCACTTCTCTTGCACAACTGACTTAACTTCTCTGAGACTCAATTTCCTCATCTGTAAATGGAGATAATCATGGTACCAGCCTCATAGCACTGCTGTGTAGACAAAATAAGCTAACACATATCAAGCAGCAAAGGCAGCTCCTGGGACATATTGAGGAACCAATAAATGTTTGCTATTATTAATAATAGTAATTATAATCTCTATAAAGTAAATCTTACTTTCCTAGTAACTTACATTATAAAACTGGATATAAAGACTTATTTGGAATATCTGATGAAGAAGGATGAAGACGTATTCTACCATATGGCCGATAAGTTCATATGATATTGAAAAGGAATATTTTCTACCAAGCAAGATCATCTGTGTGTATAAATAGTTTGAGATACTTTGCAACAATTTCTAAAACCTGGGCTTCTTTTATAATCAGAATTTACATTTCTGGAGTTCCCATCATGTCTCAGCGGTTAATGAACCCACTAGCATCCATGAGGACATGGGTTCCATCCCTGGCCTCCCTCACTCAGTGGGTTAAGGATCCAGCATTGCCTTGAGCTGTGGTGTAGGTTGCAGACGTGGCTCAGATCCCCAGATCCCACATTGCTGTGGCTGTAGTGTAGGCCAGTGGCTGCAGCTCCAATTAGACCCCTAGCCTGGGAACCTCCCTACGCCATGGGAGTGGCCCTAAAAAGACCAAAAACAAACAAACAAACAAACGAAAAAGAAAGAATTTACATTTCTATGTCCCAGAGTCTAGGATATGAAGTGTGGTGTCAAGTATTAACAGCCTAGGTCCAACTGTACCTTCTTAGCACCCAGAATTGCTCTTTAAGGGTTCACATCTAGTAGTTCATTGCTGTGGCACTTTGCATTCATGTATCTAACATTTATTAAGTACTAGGTATTGCACTAGGTTCCAGAGGTAGAGAGATAAATGTACATGATCCTGTCAGTTCCTTTTTAGCTACAGGTTCCAGACATGTTTCACTCTAGTGTCAACTCTGATGGATTTAGAGGGGCTGCCCAGAGCACTGGTTAACAACAATTCTAGGCAGTCCTGGATCTTAGTGGAGAAACGAGTCATGGGTTTGGAAAGAAGGAACGGTTTCGAATGTTTGATAACCCAGGTTTAGCTAGGGACAGATACATAAACAAAATATAATTTAATGGAGTAAGTGCTTTTTGTGAGATAAGAACAAAGTAGCATCAAACAGAGCAAGGAGTAATTAATTTTGCCAAGAGAAGAGTGGAGTAAGGGAAGGAGAATGGAAGAGGTGACATTGTATTTGGGTCTTGATGGATGACCAGGAATTTAGTAGGTGAGGAAGTGGGGAAGGACAACTTCAGGCCAAGAATACATCATGAGCAAAGGCACAGAGGTGTATCTGTACATGGAGTGTTGAGGGAACAGTGAGTAGTCCTGTTTGGTTAGAACATGATGTGTGGGGAGGGTGCTGGTAGAAATGCGTTGTAATCGCAAATTGGGACCAGAATGTACTGCTTTATCAGATAAGCCACAGGGACCACTGAAGACTTTTAAACTTTTAAGCATGATATGGCCAAATATGTCCTTTAAAAAGTTACTCAAGAAGAACTACCTTGCAGATAGAGAAAACGAAAAAGAGGCAGACAGCAGAGAGGAAGACAGTGGAACTGTGCTGACAAAGGACACAGGGCATCTAAACTGCGGTGGGGTGGGGGCAGAGGGGAAGAAAATGGCATCATCAGGTAGCACAAGGATACTTTTCTCTCAAAAATGATCTATTACTGGAGTTCCTGTCATGGCTTAATGGTTAACGAATCTGATCAGGAACCATGAGGTTGCGGGTTCGATCCCTGGCCTTGCTCAGTGGGTTAAGGATCCGGCGTTGCCATGAGCTGTGGTGTAGGTTGCAGATGTGGCTCGGATCCTGCGTTCCTGTGGCTGCGGCGAAGGCGGGCAGCTACAGCTCCTGTTAGACCCTTAGCCTGGGAACCTCCATATGCCGTGGGTGTGGCTCTAGATAAAGGCAAAAAGACAAAAAAAAAAAAAAGATCTATTATTAAGGCTTCAATCAAAATAAAGCGAATTCAGTGATCTAATTTTCTTCATTGCTCCTGTCAAATATTGCTGTTTGAACATGTATATACATCATTAAATTACATATACAAATGGGATATTGAAGGGTAACCTCAGATTTTTAAATTTATCCTTGAGACAATCCTGTAAATTAGGTACTAAAATTCCTATTTTGCAGAGGAGAAAACAGAAGCTCAGGAATTTAAAAAGCCCAAGGTCACTGATCTTATATTACCCTATCTTCTCAGTGTCAAAGATAGCGTTTGAACCCAGGATTCAATCAGTGTGATTGCCTGATTAAGAGAGAGAGAGAGAGAGAGAGAGAGAGAGAGAGAGTGTGTGTGTGTGTGTGTGTGTGTGTGTGTGTGTTTAGTCTTTTTAGGGCCATACCTGCAGCAGGCTAGAAGTCGAATCTGAGCTGTGGCTG
>PVHT020000066.1:12919835-12972167 GCA_004024745.2 Catagonus wagneri | reverse complement strand
CTGCAGCAGGCTAGAAGTCGAATCTGAGCTGTGGCTGCTGGCCTATGCCACGGCCATAGCAATGCGGGATCAGAGCTGTGTCTGTGACCTACACCACAGCTCACCGCAATGCCGGAGCTGTGCAGGGCCAGGGACTGAACCCACATCCTCATGGATACTAGTCGGATTTGCTTCCTCCTTGCCACAGCAGGAACTCTCAAGAGTCTATACTCTTAATCACAAATCTATTCTAAACAGTTCATTCTCCTATGTTACTGTCCATTTCCAGTAATTTTTTTTTTGTCTTTTTGCTTTATCTAGGGCCGCACCCGCGGCATATGGAGGTTCCCAGGCTAGGTGTCTAACAGGAGCTATAGCTGCCAGCCTGTGCCACAGCCACAGCAACGCGGGATCTGAGCCGCATCTGCATCCTACACCACAGCTCACGGCAACGCTGGATCCTTAACCCACTGAGCAAGGCCAGGGATTGAACCCGCCACCTCATGGTTCCTAGTCGGATTCATTAACCACTGAACCACGATGGGAACTCCATTTCCACTAACTGCTAAATCTCTTACATGCCTCCTCTTTTCAGTCTCATATATCTTGACCCAGGAGACAAACCAGTGAGAATCAGAGAAGTGTTGAAGGCAGGAGAAAAGTACCTCTGAAATAATCCAAATAACTGGGACTTGAAGGCTAAGAAAAACTATTGACTTTATTTCCTGAGTACTTGAGAGATCCATCAAGTGATCTTGAATTTCTTACTACATCAATCAATCCACAGGCAGTGTACCCAGCACTGTGCTGGGGGAAATAAATCATGGGTGACTCAGCTCTCAGTACAGACAGGGGAAAGAACCCAGGACTATAAGGACTTGGGAGCCATGAACCTGCCTATGGTCTTGTCAAGTCACTTTGCCTTTTGGGGCCATCGTTTTACTGTTGGGAAGAGCCCCAGTGATGGCAAAAGCCCTTAACCATTCCTCCAACATTTTTGCACCAGCCTTACTGGATTAGTTTGAAGGGAAAGTAAAAAGCAGTTAGTATTGGACAGAAAAAGTTGGTAATCAAACACACTGAACTGCACGACTGGTTTAGCGATTACTTGGTCTCTTCTGAAACAGCCTCCTAAATACGCAGGAAGATATGTTTATCATTCCTGCTCCTACAAAGCCCGGCACTTCACTGAGAGAACAGGCTTTACAACCTCTCGCTCTCACAGAAATTGCTGTATTTGAAATCTTGCGGGATATTTAAAACTTGTTTTTGGAGGACCTGAGGCACTTTTAAGCTGAGTTACTCAAGGCTTTATCCCTCCTTCCTTTCATTTTGCCTGGAGAATCCCCAGTGGTGATTTTTTAAACACGGTTAGGTACTTAATCAAGGGTCTTTGGGGTCTGGGCCGTGCAGAGTTGACTCTGAGGCAAAATATTTTGAACAATGGCTGCATGTGCTTACTGTTTCCTGGAGCAAAAGATTGCAAATCAATTTCTGCGTCCCACTACTTCCAGGAGTAGACGGTGGGGGGAGGGGGCACACAGACTTGCTTTGTCCATCTGAACAGGGCCATCAGGTTTCTTGAAGTTGTCCCCTTGGCTTCCGGGGGGAATCGAAGGAGCGATTGTTGAGCCTTGCAACACTGTGATCCGGCTGCCTTTCAGCTCTAACAATCAAGAGACAAGTCTCCAGAGAGCATGAGTTCCAAGCACTTATTAGAGATGATGGTATTCCCGGAGCGCTGGGGCCCTCCAAAGTAAACGGTCCTCTTAGAGCTTCACACTCTGCATTGCTCCTTATATTAACATGGGAGCTGACAGATTGGTTGAGAAGCTGCAACTAATATTTTGGAGGGCGTAAGAGATGATTGTGTTCGTTCTAATTCCAGAGCTGATCTTTTTAGCAGATTATGATGGATGACTTGCCGCGGTGGTCAGCGCCTCCTGTATATTTTAGGTGGAATGCTTTCTTTTGACACATACTTTACAGAGACATATGTGTATCCTATTTTAATTAATGGAAGAAATGATTCATTCACAAGTGAAAGGTTTAATTAAAGAAAGGGTCAGCGCGGGTCAGCCATGAATTGCAAAATACCTCTGATGTTTATTATACTCTCTGCCATCTCTTGTGTGCTGTCTGGGGTGGTACACGGCAGTAAAGGCAGGCCCTGGAAAGAAATACAATGAAGTTTAATTCATTCATTCATTTAACAAATATAAATGGAGCCCCAACTGTGGTCTAGGCGCTGCTATTTTATCTGCAGACAAAGTGGTGAACAGTCAGACATGGGTTTTACCCTTATGGTAGCTACAGTGCAGTCGGGAAGACAGGAAAAAGTAAGGAACAAACAAATAGAACACAATTATTATAGGTGGTAATGTTTTCTGAAGGAAAAAAGTTATCTGTGAGCTCTTTTCCTTGCAGGGTTTTGGTTTTTTTTTTCAAAAGTCTTCATATTCTACACCCGAAACTAACATGACATTGTAAATCAACTATACTTCCATTAAACTAATAAATACATAAAAGGAAAAAGTTTGTCTTAAAATTTTATAAATTGTCATTTCATAGAAAATCAAACCATTCCTGCTTCTTGCTCTGATTAGCTATAGAGGCAGTTTCAGTCCTGAAAAACAGTATTTCAACTTTTACATGGAATTCCTCAAACTGAGCTCAGTATACTTTCTAATATTTTTCTTATTAATTAGATTTTGTCCCTCCTTTTAAGTCTCATAATTCAAAGACTTTGGAAACCTAGAGATAAGGGAGAAAATTCACGAATCTGCATGTTTGCTTGAAAATTCGTATGCCAGAGATATGTGACCATGATTCAAAGTAATAGAAACTCAATACAGCATTCAGTCCTAAAAAACAACTTAATACCCAATTTTATGTTGCTGTACTTGTTTAACTTTGGGGTATGTATAAGAAACCAATCTGACCCAAGTCCGATTAACGAAGTATCTTATTTCTAGAAGCAGCACCTATGCCTGTTGATTTGCCCAATATGTGACTTGTCACAGTAGCTCCTTCCTATGAGTAGGTAAACCTGGTGCTTTAGAAGCAGAAAAACCTGGATTCAAATCCCGGCTTCTCAGCTTAACTGCTTTCTGGTCTAAAGCATTACTTTGCTTTTCTGACCTCAGTGTCCTCATTTACAAGAAAGAATAAAATACATAAGGCGTTGAGTCATTGCCAACAAATACTTGAATAGTACCTAGTGCATAGCATTCGCATTAGTCAATCAACATTAGTATTTGTAATTTGTCTTCTTACGTTATTATTAGTAGCAATAATTTCCCATCTATTCTCAAACTTTCCTCATGCTGTGTTTGTTCTGGTTGTTCCCGTTATTTTCTTATTTTCTAATTACCTCATTTGATGATGGAGGTCACAGTTTTTAAAGCACTAGATCCAGTCTTATATGTGCTTAGTGATCCATAATTAACTGTCGAATGAACGGATGAAATCCTTTCTATCTCTTTCTAGAATCTCTTTCTAGAGAGTAAGCTGACAGTAAACAAAGTTTTTCAAAGGCTTCCCATAACACTTGGAGTAAAATCTATATTCCTTATCATGGCGAACAGAAGCCTACATGCCCCGACCTCTGCCTACCTTTCCAATCTCAGCTACCACCAGTTTCCCTTCTGTATACAGCTTGAGCCAACAGCCTTGCTTGGAATGCCCTTCCTCTAGAACTGTGCACGGCTCACTCTTTCCAGTCCTTCATCTCTCAGCTCAAATAGCTTCTCTTCCTAGGGACCTTCTCTGACCATCCGCCTATTCATTTTCTATCTCCTTACCCTGCTATATTTTTTCTTAAAGAATTATCACTGTCAGAAATTACATGATAATGGGTCACTTTGCTGTACAGTAGAAAATTGACAGAACACTGTAAACCAGCTATAATGGAAAAAATAAAATCATTATTAAAAAAAAAAAAATCAGGGCATTCCCGCTGTGGCTCAGCAGAGACAAATCCGACTAGGAACAATGAGGTTGCAGGTTCGATCCCTGGCCTCTCTCAGTGGGTCAAGGATCCACCGTTGCCATGAGCCGTGGTGTAGGTCGAAGGTACATCTTGGATCTGGCATTGCTGTGACTGTGTTGCAGGCCGGTAGCTACAGCTTTGGATGGATCCCTAGCCTGGGAACCTCCATATGCCATGGATGCGGCCCTAAAAAGACAAAAACAAAACAAAACAAAACAAAACAAAATCAGAAGTCCTTTAAAAAAAAAAAAGGAAATTACAGGACATATTTCTGAGTTTACAAATCTGTTCTCTCTCTCCTCCACTTATCACATGTGGGCTCCTGAGGGCAGGAACTTTGTTGGTGTCCAACCCTGAGTCACCATGCCACTGAATGAATCAAAAAATGAAGTATCTCTTTTCATTTTCCTGGGAAAATATACATATAAAAACTCTCCAAGTCTTTTCTATAGGACAGTTAGTCTCCAAAATATAAGAAATCGTCCTCCAATTTTTGCTTGCAGAGCTGAATTTAATTTTTCACCAGGAAGAAGGAAAACCGATGATTCCAACTGTATGGAAAATGGAGACACGGCCAATAGGAGGTCTCCCAAAGCCCCAATTTTTACAAGTTTCCTCCACATTTTACTTCCTCGCCATGAGTCTGGCCTTTGTAAGTTGCTTCCTTTGTGCTTAAAAAGTAGTTTGTTAACTCCTGTTCTCAAAGCCAGCAAACATGGATTTTCTTTAGTTTTCACATGATCTGGCTCAAAACAGCAGGAAACTTGAATGTTTCGTTTGGCGTCTTTCACTGACTGAGAACAGAACTGCAAACAAGAGAGGTGTCTCCGTTTGCCCGGGCGGTCCTAGCGCTGGAGAAGAAGGCCAGAGCCGTGTCTTCCATGATGCTGTCCCCACACAGTGACCGTGCTTGACCCTTGTGGGACTGGAGCAAAGGAGGAACCCGGAGGCGCCCTCCGACACGGGAAGGGGTGAGCCCGGGTGTGCGTGTGAGGTGCTGCATGGTGTGGGGGATCTGCTGGCGTCAGCTGGAGCATTTTGACCCGCGAGTCTCTCCAAAGAGCCAAACAATGCCGGCTGTTCCTGGCAAGGCTGGGCCTGGCTTACTCAGATTCGTGTTTTTGGAGAGGTGCTTTGGGGTAATAGAACTGGCTCCATTTCCACCATGACCACATCAGCCCTGGTTTCCGCTGTGCAAAAACAAAATTCTCAAAAATGTTACCATACCAAATCATAGACGGCTTTTGTTTTATAAACATCTTTTTTTTTTTTTTAAAGTATGTGGAAACTGTAATAAAGACCAATACTCTATCCAGTTGTTTTCCCAAGAGCCAACTCAACTGGGGAGATTTTGTCTCAGCATGAGGTTCCGTTCTTCTTCTCGAAAATTCGCCTCCATGTGCTCCAGGGTGTAGCAGTGGATTCTCAGCACGTCATCTTGGAACCATGGGCTTCTTTCTGCTTCTGAAAGAGGATGTTTCGGGACTCACAGAGCACCGGTGACCTTGACAGCCAGTCAAGGGCATGTTCTCTTGAGGATCTCAGTTCTGCTGGGCAAGGGAGAGACGCCCCTGTGAAGGGTGCCACGCATGGAGGACCCACCTATTCCACAGGCAAGGAGAAGGCTCCATGCAGCTTGATAGTCCCAGATGCCTGGATCATTCCTGAAGCTTATTGCTCCCAAATGCTTTACTTCTTTCAGTACAATTTCATTTAAGACAAGTTAGATGAAAGCTTACAACAGGACGTCCTTGATTTTCCAACACAAAACAGGCGAGGGTGACAGTATTAATGCAACAATTCTGTTCTGGGAGAAAATCTAGTAGATTCTTACTATTTACACACATTAAAATCACAAATGATTATGTTCTGTGAGACGCCAAGAAATTCACATTTACCAAGACCAGGAAGAATTACTGGTGAGAATGTTAGAAAACACACATTTAACCTTATTACCTCCTGCTTAAAAACTATCTAGTGACTTCTCATTCTGTTAGGCATCATTTAAAGTCCCAGAGTCCTGATCGTTGGGCCAGGGCTCCTATTGGGAGAGCCCACTTCAGAAGTAGACTCATACTGGAGTTCCTTTTGTGACTCAGCGAGTTTAAGAACCCAATATGGTGTCTGCAAGGATTCGGGTTCTATCCCTGGCATTGTTCGGTGGGTTAAGGATCCAGCATTGCCTAAAGCTGTGGCACAGTTTACAGATACAGCTTGGATCCCACTTTGCCGTGGCTGTGGCATTTGACCCTAGCCTGTGAACTTCCATGTGCCACAGGTGCAGCCCTAAAAAGAAAAGAAAAAAAAAAGTAGACTCCCATACCAATAAGCATAATGGAATCCCCAAAGCAGGAGAGTAGGTGGTGGTGCTTACACACTTGAAGTCAAGTGGACACAATTATAATGAGACCATGGTTACAGGGGTAGCCCAGAGGGCTTGATCTACAGAGATTTATTAAGATACCTAAGAGAACATGGTATCCTCCAAGACAAAAGAGATGGGCAGCCCAAAAGGGTCCTAATCAGATTTTACCTCCAAAGAAATTAAGGATAGTTGATCAAGAGGCTGAAGGCAGTTACCCTAAAAAAAAAAGGTACAGTATTTTTTCTAGTTTCTGGACTTGAATCTATTTTCAGACCCAGACTCACTAATTCATTGGGAGGACAGGTTTTCAGGAGGAAGGACCCTGTAACACCCCAGAAAATATACATAGTTATGATTTCCTTAGTCCTTCTCCAAAAGGACTTGTGGCCATGTACTTTGGACACTACACAGTGAGGAAAAGGAAATACCCAAACATTTCAAGGAACATTGGGCACAGTTGTCATGAACACTGAGACCTGCATCATCATCGTGTTGCCTCTCTTAGAGTAGAGGGTCCAGGGTCCAGGTAATGGATAGAATCCTGGTCAAAGTCCAGTTTACCAAATGTGTTCACTGGATCTATGACCTACCAGTGTTCATTTCCCCTGTCCCTGAATGTATAACTGGCTTTTATATACTTGGTACAACCCTCATATTGGGGCCTTGTCCTGTGGAATAAAAGCTGCCATAGTGGGTGAAGCCAAGTGGAGCTCTCTGAAAATGTCCTACCTCCACCCCAAATGAAAGAATAAATCAGAAACATTACATTCCAAAGGGATGGCAAAAATTAGGTGAGTAATCTATTGTCATCATCTAGGATCCATCTGGTCTCTGCAAGGACTAGACTGGAGAATCAAATGAAAATATGGTGGGACCTCCATGAGGAGGCCGCCACGCCAATTGAGAATTAATGGCAAGAAAGGCAGGAAGAAAACTAGGAAAGAGTTGTGTATGAAAACCAAGGGATGAGAGCATTAATATCAGCAGAGAAATACAGTAAAGTCTAAAAGTGTTATTTGAATTTGGTAAATAGTATATCACCATTGGCCTTAGAAATACGAATTCCAGGGAGTTCCTGTCAAGGCTCAGCTGTAACGAACCCAACAATTACCCATGAGGACATGGGTTTGATCCCTGGCCTCGCTCAGTAGTTCAGGGATCCAGTGTTGCCGTGAGCTATAGTGTAGGTTGCAGATGCAGCTCGCATCCCATGTTGCTGTGGCTGTGGTGTAAGCTGGCAGTTGCAGTTCTGATTCGACCTTTGGCCTGAGAACCTCCACATGCCGTGGGTGTGGTCCTAAAATGACAAAAAAAGAAAAAGAAGAAAGAAAGAAATAGCAATTCTAGCTACATAAGTCACTTATTCATTTAATATACATTCATTGTTCATGCTACCTATTGCTGATAGGTAATTGAAATAGATATTGGTTCCTTCACCCGTGAAAATGTAGAGTCTAGTGGATAGTGGTAAAAGCTATATTTGTGTGAAATAAAAGGGAAGGAAATGAAGTTTGTAAGTGTGTATTACTTAAGGCTTAGAGATAATAGAAGTATAAAAATACAGGGACCCTTAGAGCTTCAAGTCCATACCCAGCCCATACTCACGTATTCATGAAGCCCCAAAAGTCCCTCCTTGGTTAGTTCCTAGTCGGTTTCCATGTGAGAGGGGCCAGCTTACCTACCCTCAGCAGGTGTGCCTTGAACATCTTGGTCCTGAGAAATTTATGCTTGAGCTGAGATCTAAAGGATTAAGTGTGACCTGTACAAGGGACTGGAGGTGGAGGGGGAGAGTTTTCCTCTTCCAGCTACATTAGTTGAGAAGGAAGAGAAAAGTCTATGGAATTTTCAGCTGATGTTGCCAACTTTCTCAATGAAACAGAAGGCAGAACCATCTTAACAACCATCTTACTGGTTGGGTGTGGGCTTCATGGTCTGGGCAGCTAGGTCTCAGTTGGCTGTGTTCAACAAAAGTAACCACAGACCTCTCCTCAGCCTGCTGGCGATGGCTGTTCTATCAGACAGGGTCTAGTCAGGAAAATGGAAACCAAGCTAGGTATTTCAAAAAGAAGGGGCTTAATTAGAAGAATTTGTTACAGAGATGATGGGAAGTTGAGAGGGCAAAAAGGGGAAGCAGAAGTAGCCCAAGTATTTGTAACTTCAGGAAGCAGCTAGGAGCCAAAGTTAAGGGAACAAATGAGAAGAGAGAGGGTTAGCAAAACCTGGGTTAGAAGAGGCCCCGCCTACCTGCTGATGCCCAGACCTCTGGGAGGATGTGGCTGGCTGGTGCTGGTACATCTACGAGAGAACAATGCATTGGAGTGCTGAATGAAACTGGGGACTAAAGCCATAGCTCTACTTTGTGGCTGTTTTTGCTGTAGTGACACCAACACTAGAAATAGAAAAAGCCCCTGCTGCTTAATTCTGTCTTCCAGTCTCCCTCCAGTTCTTCCCATTGACAGTCCGTCAGCTGATAGGAAGCCAACTGTCAAAAGTTTCTGAGAAGCATAGTTTACAGATCCTGACCCCAGCATCACAGAGCAGAACAAGAGGGGATGATTTGGGAGTCAAAAGACAAGAGACAACCATATCAGAGAAAATGGGTGATGGGGCAGAGATAGGGGCGTGGAGCTGAAACTTTTGTCTTCAGCAAAGAGTCTGGTCCACTAGAGGGCCAATACGTGCAGATGCTTGTACCTCTGGCAGGAATGAGGCCTTCCTCTGGTAGGGAAAGACCAAGCATTTCTTTTCCTTTTTACTGGCCGGCACTGACAGTTGTTGAGATGCCACAGATCCTGATGACAGGGAGAAGATGGCACTGGCACATCTGGCTGCTGCTGCCTGGGGTTCTAGAACCTGCATCCTCCATGCAAAGGAGTTCTGTTGGGCCACCAGTTTTCCTCATGATCAATATTTTCCTAGGTAGATGGCTCAGCATGTTAAGGATCTGGCATTGTCACTGCTGTGGCCTGGTTTCAAACCCTGGCCCTGGGAATTTCCACATGCTGTGGGTGTGGTAAAAAAAAAAAATTAGAGGAGAATAAATTGTAAGGCATGTTTGGAAGATGGTCAAAGCATCTCCTCCCTTTTAAATACCCTTTACAAGATAGGAAAGAGATTTTTTTCAATGTTTTTTTAATCAATAGTTTTCTTATGTAGCAGAGGTAGCTAATTAGAAAATACAATGTGAAAATATCCCTTTGTCATTACCAGTAGAAATTATAAATACTTAGGATAAACTTACAAGAAATGTGTAACGTATGCATGGAGGAAGACTTTGAAAATTTAAAGGTTCAAAAATAGCATTGGAATAAGTAAAGAAATATAGTCTGTTGGAAGTTTAAATATTATTAAAATAAAAATTACTCTCCAGCTTATCTAGATGTTTAATAAAGTTACCAAAAAAACCCCCCACAATTTTTAACCTGACATATGAGTAAATATCCTGAAAATTAATCATTAACATGCAATTTGATGATAATTATACTCATACAATTTGATGAGAATACAAGAATAATTTTATTCTAGAAAAAGTTAGGCTATGTGAATCCAGGATTGCTTTAAATGTTCTTATATTTTGATCTGAAATTTTAAGAATTTATCTAAAGAGGAGTTCCCATTGTGCCTCAGCAGGTTAAGAACCCAACATAATCTCCGTGGGAATGTGGGTTCGATCACTGGCCTTGCTCGGTGGGTTAAGGATCCAGTATTGCCATAAGCTGAGGCGTAGGTCACAGATGCAGCTCAGATCTGGTGTTGCTGTGGCTGTTGCACAGACCTTAGCTGCAGCTCCAGTTCAGCCTTTAGCCTGGGAACTTCCATTTGCCATAGGTGTGGCCATAAAATGAAAAATACGTATCTAAAGAAATAATTAGAAATACTGATAAAATTTGTCTTTGAGGATGTTCATTATAAGGTATTTACAATTTACAAAAACTAGAAAGACCCTAAATATCTAGCTACAAGGGAATGTTAAGTAAACTATGCACTCAATATTCATACAGAAAACTTAGAAGGGTGTTATACATGGGTATTCAAAAATTCGGGGAAAGTTTAGGATAAATGCTACGTGAGAAGAGAAGAACATTTTATATAATGAGAATCTTGTGGGCGCATATGTGTGTATATTCATATCTATGTGTCTACATACACAGAAAAATCTGGAAAGAAATTCACCTGACAGTTACCAATTAAACACTGGATAGATAAAATTACACAAAATTTTTATTTTATCCTCTATATTTTTGTTTTAATTTTTACCATGAAAACATAGAGTCATAAAAAAACACAAAAATTACCAAAAAAGGGAAAGAGAGGCACTTGATTTCCTCTAATTCTTCTTTCAAAAATTGAATGTCTTTAAGTGCCACTGTGTGCCAGGCACTTTGTCACAATGCCATTTGGAGGCCAGATCACCTGGATCAGTGTTGAGTACATAGATGAGAGAGCGGTAGGAAACGGGGCTGGAAAGATGGATTGGATCAGGTTGTTCATGACCCTGCAGGTCAGTCAAGAGCTCTTGGACCCCATTTTGCAAGCTCTGAAGTGACTGAGGAAATCATCATGAAGAAAAACTATGAATGTGCCAATTGCCTACCGGAAAAAAGAAAAAAAAGGTATAACTCCATTCTTGTCCCCCCTACCCTATTTATGGAGGAAATGATTAAGCACCACTCCACTTTTTATATCATTAGGCTTTCCCTAAATTATGAAGACCAAGGAGTTCCCTTCGTGGCTCAGTGGTTAACGAATCCGACTAAGAACCGTGAGGTTGCGGGTTCGATCCCTGGCCTTGCTCAGTGGGTTAAGAATCCGGTGTTGCCATGAGCTGTGGTGTAGGTTGCAGAGGCGGCTCGGATCCCGCGTTGCTGTGGCTGTGGCGAAGGCCGGCAGCTACAGCTCCTGTTAGACCCCTAGCCTGGGAACCTCCATATGCCGTGGGTGTGGCCCTAGATAAGGCAAAAAGACAAAAAATAAATAAATAAATAAATAAATAAATAAATTATGAAGACCAAATCCATAAAGCCTAAGTGTTGAAATTCCTTCCTCTCTGCCCAAGGTCCCCAGATATAGGAGCAAGTTGCATGGAAGCTGTATCAGAAATAACAAAAGTCACGGGAATTTCTGATGGTAGGAAGATGAACATTCCCAGAACCCCAGCGGATGTCTGAAATTGTAGATAGCACTGAACCCTATCTATACGATATTTTTCCTATACACATGCCTATGATAAAACTTAACAATAACTAATAATAAAATAGAAAAATTATAACAACATACTGTAATAAAAGTTAGTGAATGTGGTCTCTCTTGCTCTCAGAATATTTTTTGTACTGTACCCGCTCCTCTTCTTGTGAAGATGTGAGAAGATAAAATGCCTATGTTATGAGATGAAGTGAGGTGAGTGATGCAGGCGTGCTGACGTAGCGTTAGGCTTTTACTAGCAATATATCAGAAGGAGGATCATCAGCTTCGGGGGATCCCGGATCATCGAGCTTTGACAATGTTCCCACCTGGATGTCAGGAGCAGACCGTGTGCATGGTTGGGGAACTGCAGAAGGGATGGTGCAGGATGGTGTGAGATCTCAGAACAAAACAGCCATCTAAAACTTGTGAATTTTTTATTTCTGGAATTTTCCTTTTAATATTCCGGACCGCGGTTGACAGAGGTAACAGAAACAGCTGAAAGCAAAACTATGGATAAGGGAAGACTAGTGTATGGTTAAAAATAGAGCTGAACTTTTTACTGGGGTGAGGCATTAAGGATCAGGAAGTCACCTTGTCCGGTCTTTGCAGCAGACAAAAGATGTTCTCAGCGATATTGCTCGTGAGTCCTTTTAGCCTCAGGTTTGCATCATCCAAACCAAAATTCACAGTCTTACCCAAAACTTCTCCTGGTTGTTTACATTATGAACGATGGCACCATCTACCCAGTTACCAAAGCTAGAAAACTTATTATAATCATCTCAGACTCCATGGTTTCTCTCACTGATGACATCCAATCAACTGTCAAGTCCTATCAATAATGTCTCTAAATTGCATTGCTCAGGTCTTCACCATTCTTAATTTTTTTTTTTTTTAAGGCTGCACCCAAGTTATATGGAGGTTCCCAGGCTAGGGGTTGAATAAGAGCTGTAGCTGCTGGCCTACACCTCAGCCACAGCAACGCAGGATCTGAGTCACGTCTGTGACCTATACCACAGCTCATAGCAACACTGGATCCCTAACCCACTGAGCGAGGCCAGGGATAGAACCTGCGTCTTCATGGATACCAGTCAGATTCGTTTCCTCTGAGCCATGACCGGAACTCCAGGTCTTCGCCATTCTTACTCAGTTTACTGCACTAGATCTCTTCCTTCAGTCCACCTGCCCTTTAATCTGTGCTTTGTATGCTACCATAAAACACAGGCTGATCAAATAACTCTCTTACTTTAAATGCCTTAGGGAGTTCCCACTGTGGCTCAGTGGAAAAGAGTTAGACTAGTATCCATGAGGATTTGGGTTCCATCCCTTGGCCCTGCTCAGTGGGCTAAGGATCCAGCATTGCAGAGAGCTGCAGTGTAAGTTGCAGACAAGTCAAGTCTCCAACCTGGTGTTGCTGTGGCTGTGGTGTAGGCCAGCAGCTGCAGTTCCAGCCATTTCAAATACTTAAGAGTTCCTCAGACAGCCATTACACTCTGTCATCTCCCTGCTTTTGTCTGTGCAATTTCTATTACCAAGAAATCTATTCTAGAGGAGTTCCCGTCGTGGCTCAGTGGTTAACGAATCCGACTAGGGACCATGAGGTTGCAGGTTCAATCCCTGGCCTTGCTCAGTGGATTAAGGATCTGGCCTGTGGTGTAGGTTGCAGACGCAGCTTGGATCCCGTGTTGCTGTGGCTGTGGCGAAGGCCAGCAGCTACAGCTACTGTTAGACCCCTAGCCTGGGAACCTCCATATGCCGCGGGTGCGGCCCTAGTTAAGGCAAAAAGACAAAAAAAAAAAAAGAGAGAGAAAGAAATCTATACTGGGAGTTCCCATCGTGGCGCAGTGGTTAACGAATCCGACTAGGAACCATGAGGTTGCGGGTTCGATCCCTGGCCTTGATCAGTGGGTTAATGATCCGGCTTTGCCATGAGCTGTGGTACAGGTTGCAGATGCAGCTCGGATCCTGCGTTGCTGTGGCTGTGGCGTAGGCTGGCAGCTACAACTCCCATTAGACGCCTAGCCTGGGAACCTCTACATGCCGTGGTCGTGGCCCCAAAATGACAAAAAAAGAAAGAAAGAAAGAAAGAGAGAGAGAGAGAGAGAGAAAGAGAGAGAGAGGGAGAGAGAGAAAGGAAGGAAGGAAGGAAGGAAGGAAGGAAGGAAGGAAGGAAGGAAGGAAGGAAGGAAGGAAGAAAAAAGAAATCTATTCTGCACTCCCTATTCACCTGATAGCCCCTATTTATTTGTTCATCAGGACTCAGCCATGGGGTGTACCATCCAGGAAACCATCACTGATTCCCCAAATCTGGGTTATAGGTCCCCACTCTGTGTTCACATGGTACCTCATGCTTATCTGTACTGCCTTAGTTTTCATCTGACTCTTACTGTTGTGTATATGTCCACTTCCCTCGCCATATTCAGACTTTCTTGAGGGAGGGATTAAATTTTTTATTCTAAGAATCTTATCAATTCTTTCAAGAATGTCCAGGACCATTCTTTCCACTGGGGAAGTGTCACGCCTTCATCCCATGTGGTCCTGCGAAGAGTACTCTTCACAGCGCTCTGACTACCTGCTTGGGTGTGGGATACAGCCCTGGCAATTCCTGGAGAATTAGGAGATTAATCTGCTTCCTTGGTTTTTAGGGAATAAAAGGCAGTGCTTTTTTTTTTTTAATGAGCAAATTTTATTCGATTTTGAAACATTTTATCTGTATATGGCAAATGTCCTATTCAAACTTATCTCTCCCTTTTTAAATACAGCAAGTCTAATCCTCTTTCAATATACACGTGAAAGTCATAGCATTTTATATATTAAAAACAAGTCAAGGTTCTTTGCATCAGAAACAATCTGCTTGTATCCACTTAACTAATATAAATATTTAGCAAGGTCAGCAAGGATGTTTCTGAAATTTTTCCTTTCAATTATTTCTTAAGGACAGTAATCGAAAATCCCCAAAAGCATGGTATGCTTTTATAGCAAAAGATACATACTTAAAGAAAAGAATAAAAGCAAAAATTAGAACTGCCTTGTTCGTGTGCTTTTGAGTGGTTAGGAAACTGTGTAAGTATCTGATGGTTAATGCTTGAAAAGTAAGTGTAATGGAAGCTCCAAAACCAGGCGTGACCCAGCCCCCAGCAGAGAATCAAAGAATATGGTGGCATGGGCTCTTACATGCGGTGTAAGACAGTTCTGGTATTTACAAAGAAAAGCCAGGGCTTGAGGGAATGTGGAGTAGGGTGAAGAGGGTTCGATTGCTCTGCACAGATGTTGGGAAGCGTTTGAGAAAGCTTTTTTGTTTCTGAGAGGAAGAGGTCACAGGAGGATGGAGGAGACAATGGGTAAGCAAATGGAGAATTAGCAGAAAAACTATTAAGAACAGGTCTTAAGTTTTTTTTAACCTATCTATACTGCTCTTAGAGTGTTTGTCTTAGTGAAACTGCATTTGCCACATATATAGAGGCCTTTGGTGATTTAAAAAATATAATATTTATATATATGTACAGATATACATTTGAGTTTTTTATTATACATACACATATGTATATGTATTATATATACACATGTATATGGAAAAGAAAATATGTTTGAATTCTTTGGGGATAATGCTAAAGTGAAGGAGGTAAATGACCATCTCCAAAAAGGCAGAATGGAAAATAAGAACTGAGTAGAAATATGAGACTGGATTCAAAGATTACTATAAGCAATTAAGGTCCCTGAGAATTTGCACAAGTGCTGGGGAGTCATTAGACTTTCTTACGAGGTATGGACTCTGGTTCAGGTTAATCTTAGAAAGATGTTAAGGGGTAAGGAAGCCCCAGATGCCATGAGCATCGGTATGATGATTGCCTCCAAACCCCAAGATCTAAGCTCTCAACTAACACTCAGTGGGTTATACTGATGACAGGAGGGTCTTTGTTATTTAGTCTATAAATAACACAAGTAATAGGGATTGACAGAAAAAAGTCAAGATGACTGAAGAGAAGGCCAGGAAACAGAACGGCATAATAAATGTGGAATAGGAGTTCCCACTGTGGTGCAATGGAAACGAATCTGACTGGTAATCATGAGGACACGGGTTTGATCCCTGGCCTTGCTCAGTGGGTAAAGAATCTGGCATTTCCATGAGCTGTGCTGTAGGATGCAGATGCGGCTCAGATCCTGTGTTGCTATGGCTGTGGCGCCTAGGCCAGCAGCTGTAGCTCCGACCGACCCCTAAGCTGGGAACCTCCATATGCCATGGGTGTAGCCTTAAAAAGCAAAGCAAAAAAAAAAAAAAAAGCCAAAATATGGAGTGGTAGCCTTTCAAATCATGGTAGAAATAGGAAGGAAAGAGTTCATGAGGGCAAATGTGAGGGCTAATACGTAACTATAGACAATCTTAGGCAGAGAAGGTCCGGACTGAAAAAAAAATCTATATATTCTTTACAGGAATAAAAATGGATTAATACCATATATTATTTCACTCTGCACGTAGACACATCATTTGTAAATAGAGTTAGAAACTGTAATTATAGAGAACATTTCACATGCTCTTTAATATTTAATTAGTCTCCCCACTGGAAATCAACCACGTAGAAAAGAAACGCTTTCTCAATAGGTTAATATTAATTACTTAACAACCCTGACATCGATATTTATGGAATATTTATGAAACAAGCATTCATGAAGTGGAAGCATGTTCATCCGTCTACCGGGAGGCTTACAGCATTTTTCAAAGTGTCAAATTCACTTTGCGCTCTGCCTCTTTATGTTGTGAAAATTCGAAATTACTGTTGATTCGAAGGTTGTTCAAAAGGCTCTTTTTTTATCCCTCGCTGAGAAAAAAAAAAATCAGAACAGATTCATCTGGTATTCTTTAAGTATGTCATTTCTCAATCTCACAAAAAGAAAGCGATAACCACTGAGGAAAGGAAATGGAGTAGAGGAAACTAGAGAAGTGATAACATTAGTGGGTGACAGTCAAATGACACAAAAGTACAAATTATTTAAAGGCGGCAATCAGCCTTAAGAAGAAATGGAGGAGGAAGGCAAGTGTCTGATGTGATTGGAGGAATTTTAGAAAAGATGTCTTACTGATAGAACAGCCGTGTCAGGACCACCAAAGTGTGCTACTTAAGACTCTATCTCCTGTGCGTGGCAATCATTCAATTGTTCTTCCATTATTTCAATAGTATATATCGAATCCCTGCTCACCCTACTTTGGACTGGGTGCTGGGATAAATGATAAATGAAGCCCAGACCCCATTCTAAGAGCTCAGAATCCAACTGGGGCGACATGCAAGTAAGAAACAATTACAGTTTTCTGTGCTAAGTGCACCACAGAGAAATACCAGGAGAACAGGAACTTTAGGTTAAGAAGTGATAACTTTGTAGATGAATGTATGTTAAATATTAAATAAATACACATTTCAAAATATTTTCTCCCTTTACACCTGAACACGCTTTGCTTAATCATGTTGTGAGAGCATGTGTGTTATGGGGCAAGGTGCCCTAGACCCCAAAGCGGTTCCAGTTCTGACTCTGCTCCTTGGTACCCCCTGAGACCTCTGGCAAGTCCTGTGAGGCCTCTGAGCCTCAGTGGCCTCCTTCGAAAAGTCAGGGCATTTGTCCTGATGATCTATAAGCTACTGACTGAGCTTGACAGCTAAGAAGCTTCATTTAAAATGCAAATGTTATCCTCAAAGAGTGATGCATGAAGCCAATTGGGACTTCACTGTGCATTAGTTAATTAAATTTGCTAGCCAGTCACCTTGCAGAGCCCTGACAGAAAGGGATGCAGGTAGGGTTCATCTCAAAAAAGGGAGAAAGGGCCCTAGATTTGGGTGGGTAAGAGAATAGGAGAGCTGGGCAAGTAGAGGCAGCAAAAGGCATGCAGGCTAAGGAGGGTGTACAGGAGAGAAAGAAGAATCACAGACCGTTTTTGTTTTTTGTTTTTTTGCTTTTTAGGGCTGCACCTGTGGTATATGGAGGTTCCCAGGCTAGGGGTCTAATCGGAGCAGTAGCCTCCAGCCTACACCACAGCCATAGCAATGTGGGATCCAAGCCGCCCCTGCGACCTACACCACAGCTCACAGCAACGCTGGATCCTTAACCCACTGAGCGAGGCCAGGGATCGAACCCACAACCTCATGGTTCCTAGTCGGATTTGTTTCCACTGCGCCACAATGGGAACTCCACAGACAACATTTTTAATATGTTACAAAGTTTTCAACTTTGTTTTCAGAATAGAGCATTAGGACATGCATATAAATAAATAGCAGCTCTAGACTGCATGGGAAAGGCTTGGGGCAACTGCTGGTTGAAAAATGTTGCTTGGGGACCTGTCTTCAGGGCACGCTGGCACTACATTTGTACAACAAATCTTAAATGGATTGTGGGTTTATTAAGGATAATAGATGTGCAGGAGGAACGAGGGTAAGATTGTATGGGACAGTTTAGGACCTAGCCAAGTGACCTCTTAACACTAAGACTGACCAAAGAAGAGGAAGAGGGAAACTGGAAATCCTCTTACTTTCCCTTGGAAAGCTCCCTCCAAATCACCACTCCCATTAAATGGTCCCTTCATGCTTCTGCTCTACCTGGCGAGAACTGACTTATCCTGCTTTCCTTACGCCTAAGAGCTCCCTGTCCAGGGGTTTTAGACCAGCATCCGTAGCAAAACACAACTGTGAATTCAGGCTGCACTCTGCCCTAATCACCTACTTTCCTACTTCTGGTCTTCTTGCATAACCTAGTTCAAAGTGTCTGTTCTTATCATAGTCACTCCTAAGAGTAGACAGGCTTACAGTGATATAGCCTCATTGTTGTATTATTTTCTCTGACCAAAACTAACTCACTTTTCAGGTGCTTACACGGGGCCACACCCACCATGTCTAGAATGAAGTGATGGAGATCCAGTGGCCGGCTCTTACAGTCTTACAGAGGACTGTAAGAGCCAGGCTTGAGCAGAGCAGTGCTGAATTCTGACCCATCCATTGATCCAGTGTCAGGCAGCTACACACATTGACAAGAGTGGAAAAAGAGTCGGGGCGGGGGGGGGCACAGTCTGTAAGGCATTAGTCTGCTCTGGTCCCCTTTGTCCGGCAAAGCAATAAAACTATCTTTTTCCTCCTTAAACTCCCCCCCAAAAAAAGAGTTGGGAAACAGTGTCATAATTTACACAATACAGGTTGGATTTGATCTGTCCTAAGCAAATATCTTGAGAAGAAGCAGTTAAAATTATTCAAAAGATGAGAAATCAGCACATACCCAAGGCATGTTAAATAACGGTAGAAAAGGACAATCAAAAGAGTGACAGTGAGGAGTTCCTGCCGTGGTATAGTGGATTAAGAATCCTCCTGTTGCATGGAGTTCCCTTCGTGGCTCAGTGGTTAACGAATCCAACTAAGAACCATGAGGTTGCGGGTTCGATCCCTGGCCTTGCTCAGTGGGTTAAGGATCCGGTGTTGCTGTGAGCTGTGGTGTAGGTTGCAGACACAGCTCGGATCCCGCGTTGCTGTGGCTGTGGCGAAGGCCGGCAGCTACAGCTCCTGTTAGACCCCTAGCCTGAGAACCTCCATATGCCACATGTGCGGCTTTACCTAAAGGCAAAAAGACAAAAAAAAGAATCCTCCTTCTTGCAGAGGTGTCGGTTCAATCCTGGGCCTAGCAAAGGATCCAGCATTGCTGTAGCAGCAGCATAGGTCGCAGCTGAGGCTTGGATTCGATCCCTGGCCCAGGAACCTCCATATGCCATGAGTGGGCCAAAAGTTACGAAACAAAAACAAAAAACTACACGCACATCTCATCTATTTTACACAAAATACTTATGTGACTGCAGTAGGCATGGGTTAGCCTATGATCAAGCTCCCTGATCTTTTACATCTGGAGGGTCCCTGCGTGTGTTAGATTTTTGTGGGTTCAAGAGCCTGGCAGGAAACTGCAGAGCAAGGTTACTTCTCTGTGATGGGGCCAACCATAATTCCTGTAACCTTGATTCCTACCTTCCCACCTCCCCCAGACCTGATTTATTCAGGTGGCCCTGTGTCCGATTCTATTTTTTTTTTTTTTTTGTCTTTTTGCCTTTAATCTAGGGCCACAACCGTGGCATATGGAGGTTCCCAGGATAGGAGTCTAACAGGAGCTGTAGCCGCCGGCCTACGCCACAGCCACAGCAAAGGGGATCTGAGCCGCATCTGCAACCTACACCACAGCTCACAGCAACGCCAGATCCTTAACCCACTGAGCAAGGCCAGGGATCGAATCCGCAACCTCATGGTTCCTAGTCTGATTCGTTAACCACTGAGCCACGACGGGAACTCCCGCCAGTGTCCTATTCTAAATCCTTAGCCAACCTCTTCTCTACTCTTTCCTCCCCCTCTCCCCCACCTTACAATGCTTAAATCTCTCCTGTCTAAATAGAAACTCTTTTCTCTGAATTCTCCCACTAATTACTGTTTCATCTCTCACCTCTTCATATGCAAATTCTTTAAAAGAGTATACTATTTTTGCTTCTTTCCATTAACTCTTCACCTCACTACAGTTTACCTCCCATTTTGCACAAAGCAACAGAAACTAACATAGCTGCCCCCCCAAAACTGGTTTTTCAAAATACTGTATAGTATCCATTCTCATCTCCTCAGAGACCCTAGAAAGTTAAAACCTACATCTCCTGGATTCTCTTGCAGCTAGGTTCTGTATGCAAAATGGGCTCTGCCAAGTGATACATTCCCAAAAGTTTTGGAAGACAAATATGGAACAAAGGCCATCTTCCTGCTGTTTTTTTCTGCTAACAAGCAAGCTCATGAAATGAAAAGTTGAGTGTCAAAAATCAGGTGAGAAGCAATGATGAACCAGACTCTGTCTGGTTACCACCTTAATGGGTATCAAGAAAGTTTCAACAATGACAGAGAAAGTGGCTTCCTAACACCAAATACCTGATCTCTGACTAGCCTCTATGATGACCAGCACCGAACTTAATAGTGCCAGTGGGGGTCTCCTGATTCATGCTGCTCTAGCATTTCCAATTATTTTAAAAACATCTAATTTCCTATATAAAAAATCCTTTTCATTTAAAATACCTAGGAGACTTTCTGTCGTCTTCTTCTTTTGCTTTGTTTGTTTGTTTGTTTGTTTGTTTTTTTAGGGCTGCACACAGCCTATGGAGGTTCCCGGGCTAGGGGTCTAATCGGAGATGTAACTGCTGGCCTACACCACAGCCACAGCAATGCCAGATCCGAGCCATGTCTGTGACCTACACCACAGATCATGGCAATGTCAGGTCCTTAACCCACTGAGTGAGGTCAGGGATCGAACCCGTGTCCTCACAAATACTAGTCGGGTTCATTAACCTCTGAGCCACGAAGGGAACTCCAATTTTCTATCTTCTAAATTGTAAGCCCTAATATAGTTTGTGGAACTGTAAGTGGTTATTGACAACAGACTCTCAACAACAGGCATTTGGGAGCGGTTATTTTGATTTGGTTGGATCTGAAGGTAGAGATGACTCAGTTCCACTGAGAAATGGGAACTGTAAGTCCATAAGAGTTGCAAAAAGAGTTACTTAAGTTATCACATTATTGGACTTATATTAAGTACCTATTGAAGGCAAGACTTCCAGTGGTAGAAATGGCGCAGACAAGGATGATGGGTCAAACTGGACACTTCTGAGGCCCTAGAGACCTTAAGAAAGTACTGTGTGCTCAGGCCTTACATGTCTTTGAATTCTACCATCTAGGCAAAATTAGAGGATTAGACAGTTACTATAACTGCCATGAAACAGTATCTAATCTCTTAAAGCCAGTGGACTGACCTGTCCTGTCCAAATAAGATGCCAAGCCTTGATCATGTGAGTTTTAGAATAAAACTGAATTAATAGCCTCACCAAGTCTTTTATGGTCAAGAAAGACTTTGATTAAGAAAGAATGAAACCAGAGTTTCCATCGTGGCTCAGCAGAAATGAATCTGACTAGTATCCACAAGGATGCAGGTTCAATCCCTGACCTCCATCAACCAGTTAAGGATCCAGCATTGCTGTGAGCTGTGGTGTAGGCTGCAGATACGCCTTGGATCTGGCGTTGCTATGGCTATGGTGTGGGCCAGCAGCTGTAGCTCTGATTGGAACCCTAGCCTGGTAACCTCCATATGCCGTGGGTGTGGCCCTTAAAAAAAAAAAAAGCTTTCTAAAAAGAAAAAAGGAAGAGTGAAACCCTGGAAACTGAGATGAGAACATGTGAGTAAATTCAGATGAGTATGTGTCCCTGGCACCCTCCCAATATTCACCCCTGCTGGAAGAAATAGTCCTTTCTCCCCATTTGATGAAGTTGGCTCTGCCCTGTGTGGAGACCCTGCACCGACCTCCCTGAGCATCTAGCTTTAGGAAGATGCCTCTCAACCTCTCAACCTGTTCCACTGTAACAACTTCCACCATCTCTTGACCTATTTTTTTTTTTTTTTTTTTTTTGCTTTTTAGTGCTGCACCTGGAGGTTCCCAGGCTAGAGGTCGAATCGGAGCTGTAGCTGCAGGCCTACACCACAGCCACAGCAATGTGGGATCCAAGCCGCGTCTGCAACCTACACCACAGCTCATGGCAATGCCAGATCATTAACCCACTGAGTGAGGCCAGGGATCGAATCGGCAACCTCATGGTTCCTAGTTGTATTCATTTCTGCTGCACCCTGACGGGAACTCCTTGACCTATTTTTTAAAGTCAAATCTCATTATGCCTCAGGGAGACAAAGAGTTTATTTATTTAAATTAGTTCCACTATCCTATTTTTTAAATCTGTAGAAACCTGGGAAATACGATGTGATAATGGCTTCAGATGAGGGAAGGAATAGATCCATGAAAAGTAATAGTCAACATGGAGGCATTTACTAGAGATATTTAATTCACTGATCTAATTCAGGAGGATGCATCTGCTTGCTCAGCTGATCTACTGAAATCTGGTTTCCACAGAGTACTACTCCAAGTGAGACTGAAATGTGAGAATTTTGGATATAATGTGTGTGTGGGTGGTGGTGATGGGGAACAAAGACTTAAGGAGATAATAATGTTGAAATAGAACAATTATTTATGACCTGCTCTTTTACCATCCAACTATATGTGCCAAGAAAATCCAAAGGATGCTCCCTTATCTAAGATACAGAGAAGACTATCTGGTTGAAGCACCAATAACCATCAAAGTATTGCAGGGGCTGCGCTCTGTGGGAGATGCTGCTATTGAAACAATCTTTATTTATAACAAAACTAGATGATAAATCCCAAAATACAAATAGGTGGGGGAAGAAACACCAACAGTAATAATATTTGTATGTTATTGGTGTCTGTGTTGAAGAGATCAGAGGAAAGCAACAGTGGAACTGATGGACTGAAAACCACTACAAAAAGTAACATATACCAACAAAAAGTGCAGCAGGCCAATCTGAGAGTAGCTGTGTAAAGCCCAGTAGCAGGTGAGTGTAAAGTCAGGAGCAAGGCCTAAAAGGGGCTGGAGCAGTCTAATCCTCTGAACTCTTGAAGCAGATCTGACAGGGCTCCCTCTCGAAACAGAATCCCACAGAAAGAACTGCTGCAAGTAGAATTAAAACTGAGTAGGATAGGAGCAACAGAAAAAGAGATCTACGAGTTCCTGTTGTGGCTCAGTAGTAAAGAACCTGACTAGTATCCATGAGGACATGGGTTTGATCCCTGGCCTCACTCGGTGGGTTAAGGATCGTGCATTGCCCTGAGCTGTGGCTGTGGCTGTGGTGTAGGCCGGCAGCTGTAGCTCTGATTCCATCCCTAGCCTGGAAACTTCCATATGCCATGGGTGCGGCCCTAAAAGACAGAAAAAAAAAGGTGTTTGAAATTACATGTTGAAAGAGTATATTGTGTGCCTGAGAGAAGATATCTAAAACAGTCATGCCATTTATAAATTTATCATCTTCCTTTTACAATAAATCCTCTCTGTCTTAATTATTGGAATGGTTTCTGTCTCCTGACTGGACACCCATACAGAAATTGGTACCGGGAGTGGTCCCAGGAAACAGGCCCTCAAAGATATCCAAGAGTGGATTTGAGGATTGAGTTGGTCATATTTTTGTTCTGGAGCAAAGTGCTGAACTCTTTGCCAATGTAAAATGGATGTTAAATAACCCATGGCATGCAGTGGCATTCACAGTTCATGAAATTATCATCTGTGGTTGATTATGATGCAGTGTCTACACAGCACTAAGATATTTTCTAGTAAAATTATTGAACTTTAAGGAAAAAATCTTTCTGGAATCTAGGCAAAAAGCATACGTGACTTAAAAGGGGAAAATAATATTATCATCGTATTTTTCAAGAGCAATATTTTAGGCCAGAAAAAAAAATAAAGCAATATATTAAGATACTAAAAAGAAGAAAATGTAAACTAAAGATTTTATATACAGTAAAACTGACCTACAAATATGAAATGGGAAGACTGTTATCAACGTGCAAGAACTTGAGGAATACTGTTCCCATGAGCCCTTCCTAAGAAATCTACTAAATGGAGCTCCCTTTGTGGCTCAGTGGTTAACGAATCCGACTAAGAACCATGAGGTTGCGGGTTCGATCCCTGGCCTTGCTCAGTGGGTTAAGGATCCGGCGTTGCTGTGAGCTGTGGTGTAGGTTGCAGACACAGCTCGGATCCCACGTTGCTGTGGCTGTGGCAAAGGCCGGCGGCTACAGCTCCTGTTAGACCCCTAGCCTGGGAACCTCCATATGCCGCGGGTGCAGCTCTACATAAAGGCAAAAAGACAAAAAAAAAAGAAAGAAAGAAATCTACTAGAGAGGCACTGACCAATATGATGGCCAGTAGCCATATGAGATTATTTACACTTTGTTAATTAAATGAAGTAAAAGTAAAAATCAGTTCAAGTAAACCAGCTACATTTTAAGTGCTTAAGAACTGGTAAGTGACTAGTTGCTGCCAGATTGGATGGTGCATATATGGAGCATTTCCATCCTCACAAAAAATTCTAGGGGATGGTTCTGTCCAAGCCAATGGACCTCAGGCAACCAAAATGACTGGAGAAACACTGACATAAAGACCAATGGTGCGTGTTAAATATATCTTAATTAGGGAGTTCCCTTCATGGCTTAGTGATTAACGAACTTGACTAGGATCCTTAAGGATGCAGGTTCAATCCCTGGCCTTGTTCAGTGGGTTAAGGATCCAGTGTTGCTGTGAGCTGTGGTGTAGGTCACAGATGTGGTTCAGATCCTGCATTGCTGTGGCTGTGGTGCAGGCTGGCGGCTACAGCTCCATTTGGACCCCTGGCCTGGAAACTTCCATATGCCATGGGTGCAACCCTAAAAAAAAAGTGCAGAAAAAAAAAATATGTATATACACTTAATTGAATAACAGACTAAATAAGGATTAAAAAGGAAAGATCGCAGTATATAAAAGTTACATAATTTGACAATCTATATAGAGTAAAAATGGGTGAGATGGAAATAGTACATGCAAAACAAAAACATTTTAAGTTATATTTTCAGTACTCATAATTGGTTTTTGTTTTGTTTTGTTTTTATGGCCACAAGCAGGGCATATGGAAGTTCCCAGGCCAGGGATTGAATCTGAGCCTCAGCTGCGGCAACACTGGATCCTTTAACCCACTGTGCTGGGCTGGGGATCAGACCCACTGTTCCGTAGCATTCTATCATGTCCTTGAAAACCAGGATTCTTAGAAAGAAAGGAAGATAATGGATGTAATACAAAAAAGATTAAATGAAAGATCTTGTAGCCTGAATTTAAATTGGAAAATTTAGGATGAACTAGAACCCATGACTGACCAAGCCATCTTGGGGATCTCTAGAGCCCTGACTGTTGTTTGAACTACCATTTCTCATTAAAAGAAACTGGGGTTAGGGGAGAAATCATTTCAGGTTCCAGAATATACACAAGACATTCCTGAAATATCTTGACATCCCAGACAGCAAGGAAGCTCCCAAAGACCACGGGGTCATGTCAGAAAGACTCAACAGTCAGTTTGAAGAGACTGCTACCGGCCAAAGATGGGAAAATTTCAGCTTCAATAAAAATTGCAATAGATCAAAATTCCTCAAATATGTTTAAATCCATGAATTATTTATAATAATAGTAAATGAAAAATCAACTCATTAGTCACCTTCGGAGGATGGAAAAGAATTCAGTGTACTTCCCTGAGAACTGGATTGCTGAAAGGAAAGAATCAAGCATTTATCTGGCCTATTCTACAAGAAAGGACTAACCAGTTAAGAGGTATGAGCAAATGTCCCTTTATAAAATTATTCCAGCTAATATGAAAACAAAAAGATAAAATATCACAATCTTGAAACCTCAATAAATAAGTGGGTCTAGGCCTTGAGCCTCATCAGCTACTGAAATAAAAACGTGAAAATCAGACAAATATTATGTGTCCTCTAATAAAAGAACAAAACATCATCTATAACATTGCCAAAGAGATTGAACTTGAGTCTAATCAGTCCTCTGGAGTCAGCTGCCCATCTATAGGAAATATAGCCAAAAAGAAGGAAAGAAAGGAAGGAAAGAAGAAAGAGAGAAAGAGAAGAAGAAAGGAAGAGAGGAAGAAAGGGAGAAAGAAAGAGAGCGAAAAGAAGGAAGGAAGAAAGATAGAAGGAGGAGTTCCCTTCATGGCTCAGTGGTTAACGAATCCGACTAAGAACCATGAGGTTGTGGGTTTGATCCCTGGCCTTGCTCAGTGGGTTAAGGATCTGGCGTTGCCGTGAGCTGTGGTGTAGGTTGCAGACGCGGCTCAGATCCCACGTTGCTGTGGCTGTGGCGAAGGCCGGCAACTACAGCTCCTGTTAGGACCCCTAGCCTGGGAACCTCCATATGCCGCGGGTGCAGCTCTAGATAGAAAGGCAAAAAGACAAAAAAAAAAAAAAAGAAAGAAAAGGAAAGAAAAGAAAAAACTGTAGGAGTTCTCTGGTGGCTCAACAGGTTAAGCACCTGGCGTTGTCACTGCTGTGGTGCAGGTTTGATCCCTGGACTGGAAACTTCCATGTGCTGCAGTCGCACCTGCTGCCCTGCAGGGATGGGGTTGGGAGGGAGTTATAGGAAATACAAAGGAGGAAGAAGCATGCTGGATTGCTTCATTAATATGCAATTTTTAAAAATCCAGATTTGGGGAAACTCTACAGTCCCAATGGGCTGGCAAAAATTGTCTAAAATTTCAAATGGGCATGATAAACCTATAATATTTAAGAATGCACACTTAGGTGACAAGAGCAAAAAGATGCAAGGAAGTGATCACTACATAGAAGTTAGGATAGATATTTCTGAAGGGAGGAAGAGGGCTATGATTGGAATAATAAAGGCTTTTGGGTTGACTGGCCAAGTTCTAGCTTGAGTCATGTGTTGGTTACAATAATAACCTATTTTAAAAAAAAATTTGAAAGATGCTGGGTGGTGATTTTGAACATAACTCCATTTAATTCACCACTATGGCCATAGCAGAAGATGTATGAGTTTTGGAGAATGTCAAAGGATTCTCTTAAGTTTAGTCATTTGGCAGCACTTCAACTGCAATTGCTTGTTCAAATATGATATCTTTACTGGAGCACACCAACACAGACCCTGGCACTTGGTATGCAGTTGCTGACTGCATAAGTTTTTCATTCGCTATACCAATAAGCAGAGGATACCAGAAGAATCTGATCCACTTGTCAGTAATGCAGTTCACCAGTACTGTTTTACCTCGGGGCTACAATACCTCTGACTTGCTGTCGAAATGTAGTCAAGGGGACTCTGATTGCCTCACCATCCCACGGACCTTACAGCAGTTCTGTACATTGATAATATGTTAAATAAGAAGCAGCTGCAACCCTAGACTCTTTGATAAAACATATTGCATGAAAGAGTGTGAGATAAACTTCATAAAAATCTGGGACTCTGCCACCTTAGTATAGAGATGCTTAGAAGATTTATTTATTTATTTATTTAGGGGTAACCCATATCACATTTGGATAAACAGCTGGACATACTTGCCAAATAAGACCTAAAGACTGTCAACTTCAATTAGGTCCCAAAGCAAGGAACAATCCTCCAGCTTGTGGTGTAGGCAGCTTAGACCTATGATTTTGTAGAATCGTGGTGCTCAAAGCATGCATGACTGAGCGGGATACTAGACTTTCAATGCCAATAGAAGAATCAGAAATACAAGCCCTTAGGGCCTGCAGCAAAGCCATGTACTCTTCCACAAACGTGTAGTTTCTTTTTAAGAACATCTTTTGGCTGGTAGAGACTGAATGCTTGGCCAGGAGACACCAAGGGACCATGTGACCTGAGCTGCCCATTATCAACTGTATATTGTCTAATACATCAAGCCATAAAATTGCACATGCACGGTAATAGTCCCAAGTGGAGGTGTTAAATATGATTTTATGAATGTGGGTGGTAAAGACAATGTAAGCTGCATGGGTGGGTCACCCACATACCCCGTGCACCCACTTGAGCAGTCCCGGCACCACTTCCTCAACTCATTCTAATAGCTTTGGGGGGAGATGCTTATGATGAGTGACCTAAAGATGTGTGTACTAGAAGTATAGTATGTATTCCTGTATAGCACTGGGAACTATATCTAGTCACTTATGATGGAGCGTGATGGAGGACAGTGTGAGAAAAAATATGTATATATGTATGTGTGACTGGGTCACTTTTGCTGTACAGTAGAAAACTGACAGAACACTGTAAACCACCTATAATGGAAAAAATAAAAATCATAAAAAAGAAAAGAAGATGACTGTTAAAACAGTATGACCTACTTACGGGTAACCCTGAAAGACAGTAAGGAAAAGTAATTCTTTTCGTAGGCAGAACATCAAGCAGTACATATGATTGCTCCTTTGCCTGGAAAGAAACAGAGAGGGTACAGATCTGTAGAAATGTGTGGGTAGTGCTAAATGGTTTAGCTAAGTGACCATAGACTTGGGAAGAACAAGATTGGAGGATGGGTAACAGGGACGAATGGCCTGAGTGTGGGAATATTTGTATTCCATGGGGATGCTTGTCAGAGGGTACCCTCTGCAGAGGAGGCTCTCAAAATAATGGTGGGAAAAGATGATCTGATCTGTGAATATCTACCAGCATCCCTCCGAGAAATTCCAGAGCTTGCTCAATGTGTTCACGAATAAAGGAAGTGGCCGTAGTAATAGAGATGGTTGCTATTGATGGGTTCAATAACAGAATGACTTCTCATCCTGTTCGGTCTGCGTGGCACTGGTGATGAGCGTTCACTCTTCCAATGGCAGAGAACCAAGCTTAGCCCCCCATTGGATACCATCCTCAGCAAAGATCAGATAATCACGTGGAGGCAGATAAATTGGACCACTCCCTAATGAAGGGGGCGACAATTTTCCTCAAGGGAAGAGAAATTGGTTCTAGGTATGACCTTACCTGCAGGGAAGCATCATCATCATACTCTACTTTAAGAAGAATAATTAGGAATTCTCATTATGGCTCAGCGGGTAAAGAACCTGACATAGTATCCATGAGGATTCGGGTTTGAGCCCTGGTCTTGCTCACTAAGTTAAGGATCCAGTGTTGCCTCAAGCTGTGGTGTAGGTCTCAGGTGTGGCTCAGATCTGGCATTGCTGTGACTGTGGTGCAGTCCTCAGCCGAAGCTCTGATTCAGCCCCTTGCCTGGGAACTTCCACATGTCACAGGTGCCGCCTTTAAAAAAAGGGAGGAAAGGTAGTTTCCGTCATGGCTCAGTGGTTAACGAACCCTACTAGTAACCATAAGGTATGCGAGTTCGATCCCTGACCTTGTTTAGTGGGTTAAGGATCCAGTGTTGCCGTGAGCTGTGGTATAGGTCGCAGACTCAGCTCAGATCCTGTGTTGCTGTGGCTGTGGTGTAGGCTGGCAACCACAGCTCTGATTTTACCCCTCGCCTGGGAACTTCCATATGCTGCAGGTGCAGCACTAAAAAGACAAAAGACAAAAAAATAATAATAATAAAAAGGGAAGAAGAAGAATTAGATAGTGATGTGGAAGGGAGGAATTAAAGATGGGAAGATCAAGGACAAAATGCCATTAAAAAAAAAAAAAGCTGGGAGTTCCATTGTTGTCTAGTGGTTAGGATTCAGCGCTTTCACTGTTGAGACAGGGGTTCAGCCGCTGGTCTGAGAACTGAAATTCCAGATCAAGTTGCTGCACACCGTAGCCAAAAAACAAACAAAAAAGATAAAAACTACTCAAAGTCGGGTTATAGCTACCCCGTGCTACGATCCTTGTAATTCCCCTGCTGTAGCACTTTTCATGCTTCATTACAGCAAAAACTTATGAGAGCAGGGTGGTGTCTAGATCACTTTCCACCATATCTCCAGCACCATGCACAATGAATTGAACATATATGGGACAGCAGAACTCAACCCATGTATGTTCAATGTCTTCTACATTTTAATACTAATCAAAATTATTTAAAAGTCTGTGGGTCCAAATAGGTGCTTAACCGACATTTGTTAAGTGAAAAAAAACAAAAAAACCAAAAAACCCTCAACTTGATCAGAAGCCAACAAACTCCAGCCTGTCGGCCAGATCCAGCCTACCACCTGGTTTTGTATGGCCCATGAACTAAGAATGATTTTTACATTTTGAGAGGGCTGGAAAAAATGAAAAGAAGAATAATATTTCATGACACATGAAAAGTATGTGAAATTCAAATTTCAGTGTCCATAAATAAAGTTTTATTGGAACACGGCCATGCTCATTTTTTCACATGTTGTCTGTGGTGCTTTCGTGCTACAACAGCAGAGTTGAGTAGTTGTGACAGAGAACGTATGTCCTGCAAAGCTGAGAATATTTCTCCCTGGCCCACTACAAGAAAAGTTTGCCGACCCCTGCACCGGAATTTCCAAAGCACAGAGCATACCGGTTTTTAAGATGCTGGTTAATATGGTGTTGCCTCCTTCCCTGGCAAAGAACCACTCCTTCACTACAATTTCTTCTAGAGAAAATAAACGTGTTTCTTACATTTCATGGCTTCAGTGTGAGCCTTGTTCCAAGACTTGCCAATGTCCTTAGGCTCCTCTTGGCCATAGTTGAAGACAAGACATATAGTTGCCAGGATAGATAAATACAGAGAGAGAGAGAGTGAGAGAAGGGGACCATAAAGAACATTAGGGGAAGAAATAAGGCTCCACACTTTAGCACTCTGGCTCCATAAGGGAAATTTTACTCCTGTCAGCATCATTTCAGAACCGTGTAAAGTGGCCTTTTCCAAAGCTTGGTTCTATTTTTATTACAGTAAAATGTTTACTGTGATTACTGACAGAATTGCTGTCTTAGAACTGATGTTTACTATGGTAGAGTTTGACCTCTATTTGGTGAAGCTATGTTTTAAAATAAGACACTGAAGTTTACGAAGGAAAGATCAACTCTTCCCCAAAGAGAGAAATTGAAGTATTTATTTTTTCGGAAAAAAATGATTTCATTAAATTAGAAAAGGGGACACGTTTTTGTTATTTACCTTCTTCCTCCCTCTCTATAAAATGTATCCCTCCCATTTTTACCTACTCTTCATCCAGAATAACTACATGCCAGTAGCTGACCTCCCTTTATTTTGCACTACACTCCGGCAATTCTTTTCTCGTGGTTCCTAGTCGGATTCATTTCCACCGTGCCACGGTGGGAACTCCCAGCAATTTTTCATTTAACTTTATTACAGGCAGGCAGAGCCTGATCTGGATTAGAAGGACAAGGACTATTTCCTTAATTACTGTACATAGATAAGAGTATTTATTCTGGCAATTCCCATGCTATTCAACTGGGCAAGATTCAAAAGAAATGAAGGAAGGAAGGAAGGAAGGAAGGGAGAAAGAGAGAAAGAAGGAAAGAAAGAAAGGAAGGAAGAAGTAGCTGGTTTGCCAAAATCAGACATTTGCTAAGTGAAAAAAATGATGTAGGCATGTATTAGCATAAGTGCCTAGAGTCACGTTCTATTTTTTGAAGCCTATATCTCTCAGGGAGCACTTCTTGTTGGAAGTTCTATTTAAAAATTACAGAAGGGTTATGATACATGCATCCACCTCAAACGGAAAACAAGAAAGCCGAATGGGCCATTTTAGAAATCACAACTTTTAAGCTAATTGCAATTTCTAAAGTAAACCTAATGGTACTGCACAGAACAAGAATATCTCTAATCTAATCTTGACAGCAAAGCAATTTCAAACTGCTAAACCATACGGTATATTCACTTTTCCTCTGTGTGGGCTCACATATTACCTTCATCAAGGAACTTTCTCTGTGTATTGTTTGTGTATTACATCACCCACAATTGATGAATTATTGTCAAGGACCAACTCAGGCTCTTGTTAAGGACCAACTCAGGCTTTTGCTTTTTACCAAAACAACTTTTTATGGAATACACATATTTTCCCCCCTAGGGGAGACATGCTGATTTGGCATTACACATTTTTGTTCATGGATTAGGAGGATGGTCTAATACACATGACATACAAACTGAGAGCAAACTTGAGAAGCCACTGCAAGTGGATGACTTGAGTTAAAGCTAAGTCTATGCAAGTTTTCCTGGCCTTAAAACTTCCAGGCTGGGGGTCAATGGGAGCTGCAGCTGCCAGCCTAAACCATAGCCACAGCAACTCAGAATCCAAGCCATGTCTTCAGCCTACACCACAGCTCATGGCAATGCTGGATCCTTAACCCACTGAGAGAGGCTAGGGATTGAATCCACATCCTCATGGATACTAGTCAGGTTTGTTTCCACTGAGCCACAATGGGAACTCCCTGAAGCTGTCTTCTAAGGGAAATGCCCGTGCTACTAATTGTTCTTCAGAAGTTAAGCTGGCAATCATCCAGCTGTTTTGCCCTTTACTGAGATCACTAGAAGGAAATAATTCTAATCCAACCCAAAAGTTCACTTCCAAAGAAACATTACGAACATATGCCCATGATGACCACAAAGCATGGAAGTATTTTCTGTTTTGTTTTATTTGTTTACCCTTTCCGAATGTCTTGATCGCTCTCCTCACACCTCCAACAACCCTATTCCTCTGTGGATCCTTGTAATCTCATCTACGATGTGGACCAGGAAGTCTCACTGAGTCCATTTCAACACCTGAAAAGACATGTATGTACGGATACTGCTCTGTGGTGAAAAGCATATCCAGTTGATTCAAGGGTGTTTAGGTGTGTCAGGACTGAATTCATACATCTCATGGATACTGTCGTTTAATAAATGACGGTCCATCTTTGGTCTCAAGAAGCAGGATAAAGGAGTTATAAAAAACAAAGACAAAAAATCTGATGGAAATAGGAAAAAATAATTGTTAATTCTGAGTGGTAGGCATAAAAATATCTGAAGTTTGCTCTATGTGTCTGTGTTTGGAATGCTTCACTTTTTTTTTGTCTTTTTGTACTTTTAGGGCCACACTTGCAGCATATGGAGGTTCCCAGGCTAGGAGTCAAATTGTAGTTAAGCTGTAGATACAGGCCTCCACTACAGCCACAGCAAGCTCAGATCCGAGTCGTGTCTGCGACCTACACCACAGCTCATGGCAATGCCAGATCCTTAACCCACTGAGCGAAGCCAGGGATCAAACCTGAGTGCTCATGGATACTAGTCAGATTCATTTCCACTGAGCCATGAGGGGAACCCCACAATTTTAAAAATTATTTTTCTATGAAAAAAAAAAGCTAAGAAGTTACCAGGTGCTCAAATTTTAAATGAAGAAATGAGAAGGAAGAGAAAAAAAATGCATAACAATTTTCTTTTTCAGGGTAGTAAGTTGAAGAAAACTCCAAACTGCTGTTGCATTGGAGGGACAGTGATCTAGGGGGTCCCTGGGAGCAATATTCTTATTCCACTGAAGGAGGTGAGCCAAGATACTTATAAGCTCTAGAGAACCTTTAACACAGGAAGCTATTTATCATAACAAGCTTGGTTGATACTGTTCCCATACTGAACCAATTAGGTTCGCCTATTTCGTCATACTTCATAACTTGGGATGATAGGTTTCCAAGTATGGTACAGCGTGGTAATTGAATTTTGATCAAACACACATGGCCCATAACCCAGTATGTGAAATTTTCAGAACAGTTCACAGCTTTTAAATATCCAGTCAACATGTTGCCAAAAGTACAGGATGTACTTGATGCAAGGGGGAGAGAAAGGGGAGGGCTGAATCTTGGTAGAGCTGTAAAACAAATATTTTTGTTCTTGTTCTCGTCTTATTTTTCAAATAGCAGTGGGATATCATATCATAACTCAAGTCTTCCCCTCGATTTGCTCCGTGTACTAAAACATCTTTGAGTCTCATTTCAGATTATCATTTTTTTGCATGAAATTATTTTCACATCACAGACCTGTTATACAGGACCTGCTACATTTCTCATGGCAGCACAATCCAGTGCATTTCTTGACAACCTACTGCATGTCAGGCGTTGGGTAGAGTGGTCAACGTTTTCACATAAAGAGACATGATCCCCACCTTCGTGTGCGCTACTGTGAATGAGAAGACAAACATGAAATAAACAAAAACATCAATATTTTATCATTGTAACCTGTGATAATTAACATGAAGGAAAAACAAGTCATTAGGAGGGAAAATATGGAGATCTGATTTGTCCAGGAAAGAGGAAACGCTGAGGAGAGGCAGGGAACACATTGCCAAGAAAGTGCCACTGAAATTGACTTCTGAAAGATGAGAAGTGATCCAAGGGGGTGAATACGTATTCACAGGAAAAGTAAGCACAGGCATAAGCTTTGAAGTGGGCAAGGCTTTGGCAAGTTCAAGGACCTGAAGGATAGTATATTCAGTGAGAAAGAGGCTAAAAAGACTAGCAGGAGCCAGACCACACCACACCACATAAAGGATTATGCTAAGTGCAGCCACTGAAAAGTGGCTGGCCAGGGAGTGACATGTTGGGAGGCAGGCAAGACAAGAAGCAGAAAGACTAACTAGAAGTTCTTGGCAATCATCCAGGTGGAAAGTGATAATGGCTTGGAATGGCACAATGGCAGAGATGAAAAACAGTGGACAAATCTGAGAGATATTTTGGAGAAATGGCATGACTTGGAGATAACTGGACGTGGGAAGTGATGGAGAAGGAAGTTCCAAGGACATTCCCAGGTTTCTAGATTGAGCAACTTAATGAAGACAGTCTAATAAATAACAACTAGTTCGTATAACCCATAAAGCTACACTAAATGATAGAACTACATCACTCTTACAAGCTCCCATGTCTGCAGTGATATTCTGTTCTGACTGGATTTTGTAAGAACAGATGCATTAATCAGATGGCGGGGGTATAGAAATTTTCCACCTACATGCATATCAAACTTTCCTTACCATAAGCAGAAGAATGTATCTGAGCTATTAAAATCAGATGTTAACATAAACTTAAATTTTTACTTTCATCTCTACACAGTCATAGAGGTCTGGGCATTGAATTAGAAGAACTTGAAAGAAAACAAATTTCCCCTTTGAAAATGTTTAAAAACAAAACATGTTTATTTGTTCAACCACGAGATTTTTTTTTCCGGAGCACTTTTAGTGTGAGGGGTAAATAAGATGTGCTCCCTGCCTTGGCAAAGAGTATATTCTATCAAGGGAGAAAGAGGCATAAAAATTTGCTTAATATAGTGTAGTATGTCACATAGCTCAAGCAATAGAGTTATATTGAACAGATGACAGAATGATTAATTCTTCAGGGCGAGTGGAACATAGACATGGCTATGAAAGACTTCAGAGGGGGTGCATTTGAGAATTCTTGAAAGACAAACAAGAGTTTGTGAAGTAGAGCAAGGAGTGGGGAGAAATTCTAAGAGGAGGTAACAGCACAAGCCAAGGCATGAGGTCCCTAAAGAGTTCTGGGTACTCAGAGCTAGAGCCTCCAGGGTGAAAGCATAGGGTGTCTGATCCAGTCTAGGAAAGCCATCCTTCCATTCAGAGTCTGACCGGCACTACCACTCTAGTCCAAGTGTTCTGCTCTCATTTAACCAAGGAGAGAACTCTCATTTGTGTGGTCCCCAACCAACAAAATCCCCTTCCTGGGACTATTGCCCGGAGATGGCTCACATTTACCTATTGAGATGCGTGGTTTTCTTTCCCACAATCCAGCTAAGGTCACAGGACCCAGTTTTCCAAGGGGCCTGGAAAGATGTGGCCGTGGCCCAAGGTCATGCTTATGTGGGCTTGAGAATACAGAGAATAGAATGGCTGTGACCTCTAGACTCTGTCTGGCTACTGGTACAGCCACTCCTATACAACAAACAGACCCAGTGAGTGACCACCACCAAAAAAGTGTGCGGGGGCTGGGTGTGTGTGTGAGGGAGAGAGAGAGAGAGATCTTTAAATTTTAATAGCTATTCAGACAGTCCTTAGAGAGAGAATTGGCAGCTTCGGCCTCGAGGCTGCCCCCCACCTGTCTCCAGGCACTGCAAACACAGCTGTGTAAGAAGGAGACAGTCAAAGCTTCCAAGGGGAAAAAAAAAATGGTACAGTGCGGGGGCGGGGGCGGGGGCGGGGGGGGCAAACAATGGGAGGGCCTTTCTCACAAACCCACTTGGGACTGGGCCGGTCTAGCAACTGCAGAAATTAGCAAAGAGGACACGCGGTCAGGTTTAAAAACAAAAACAAAACCCTCCAGCGTAAAGTAAAATCATTCAAGACCCAACTCAATGGCCACTTTAAAACCATTTTTAAAGGATGAGACAGAGCACACAACTCAAGCTGAGGGGAGAACGAGGTATCATGCTTTTCTGGCAAGGTTCACATTCAGGTGTTGTCCTCGCATCGATATGAAATGGAAAGACGATTTATGCTCTGTCAGAGAACTCAGAGTTCCTTACACGAAACGCAGGAAGCCCTGGGAAGGTGCCTAGAAACTTCTTTATCTGCATTTTTTTTCCAGACTGAAAAGCGCAGGCATTTTTCAAGTTCAACTCTTTTAGAAAAGTCAGGAGAGGCAAGATTTCAACAGATGTTAGCAGTTCTGGAGTGGTCAGGGGGCTGCTGCTCCGTGAAAAAAAGGGAGAAATGAGAAGAGGGAGGGAAACAGGTCGTCGTAGAAGAAAACCCAAGCAAGGAGGTATTTTCGGTATCATTTTAATCACAAAATAGCACGAATGCGGTCTGTGCCTGCGTGCTACCCAAACGTCGATCTGAATACCACTGAACGCTGGTTTGAAAATTTCCATTTTTGTAATTTGCTTTCCTTTGTTAAGCCAAGACTTGAGAGGAACCTGGCAGCCGTCTCCTAGTCTGGCACGATTTCCCCTCCGACGCACTGGGTTGGTGGGGACGTGGAGGGAGGCCTCCCCAGAGAGGAGAGAGGGAAGGCGGCGGGTTGAGAAGCGCCGGCCCGGCGGCAGCCTCTCAGCCAGGGGGTTTGGCTCCACCTACAGGAAGCAGAAGGTACTTCAAGCCGATCCCTCTTCTGCCACGGAAACCGGGTGGGGTGGGCGTGGGGGACAACTGCTGGTGAATTGCCCAGCCAATCAGAATGGGGTGTAAGGAGCTGGCGGTCAGGACTCCGGAGGTAGGGATCTGCATCACCAGATCCAGAGCGGCATATCGGATTCTGTGCCGGGTTTTGTATTTGTCGGAGAAAAGACTTCATGCCTCCTCTTATAACCTATGAATTGATTTTACTGGTTAGATATAAGCCCTATTTGAAGGCCAGGGCTATTTCTGATCGCAGTCCAGGGCCTGCACAGAGCCAGTGTGCTCAGCTGCTGAACGAATGAATGAACAAACAAATGAATCCAACCCACAGGATAATACACTCAATTAAGCAAAAGGGACCTAACGTGATAAAAGCAAAGCCCCCCCCCCACCTCCTGCCCAGGGATAAATATATGAGTAGTCAGGTATTTTGTTAAGGGTTAACAATTGCTACAAAAATCCTGCACCATCTTAGACTAGTCCAGTGGTCCATTTGTAATGTGGGTAGCACTAATTAAGAACCACAGATTTGGAGTTCCCCTTGTGGCTCATCAGGTTAAGAACCCCACCAGCATCCATGAGGATGGGGGTTTGATCCCTGGCCTCACTCAGTATGTTAAGGATCTCGCCTTGCCATAAAGCTGTGATGTAGGCTGGCAGCTTCCATATGCAGAAAGTGTGGCCCTAAAAACAAAACAAAACAAAAGAAAAACACTCATTTCATCTCAGGCCCTTAATTTGCAGATGAGTAAACTGAGGCTCGGAGAGGTTCCCCTCCCCCAACCCCCCACCCTGGGGTCAACCAGTTTGTTGGTGATAGAACTGCTTTGGGGCTAAATGTTCCTGACCCTTTCGCTGATGTTGTTTACAAAGGCCAGAGAATTGTTCTGCAGGACCGGAATTGGCCAGCACAGATAGGCTTAGCTGATTGGCTCTCATTGGCGGAAGCTGGCTTCCCCACCTACCTATTGTCCTGTCGCAGAGTTCAGTCCCAGCTTGTGCTAGCGGCCAAGGCAGCTACTCCAGCTGCTTTACCTCAGAAATCAAATGCTGCGTGGAGTTGGTGCCAACTGGTTGCTAAACTTAGGGAGTCATTTTGTTTAAGCCAAGAAGGCAGAATCTTTGAACTTGTGAGTTTGTAGGCTACAAGCAAGCAGGTGCTATGTTTTAGCAACACAGGTCTTATATCCAGCACGTCTACTTAACCAAAGTGTTAATAAGAAGTTATTGAATTTCCCAATGATTGTTACAGGTGAGGATGATATTTACCAATTGAAAAAGAATTTTTGCTGTAGGCAGTTACCACTCAGTAGGCAGTTACTTTTTAAGTTGGAAACCCAACTTAAAAAAGTGAAGATTCTTCCTATAAAGAGACTGTATTTGCATTGTGTCAGATAAATGATGATGCAGTGAAAGTTAGAGATCAGAAGATCCAGATTCTAACCACAATCCATTATAAAATGGAAATAATACTGTCATGACCTCTGAAAGGATTAGACATGAATTACTATTACAACAATAATCACAATATTAATAATAGCTTTGAACTATTATTAAGTGCTTACTACATTCCAGGCTCTCTGCTAACCACTTTAAGTACATTATCTAATTTATCCTTCTAACAGTCCCGTGTGGGTTATATTATTATTCCCATTTTACAGAATGAGAGAGCTGAAGCTCAAAGACAAAAGATACTCAACCATGGTGACAGCCGACAGCAGTGAGACCAGTACTGGAACCCAACTCCTACCTGGCTCCAGACTCCTCAACGTGCATTGTGTTGCATGGTAGATACCCGCTGGCTGACTCCATGCTGGTGGCGTTCAAATCTTTATCTCTAATCGTGAGTTCTCCGGTTACTGAACTAATATCATTAATTGTGTAGTCCACCATTATTTAAACTTAAAAGGGTTTAATCCAAACTCCTTTTCTTTCACAAGCATTTACTGAGAAGCATCCACATTCAAGCATCCAAGCTTGGCAGTGATTCTCAACTGGGGGTGATTATAACCTCCAGGGGACATTTGGCAGTGTCTGGAGACAGTTTGGATTGTCACAACTGGGGTTGGGGGATGCTATTTGCATCAAGTGAGTGGAGACAGGGATGCTGCTAAACAGCCTACAGTACACATGACACCCCACCACAGCAAAGAATTATTCAGCCCAAAATGTCAATAGTGATGAGGTTGAGAAACCCTGGCTTAGGAACATGGAGATGAATCAGGCATATAGCATCGTTAATCATATGGGAGATGTATGTGTAAATACAAAGCACAAAGTTTGCGTAGATACCTGTGTGGTGACAAAGGATGAGTGCCACTGAATCCCTAAGGATCTACGGGTTTTACTGTGGGCTGGGGAAGACTTGGTGGAGGAGGGGGCCCTGGAGCCAGGCACAAAGATATAAGATCTGGTTTCCAGAAAAAAGGACAAAGAGTGTGCAGGGTGTGGGTGTACATAAGGAATGTTGCTTTATTTTAATGGGAGTGGAGGAGGTGTGAAAAGGAGTAGTAGAGAAAAGGAGGTAATGTTTTGTTGCGGCCAGCATGCAAAGAGAAGGATTCTAGACTTTATTTGTAAGTAATGGGAAGCCATCTAATATTTTCACATGGGGGAGTAATGTGCTCAAAATGTTCTGGGGAGATGAATCTAGCAGCTGAATGAAAATGGATTGCAGAGAATAAGAAACTGGAGACAGGAAGACATGTTAAAACACTACTCTCATATGTCTTTCTATGAAAAGGACTTTAGCTCTTATTAATAGCAACCAAAAACTAAATGATTAATATGATTCGTCTAAACATATATAATATCTATATGTGTGTGTGTGCGTGCGTGTGTGTGTGCGTGCTCATGAGCGCTCCCCACTGTTACGAGGATCTCCCCATTTTTTTCAGATAAGGGCACAGTAAGAGTTGATAGGAAGTGGCAGAGTCAGGATCTGGCTACCAAAGCCTGTGCCCTGTCCGCTTTGTGTCCTGGATACAAAGTTGGGATTCTTAACCTCTTGACCAAACCAGACTGTTCTTTCTAAGGCAGACAATAAAACGAAGCAGCCCAGATCCCCCGCCTGGAAATGGGAAAGTCTAGGAAAAATAGCCTCAGAAAATCTGCTTCTCTTTGGCAGATGGAGCTGACTGTAGGGAGAAAGACAGAGCTTCTCTGAGCTATTTTGGGGGGCGTGGGGAGCACAGGCATCTGCCTTATTACAAATGCACCTACATGATAGGGTCCCTTCATTTATCTGGAGTTAAATCGGTTCCTTCCGGGGTGGGGGGGGGGATGGTAAATGGGAGCAAAAATGGGAACACAGTCTGGAACATCTGAAGCCAGACTGAGCTTCTCATGTCAGGCCTCTCCTGCCTGATGAGGTAGCAGGCAGAAGACATGAAGTGAGGGATAGAAAGGCTGTGACTCAGAAATTCCTTGTTTACTTGGCTTCCGAGCAGATTGTTAACTGGATCCAGGTGCGTGCTCTGTTTTTGTTTTAGAGTCTTTGGGCCACAGGCAGGGAAGGAGGGTAAAGGTGTTGACTGTAGTGGCAGACAGAGTCCTGGTGCGACACCAGGACTCGTGGAGGCGCTGTGGGAAGCGTCGCCATCCACACCAGCTGGGCCTTTGGTGACCTGCCACGAAAGTCACCCAGGGCACCAGCTTTTGTCATGGAAGAATATTTATTGCAAGAAGTTAGAGAAGGATAGGATCAAAATTGTGGCCCCACCATGTAGCCAAGAACCAGTAGGGAGAGCTCACTTGAGAACATCCTTGAAAATTCCCGGTACTGTCTGAAAGGAATTTTGACAAGGTGGAAACTCTCACAGAACATGCAGGAAAAGGGTCAGAGAGACTCTGATGCCCCCCGATAGCTATTAATTTGGTGGTGACTCTTCATCACAGGATAATCTAAACTATTTTGGAAAGTTTGTGATCTACAACTTAAAGGTCAAAGACTCCAGGATTCCAGGGTTCCAGTTCTTCTTTCTAAAGTCTTAACAGCGTTAAGCAAACAGAAATTCTTGGCACAGTCTCTTAAACTTGGCATCCTTATAAACCGACTTTTAAAAAAAATTCGAGGAGTTCCCGTTGTGGCTCAGCAGGTTGAGAACCGGACATGGTCGCTATAAGGATGCGTGTTCAGTTCCCAGTCTTGCACAGTGGGTTAAGGATCAGGCATTGCTGTGGCTGTGGCGTAGGCCTCAGCTGCAGCTGCAATTTGACCCCTAGCCTGGGAACTTCCATAGGCTGCAGGTGTGGCCATAAAAGGAAAATAAATTAATTAATTAAAAAAAATTCAGGACACAATCTCTTTTCCAGACCAGAACTGCTCAAGGTCAAAGATTGAATCTGTACCACTAAACTCAGGAGGTGCTCAAGAAACATCTGCTGAGTTTAACTCAGGGCAGGGTTCTCTTACAACACCAAGAGTATTCACTAAATGCATCAACATCATTTTTAAATCCCAATTTTATTTTCACCTAGTTAAAAAAAAAAAAAAGCCTAACCTTATGCATCAATATGCCTGTTTTCACAAAGCCTTTGCCCACAGTCTGTAAGTTGTCCTAATACTAAGACCAAATGCCAAAAAGCAAATGTTTTTGCCTGGAGAAAATCTGGAAGAGGCAATTATACTAAAACATACTGCTCAGAAGGATCTGTTTCACTGTTTCTGCTTGTGTAAGTGGCATAATTAGGCCTCTTCAAACCAAACAGTGTCCTGAGAAAAGAGTGAAAGCCAGAAAACCAAAGTTCTCATAGCCATAGCCTCTCCATTCTGTAGCCATACATGGTATGTTCCCTATGGAGATGAGGAAGACTAGAGAGAGCTGTCTAGGCTTGAGGGTCTAAGACCACTGAAAATGTCCCTGGTCCCTTCACACACACCCCACCCTTCAAACCAGCTAGCTTGAAGCCAATCTGATGGACCATTTGTTATTTAACTTTGAAACGTATGTTACCTTTAAGGCTTTAGTGAGTACTTTCTATGCATACGGTGCAGAGTTAGAAGATACAGAGGTAAGGGAAAAGGCCAGCAGTAGCTGTGCCAGGAAACGTCGTGTTCTTGCCGTCTTGATTCTTTCCTGCTGACTGACACCAAGCTGGTAGACCCTTTAGCAGTACTCCCCAGCACTAAGTTGGGAAATACGAGTGGGCATGTAAGAATAAGATCCAGATCTATAGCGGTGATGGAGAGTCCTTCCAAGAGATGATGGCTGGACCTCTGTCGGCTCAGCCGCCCAGTGATAAACAACCTCAATTAGAAGAACCACCAGTAGAGGGTCAGGATATCATACCTGCTCAGAAGGGCCACCTGTAGCTCAAAAGCCTGATGTGAAAACAGGAACTGGCTCTGCTGAAGATCCTGGATGAGCCTGGAGACGGTCATGATGTTGAAAGGAGACTCTACCAAGTCTAGAGCCCATGAAAATGCCAGCGGCAGGTGAAAGACAACCACAGATTTAAACTAAGACGGATTGAAGCCAAGCATGCTGTCCTTATGTTGGAAATTTGACTGTTAACCATCTCTCAAGAAAGTCTTACAACTTTAAAAAATAAAAGAGAAAGGACCGTACAGTGTCTTTGCCCTTTGCTATCCAGAGGTAGGTAATACAGCCATAGCTTCTGCCCTAATGAAGCTGATATTCCAACAATGAATATAAATATTAAATAAGGAATTACAATAAAATACAGTGTTAAGGGATGTTCCAAGTCTTCTGGGGAGCATTTTGTGAGGGGACCCAGTTTCACCTAGGAATCAGCAAAAAGCTTTCCTGGGAGTTCCCTTTTGGCTCAGCAAGTTAAGGATCCACCGTTGTCCCTGCTGTGGGTCTGGTTACTGCCATCTTGCAGGTTTGATCCCTGGCCTGGGAACTTCTGCATGCTGCAGGCAGGGCCAAAAAAATCAAAAGCTTTCCTGAGGAAGTGACGTTAACGTTGATAGGAATTTGTAAACAGCAAAGGAGGAAGAATATTTCAGGTGGAGGGAACAGCATGTTTGGCGCTTAGGTATTCAACAAATATTTTTTTCATTTTACCGTTTCCAGGCTCTGTACTAGAGGAAAGCACAGTGGGAGAGACAGACACGGAAACAGATGACTTCAAATCAATGCGGCAGGGGTTTTAACAGTGGGTAAGCTTAGGGTTCCAGAGACATACTGAAGCTTTCCTAACCCAGCCCAGGTGAGAGGATGTCTGAACTGAGCCTTCACAGATACGTGAAGAGAAGGCAAGAGAAAAGGAGACGGCAAGGTAGGAGAGCTGGTCCTTGCTTCTGAGGACACGGTCTGGTGGACACGTTGGCAGGTTGTTATATAGGATCCTGATTTTAATCCATACAATCCTTGTCTGGGAACAGTGCCTGGCACTTAGTGGGCACTCATTAAATATGTGCTGACTGACTATCTAAATGCCATGTGAGTGATCGTCTCAGGACCTCCTAGAAACAACTGGGTTCTAAGTTGTTACCACTGTAAGTGCCCTAGGAGTTCAGAACACTGAGAGCTCCACTAGGGTGTGAACGAGAACTGGGCTTGAAGGAAGGCTAGAATCTGTGGGATACAGGGCAGATCAGGAGACATCTGTCCTGAAAATGAAAAACTAGCAGTTCACTGCTAGGGGTAAATGGTAAGAAAAAACAAGAAATGAGCACAAAGCGGTCTCTTAATCCAGGGCCTATGGAGCTTCTGGGGCATCTATGAAGCCCCGGAGATTATAAGCAAAACCCTAGGTGTGTGTATTCAGGACTATTTTTTTTTCTGGGCAAAGGGACTAGAACTTCATCAGATGATCAAAGGAGCCCAGGGACCTTAACCAGATTAGGACCCTCTGCGAGGGACAGGTAGTTTTTTCCAAGGTATCCTATGAATCATTTACTGATTACAAATAATTATATCAAGGAATCCCCGTACAAGACCCCTTGGGTCTGAGTGCACTGGATGATTTCAGCCCTGCCTTTTGGCAGAATTTTAGCATGTTCTTACTGCCATTTGTCATTCCAGACCTGTCCTCACCATCAGGGTATCCTCATCGCTGATGGAGATGCCTCCTTCCAAAGGCTGTTTACATACACCCAAGTCCTTCTCCTTAATGAGTTTCCAGGGGGACAATGGCCTCGTTAAATTGTCACCTGTTCACCTTTCTCTGATCTTTTCTCACAGCTTCCCTTGAGCAGCAGTTGCTGCAGTCACCTAAGGAATAGGCAACTATTTGGAACAGATGTAATACATGTCCTGGAGAAGGAAGCTGCATGTTTACAGCCTACAGTATTTCCGTGGTCATGAATAACGGACCAAGCGCTTTTCCAGCCACCAGCTTATGGTACCACACTGAACCTGAAATTTCCGTATCTGGAAGAAAACAGTTCTTTTTCTGAAACATTAATACTAAATGCAGGAAATTTGTCTGTTACGGGTAAACATCTCATGGCTTTCCACCATTCTATTTTGGCCAAAAATACTTAGAGTTCAGTCCCTTACCACCTTCTTCATAAAACACACCAGTGGTAATTGAGATGGCCCTTTTTTTTTTTGGAGTTCCTATTGTGGCCCAGTGGTAATGAACCTGAATAGTATCCAAAAGGATGCTGGTTCCGTCCCTGGCCCCACCCTGTGGGTTAAAAGATCTGGTGTTGCTGTGAGTTGTGGTGCAGGTCACAGACACAGCTCAAATATGGCATTGCTGTGGCTGTGGCTGCAATTCAACCCCTAGCCTGGGAACTTCCATGTGTCATGTGTGCGGCCCTAAAAGACAAAAAGAAAAAAAAAAAAAAGAATCAGGGTTTTTCAAAATACCAACAAGCAATCTCTCTATTTGAGGGTACAGGCAATGTGTAAAATTCTTAGAATAAAATAATTTTAGAGTGGAAACCTTAGCAACCAGGTTGTACTAACAGAAGTATAATGTTCAGAATAAACGGAGCAACAGTCCCTGTCTCCCCAGGGCTAGGCATATCACATAAAATATAGTTTGGGGGGTTTTGGCGGGGTGGGGGGGCTCTCCCACAGCATGTGGAAGTTCCTGGCCAGGGATTGAACATACACCACAGCAGCAATCCAAGCCACTGCAATGAAAATGCTGGATCCCTAACCTGCTGCACCACAAGAGAACTCCTGAAATAGTTTTTATTCAGAATTTAACGCCACATTAGAAGGGGGATAGCAATAGGCACTGAAGCTGGTACTCCTGAAATGAAGGCGAATGGCAGTAGCTAACATTTGTGGAGTCCTTACCAAGGGCTCTGTGCTTCGTGCTGTGCATTAATCTTCACAACCACCCTAGAAGGGCACTGATATTACTATCTCCGTTTTACAAGAGATAAAATAGATAAAGAAACTCAGGTCATGCAGATAGCCGAGGAACTGGAATGACACTTGTTTTGTCTGACTCTGATGGACCCTCAGCATAGGCAATTGGTATATTTCCAGTTAGTCTTGCTGGAAATGACTGGTAATTATAACAGTGAAATCACTGCTTCCGGGTATGTGTGTAAGCGCCTGTGCATTAGTCATTGTACCTGTCGGAACACACACCTTGTGAGGGCAGTGACCAGATTAATCACTCACGTATTTATTTCTGAGGCTTAGCGCAGAGCTGGGCACATGGTAGGTCTTTCTTACATCTTTTGCTGAATAAAATAATTTCAGAATGCTTCAAAAGCCAGTTCACCCATTGGATTATTGAGAGTGTAGGGGAAAAGGACATTGAGGGGGGTATACATTGTTACAAGTTATTTTAGAGGACCCTTTGGAAGTAATTATCTTTTTTTTTTTTTTGGTCTTTTTGCCTTTATGTAGAACCGCATCTGCGGCATATGGAGGTTCCCAGGCTAGGGGTCTAACAGGAGCTGTAGCTGCCGGCCTTCGCCACAGCCACAGCAACGCGGGATCCGAGCCACATCTGCAACCTACACCACAGCTCATGGCAACGCCAGATCCTTAACCCACTGAGCAAGGCCAGGGATCGAACCCGCAACCTCATGGTTCCTAGTCGAATTCGTTAACCACTAGGCCACGAAGGGAACTCCTGGAAGTAATTATCAAAATGTGGAATGTGTAAACCCTTTGACCACAGCTACAGGTCTGGAAATCTATTCAATCTATTCCACAGAAATACTGATACATATATAAAAAATTTTGTGTTTGTGTGTGTATACACACATACAAAGATGTACCTATGTTTACAAAGATATATATATGTATGTATGCATACACGCAGACATATGTGCATTTATTTGCAAAGATATATATATATATACACACACAGAAAGATGTATGTGTATGTAAATATGTATATACATTTATATGTGTATGCATTCCTTACAGCTCTGTTTGTGTTAGAAAAATAAAATGGAAACAATCTAAATGTCCATGGATAGTGGAAAGATTTTTTTTTTAAATATGTATTACAATGTAATACTACATAGCCTTTAAAATGTTGAAGTAGATTATTAGGTTAGCTACATGAAACTGCCAATTCTTTCCTATTTAGATCTATAGAAATAGTAATTCCGCGTGGTTCAACTTCATATATGTACAGATATATGTACAGATATGAACAATTTCTAAGCATATTAGAAACTGAAAAAAGAAAGTTGCTAAGCGCGAGGTATTTGTGTTAAAACATAAGAAACAGAAATATAGAAAATAAGAAAGATACTCACTGAAGAGTTAACATGGTTATTCCTAGAACTTTGCCAATGATAATTTTTTTATAATTTCTTTTTCTTTTTCCTTTTCTTTCTTTCTTTCTTTTTTTTTTTTTTTAGCGCTGTACCCGGACGTTTCCAGGCCAGGGACTGAATCTGAGCTGCAGCTGCAGCAATGCCGTATCCTTAACCCACTGCACGGAAGCTGGGGTTCAAACCTGCAGCTCTGCAGCCACCTGAGCTGTTGCAGTTGGATTCTTAACCCACTGCACCATAGCCAGAACTCCTATATTTCTTTTTAAAATGTATTTGCTACAAGCAATTCCAAAGTGTTTATATATTTTGTAATCATCTCCTCTGATCTACAAATTCCAGACACACATGAACTCACCATGTTTCTCCACTGGCACAGATGAGGAGAGTAATGAAGAATTAGCCTTATGTATTCAGGCAAAGAAACCCAGTTTATCAAGAGAATAAGGCAAAAAGCCGAACTTTGGCTTGGATTATCTCAAGACAATTGCCTGAACTTTTCCTGCTTACTTTTCCTGTTTGAACCTGGCTTCTCAGATTTATGTGAGGTGATCTGTTTTTCTGTGATTCAGAACCTCACAGAACTTGGCAAGCAAAGAAATACAAAGGAAGAAAAGGAAAGGGGCAAAGTGGGGGGGGGGGGCAAAGGGGGGGGGGGCAAAAGAAGATGGGCAGAACTTGAGAAGGCTTTATAAAGTAATATAACACACCCCATACCCTCTGGGAACAAAGGAACAAAGCTGATGGGAGACAACAGATGTTCTCCTCCCAAACCATGAAAGCACAACACTCTACACCCAAAACTCCTCCTCATTCCAAGGCGTGGCTAATACCTCTTACTGGAATATCTGGACAACAAAGGCTTTTTTTTCTCTCTTTCCTTAGATGATGGATGTTAAAGGGAAAAAAAAAACAAATCACTGTCAGCAGGTACTTGTCAAGTGTGAATTATCCAAATTGTCAGTTTTTTCTTGATTCTTGTTTTTCTAAATCAACATTTTTGTGGTAGAGTTTACATAAGGTGAAATGCAGCCGTTTTCATTGTACACATCCATGAGTTTTGACCAGTAACACCCTCGTTAGCTACCACCATAATCGATTTTGGAGGCTATTCCATCGTTCGAAAATATTTCTTTGTGCCAGTTTATCCGCATTCCCACCCCTGGTCCCGGGGAATCACCGATCTGCTTTCTATCACCGTAGATCAAATATATCTTCGCAAATATTTCGTATAAATAGAATCATGCATTATGTACCCTTTTGTGTGTGTCTTCTATTGCTTAGTATAATGTTTTTGAAATCCACCCATATCGCTGTGTTACATTTAGACTTCATTCCTTTTTATTGCTGATTTACATTGTATTCCCTTGTATGGCTATGCTATAACCACAGTTTTTCCTTTCACCTATTGAAGGACGTTTTGGTTGCTTCTTATCTTTGGTTAATATGAAGAAGTCTTCTGTGTATCTTAGTTTGACTCTTACTTTTGCAGCAAATAGTTTTTTATTCCAATATAAAGTCATTTGTGTGCATTTATTGATTTATTTTTGTCTTTTTAGGGCTGCACCCATGGCATATGGAGGTTCCCAAGCTAGGGGGTGAATCGGAGGTACAGCCCTGACCTATGCCACAGCCACAGCAATGCCAGATCTGAGCTACATTTGCAGCCTACACCATAGCTCACGGCAATGCCAGATCCTTAACCCACTGAGCAAGGCCAGGGATCGAACCTGAGCCATCATGGATACTAGTCAGATTCGTTTCTGCGGAGACACGTTGGGAACTCCCAGTCATTTGTGTTAAAATTGACAATAAAATAATCAACCTTACATTGAAAACAAATAACCAACCAAAAAACCCCTTCAAATTTGATTGGAAGTGATTTGAAATTAAAATCTGTCTGGTTGGGGCACAGAGATGGGAGATTAAACTAATATATCTTAGACACCTACTAAGTGTTCATCAATATACATAGGTTATCTCTTAAATCTTCACAAGAACACGGAACCATGAGGTAGATCTTATTCTAATTTCACTAATAATGAAATAGAGGCACCAAGAAGTTGAAGAACTTGCCCAGGTTCACAGTTACTAAACAGAAAACCAGGAATTTGCACACAGACCTGTCTGACTCCCAGCTGATGTTCTGCACCCCCGCGTCTCATTGCCGCGTCTCTGGCAGAAGGCTTGGTGGCAAAGAGACCCAAAGGCAGACAGATTTTGATCAGAGGTCTTGTGTTGACAGAGAACAAGTAGTAGCAGAGGGACGATGGCTGAGACTGGGTAGAGAAGGAAAAGAAGGAAGGAAGGGGGTAAGAGAAGAACAAGGAGTAAGGACAGAATAAGGAGGAGGCGGAAGAGCCAGCAGGAGGCTGGACTCCCAGGAAACTGCTGAAGGCCAGAAACCTTTCTGCTCACAACTGAAGGCAAAACATTATCCAGCCTTGGCAGCTCCTTCCTTCTTCATCCCGGCTCCACCTCTGCACCTTGAACCTCACCAAACGCCGCCCGGAGGGGGAGCACCCTTACAGTTGTGTTGATGTTGCTATTTAGTGTGGAGCGAATACCACTCACATTTGTGTTGGAGGCTAAGAAAGAAACCTTACTTGGGATTAGAGAGACTGAAAACCAATCAGATGACTCACTTCAAACGGTTTGAAAACTATAGAAAGTTTAATGACTCAGCTCCAAATTAAATGAATGCTTACAAAGAGGAAAAAGGAGGCAAAATAAAAGAAGGAAACTGCAGAAAATCTGTGGCTCTCAATATGTGTCAAACACGGGGCTTAGAGCTTTGCCTGTATTAATTGAGTTGATCTTCATAATCTTATGAAGTATGTACTAGTTTTTATTCCTATTTCACGCATGAGGAAATCATGCCTCAAAGAGGTTAAATATCCTGCACAGGGTCACATAGTTAATAGGAGAGTCATGACTCCAACTCACTAACGACTGCTCTGTCCTGTTCCCAGGGAAGGTATGCTAAAGACTGTGTTGGGGCAAGAAAATGTATCAAATATGGTCCCTCAGTTCCTGTTGTGGTTCAGTGGAACCCAGTGTTGTCTCTGGATCTGTGAAGATGTGGGTTCGATCCCTGGCCTTGCTCTGTGAAGATGAGGGTTTGATCCCAATAGTGGGTCAAGGATCCAGTATTGCTGCAAGCTGCAGCATAGGTCACATATGCAGCTCGGATCTGGTGTTGCCATGGCTGTGGTGTAGGCTGGCAGCTGCAGCTCCAATATGGAGGAGCCATAAAAAGAAAAAAAAATTACATATGGTCCTGGTCTTTAGAGAGCTCATGGGTAAACACTACACAAAACTTTCACTTTGGGCAAGAGAGCTAATATTTCTCAGTAAAATGGGAACTAATAACCCCTTTTTTGTTCTCATTACAAAGTTTGTTTATTCTACAAATTTTAATTGAACATCTATTATGTGCCAGGCATACTGCTGAAAGTCTCACACAATTATATTCTAGAAAGAAGAAAAAGCAATGATCATGTATAAAATAGAGACATAAGTAAGGAGAGAGAAAGATAGAGGAAAGGAGTGGAAGGGAATGTAGGAGAGAAAAGGAAAGAAGGAAGGAAAAAGGAAGGAAGAGAAGGGGGGAGAAGATATTTTGTATAGTAATAAGAGTCATGAGAAAAAGGAAATTGAGTAATGAGATGAAGAGTGGTTTTACATTGTGGTGGGGAGTGGTTGTTACTTTGCAAAAGGTGGTCAGGCATGTTCTCTGTAAAGCAGAGCTGAGATCTGGATAATGAAAAGCAGGCAGCCACATGCAGGTCCAGAGAGTTCACACACGGAAGCCAGTGTAGCCAAAACTTGATGACTAAGAGGGAGAGAGGTAGGGCAAAAAATCAGGGAGGTAGCAGGGGCCAGATCATGGAAGGATAGGAATTTGGATTTTATTGCAACAGCTGTGAGAAGTCATGAGAAGATTTTAAGCAAGGAGACAAGATCTTATTTTCCTTTTCTTTTCTTTCTTTCTTTTTCCTTCTTTCTTTCCTTCCTTTTTTTTTTTTTTTTTGTCTTTTTAGGGCTGCACCCATGATGTATGGAGGTTCCCAGGCTAGGGGTCCAATAGGAGCTGCAGCCACCAGCCTATGCCACAGACACAGCAACGCTAGATCGGAGCCATATCTGCGACATACACCACAGCTCACGGCAATGCCGGATCCTAACCCACTGAGCGAGGTCAGGGATCGAACCCACGTCCTCGTGGATGCTAGTGGGTTAGTTAACTGCTGAGCCATGACAGGAATTCTGTGATCTTATTCTCATTTTTAGCAGAGTACCTGGCTGCTCAGTGGAGAATGGATTTGGGGAGAATTACGGGGAAAGCAGGAAAGGCAGTGAGAAGGCATTGCAGTAGGCTTGATGAAAGATGACAGTGCCTTAAGCAATGGTGGTACCAGTGAAATGCAAACTAGTTATTGGATTCAGGATTTATTTGGAGATGTAGGCCAAAGGACTTGATAATGATCAAGGGTGTCCTTCAGGACTTTGGTTTGGACAACTGTTTGAATGATGGATGAAGACTTTAGTTGAGAAAAGCATGTTTGTGGTTAATTTTAGAAAGGAAAAGCATTTGCAAACTACAAAGTACTTTCTCAGAGCTAACTGACCCTAAAGAAAGAAACCACTATGAGTCCTACAGCTGCAAGGAACTGAATTGTGCCAACAACTTGAATGGGCCTGGAGATAAGTTCTTCCCTGGTCAAACCTCCAGATGAGAATGCAGCCCTGATACCATCTTTTTTTTCTATCTTTCTTTTTTTTTTTGTCTTTTTGCCTTATCTAGGGCTGCACCCGTGGCATATGGAGGTTCCCAGGCTAGGGGTCTAACAGGAGCTGTAGCTGCCGGCCTTTGCCACAGCCACAGCAACACAGGATCCGATCTGCGTCTGCAACCTACACCACAGCTCACGGCAACGCCAGATCTTAACCCACTGAGCAAGGCCAGGGATCAAATCCGCAACCTCATGGTTCTTAGTCGGATTCATTTCCGCTGAGCCACGATGGGAACTCCTGAAGAGCAAATTATTGACTGGCAGAAAGCCCTGAAGTGCTTGATTCAAACCTGAAAGATAGGAACCAATTCAGTGCCAGCTGGGCCCAGTCACACCTGGCTCCCCATTCCTGGGCCATGAAAAGCTTCTCTTTTAGGGAAAGGAGATTTAATGATAATGTAATCATTTATCTTCAGCATCCTCTCTTCCTTACCCACCACAACAATCACAAATGCCAAATTCTGCTCTTTGCTCGATCACCACATTTGGTTGTGCTGAACTTGAAGAAATGTATTCATCTCAGGAAAAGCTCTGTCTATGAGGCTGGTGTCTCTTCTGCCAAAGGAATAAAGAGTTTCCTCAAAATGGAGACCACAGCTCCCATCTGCTTCTTGAAATCCTTCCAGACCAGAGAACCCCAGGACTGGGAATATGATATAGCACTGGTTAGGTTGCTAATTCTCTGATATGTCTCAGTCGTTTTTTTTTTTGTCTTTTTTTTTTTGCCTTTTATCTAGAGCCACACCCGAGGCATATGGAGGTTCCCAGGCTAGGGGTCTAACAGGAGCTGTAGCTGCCGGCCTTCGCCACAGCCACAGCAACATGGGATCCGAACCGCATCTGCAATCTACATCACAGCTCACGGCAACGCCAGATCCTTAACCCACTGAGCAAGGCCAGGGATCGAACCCACAACCTCATGGTTCCTAGTCGGATTCGTTAACCACT
>PVHT020000066.1:12891821-12918835 GCA_004024745.2 Catagonus wagneri | reverse complement strand
TATGGAGGTTCCCAGGCTAGGGGTCTAACAGGAGCTGTAGCTGCCGGCCTTCGCCACAGCCACAGCAACATGGGATCCGAACCGCATCTGCAATCTACATCACAGCTCACGGCAACGCCAGATCCTTAACCCACTGAGCAAGGCCAGGGATCGAACCCACAACCTCATGGTTCCTAGTCGGATTCGTTAACCACTGAGCCACGACGGGAACTCCTGATATGTCTCAGTCTTACACAGCCTGTCTGCCAGGGGCCTCCTGCTAGAACACTTTCAAGGAGGAAGTGTGGACACAGACAGGATTCTAAATTCTGACTCTTGTTCCCTATTGCCCGTTGATCCCGGACAAGTTTCTTAAGCTCCCTGAGCCTCAGTTTCTTTATCTGTAAATTAGGGATAGGAATTCTTTTCCAGAGCTGTTTTGGTTGATCTAATATACGTGAAGCACTGACCCTAGATTCTCTGTCTCCCTCTCACGATAAAAAGCCCCAGCCTAGTTCGTTTTCTGCCTTCTCTGATTTCATTTATCTTTCACTCTTTATAACAGCCATTTTGGACACCTAATCATGGGCTGTGTTTCTTTGTTTCTCAATTACTTTGTTTGCATGAATCATGACCTCCCAAGGAGGCTGAGGACAGCCAGCCATATTTTACACTTCTGGGGGTCCCCCAAAGGATTTAGGTCAATCCAGGGCACACAGCAAACACACAGTAAACCAGTAAAACCTGCCAAATTAAATTAACAATCCATCATCATCAGAGTAACTTAAAACTGGCTATACTCAATGAACTGTCATTTAATTGGAATTTCTCGTAAAAGGGCCCCCTTTCTACAAAATCCATTTTCAAGTTAAAAAAAAAATACTGACTGCAAAGACCTTTGCTTTTAAAAAGGAATCTTTTTATGCACCTCACGTTTACATTTGAAATACAACTTCTTAACCAAGGGTGGGGACAAAGGAAAGGAAAGGAAAGGAAGCATCGTAAATCATACAATTTGGGTCATACAATTTGGGTATCATTCCCTGTCTCTGAGACGCAGCCATACCGAGCTTCTGATTTGCCCCTTTCCTCTCTCATATACTTAGCCATTTTTACATCTAAGAGTTAAGTTTTTAAAGGTTGATTTTTAAAAGAAATGAATCCCAAATCTACATATGAACTGTAAGGTTCTCATTTCAAGTGGATACAGGTTAGAATATGTTTGACCATAAAAGCAGAAATGTTGGAGTAAAGTGCCATGAAGAATCTATTGGAAGAAATGGGATCAGATAGATGTGGTGCACTTCTCCTAAGTGCATATCACTTAACTGCATAATCAGCTTGTGCTCCCAAGAATTATGCAGTCTCTGTCTGGCCCCCATTAGATTGAATGTGTTGCTACTCCAGTTAATTGCATATTGGCAAATTGCATAATTCAGCTATATGCACCCTGAACCGAGTTCCAAATGCCATCCGGTACAATGTAATCAAACTAGGGAAGTGAAGAGCTGGAATACTTATGAGATTCTGCCCATTTGTCACATTTGGTTTGGATAGTCTGTGCTGTAAACAAGGCCACCCATTGGTCACTGGGCTGTGTGTTTTGGATTCCTGTCCACCCCCTCCCCATCACAGTACAACCTCTTGTCCCCATCCAAAAATTAATTTAAATGGGTCCGAAAGAAAACAGGATGTCAGCATGTGAAAATTTGATTAAAAAATAAAATATCTGACTCAGAACTATGACACTCCCCTTCTCAAGACTGACATTAGAGTTATGGTCAGATCAGAAAAAGCTGGGACTAATGTTGGTTCTGCCATTAAGCAGCTGGCCAGGTCTTTTGTCTCTCTTGGCCTCAGTTTCCTCTTCTGTACAATGGCAAAGGTAGTACTAACCTTGACAATGTCACTAACCTCATTGAGAGGGTTCAATGCAATGCTGCTTGGTAATTTACAAAGGAATATGGGAATCTATTACTAGATGCACCAGAGGGAGGAGAATGGGCTCAGTATCAAGAAATATAGACAGCCTATCAAGCTGATAGAAATATTCAGTAAGGGAGTTCCTATGCTGGTGCAGTGGAAACAAATCCGACTAGGAACCATGAGGTTGTGGGTTCGATCCCTGGCCTCACTCAGTGGGTTAAGGATCCAGCATTGCTGCGGCTGTGATGTAGGCCGGCAGCTGTAGCTCCAATTAGACCCCTAGCCTGGAAACCTCCATATGCCATGGAATGCAACCCTAAAAAGACAAAAAGATGAAAGAAAGAAGGAAGGAAGGAAGGAAAGAAAGAAAGGGAGGAAGGAAGAAAGAAAGAAAGAAAGAGAAAGAAAGAAATATTCAGGAAGGATCTGAGGCAGCAGAAAGTGTAAAATAGAAATAAAAGAAGGAAAAGCTACTGACTCCATGGGAAACCCTTCGAGGGTCAGGCACTGTCCTTGGTTTCAGTTCTGCAAAGGTTCTGAGCTCTTTCTCACACACAAACACACATGCCATGCAATGAGATCCTCCTGACATTGCAGGTTTAGAAGAAAAGGCAGCACAATATCCAGGAACAAGTCCGGGGGCTAGTTGTAAAGAAAAAAGACACCCGTCATGCAACGCCCAAAGCTATCCAACCATCACAAAGAGGGGCTGGACATGCAGGTGCCTGCATCTTGGAATCTAAAGGAAATGCTCACGTGCCAACTTGCACCCTTGGAGCGAAGCCTAAAGACTTCAAAGGTCTCCTTTGCTCTTTGCAGATTTCCTTCCACAGATGTTTTATCCTCAACTTGTATCTATTAACACTATGAGTAATATTTCTTAGACACCTTTTCTGCCTGTAAAACAGTCCTTCTGAGTCACCGAGAGGAATCTTGGGTCAGTGGTTGCCAACCTCTAGAGTAGATGGCTGCTCCTTTGTTGGCTGTGGAGTGGTTAAGAGGAGTGAATGCCTAGCTCACCTCTTACTCATTATATAATCCTAGGAAGGGTATTTAGTCTCCATTTCTGCAAAACTGGGCCGATAAAAGTACCTACCTTTCAGGGCTTATGTGAGGATGAAATGAGATCACGTATGTCAAGCAAAAGGCACAACACTAAACTGTGCTACCCTTTACTTGCAGAGCTCATATATTGCACAAGATAAGCTAATGTGAATTATGCATCAATATTTTTACAGAATTCTGAAATGACATTTATTTTAACAAAAATGTGGCGATTTTAGGCAATTTATTCTGCGTGTTATTTGTCTCACTTAAGTGAACAACAAAGTATCTTTGCTTTGGAATAAGGACATCGTCGCATAAAATAAAATGTGAGCACAAATCATTCTAGAAAATTACTAAGGAAAGAAGTGACTTACACTTCCACTCTGATCAATATTATCAGACACAGGCACATTTCACAGTTTGAGAGGACATTGATAGTGGGCCTGTGAGGAGCTTGCCCAGAGAAGGAGCTTAAATGTTGGTTGAATTGAATTAAGTACTGGATGAGTTGAATTAGGGCAGAAGTTCAAGTGACCAGTTGTTCCAACTGGAAGAGTCTACTTTTTCTCAAGAGATAGATCAAAAACTGAACAAGCAGTTCAAGCTAACATTCAAAACCTTTTCAAATCTGGCTCTTTCACTCATCACTATACTTCTAGCACCTAGTACAGTGCCTGGTGGATAATATGTGCTCAATAAATAAAGGCTGAATAAGTTAATGAACTTAATTTTTTTTTTTATCTTTTGTTGTTTTAGGGCCGCACCTGTGGCATGTGGAGGTTCCCAGGCTAGGGGTCTAATCAGAGCTGTAGCTGCCAGCCTAAGCCAGAGCCACAGCAACGCCAGATCCAAGCCGCATCTGTGACCCACACCACAGCTCATGGAAACGCCTGGATCCTTAACCCACTGAGCAAGGCCAGGGATCGAACCCGCAACCTCATGGTTCCTAGTCAGATTCGTTAACTGTGGTGCCACGACGGGAACTCCTAAACTTAATTTTTGATTCCAACATTTGTTTCTAGCCTTATCATCTACTATCTTCCAGCATGAGCCCTTCACTATATCCAGGCTGATCTACTTGTGGTTTCTTAAACACTAACTTACTTATTCCTGGCAAACCTTTGCCCACAAACCTTCCCTGCAAGCTATATTCTTGTCTTATTATGCAAATTTGTGCTACTTTTTGAGGTCTGATGTTTTGAGCTGTCAATTTGACTAAGCTAGAACTACATTTCCCAGGATCTCTTTTCCTGTATGATTCCAGGTTAAAGTTGATCAAAAGAGGAATTTGCAAGAGTCCTTAAGACTAAAGACTTGCTGAGATGAGGCAAGAAGTGCTAGCAGGTTCTAGTTTGTCCTGTCTCTCCCCTGCTCTGCAACCAGCTCTTCTCCCCACCTGCTGGCCTTGATGACCACCAGCTCCCCGAGCCCATCCTAACGTACAGTCAATCACCTCCATGGGCTTCTCCATCAGTTCCCCCTCCTGGTTCTGTCTCAGCAACTCGATTTATCATGGTTTCCCTCAAAATTTCTTCTTTTTTTTTGTCTTTTTGCCTTTTCTAGGGCCGCACTCGCGGCATATGGAGGTCCCAGGCTAGGGGTCTAACAGGAGCTGTAGCTGCCAGCCTTCGCCACAGCCACAGCAACGCGGGATCCAAGCCGCATCTACAACCTACACCACAGCTCACGGCAACGCTGGATCCTTAACCCACTGAGCAAGGCCAGGGATCGAACCCGCAACCTCATGGTTCCTAGTCTGATTCGTTAATCACTGAGCCACAACAGGAACTCCCCTCGAAATTTCTACTTATCTACCAGTGCCAGTGTTTCAGAAGGTTAGTTTGTGACTTTATCTCTGATCTTCCAGCTCTCCTTTCAGGACTTCACTTCCCCAGATGCTCTCATGATTATGTGATGTCTAATTGCTATAATAAATTCCTTATTCCATAACACTCATAGTAGTTCTGCTTCTCTGATGAAACTTGATTAATACCTCAGGTTCATGTAACAAGTTCATGTAACCCAGCTGTTCCTTGATGAATTCCTCACCATTCCAGAGTATTTTCTCTATATTTCATTGGTACGACGTGTTGCTGGTCATCCATTGGCATTACTCACCCATAGCTTTGTATTGCATTTACATCCACATATACGTTCATGGTGCTCAGAATATGCTTGGTATTCGGTAAGAATTTAATGAGGAAATGAAAGTTTATATGGCATATGTGCCACCACTCTCCCCTCTCACACTCACAGCAGATGTTATCTTACCATGCTTTCCCATCATGCTTAAGCTCAGCCTCACAATCCTTCTCCAGACAGTGCTATAGACAAACAACTTGAGCTTGGCTGGAAGAAGAAAGTTGTCCACATACTGAAAACTTTGAGTATAACGACTTATACTTCTTAGGCAAATTAAATAAGCATAGGGGGTCATAGTGCATTCACTCAGTAAACGTGAATTCCCTTCCCCATCTTTTGCCCCACTGCATCCATTTTTCACACGAACTGTCAATGCAACCTTCACAAAATGACCCCTGCAAACCAAAGTGACTTACAAAGATCTCACCTTTTAAAATAATGAATAGGGAGTTCCCATTATGGCTCAGTGGTAATGAACCTAACTAGTATCCATGAGGACGTAGGTTCAATTTGTGGCCTTGATCAGTAGGTTAAAGGATCCAGCGTTGCCGTAAGCTGTGATATAGGTCACAGACATGACTTGGGATCCTGCATTTCTGTGGCTGTGGTACAGGCCGGCAGCTGTAGCTCCGATTCGACCCCTAGTCTGGGAAATTCCATGTGCCCTGGGTGTGGTCCTAAAAAGACAGAAGAAGGAGGAGGAGGAGGAGGGGGAGGGGGAGGGGGAGGGGAAGAAGAAAATAAGAAAGGAAAATAAAATATAAAGAAAAGCACAGTTATAATGAATTTCTTACATTTTGAGAAGGCCATTTCTGGTTTTTTCAGAGCTAAAGAAGACAAAGTACGGACAAGACAAGGCCTCAACCAACAAAAACACATGACGTACTGTCAAGTATTTGGAAAGCAGGAAAATCTTTCAAGCTTCTGTCTTTCTGGTATGATCAGCCCACTTCTTAATAGTCATACAGGAGGAAGACCATGGATGAGAAAAGAAGTTTAGGGGCAATGTTTGGGTTCAAAGGAGTCAGGTAGAATTATTAGATAGGAAATATAGGGTCTAGAGAGGAATATTTTTGTACATTTCTGAGAATTGAAATAAAGACATGATTGACTTGACACTTGGAAACATTATTTTTGGTTTGTTCTCTTTTCCTGGCTTTGTCTTGCCAACCAAGGCCAGGTCTCTAAGGATTATGGCAGGTACTTCCTATCCCTGTGCTCATTCTTCCCATTCCATTTTCTGTTTCTGTGAATAGCATGCGATGATGTTGCTGGTCAGCCTGGTGATCAACAACTGAAAGTACAGATGTGAAAAAACAAAAACAAAAGAAGCAGCGTGTTTATTCTAATGAGTGAGAAGGTAAATGAAATAAGCTTACCCTATTGGATAGCTAATATCCCAAGTAAGACTTCATTCCTAATCTTCGCATTGCAGAGGAAAAACCTCAGTGCTAAGCAGAAAATACAAGGAAATACTGTCCTTCCACTCCCTTTTTTTACTTGAAAATTATGTGTCTGGTTTCCACTGGTTTCTCACTAGGAGAACAATTTCAAGAATACCTCACCTAGGAGGACCATTTGGGGCTCAGTGGGTTAAGAGCCCAGTTAGTGTCCACGAGGATGTGGGTTCTATCCCTGGCCTCACTCAGTGTGTTCAGGATCCGGCATTGCTGTGGCTGTGGTGTAGGTCGGCAGCTGCAGCTCCAATTTGACCCCTAGCCTGGGAACTTCCATATGCCGCTGGTGCAGCCCTAAAAAAAAAAAAAGAGTTCCCATCATGGCTCAGTTGCTAATGAACTAATGAACCTGACTAGGATCCATGAGGATGCAGTTTCGATCCCTGGCCTTGCTCAGTCGGTTAAGGACCTGGCATTGCCATGAGCTGTGGTGTAGGTCACAGATATGGCTTGAATCCCATGTTGCTGTGGCTGTGGTATAGGCCGGCAGCTGTAGCTCTGATTTGACCCCTAGCCTGGGAATCTCCATATGTCGCAGGTGTGGCTCTAAAATGACAAAAAGAAAAAAAGGAATACACCATCTTAATTAACATGTGTTCACACACCCAAGTCTAGGGTACGCATAACCTAGCAAGTAATATGCTGCATCCATTTTCTGCTTCTCCATCAATCAAATTGGCCCTAAGCTTTGGGTAACTTGAAATATGAGACATTCTCATTTCCCCTCCACATTTTGGGGAGTACTTTTATAAGACAGATCCACTGCCTTCAAAGTTTTCTCTAGACTAAAAGCCATGTGAGGAGTAGGTATTGTTTTTATTTGTTTGCAGCCCAAGGGTCTGAAACAAGACTGGCATAGAGTACATGATGAGTACATGTATGTTGAATGGATGAATGAGTTTTACTCGGTTGGTAGGCAAAATAAATACTCCCCAAAGGTGTCTACATCGTAATTCAGAGAACCTTTGAATATTTTATCTTACTGTGAAAGGGACTTTGCAGATGTGGTTAAGAATCTTGGGATGCAGAGATTATCCTGGATTATATGGGTGGGCCCAAGGTGCTCACAATGGTCCTTATAAGTGAAAGAGGGAGGAAGGGGAGTCAGAGTCAGAAAAGGCAACAGGATAACAAAGGCAGAGGTCAGAGTGATGAAGGGCCAGAAGCCAAGGACTGTGAACAAACTCTAGAAGCTGGAAAATGCAAGCGACAGATCCTCCCCTAGATCCTCCAGAAGGACACAGTTCTATAGATAATTTCACTGTAGCCCAGTGAGGCCCAATTTGGACTTTTGATTGTGAGATAATAAATGTATATGGTTGTAAGTCAGAAGTTTGTGATGCTTTGTTACAGTGGCAATGGGTAACTAATGCATTAGCATTAACATTAATAAACCACAGAAGTCGTTTTTTTTTGAAACTGAGATATAACTGACATATAACATTGTATTCTTTAATGGATAATAACACAGCCAGCATTTATTGAGCACTTAGGGAGAATCACAGTACAAGATGCTTTATAGACATATCTTATTAATTCTCAGAACTCTACCATAAGGTAGGTATTATATTCCACTCAATTTACAACTAAGGAAACGGAGGCCTAAAAAAGTGAAGTCGGAGTTCCCGTCGTGGCTCAGTGGTTAATGAATCCGACTAGGAACCATGAGGTTGTGGGTTCTATCCCTGGCCTTGCTCAGTGGGTTAAGGATCCAGCGTTGCCGTGAGCTGTGGTGTAGATCACAGACGCGGCTCGGATCCCACGTTGCTGTGGCTGTGGCGAAGGCCGGCGGCTACAGCTCCTGTTAGACCCCTAGCCTGGGAACCTCCATATGCCGCGGGTGCGGCCCTAGATAAGGCAAAAAGACAAAAAAAAGTGAAGTTACTTGCTCAAGATCACAGAGTTAGCAAGTGGCAGAACAAGGATTTGAACTCAGGCAATCCTGAGTCCATGTCACACCATCTCCCAGGCTTGTACTGAGAAGTACAGAAATAGAGAACCATTAAGACCTGTCCCAGCCTTCAAGTAACTTACAGACAGAATGGGAAGTAACTTACAGACAGACAATAACGTGGCCAGCACAGATGCCATGTTAGCAAGAGTCCATCACAGATACTAAAGGACCTATGACCTACATTTAAAGAAGTAAAGAGGACAAGAAAATCAGAATATTCAGGATTGGGGAGAGCTGGACTTTGAAGTGTACTTGAACCTTTGCACCCTGTCAAGCAGCACAAAGCAGAACTCCCTTCCTGGAGAAATGGAATGAAAGAACGAACAGTGACACAGATAAGCATGGTCATGAGGAAAAAATGAAAAGTCTGCAAGGGGAAAAATCCCAGTAAGGAAAACAAAAAGATAAAATAATTACTTTCTGGGAACAGTATCATTTATTGAGCACCTATTCCACCAAAAAGGGAACATCCACATTTGTTTTTTCACTTAGTCCTCAAGAAACCTCTGCTAAATGAGTATTATTAACCTCATTTTTACAAAAGAGGAAATTAAGCATTCAGAGAGATTTAAGTAATTGCTGAAAGCTATGCACCCAGAGAGTTTGATTCCAAAATTCACGCTCTGTCCTTTGTTTCTTTTTGCCTTACAATAATCTAAGCCCTTCTCTGAGAAGGAACAAATTTCCATTAAAGTAAGAATGACAGGCAGAGGTGTCTTGAAAAATAGAAAGTGCCGCTGTGAAAGGTGGCAAGTTAAAGGGAATCAAGCAGAGGCTCGTTTTATCCAGCCAGTTGCTCAAAGAGCCTCACTGACAAGCCCTGGGCCAAGCACTGGCAACAGAGATATCATAGCAAAAAAACACACACTTTCCCTACCTGGCCTCATGTTTAGCAAGGGGAACAGAGGAATAGAAAGACTTTTCCAGGCAGTTCCCATTGCGGCCCAGTGGTAACGAAACTGACCAGTATCCATGAGGACATGGGTTCGATCCCTGGCCTCATTCAGTGGGTTAAGGATCTCATGTTGCTGTGGCTGTGGTGTAGGCTGGCAGCTACAGCTTCAATTCAACCCCTAGCCTGGGAAATTCCACATACCTTGGGTGAGGCCCTAAAAACAAAACAAAAAAAAAGGTCAAGAGATGATGGAAGTTGTTAAAAAAAAAAAAGGTTTATCCTGATTGAGTCCCAGCCACCACCTCTCCTCTCTCTTCACCGTCAGGACCTGGGAACTGATCCCTGGAGTTTACAGCAGTGTGCCCTGCTCTCTTTTACTCTGAGACTTTTGCTTCCTGCTTGCTGTTCCTTGTTGTGAAACACTCTGATCACCCACTTCCGGGTTATCTCGTGTGGTTTTCTGGAAGACGTGGCTGGGCAGGAAGTCCCGTCAGCTCTCACTAGGCTAAAATGAAAGGATCCCAGGGATGTGTCCTCTTGGAGGTTCTCAGGGAGAATCCATTTCCTTGTCTTTTCCAGCTTGTTCTTTTTTCTTTTTTGGCCACCCTGAAGCATGTGGAGTTCCCAGGCCAGGAATCAAATCTAAACGGCGGTGGCAACCTAAGCTACGTCAACACTGGATCCTTAACCCACTGTGCTGGCGGGGATGGGACCTGCATCCCAGTTCTCCCAAGATGCTGCCAATCCCATTGAGCCACAGTGGGAACTCCTCCAGCTTCTTTTTAAGTTGGGTTAGCTGCCCTTCTACTGTCCTGTAGTATCCTAGGCTTCCCAGCAGCATAGCCCTGATGATTTATGATTTTGATTATTAAAACAATAATAATACGTCTTAAGTTCATTGATTTGGGCTTTATTGTGACATATTAGAAACTAACGAAGAAAAGTGATGTAACAGATATCTGCGTACTCAGCAGTGAGATTAAATACATGGTAGTAATTTGCCAAACATTTCAGATTTCCCTTCCTTAATTTATGAAATAAAAGGTTATGACATAACTAAAGTTCCACCCCTCCCAAACCTTTCTCCATCCTGGCTCCCTAAAGGTAAACACCAACCCGAAGTTGGTGTGGAAAAGTTTTTTTGTTTTTTCCAAAAAAAAATGAATCTTGACACACAGACCTCATACCTTTCAAAAACAGAACTCAAGGAGTTCCCATCGTGGCGCAGCAGTTAACAAATCCGACTAGGAACCATGAGGTTGCAGGTTTGATCCCTGGCCTTGCTCAGTGGGTTAACGAAGGCGTTGCTGTGAGTTGTGGTGTAGGTCACAGATGTGGCTTGGATGTGGTGTTGCTGTGGCTCTGGCGTAGGCCGGCAGCTGTAGCTCTGATTCGACCCCTAGCCTGGGAACCTCAATATGCTGTGGGTGTGGTCCTACAAAAATAAAAAAAAAAAAACCCTCAAAATAGATTACAGAGCTAAATGTAAAATCCCAAATGAAAAATCCTAGAAGATAACATAGGAGAAAATCTAAATGACTCTGGGTTTGGTGATTACCTTTTTTGTTTTTTCTTTTTAGGGCTGCACCTATGGCATAAGGAAGTTCCTAGGCTAGGGGTCGAATAGGAGCTGCAGCTGACAGCCTACACCACAGCTTGTGGCAACACCAGATCCTTAATTCACTGAGCAAGGACAGGGATTGAACCTGCATCTGCACAGACACTATGTCAAGTTCTTAACCCACTGTGCCACAATGGGAACTCTTGGTAACGACTTTTTAGATATGATGCCAAAAACACAATACATGAAAGAAATACTGATAAACTAGACTTCATTAAAATTAAAAACTTCTGCTATGCAAAAGATAATTTCAAAAGAATAAGACAACAAGCCACACGCTAGGAGAAAATATTTGCATAAGCCTTATCTGATAAAAAACTGTTATCTAAGATTTGAACTCTAAAACTCAGAAGCAAGAAAAAAAACCACTTCATTAAAAAATAGGCCAAAGACCTTAACAGATAACTCACCAAATAATATATACAGATGGCAAACAATCATACCAAAAGGTGTTTCATGTCATATCTCATCAAGGAAATGCAAATTAAAACAACAGTAAGATACAACTACACACCTGTTAGAATGGCCATAATCAAAAAACACCCACTGAAACACCGAAAGCTGGTGAGGATGTGGAACCACAAAAAATCTCACTAGTTACTGGTGAAAATGTAAATGGATACAGCCACTTTATAAGCCACTTTAACAGTTTCTAACAAAATCACACATACTCTTATCACATAGTCCAGCAATCATGCTCCTTGGAATTTACCTAAATGTGTTCAACATTTTGTCCACACAAAAACCTTCACGCATGTTTGTAGCCACTTTATTATAACTGCCAAAACTTGGAAAAAAACATGGTATCTTTCGGCAGGTGAAAGGATAAATAAACTGTGGTATATCTGGGTAATGGAATATTATTCAGCCCTAAAAAGAAATAAGCTATAAAGCAATGAAAAGATATGGAGGAAGCTTAAATGCCTATTCCCAAGTGAAAGAGGCTGAACTAAAAAGGCTATATACTCCATGATTCCAATTACATAACTTTCTGGGAAAGGCAAAACTATGGAGAGAGTAAAACAATCAGTGGTTACTGGGTTTTTTTGGGGGGGGTGCAGTGAACAGGCAGAGCAGAGAGAATTTTTAGGTCTGTGAAAATACTCTGCATGACACTATAATGGTGGATGCATTTCATTATACATTTGTCTAAACTCATTGAATCCACAATCCCAGGACTGAACCCAAAAGTAAACTACGGACTTTGGGTGACTATGATGTGTCAGTGTAGGGTCATCAATTATAACAAATGTACCACTGTTGTGAGAGATGTTGATGATTAGGGATGTTACGTATGTGTAGACAGGGAGTATATGGGAACTCTTGATACCTTCTGCTCAATTTTGCTGTGAACCTGCTCTAAAAAATGAAGCCTATTACATTAAAAAAGCAAAGATGAGGGAATTCCCTGGTGGCTCTGGATTTGGTGTTTTCACGGCTGTGGTGCAGGTTCAGTCCCTGGCCCGGGAACCTTCTGTATGCTGTGGGCACAGTCAGGGGAAAAACAAAAAGGAGAAGATGAGAACAATGAAAATGTTGCCTATAGGGCCTGAAAAAAATATAAGTAGAAATGTTTTCATGGGTAGTTATTACTTCATCCCCAATTTATAGATGAGGAAACTGAGGCTTAGAGGGGTGGAGGATTTTGCCCAACATCAAGCAGCACATAAAGTACAGACGGTAGAAGCTGAACCTAGGAAGTTCCACTCCCATGCCCACAGAGGTAGCCTTGTATAAACTGAGGTTTGAAGTGTATCTTAGTTTCCTATTGCTGCAAAAATGCTAATACTTTATGGTTGGATTTTTTTTTTCTGGGTGAGTTTTGTTGAGATTAAAGATTAAGCAAGTAAACATATGGAAAGTTCTACTCTAAAATTAATCAGCAAATTCTTTTGTTTTGATGCCTACCAAGTACCATTTTGATCTTAGGTATTCCTCTTTAAGGAATATGCTTGAGAAGGTATGAAATTTTAGGTCCAGGTTCAGTTTTTATCAAAGCATACTAGATACTCTCTAAAGAACTTTTAGATGTGAAGTGTGTATATCAGGGTCTTTGGGGATTCTTGGTATAAAATAAATCAAAGACATTTGATTATTAGAAAAATTATAGTATTGACCTTACAGAAGTGTTGTAAGTACTACATGAGATAGGAAATACAAAAATCTTGAAAACAATCATCTATCACTTATTAAATATATACTATGTACTATACACTGTGAAATACATTATTTTATTTAGCTTTACAGCAACCATGTGAGGAAGGTTAAGTATAAGGAAACTAAGATTCTAAGAGTTGGCCCATAATACGTGGAAGTTTTGTCTGATCCCAAAGCACATGAGCTTAAAGCATTATATCTATGTAGCCAGTGGTATAACTGGATAGTGAGTGGATACTGAAAAGCTGAATCAGGAACTAGCCTGAGTTCTGCAAAGAAACATAATATTTAGCTAAAGCTTTCTGTTAACATCTTTTTTATTTTTAATGCTTTTTAGGGCCACACCCATGGCATATGGAAGTTCCTAGGCTAGGGGTCGAATCAGAACTACAGCCGGCAGCCTACACCACAGCCACGGCAACGTGGGATCTGAGCCACGTTTGCAAACTACACCACAGCTCTCAGCCACACTGGATCCTTAACCCACTGAGCAAGGCCAGGGCTCAAACCTGCATACTCATGGATACCAGTCGGATTCATTTCTGCTGCGCCATAATGGGACTTCCTCTGTCAACATCTTAAAGGTTAGCAATCTACATCTATAGCCTAAAAGACTTTATCACTGGAAGGGAAGCTAATTATTGAGGTGCCTTGTGACTATGAGTATTAACTGAGATACTCAGGTCAGGATAGTACCCGACTTATCATTACAGGACACATATAAGATGATTTAGTAGACATCCCCTCCCACCCCCCACCTTCCTATTCTTTCTAATAATCTACTGCTTGGTCTTTTTTTGAGAACTACCTCCAGTAATCACCCATCCCAAGGTAAGAATTTAATGTTTATGAAATTCTTATGCTGTGCCAGGCATTGTTCTAAGCACTGGGAACACGAGGGACTTGAATAGATCAGCACAGGCTCATTTCCTCGCCTGCCTCCTGTAGACAAGAGTTACGGTTGGAACCAGGTTGGAATGACAACTCCTGAGGTAAGTGAGCCAAAGTGGAAGGTTATTTAATCTCAGATTAATTCATATTCTAGTGTACTAACCCATTCTAGTGTTCCCATTTACTCCAAAAACAATTTTGAGCACTTCTTATATTCCAGGAACTGTTCTAAGAACCAAGGATACAGCAATACATGAAACAAAGTCTCTGCCCTCACCAAGCTTACATTCTAGTAGGGGAGAGAAAGAGAGAATACATAAACACACGTAATTTTCAGTAGCAATAAGTGCCATGAAGAGAATGAAGCGGGATCCGGATTCAGAAAGTGACGACTGGAGGACTGGGGTAGTATTTTAGAAAGGATGGGCAGGGATAATACTTGAGCAGAGACTGAACAAGCGAGGAAGCAAACTACGCAAAGATCCAGGAAAGAGCAAAGGAAAAAGCCAGTATGGAAATCTTGAAATGGGAACCATTTTAGCATATAGAAGCATGATAGGTAACCACTAGAGAATTGGCAGAAAAATGACATGGGTTAGATCCCTGGCCTCGCACAGTGAGTTAAGGATCTGGCGTTGCTGAGAGCTGTGTTGTATGTCACAGACATGGCTCAGATCACACATTGCTGCGCATGTGGCTTTGGCTGTGGCTGGCAGCTGCAACTCCAATTTGATCCCTAATCTGGGAACTTCCATGTGCCAAGGATGTGGCCCTAAAAAGCAAAAAAAAAAAAAAAAGATATTTTGTCATGATATGGCAAGGTAAATGACATCTGACTGACTTTCACCATTTGCCTGTGAGAATATATAGCAGGAAGGCAAGAGCAGAAGAGACACACAGTAGGTCCACAAATCATTAAAAATTGGGAAGCAAAATTTCTTTTGAACACCTTTTAAGACTTGCTGTACTTATTTAATTTGTGTCATGTCTCACTGAAACACTCAAAATGTATAAAGAAGACATGCCATCCTTCCTTATCCTTGTGCTGTAATAACAAATGAATTTCACAATCTTAGTAGTCAAATTTTGAGGTTTGCCTGAAAGTCAAAGATGGGACTGTGAGCCTTCATAATCATGCCCACTTATATAAAAAATTAGCTCACATGAATAAAAGTTCAAACACCACACACTTTCTAAAGTATTCTGGTAAAACAACGATTTTCTTTGGCATATGTAGTCTAAATAGCTCTAACCTTCATCATTTTTCAAGTTTTAATCTCCACATGCTTGGCATATTCTGATAACATTGACAGGTTAAAAGCAACATTCTGTTATATGCATAGCGATTGCTTGCAATTAACCTTAATTTAGGCTGAAAGTAGACTGAACAGCTGCCTCATAGCAACATTTCTAAATTTATTAGATAAATATCTCCAGAGAACTTCAGATTAAAAAGCAACAAAAACAAAATCTGCGACACTGCAGGCTTCCCTTAGTAAAGAGAATCTTAAAGCAGTGCAGGTGCCAATAAGACTACTTTCTTGAGAAAAGATACATTTTTGGCCCTTATTGCCCAGAGTAGCTACAGATAACGACAGCAGAGATAAGAAAAGTCTAAGTAAACGTCTAAAGTACACATCTTTTCTTCCTTTTTTCTGTAAAAGGAATTTTTGAGTCCACTGCTATTTTACTCAAGATATAACCACACTACAGCCAAAGTGTGAAGAATCCCTTGCAAATTCCAGATGGAGCTCCCCAATGCCTAATGTGACATCATTTCATTCCTTTAATGTAAGTTTAGTAAATGGTGACCATTATCACTGTCATCTTAATCTCTCAGCATTAACTGATACTATTTTCCCTACAGAGGGGCTCATAACTGCTACAGTAAAACAAGCAGCAAATGGAGTTCCCGTCGTGGCCCAGTGGTACAAACCTGACTGGGATCCATGAGGATGCAGGTTTGATCCCTGGCCAACTCAGTGGGTTAAGGATCTGGCGTTGCCATGAGCTGTGGTGTAGGTCACACATGTGGCTCAGAAATGGTGTTGCTGTGGCTGTGATGTAGGCTGGCAGCTGCTCTGTTTTGACCCCTAGCCTGGGAATTTCCATATGCTGAGGGTGAGACCCTTAAATAAATAAACAAAGAAACAAATAAATAAATACAAACAAGCAGAAAAGACAAGAGACAAACTCTGGCCTGATTCCGAAGTCTGTGTCGCTTAGATGACAAACATTTGATATCATGTTAGACCTTTTTCTTTTAAATGTATCTACCCTTTAAAATCAGAATTGTGTCAGAAATCAGGGTAAACATATCTTGAAGAGGAAGGAAAGGGAGAAAAGAATAAAATTTTCTTGGGTTCTTTGTCCTAATTTGCCTATTATTTATTGTGCTCAATACATGCATGCAAATAATGCATGTTTACTGTGGAAAAACTAGAAAGTTCCGATAAGCCAAAAGAAAAACTAACTAAAAATTGCCTACAATCTCACCACCTACCAAGTCTCTAGTTTCATTTGACCTCAGCAAGACCAAGCAAAAAAAAAAGAAAAAAAAAGACCAAGCAGAGTGTGACAGTGTGGAACTACCTAGCATCTCTCCTCTTGCCACAATCAGACTTTTGGTCTAAAAGTTCTGCAAGTGTCAGATGAGGTAACGGCAGAAAAATCTTTGGGTTCTGGACAGTAACCACTGCTCTACCACATCCTTTTTTTTTTTTTTTTGTCTTTTTTTGCCTTTATGTAGAGCCGCACGCGCGGCATATGGAGGTTCCCAGGCCAGGGGTCTAACAGGAGCTGTAGCTGCTGACCTACGCCACAGCCACAGCAACGCGGGATCCAAGCTGCGTCTGCAACCTACACCACAGCTCATGGCAACGCTGGATCCTTAACCCACTGAGCGAGGCCAGGGATCGAACCCGCAACCTCATGGCTCTTAGTCGGATTCGTTAACCACTGAGCCACGAAGGGAACTCCATCCTTATTTTAATATTCATAACAAAATTTGGCATTTGCATGATGTAAAGTTGAGAAGTTTGAATAAATAAGTTCTTTTTTCTTTTTAAACCAGTAAACTGCCTGTTAAGTAAAAAGACTCAGAATAGAGAGATAATTCCATCTTTACTGAAAACATTAAACCACAAAACTAGAAAAATCTCTAGTACACAATCACTATCAGCAGAGTTCAAAGAATTAGAAAATTGTAACTATCATATTGCAGGAGGATAGCAGTTAATAGACCTGAGTTTATTTCATGACCTTGGGCTAGTGAATCAATCTTTGTGGGACTCACTTTACTTAGCTATAAAGTGGGCATAACGATAGTGCCTCTTTAGGAAGATTCTCTAGAGCTTAACATCTTGCACATGGAGAGCAATAAAAGGAACTTTTAACAAGTTAAAATCTTGAAAGTTTAAGATACTAAGTCTTAATTTTAAAATATTTTTTATTAAAAACATCTATTTTCTAAGAGAGTAGATGACAGTGTTTCTTCATCAAATAGTGACTAGCTTTAACAGCATTGCTACGTTTACTAAGAATTAAGATATTAGGCTCTATTTTAAAAAATACAGGAATGACCATCATGCTGATTGGCTCAACTACAAATGCACTGTTCCAGGACTCCACTGGGTACTCAGTGCTGTATAGAATTTTTATTCCTTCTCAATTAGTAACTTCTGTCATTTTCCAAATTTACCTTTGCAGCAGTAGAGAAATAAAGACTATTATGAATGAGCTTCCTATCTACTCCTTAAAACTATTCTCCTCTCTTGTTTTAAAGAGGGCAATTAGATAACTCAGTCAACTATTTGACATCCTGAACAAACTTAATAGATTTGCTATTATTCCCCGATACACATAACCAGCATCCTTTCTCCAGCAGCTATTCTATACTCTTAAGTTTGGCTTATCTTCCCCAGCCCCTGGGATGTGAGGAGCAGCAATCAGCACTAGTAAGCAATGGTCTAACTGCAGAGCAGGGGGTAGCTGCAGGTCCTTGTAGCATTTTATCTACAGTTAATTTGCACTGGAATAATTAAGATTTGATTATGTTTTTGTTTGGGTTTGGGCTATTTTACTTCATTCTTTTTCTATTACATTGGCTAACTAAGGCTATATATATGGTTATATATATGTATATACACACAGCATTAAATAATTACATTTTGCCTAAAAAGGACAATTCTAAAAAAAAAACAGAAATGTACACTGTTCATTTATAAGTTAAACACCTTATACTAATTAAACACCAAATAATAAGGAATTACATAAATACCTATACAGACATGGAATACTCAGCAGCCATTAAAAATGATTTCATAAAAGATAATTTATTGAAATAGAAAAATCTCTACAACATGAAGAAGCTGGCTATAAAACAGTACGGATAATATATCGTTCTTATGAAGAAAGATAAAAACACATGCACGGAAAAACTACTAAGACATATATATATAAGCATTATCTTTGAGCTGTGGAATCAATTTTTTTCTTTGTATTTTGTGTTCTAAAATTTCTGCATTAAGTTTATATTAATTTTGTAAATAGAAAAAAGCAAAATGGATGCCTACTTAAAGAAAGGAAGAAGGAAGGTGCCAGAACCCTTCCCTTGGGAATACCTACATTTAAGGTATGTAAATGAGAAAGATGAACCAACATCTTAGGCTTGTACTTTTTAAGAGCTTTTTTTTTTTGCCAGTTTCTTGCTATTAGAGCTATTTTAGCTTCCTAGCTGCCTGTCTTTATAATAATACTTATCTTTATCCAAGTTAAAATAAGAGGAAAAGTCACAGACATTTTTTGTTTGTTTTTTTAGGGCCACACCCGCAGCATATGGAAGTTCCCAGGTTTGGGGTTGAATCAGAGCTACAGCTGCTGGCCTACACCACAGCTCACGGCAACGCAGGATCCTTAACCCACTAGGAAAGGCCAGGGATTGAACCCGCGTCCTCAGGGATACTAGTTGGGTTCGCTACTGCTGAGCCATGATGGGAACTCCAGAAAATTTTTGTGAAATAAAACATACCCCCAAACTAATATTTCTCATGCTCTTAGTAGGGGTCCTATGAACAAATGCTGGCTGTAGACATAACAGAATCTTTGAAGTCTCAAAAAGTCCTTTAGCTTAATGAGAGGAGGTAAGAAATCTTTCTGGGCAAAAAGGTACTTTTGGATATTGTATTAATCCTTTCAGGCTATAGTACCATTTGTAAATGATTTTGTAGAAACACTAACTGTTTCTACAGAAGTCAAAGAATCCTTTCCACCTTACTCTAGAGGGTCTGGGAGTAATCAGGAATGAATGAACTGATCCATCTCACAATTCTGGTCACTGTTCTAAAACCAGGTTTATAATACAAAACATCTCATATAAAGGTCATAACATAACATATAATTCATTCATTCACACACACACACTATTAACAAATAAACAGCCATAATAATATAATGCTCCATGAAACTAAAACAAAAAACCAAAATAAACAAAACTGCATTCACATGCTTTAAATGCATTCACATTTTAAAAAAGACAAAAAAAGAACCTATCTGTAAAAGAATTATACACATTGGACAACAGGGAAATATACAGACCGGAAAAACTAAAGTGTTCTTGTCATATAAATTAAGAAAATTATAGTGAAGATAAAGTCTAAAAGTTAAGAGTATACTGTGAAGGGACTTTACTGCTAGATTTTTACCAACAACTCTTTCAGAGTACAGTTTATTTAAATAAACACATTTAGAAACACCTGCTTTGAAAAATATTTCATACCTGGTCAAGTTAATTGTAACAATTACATGAAAAGCAAGATTGGTTTCAAGATTTAACTGCAAGTATTTCTTATGTAATTAAATGTATATGGCTGTAGAAACCTAAAGACTTAAAATCTGAGCTTAGGTGATCCTGAAAGAAACTTCAAAGCACTATTTGCAACCAAAAGGAACTACGGGATACTAGAAAATGGGCCTCACGCTTAACTGAGAAAGTGGATACCAAGGAAATATAAGCCCCGAAAGGAGCTTGTGTTTTGTTCACTGCTGCATCCTAGAATCTAGAACAGTGCCTTACAAGAGTTCCCATGTGGCTCAGTGGGTTGAGGATCAGGCATTGTCACTGCTATGGCATAGGTTCAATCCCTGGCCCAGGAACTTCTGCCATGCATGGGCACAACCAAAAAAAAATAACAAACAAATAAATAAATAATAAAATACATGGTAGACACTCAGTATTTCATAATAACCAAATGAGATACCATTCCTGGTATATATTAGGAGTCAATCCAAATTCACTTCATATATCAGTACTTTATAATAAACTCCCACCAACTGGAGAAGCTGTTACTGAATGACTAACATGAAGCTAACTGTACTATACTGTATATTTATGAGTGAAATGAATTATGAATTATGATTTTTACTTTTGGGAAGCCCAGATACCAGTAATTTTGAAATTGGTAAGCCTGTTACTAAAGGAAGAGTATGACAGTATTATGGGGACATAACATTTCATGTATTTCCGTCTCTTAAAAGCCTTCTAAACACACTAAGAAAAACCAGTGCTAATGTACAGGTGCTGCTTCCTCCAGACACCAGTGCATCACTTAAGACACTTGTGCCGGCATCTGCTGGGCAGTGCTAACAGATGGAAGACATTATTCATCTGTTTGATGTTCCCATCTTGTCCATCCGGCTTCAAATATAACTGCACTGAGTAGATGAGTCAGTATCTCATCCTCCAAAAGCTACTGCATCACTCTCAAAACAAAAAGGAAAAAGTCCACACTTCCGAGGCCTGAATCAATGCCAGAAGTATCCGTGTTGCCTCAAGGTTTCAGACTCCGTGATGATCTTTAGCTCTTTGGGTACCAAAGCAAATATGGATCTGGAAGCTACAGGAAAAACAGGTGGGTTGCCATATACAAGACTGCAGTCCCAGGCAATATAAATGGTATTTGTTTGCACCATGGATTAACTACTTTGAAGGATCAAAATGCAGAAGACATCAATATTCAATATTTAAGATGGTTTTCTTAATAATAAAGCACTAAAAATTGGAGTAAGTCATAATTTTATTTTTCTGAAGCAAAAATGACAAGTGGCAACTTGTCTTTGGAAAAGCATTAATGATAGGAAGCCATTTATCTCAGAGACAGTAGCCTAAAAAGACTCTATTATCATACAGCTCTCAAAGAAAATCCTATTAAATAAATCTCAGATTAATATGCTTTTAACTAAAACAACAAAACAAAAACATCAACAACAAAAAATTAAAAAGAATCCATAAAGTGATATGTGAAGAAGGAAAAAGGAAAATCTGGAAATTTACTTATTGAGAGTTCTCTATCAAAATCAAGAAGGCCCAAATCCTAAAACAGAAAAAAAAATATGTTAAAACACAATATTTTAAAAGAATCCAATAAGGCTATTGTAGATGCACATTTTATTTATTTATTAAAAAAATTTTTTTTTTTTGTCTTTCAGGGTCGCACCAGCGGCATATGGAGGTTCCCAGGCTAGGGGTCTAATCGGAGCAACAGCTGCCAGCCTACACCACTACCACAGCAACTGGGATCCAAGCCACATTTGTGACCTACCCCACAGCTCACAGAAATGCCAGATCTTTAACTCGCTGATAGAGACCAGGGATTGAACCCAAGTCCTGTCCTCACTCACAGATACCAGTCGGGTTTGTTACTGCTGACCCATAAGAGGAACTCTCACATTATAGTTTTAAAACCTAATCTATATACTTTAAAAAAAGAAACAATTTATAGTGTGAAAATAAGGTTATGTGAAACTACACAATCTTTCTCATAAAGTAGGAGTAACAATTTCCAAAATGAAGATGCCTAATAAGAAATGCCATAGTGGAGAATGCGAGTGGAAGGTGGAGAACAAAGTGGAATGCACGGAAGACTTTGATTCTAGATTCAGTTTAGCACTGATTACATTTTCTTAGGTCTCAACTAGCTTTCTTAGGTCTCAGTTTCTTTCCTGATAAAATGAGGCAGATGGATCTCTATACTTCATTTCACTTTTAAATCCAAAGTTTCTTACAATTTATAAGAAAAGATCTGAAAAACTTTTTAGATCATTGAATAAATTCCTCAGATCTTGACAGGAAGGGTCTGCCACTATTCAACTCTCAAGACTATAACAATAAAGCATATTCCATAATTTTACTGTGAGAAAAGAAAAAATCTACCTTAAGGGCAAAAATAATACTTAAAATCCTATTTATACTCTGTAACATAGAACATGAATATCTCTTCCCTTCCTGGCCTCTAGAAGCACTCACTGAGAGTCAACTGAAAACCCCAGGACTATAACTGTGGCCAAAACATTCGGCTTGTTTCTGCCTTTCCTCAAAGCTGCTAGACAGTTCCAGGGCCAATTAGTAATTCTCGTGGGCAGGACCAAACTTTAGGTTAAAGTAAGTACTTACAGTAGTTTAGGGTTGCAACTCTATCAGCTTCCAGGTTTAGGAAAGGCGGAGAGAAGAATGAGGTTTAAGAATCATATTGACCCTGGGCATTCCCTTCGTGGCTCAGTGGTTATCGAATCCGACTAAGAACCATGAGGTTGCGGGTTCGATCCCTGGCCTTGCTTAGTGGGTTAAGGATCTGGCGTTGCCGTGAGCTGTGGTGAAGATTGCAGACGTGGCTCGGATCCCGCGTTGTTGTGGCTGTGGCGAAGGCCGGCAGCTACAGCTCCTGTTAGACCCCTAGCCTGGGAACCTCCATATGCCGCGCGTGCAGCTCTACATAAAGGCAAAAAGACAAAAAAAAAAAAGAATCATATTGACCCTAAGAAGGATGGACAGTAGAAAAGATATGCTTCATTATCTACAAGACATCCTTTCATCATAACCATTTTATATAAAACTATGGAATATCTTTTTGTTTTGATGTTATTTTTTCTCGTGAACTTTGCCTTAAACTATACTCACTGCGAAGACAGAGTCTAAATTGAGAACTACAGGAGCAATGAACATACACACAAATGCTTTATAAAAGATTAGAGACCGGGGAGTTCATGCTGTGGTTCAGCGGAAACGAATCTGACTAGCATCCATGAAGTCATGGGTGTGATCACTGGCCTCACTGAGTGGGTTAAGGATCCGGTGTTGTCATGACCTATGGTGTAGGTGCAGACTTGGTTCGGTTCTGGCATTGCTGTGACTGTGGCATCAGGCTATAGCTATAGCTTTGATTCGACCCCTAGCCTGGGAGCCTCCATATGCTGTGGGTACATCCCTAAAAAAAAAAAAAGACAAAAAAAAATTAAGAGACTTCTGTTTCCTGATAAGCAAAATGACAGGTTTCCAATACTAGATGATCTCTTAAATTTCCTCTGGTTCTCAAATTCTCATAATTTTATACAGATAACATACTATAATTAAGATTATACACACACACATACATATATCACTTACTGTTTCTTTTAAAAATATTCATGGATATAGCTGTGTTTTTCTAAATGTTTCATTGGTAATACTTAGTCTTATAAGTCTGGTTCCATAATAATCTATAATGTAACTACTTCCATCTGAAGGTCCAACAATCTAGAAGAGAAAAATTCCCAAATTACCCATTTTGCAAAAGATATTTTAACAATACTTTGAGTTTATTTCTTCAATTGTTAAAAAAATTATTTTACTAACACCAAAAATACAATTCAAATTAACTTAAGCAGTAAAAGTAATGCAGTGGCTCATACAGCTAGAAAGGATTCTGATGAAGCACATAGAATTAAGAGTGCTGCAGGAACAAAGGCCTCAAGGACTGAAATCGCACGCCTCATGAGGCCTTTGGTTTGGTTCCCTGTCTCTTTACTTAGCTCTGCTTGCCTTCATTCTGCAGAGAGGCACTCCCAATGGGTTGCCAATAGTTCCAGATACAAATTTTTGCAGCTTAGCAGTTCCCAACAGAAACTAAAATGTTCTTCCTTAATGTTTATATACCAGTTTCAGGAAAGGACTTTGATTGATCTGCCTGGTTTTTATACCTATCGATGAATAAATAGTTGTATCCAAGGAAACAGATTAACTGACCATACCAGGCTTACACCGGAGGTTGAGGCAGTATGGCTGACAGTCCTAATGCAACCACATGGAATGGAAAAGGAAGAGATGGAAAAAAACAACTCATGCTCATTACAGTAGTCTTGTCCATTTAATCACATTGGTAACAATCCACTTTAACATGATCTCTACAACTTACCCTTTAAGAATAATCCTCCACCGTTAAAAAAAAAAAAAAAGAGACTAATCCTCAAATGTAGCCTTAGGTATACACAAGGATTTACCAAGGTATATGTAAGCCCAGATAGTTCCAACAGAGGTCATTTTGAGATACGTAATTCATATAAATATTCTGTGTAAAACTGACCCTCCTGATACCACACCAGAGTAAAAGCATTATGCTTGTCCCCTGCCCACTTCCCTCTCACTGTAGTCCTCTCTCCCACTTGACAACAGAAGAGCATACTTCCCATCAAAGCACACCTTGGGTCTTTTTTTTTTTTTCCTTTTTATGGCCACACCTGCAACATATGGAAGTTCCAGGGCTAGGGGTTGAATTGGAGCTGCCGCTGCAGGCCTACGGCACGGTCACAGTAACACAGAATCCAAGCCCGCATCTGTGGCCTATGATGCAGCTTGCGGCAATGCCAGATCCTTAACCCACTGAGCAAGGCCAGGGATAGAACCCACATCCTCCAGACACTATGTAGGGTTCTTCTTTTTTTTGCCTTTTTGTCATTTTAGGGCCACACCCGCAGCATATGGAGGTTTCCAGGCTAGGGGTCTAATCGGAGCTGTAGCCACTGGCCTACACCACAGCCACAGCAGCGCAGGATCTGAGCCGCGTCTGCGACCTACACCACAGCTCACGGCAACGCCAGATCCTTAACCCACTAAGCAAGGCCAGGGATCGAACCCGCAACTTCATGGTTCCTAGTTGGATTCGTTAACCACTGCACCACCACGGGAACTCCTATGTAGGGTTCTTAAGCCTCTGAGCCACAACGGGAACTCCTACCCTGAACCTTATGATGGCACACTGCCTTGAGGTATAAAAATCTCTGATATGTCAAAGAAAGGGGTAATTCAAAATATTAGACTTAGGAAAATCCCCTTTAATCAAGGGTCCAAAAACATGTTCTGTCATATCCTGTTCAAAAGATCCATTCCTAGTAAAATTTTACTTTTTTTGCTTAAAAAATTTGCAAATACTTATATTTATGCTGTTTCAACCAACTGTATGCCAATAATTATAATCACGACTCAATCCAGAAATCACAGAAAATTTTTGTCTTTTAATTTTAATGAATAATATGACCAGTAGATTTTCAAGCATAAAAACATATTACATTAGAATAAAATTCATTTGGAGATGGGAACTGAAATAAAAATTCAAAGAGAAAAAGAAACAATGTAAAAGTTATAATGGTTAGTGAAGGGTTCATTCATGGCTTTTTAAAGTGAAGGATACTTTAAATTCTATGGCATTTACATTCTGTTAGATATATTTTAAAATTGATGTAACAGTTTTATTTAAATATGTCAATATTTACAAACTGGAAATGATATCTCTTGCAACTATTTAAACTTATGATAGAGAACTTAAATGTCAACCTAAAACATGCGCAGGGTAGGGATTTAAAAAACAAATTCTTTTAGGGGTTATGCAACCAGAGTTTGAAGAACACTGCTATAGAGCATTCTTCATTTTTAAAATAAATTTCGTTTTAAAAACCATTCAACAAATACTTAATTCCTACATCCCAGTCACTGTGCTAGGCATTATACAAAGAACAGTGAATAAGACACAATCTGCCAACAGGGAGCTTATTCTAGAGAATAAAATACCTCATAATGAGACATTTTTTACTCAGTTAAATGTGCCTAGGCCCATTTGTTCACTGTCAACAGAGTATGACACCTAAAATTATGTGTTTATTTCTTTAAGAAATAGCCTGAGGCCAAATTCTATAGCATGAAGTATTTCTGTTTGACAAGCTGGGACAGATTTCTGAAACCTGTGGCGAGAAGAAAGACCACTTATTACCAATTAATGCACCAAGAGGTTGCTGCAAGTCTTCATCTTACAAGTGGGGAAAGAGGGCCACTATACCATAGGAAGCTATTCTGTACAAAGGGGGTGGGGGGTGTCGGTCAATGTCTACTGTGTGAGAAGCCCTAAGACTACAAGAAAGCAACTTCATATCTCTCCATGTTAGTTTCCTATAGTTACAAATTACCACAGATTTAGTGGATTAAAACAACAGAAATACAGTCTCACAGTTTTGGACGCCAGAAATCTAAAATCAAGGTATGGGCCCAGCCAGAAGCCCTATGGAGACTCTAGGGGAGAACCCATTCTAAGGGACTGCTGGGCACTGCACGGCTTGTGGACTTATCACCACAATCTTTGCCTTTGTCTTCAAACCACCTTCTTTTCTGTGTGTCTGTGTCTTTTCCTCTTTTGTCTCCTAGAAGGACACTGGTCAGTGGATTTAAGGCCCGTCCGGATAATCTAGGATTATCTCTTCACATCAAGATCCTTATTTTAATCACATCTACAAAGACCCTTTTCCCAAACAAGATAATATTCACAGGTTCCAGGGATTTGATATGAGTATCTTTTGTCCTGCCATTTCTCTTTCTATGGAGATGGCTGGAGTGGCGTGAAGCAGTTAGGTGGAATTTAATTTCTTCTTGTCACTTCTGATTGTTTTCATGATGAAATATTATTTGTAGCTTAAATGCAAAAATTTTTGAATTGTTTACTTAAAATAGTAGGCTTTTCAGAGTTCCTGTTGTGGCGCAGTGGAAACGAATTCAACTAAGGACCATGAGGTTGCATGTTCAATCCCCTGGCCTAGCTCAGTGGGTTGGGGATCCAGTGTTGCCATAAACTGTGGCGTAGGTCGCAGACA
>PVHT020000066.1:12787122-12891721 GCA_004024745.2 Catagonus wagneri | reverse complement strand
GCACCCACACAAATAAGGGGCATATACTTAATTTAGTATGTAACATATTTATTTTTGAAAAACACATTCTTTGAATAAATATGTTTAATTTATCACTGTTGTATATCTTGTTCAGTTTCAAATTATTTTCATCAGCACACCAAGACATTTCCAGGTAGCTGTACGCACACCTACTGTAACTGCTGTCTAGTGTTACAGAGCCGTTCTCCAGTTAGTGCACCTATCTGGAGTTAAGTCCACCTTCCTGGTACCACAAAGAGTTCTACAACAGACGTATTTGTACAATGTCGCCCTGTGGACAGGAGTGTGAGTTTTTCTGGGTAAATGCCCAGAAATATCTCTACTTACACATTAGTTATTTGGGTGCTTTCATGAATCACCTGTTAGTTTACTGGGCTCCTTTAACTATTAGGTTCCCTATCATTTTCTTGTTGACCTGCGTAATCCACATATCAATTCTTGTTGCTAGCATACTTTCACTCAGTCTATTAACTGTTAACTTGGTCTATAGTATCCTTTTTAGAACAGAATTTCTCTCTCTCTCTCTCTCTTTTTAACAGCTGCATTTGCAGCATATGAAAGTTCCCAGACTAGGGGTCATATTGGAGCTGCAGATAAGGCCTACAACACAGCCTCAGCAACACCAGATTCAAGCCTCATCTGCGACCTATGCCACAGCTTGCAGCAATGCCAGATCCTCAACCCACAAAGTGACGCCAGGGACTGAACTTGCCTCCTCACAGACACTATGTCAGGTTCTTAACCTGTGGAGCCACCACGGGAACTGTTAGAAAAGAAATTTCTTAATTTTAATGTATCAAAGTCAATGATTTCTTTATGGTTTATGTTCCTGGGGTCTTGTTTAAGAATACTTAACCCATATAAGGTCATGCAGACAGTCTCTTCAACTAGCTTTATGTAAAAGTTTATCTTCTCTTAGGTATATACTCCAAAGAACCAAGGGCTTAAACAGATACTTATAAACAAGTGTTCATAGCAGCACTATTCACAATAACCAAAACATGGAAACAACCCATGTCCATCAACAGATGAATGGATAAAAGAAATGTGGTATATACACAAACTATGGAATATTATTATTCAGCCTTAAAAATTAATGAAGATCTGATACATGCCACAATATCAAGGAATCTTGAAAACACTATGCATAGTAAAACAAACCAGACATAAAAGGAAGATATAATATGATTTCATTTACATGAAATATCTAAGGTAGGCAATCTCTTTGGGATAGACAGTAGATTAGAGATTACCAGGGTCTAAGGGGAAGCGAAAATGGTAAATTACTGCTTATTGGGTACAGTTTCCATTTTGAGTCATGAAAAGATTAAGAAATAGATAGTGGTGGAGCTCCTGCTGTGGAGCAGTGGGTTAAGGATTCAGTGCTGTCTCTGCAGCAGCTCGGGTTGCTGTGGAAGTACAGGTTCAATCCCTGGCCTGGCTTTGGTGGGCTATGGATCTGGCATGGATCTGGCATTGCTGTAGCTGTGGCATAGGTTGCAACTGTGGCTCAGATTAGATCCCTGGCCTGGGAATTTCCATCTGTTGCAGGTGGCAAAAAAAAAAAAAAAAAAAAAAATAGTAGTGACAGTTGCACAACATTCTGAATATCCTTAATGCCAATGAGTTGTATACCTCAAAAATATTAAAATGCGGAATTTTGTATTGTGTATATATATTTTACTACACCAAAAAAAGCTTATTTGAACCCCGAGTTGCTTGTAATTTATAAATTTTTGACTTTGTTAGTGGAAAACGTATTTTTGTTCGTATAAGTTTTAAGCAGCATTCTAATAAAAATAATTAAATGAGAAAGCATGGTTACCAGGAAGTACTTTACCACCTAAACCTTAGCAACAGACATAATCTCTTTTTACTGACTTGTCGAAGTTAGATGGCTTAGATAACTCAATTCTTATGAATTTAAAATGTTATGAATGATTTAGGGAGTGAAAGAAAAAAACTAACACTTTATACAACTCTATCAATGTATCACTTTTCTAACTAATCCACATATGAGTTTCTCCATAAAAAGAATGCAAATATTAACACTGGCAAGATCAAGTCATCTCCTGAAGATCTATTAACCTGATGAAAAAGTAAAATGACACAGCTATCTGCAGTTAGAGGATAATGCTGCATCCTATGTCCCTCCCAGTTCCCCAAAGAGTAAACTCATATTCTCTTAAAAGTCAAATGTTTGGATCTAGAGTGGAGTTCTGTATGTTGTTAATTTTAACATGAGGCTGTTAAAATCATCTGATTAGTCACACTGTAATTAAGCACCAGAATTCCCACACATGCTAGAAGTTATACATGCTAGAAGTTATACATGCAGATTCCCTGACTTTATCTGATTTAAAGACTGGTTGTTATTAATCCTAAAGGATCAATACAAACATCATTCCTCAGGAAATGAATAAGATTCACCATTCTATCTCCGAGGAAAACATAGCTTTTGGCTCGGACACAAGACTAGTTTGTTTTTTGAACATTCCTGTACTTCACTAAATAAAAATCTGCCCACAGGTAAGGGAACTAAATGAAATCTACCTCATTAAGGTCATGTGACAGAGCAGAAACTACCCGAATCATCAATCTCCTCAGTTTTCCAGTTAATTTCCCCAATAAGTCATACCAGGGTTAAATAAATAAAACAGAGCTATTTGGAAGACTTGATATCTAGTTTTTATATATTGCTGTCCTACATCTAGTGAACTATCAAGGACTCTGACCAACTTTTCCAATACTAATAATAGATTTAGAGTGATAACACAGTTAGTGCTCCTTTTGATCAACAGCATCTATTTCATGGGGCAAGGGCACAGGTTATGTCTTTGACAAAACAAATTAGTTTACACAGAAGTGAACCTATAATCTTAGCCTTATTTATGCTCAAAATTGAAAAGCCTAGGCTTTAAAAATTTTAGTAAAATTCAAAGAATCTAAACAAGATGAAATAAAGGTGAGTCTTTTTAAATTTTCAGCCTCGAGTTCCCAAGGAAATATTTCTGATAATAAGTTGGGTCTTGTTCTTAGACCACTTTGGGGAGAGTAAGATTATAAGTTCCTTTAGGGCAAAGACCCTAATTTATAGGGCAAGGACTCCAACTTTTATATGTAATTAGTACACATTAAACCCATTTTCACAGAACCTACTATTTATAGTTTATCATACCTACTTTTATTTTGTTCATTACCTCTCAAGTGACCCTATGAAATTTAGAAACTTAAAGCCCTAAAGAAAAGCAAACACTGTTTAAAAACTACCATTTTTAGCCTCTCATCTCCCCTATAACTGGCACAAAGCCACACTTTTTACAAGGTATATGTATTCAGCTCAAATCAGCAAAAATTTTGGGAGCATACTCTATGTTAAGCATACTGTTAGTGCTAGAGGAGATTAACAGAAATCTTCTTTTCTTCAAGAAATCTGTATGAAAAGTCAAACTTGGTATGTAAAATTTAAAGAAAAAGAATACAAAAGCAGTATATAATCCAGTGCTAAAATGAGTTAAAAGTGCCAAATTAATGAGATATTTGATAATTTAGAAAATTTATAAGTGTCTTGGAGATTATACTGCTTTTGTGAATTTTTGCTGCTTATAAAGTCAGAGGAGTCCTTTAAGGACATCTACTCTGCAATGTTAATAGGAATGAAAATAAAAGTAATTTTTTTCACAATGCATAGGATTTTTTAAAACTGTCATAAAGAACTCTGACATATTTCCTTCTAACAACTTCTTGTATTCCAACTCATATTTCCATTCTCCCTCTACCCATCTTCATCTTCATGATTTGTGGCTGTCTTGTCTCCACTTAACAGATTTTCTTTCCTTTTTCTTTGGTGGAGTACACAACAGCAGTTTTGGTATAATTAAGAATGCCCAGATTGTGTGAAAAGAGGTTTAAATGAAATCAAATATTCTCATATTTTTTGATAAAAAAACAAAATTATCTAATCTATCCTCCATGATGTAAATAAATATATATAAGCACAAAAGAGTGTTTTAAAATTTTAAGGCCTGTCTGAATACAACTATATATATAGCAGTTATATAAAATAGTTGCCCATAACTGAAAGACTATATGCTATACATGTATCACTGATTTAAATTTTGTTGAATGTACAAAAGAACTGAATTAATTCTATGGATCATTTTATACCATTCATTCACATGGTGCCATATGCAATATTTTTTAAGAATAAAAAATAGAAGTGACAAAAGTTTATTAACAAAGTTATGAAAGCATTTTTAGTAAATATAGTTACATGTAAAGCTTCCTTACCCTAGTAATAGATGCATTATACTTTATATTGTTTCAGTCAAAAGATGAAATAACTAGACCTATTTTTTTAAAAGCAGATTTTCCTGGCTTTTTGTTATAAACACTGTGAAGCAAAGTATATTTTTATAGGTCTTGAGTTCATGCACAATATGGTTCTGGGATCATAGCCCAATAAGAAAAACATTTCAGTTCACTGGGGAATAATATTTAATAGAAAAAGAAAAAAAATTGGGGATAGAGAGAGACAGTGAAGAAGGAAAAAAGAATAAACAAAAAAGATGATAGAATGCAAAGAATGTAAAAGATTTATGAGAAATTTTAAAAAATATATTCAAGGTGAAAATATTAACACAGTGTATGATATTTATAGTAAAAACTTATTTGGTTTGCCAAAAAAAATTCTCAAAAACTAATGCAGTCAGCATCACATGTTAAGTACATTACACAACATACAGAATTAAAGCCACACATCTTATTTGGCTGCTTCTGAAAAACGATTCATTTTTCTCTCAATCTGAAAGCAGTCTTAACTGGTCAACTTTATAAAAATATCGTATTTAGGGAAATTTATTGCAGAAATTCAAACACTCTATAACTCTACATCAATAATTTGTTAATGTGATAGTCTCAATTCTAGATCTTTTAGAAAAGAACTACTAGGTCTGAACAGTGTAGGTATACATGTACCAGAAAATAGCAGGTGAATCAAGAAAGCTCTGTAATTTGATATAGATAAAGCTATAAAACACTGATATCACCAAAGAAAGAACCTAGTGCAAAATATTAACTAAACGGTTGGGTTTTAAAGACACTGAATTCTGTATATATCTTAAAATCTCCCAATAATACATTAAAATCCTTGGATCCTCATTTAAAATGAGAAACCCATTTCCAAGCATATGTGCACGAGTACCTTAGCCTCTTCATGCCTGCTTGCCTGTCCCACAGTCAGAGAAGGCAGGATATTTGGTTAGGCATATGTTTATGAATAAAGACAGGAGAATTCCAACTTTAAAACCAAATATTTTCCTTGTTTAATTCTGGTATCTTATTGGTCCATATGTTGCCTCCTCCTCACAGTATGGTCCCCTCCTCACAGTATGTTACCAAAAAACTCCTAGATTTTGACTTTCTTTTAAAGCATAAGGATAACATCAAGCAGACTTAAGGAGTGGAAATACTGTATGAAAAAGAAGAGAAAAACTGATAATGATCTAAATACACACATTGACACACTTGCTGAAGACATTCGGTGCTCCATAAATGCTTACTGAAATACTGTCTTGTGACATTTGTTGTAATAAATTCATTTCTTCTCTAATTTAAGAATCTTCATAAGTTAACCACAACCAGTTGTTCAGTATAATTTAATAGAAAACATCTGGTGGCACTTTTAAATGCTTAAAGAGGGCATTTCACAATCCACTGCATCAGGAGAAAACAGAGCTAATACAAAGAAGCAGAGATGAACAGCAGGAGAGTCCTGAATACACGATTTGATTATACGGATTTGATCTTACCTGAGACTAGCCCCAATCCTAGATTTTCCACGGAGAGTTCAGAGAGTCATTTTTTCTTTTTTGGCTTAAGTTAGCTGGATTTCAGTTACCACACTTTGCAACCCAAAGAACACTACTATAAAGTACCTGTCCAGTACAAATAAAAATCTTGTTTCTGCCTCTATATATTCATATGTAATATCAGATTTCCATCGGTATCCTATTTTAGTAATTGACATGACTGTATCAGGAAAAGCAGCAGCGAGTTTGAAATACAACCTCAATCCCACTTAGAGACTCAAAATATAAATTAAAGATTCTGAGGGAGTTCCCATTGTGGCTCAGTGAAAATTAATCCAACTAGGATTCATGAGGATGAGGATTTGATCCATGAGGATGAGGGTTTGATCCCTGGCCTCGCTCAGTGGGTTAAGGATCCAGCGTTGCCATGAGCTGTGTTTGTAGGTCACAGATGTGGCTCAGAACTAGAGTTGCTGTGGCTGTGACTATGGCTGTAGCTGGCTGCTGTAGCTCCGATTTGACTCCAAGCCTAGGAAATTCCGTATGTCGTAGTTGTGACCCTAAAAAAAGAAAGAAAGAAAAAAAAGATTCTAAGATGTTCTCCAGTAAAGAAATCTCTATTCACTCAGTTGAAGTCACAATTTACAAATCATATTTACTCTTATGTCTTTTAGAACTACTATTGGTAGAGAACAGTCTAGGAAGTGCTACTTAAAATCATGCCTGTGATTTCTTAGATTTAGCATCTGCAGAAAAATTCAAAAAGCACTCAACTGCTTTCTAACATTGTTAAAATATATCACAGAACTCAAATTTAAATGTAAAAGTAGTAATCTTCTAAACTGAAACTAACTTACCTGCATTGAAATAAGAATGAAATCAATTAGGCTCCCAATTCCACAAAACCCTACAGTGCAAAACTTTAACAAACCTAGAAAAGAAGGTAAAGTCATTTGCAATCTGGAAAGTCTTATAGATATTAATAAACTTCTCTGTTTCCCAATATATACACCACAAACTCTTTATAGCAAGAATATAAAATTGGAGTTCGCGTCATTGCTCAGTGGTTAACGAATCCGACTAGGAACCATGAGGTTGCGGGTTCAATCCTTGACCTTGCTCAGTGGGTTAACGATCCGGCGTTGCGGTGAACTGTGGTGTAGGTCACAGACGTGGCTCAGATCCTGCACTGCTGTGGCTGTGGCGTATGTCGGCGGCTACAATTCCGATTAGACCCCTAGCCTGGGAACCTCCACATCCCACGGGTGCAGCCCTAAAACGACAAAAAGGCAAAAATAAATAAATAAATAAAATTAACACTTAAAAAAAACCAAATATTCACCTAAAAACATGAAAAAAGTTAAAAGGGCTACACAGAAAAGCCACCAAAAATGTATTATTCACTTAATGAATAATAGGAACTAAAACAAAAACTCAGAGTAATTTTACAAAACATCTTAAGAGAAAAGGCCTAAGAAAATAAATCTTTAAGAGTTCCCGTCGTGGCTCAGTGGTTAATGAATCCAACTAGGAACGATGAGGTTACGGGTTCGATTCCTGACCTTGCTAAGTGGGTTAAGGATTCGGTGTTGCCGTGAGCTGTGGTGTAGGTCACAGACAAGGCTTGGATCCAGCGTTGCTGTGGCTGTGGCTGTGGCGAAGGCTGGCAGCTACAGCTCCAATTAGACCCCTAGTCTGGGAACTTGCATATGCCGCGGGTGCGGCCCTAGAAAAAGGCAAAAAAAAAGAAAAGAAAAGAAAAGAAATCTTTAAATCTCAGTATATCTGAGTTACAGAACATCTTTTAGTCCTAAAATTCTTACTTATTTATTTAGACTTAATACATTATAGATTCAAATTTCAATATTCATTTACAACAGAAAGCTCAAATAAAAAAAGTTCAAATAAATAAAGGTACAGAAAAAATAATTAGGGGGAAATTGATCTTGGAGTTAAATTGCAAAATTCTATTAGGAACCCAATTATCTTGGGTTTATCCTGTACTTTTTTCCAAAGCATCTTATGTTTATTATCAGCTCTGTAGTCAAAATCAACGATTCTGTGAACTATATACACCTCTGTCCTTGGTTCCAACCTTAGAGCTAAGGTACAAAAATAGATAACAGAGCATAGAATCTAGGACATATACGATGATAAAACACAAAAACATGATGATGAAATTAGAAGAGGCAGATTGGGGGTGGGGGTGGGATGAGTAATCTCTCTTCCATATTTAAACTTGAGCTGCTTTCCAGACATCCCATTTGAGATGTAAAAATGGTATGAAACAGGACTCTTCGTGAAAGGGTAGTCCTAAGCATCAACTACAAATAGATGCTAGCTAAAACTGAAAGACGGGATGAGATCACGTCTTGCACACATCTAAAGATACACAAATAAGTTCTGAAATATGTAGGTATATTAGATGGTTCCCCACCCTTATTAGTATCAGATGTATAGTAGAACAATGCTGTAAGTACTGGGATAACACATGTTGGAAATAATTTTAAAAGTGTTCCTCAGAACACTTATAACCTACCTAATATTTTATATTTGTTTATTATGTGCTTCATGGAAGCCCTGTTAGGGAAGGGTCTTTCATCTGACTTATTTACTTCTGTGTCCTTAGTACCTACAATATTGTCTGTCACATGGTAGATGCTCAGTATTTGTTGAATGAATAAATGTTTTCTCAGCTTTTCTGTTTCCTAAAGACCCTTAATCTTTTCCTTGATCTTATATAACAACTCCTTTAGTTATTTTTTCACTCACTGCATTTTAGTACAGCTGCCCAAGGAGCTTTATCCACTTAGTATTATATGTGTATTACATATGTATTATATCCATTCACTCACCCATTTTCAGAAATGTATCCCTCTTCAAAGAACATTCTGAAAATGTTTCCCTTCCTTCAGTTTGTTTATAAAAAGAATATTAAGAATGGTCCCCCCAAATTTTGTCTTTAATTAACTGCTACTTTATGAAGAAAATGCAACCATATCAGAGCCTTTGTCCTTGTCATATCCTCTGCCAAAGATATTCTTCCTGAAGTTCTTCTAACCTCAGGCTACTTCTTCAGCCCCAGCACTCCATAACATCTCCTCAATTTATTCCCTTCGTGGAGGTGATTAGAAATCATTTGTTGGTTTGTTAATTCATTCTCTATCTTCCTATGTCATGTAAATTCCTAAAAGTAGGGTTCTTACCTCAATTCCTTGAATAGTATGTTTCCTTGAATAGTATGTGAAACAGAGTTTGATAAATTCTTATTTTACAACTACCAAAAAACTAGAAACAGTCTAAATGTCTAACAAGGAAAAATTGCCTCAAGAAATTGAGGTACATCTAACAATAGGAGAAAATACCATGCAAGTTTTTATTTATTTTATTTTATTTGCTTTTTTAGGGCTGCATCTGAGGCATATGGAAGTTCCCAGGCTAGGGGTCGAGTCAGAGCTGCAGCTGCTGGCCTACACCGCAGTCATAGCAAAGCCATATCCAAGCCGCATCTGCAACCTACACCACAGCTCACAGCAATGCCAGATCCTTAACCCACTGAGCAAGGTCAGGGATAGAACCTGCATCCTCATGGATCCTAGTCAGGTTCCTTACTGCTGAGCCACGACAGGAACTCCCTCATGCAGCTATTTGAAAGCAATGAATAGAAGTCTATTTATTGGCAAAGTAATGTAATAACACTCAAAACAGAGGAAGATAAGAGTCCATTAAAAACCTAGACATTGTGCTGCCCTTCTGTAAGGGTGCTTCAGAAGAAGAAACATGAGAGGTTCAGATAAACTATTAGATAAGAGAATGATACATGTGTTTGGAACTTTAGTAAATGTTACCTTCTCCCAGAGTAACACATTTAAGAAACTAAAAACAGATCCAGATGATATTTAAGTTTTTAAGGAATATGCAAACTAATCTATGACAGAAAGCAGGTAAGAGCAGGACAAGGAGGGCCAAAAGGCAGGGATTAAAAACAGGCATGAGGAAACTTAGGGGAGTGACAGATATGGTCATTTCCTTGATTATGATGATTGTTTCATAGGTGTATATGTCTAACTTATCAAACTACATTTTAAATATGTTCATGTTAATATATGTTATTTGTACCTCAATAAAGCTGTTTTTAAAAAATAAGGAACTAAGTTGACTGTTTAAAAAAAAACTTGAAAGTTTAAAATCACTAGTGATTTATATCCTATCTCACCTGTGATATTAACTAAGACCCATCCATTTGTACAAATTTAAGACAAAGGATGACTTTACTAATGAAGATCCTGATAATGCTATCTTCAGCTAGTTTTAGTTTTTCAAATATAAAAATAATTTATGAAAAGAAGATAGGGAGGACACCAAGGATTAAAAGAGAAGAAACAAAGTAAAACTCCAACTAGTACATGGCTCATGACAAACATATGATAAATGTTATCCCAGCTGCTATTTGTGCTATACTATTATAATTCTACCATATTACAATTATTATTATAATTGAGAAATTTAGACAGCATAAGTTCACACTATTTATAGTAGCATCATCTAACCTAGTCTTGTCTCTTGCAAATTCCTCTGCCCATGTTATAGCCAAACTACCCAAAGTCTTCTTCCAAAGTGCTGTGGGAGAGCACTCCCTCATCCGTCACTGCATTTATATGTGCTATGCTGTTCTCTTCCTTGCCTCCTCCTTTGCCCCCCAATATTCCCAATCATCTAGCTAATCCTTAATTGTCTTATAAAACTTCTGAAAAGTCTTCTCTAATGCTCCCGGGATGAATTTAATGACATTCCTAGATGCTCCCCAGCAACTTGCCCTTAATTTTCAGCAGGGCACACATCCCATGGTAGGACTTATTGTATATTTATTTGTCTGTCTTCCTCTATCCTTCCGTGAGCAATCTCAAGTTCAGGGCTGCATCATTCCTGTGCCTGATCAATATGACTGCTGAGGGAACAAACTATATCAATAGTAAATTACCTTACTTGCAAACAAACACTGATCAACTTGGGCAACACAAAGTAGCATACAGTCTAAACAGCATTTATTAAAAGAAGTGCAAACTATTATTCTCACAGATTTCATTACTTTGCACACGGACGGGAACTCCAACACTTTAAAGAAGTAACTTAAACTTTACTTTTAAAGTACATAAATTCAATAAAAAGATTTAATTGAGTATAAAATTTAAAAAAGATTAATTTTTGGTATTTAAAAATCTGTGGGGGTATTTTTATTTTTTTACAGGTTGAGTCTTGAAAATACCCTTCCATTTGAATAGCTATCTAAGAGAATGCAGAATATTTCATACTGAAGTTGCTGGTTTGGAGTTCCCGCCATGGCTCAGCAGTTAACAAACCCGACTAGCATCCATGAGGACACGGTCCCGGGTTTGATCCCTGGCCTCACTCAGTGGGTTAAGGAACTGGTGTTGCCATAAACTGTGGTTGTAGGTTGCAAGCACAGCTCAGATCTCACTTTGCTGTGGCTGTGACATAAGCCGCTAGCTGCAGCTGCAATTCAACCCCTAGCCTGGGAACCTCCATATGCAGCTGGTGCGGCCATTAAAAAAAAAAAAATCCATTAAGTTGCTGGTTTGCCATATCACAAGTGTTCTGTAATGATCTGGTAATTAGTTACCATGATTCTTTTTGTGTTTGTACCTACAAATGAGAGATTTCAAATCTCAGAAAAGTTTAACCTAAAAATTCATTTATTTGTCCTACAATCTGGGGATATTATATACCATTTCAAACCACTGGTAGCCTTAAATTTAAAAAGAAAAAAAGGAATAATATAACTGAAGATTTTTTTTTTGACCCCACTCAGGGCATGTGGAAGTTCTCAGGCTAGGAATCAAACCCATGCCACAGCAGTGAACTGAGCCACCGCAGTGACAATGCCACAGGATAATTCCAAAGATAATCAAAGATTTTTAAGTTTTGGGCTTAAAAACATCCAACACTTTATTACTCTCATAAAAAGAAAATATTTACATTTAAAAGTAATAGCACTATGAAAAGAGTATGTCTTCCATTAATTACTCCAAAAGAGCCATTATCTTTGAAAATCCATAATCTCTTAATGCTACAGATGGATAAAACAAAATGTTTTATTGCGTATTTAAAAAAATCATGTTAAAAAAATCATGTTAACATAGTTAAAAACACAAAAAATATTAGAAAAATAAGACTTCATAATGAAAAACAGCTTCCAGCTAAAGCAGCACTGGTATATTGAGAATAAATCAAAGGATATAAAGCTATATATTAGTTGTAGGCTAAAAAGAAATTTGAAGTATCTAGAGAGAAAATTTTTCTTAAAGGAATGTTTAGATCTTATCAAATTTAATGTAATCTTACCCTCTCAACACATTTCCCTTATTTAATCCTGCAGTATAATTTATATAATGAAGTATCACATTCAACAATACTTAAAAAGAGCAAGTTTCATATCTACATGATTTACGTTACTCATTTGGTTCTTATAAAATTCCAATGATCATAAACACTATTGAGGAACTATTTTAAAAAGCAATCTAAAAACGCTACTACTGCTTTTCATAACCATAAAAATAATATCATAAGAAAAACAGAATTTTAGTTTCTACCTATAACTACTTTCATACGAGTCAACATTGCATTAGCCAGCTAAGAATTTTTTTAAATGACAATAATTCTTTTAATTGAATACCAGAATTCCTTAACCTTGGATTCTTAGTAAAAATTTAAGCTCAGCTAAAAACATTTACATTTTTTGGAGTTCCCGTTGTGGCACAGTGGAAACAAATCCAACTAGGAACCATGAGGTTGTGGGTTCGATCCCGGCCTCGCTCTGTGGGTTAAGGATCCGGTGTTGCAGTGAGCTGTGGTGTAGGTTGCAGATGCAGCTCGGATCTGGTCTTGCTGTAGCTCTGGTGTAGGCTGGCAGCTACAACTCCGATTAGACCCCTAGCCTGGGAACCTCCATATGCCGCGGGTACAGCCATAAAAGGACCAAAAAAAAAAAAAAGACAAAAAAAAATTAAATTTTCTAAGTTTACAAACTTGTAATTTTACAGATTAGATAAGTTGATAAAACATCAAAAGCCTCAACCTTAAGATGGCTTAAATGCAAGTAAGATAGGCATAAAAATATTTATTTATTTATGTATTATTATTATTTTTTTTTGCCTTATCTAGGGCCGCACCCGTGGCATATGGAGTTTCCCAGGCTAGGGGTCTAATAGGAGCTGGAGCTGCCGGCCTTCGCCACAGCCACAGCAACGCGGGATCCGAGCCGCGTCTGCAACCTACACCACAGCTCACGGTAACGCCAGATCCTTAACCCACTGAGTAGGGCCAAGGATCGAACCCGTAACCTCATGGTTCCTAGTCGGATTTGTTAAGCACTGAGCCACGACGGGAACTCCGGCATAAAAATATTTAAATGCTTAAAGAAATAATAGAACTTTCAGTTAAAGATAATGAATTTGGGAGCTCCTACTGTGGGTCAGTGGTAATGAACCAGACTAATATCCATGAGAATGCAGGTAAGATTTCTGGCCTCGCTTAGTGCGTTAGAGGATCCGTTGTTGCCGTGAGCTGTGGCTCAGATCCTGCGTTGTTGTGGCTGTGGTATAGGCCAGCGGCTATAGGTCTGATTTGACCCCTAGCCTAGGAATTTCCATATGCCATGAGGGCAGCCCTAAAAAGACTAAAAAAAAAAACCCCCACAGATAATGAATCTGACATGGCCACTTAACTCCTCTCACTCTAAGACGCCATTAAAAGATAGTTTCTCATGTGATCATCTGTCCGTCTGCTCATCCATCCATCAACTAAAAAAAACAATTAGACTAAAAGACTCTTATTATGTCTTCCCAGAGGCCTTCTGTACATATTATCTGTTTTTCAGGTGTATTACAGAGAAGCATGATCGCTATATAACAAATGGCATGAGAATGCAGTTACACTATCATTCAGGACAGGATACTGCATCAGTCTCTTTTTAGTTTCCTCTGCCACCAGGTTTCCTCCATTTTAGGCCATTTCTCACAATTTCAGCAGTACCATCTGACCATGACACTCCTTGGCTTAAAAACCTTTACGGCTTCTGATGTTTAAAGGGAAAGTCCAAACTCCATAACAAGACACTCAAAGCTTTCTATAATCTGACCACAGGCTACCTCTGGAATCACTTTTTCACCTCCTGCCATCTTTCTTCCTACACCATAGGCTAAATTATCCCCCATTGTCTCAACACACACATGCTCTTTCACACCTTGTGCCTTTGCACATGCTGTTCCCTCTAATGCCCTAAGTCGCTATGATCTGCCATCCTTTAAAAGCTAATTCAAAGGTTACCTCATCTAAGAAGTCTTCCCTCACATCCTAAGGCTGACTAAATAAATCCTTTTGCTCTCACAGCACTTAACTATGGTTCTGTAAGAGTGCTATATCATAAACTGGCCCACCGATGCATTTATTTCTTATTTATTTTCTTCTAACTATTATGAACTGAGATCTCCATCGTAATTTCCAGAGCACTTTGTTACTCAAAAGGTAGTAAACATTGAACAAATGCTTGCTAACTGAAAAAAAAAAAAAAACTATCATGTATATAGTATTTTATTTTTATTTTTAATTTTTTTTTTGCTTTTTAGGGCCGCACCCGTGGCATATGGAGGTTCCCAGGCTAGGGGTCGAATCGGAGCTACAGCTGCCAGCCTATGCCACAGCCACAGCAACGCCAGATCTGAGCTGCATCTGCAACCTACACCACAGCCCACAGCAATGCTGGATCGTTAACCCACTGAGCAAGGCCAGGGATCGAACCCACAACCTCATGGTTCCTAGTCAGATTTGTTAACCACTGCGCCACGATGGGAACTCCTGTATATAGTATTTTAAACTTTTTGTCTTTTTGTCTTTTTTAGGACCACACCCACGGCATACGGAGGTTCCCAGGTCAGGGGTCGAATCAGAGCTGCAGCTGCTGGCCTGTGTCGCAGCCCCAACAACACGGGATCTCAGCCGCATCTGTGACCTACACCACAGCTACAGCAGAGTTCACGGCAAGGCAAGATCCTTAACCCACTGAGAGAGGCCAGGGATCGAATCCACAATTTCATGGTTCCTAGTCAGATTCATTAACCACTGAGCCACGACAGGAACTCCCTTCTATTTATGACCTTATAACACTGAGTTCCAGGTAAGGCTAACAGAAGCATACTTCCCACCAATGCCACCAGTGTAGATTCCTCTTTCATCTCTGGTGGGTAGCAACACAGAAAGAATAAGATTAACTTTGCTAGCTAGAAAGCAAAGCATTCAGAAACTTTAAATTTGTCCAGTTGAAGGGCTTAACTTAGAAGCAAAATACTACAGTAAATAAAGCATGATCTCTTGAGCCAGAATATTTGGGTTCAAATTCAGGTCACTGAGTGTCCTTGGATAAATCTCTTAATCTTGTGACTATTTCCCTATCCATAAAACAAGGATGATAACAACAAATATGTCACAGTATAAAGCAAGGCCTCCAGAGAGTAAATCCCTTAACCTCTCTGGTGACAATTTCCCTACCTGTTAAAGAAGATTTAAGCAGGATGATAAACTCAGAGAGTTTTAAGGCTTAAATAAGGGCAGGCATGTGAATTATTTAACCAAAAGCTATCATCAAATGTAAATCGATTTCATAGACATTAGTAACTATGGTAAATGTAAAGATTACAGCTAGGGGAATTCCCAACATTGCGCAGCAGAAACAAATCCGACCAGTGTCCATGAGGTTGCGGGTTCAATCCCTGGCCTCGTTCAGTGGGTTAAGGATCCAGTGTTGCCATGAGCTGTGGTGTAGGTTGCAGATATAGCTCAGATCCCGTGTTGTTGTGGCTGTGGCAGAGGCCGGCAGCTGCAGCTCTGATTCAACCCATAGCCTGGGAACTTCCATATGCTCCGAGTGCAGCCCTAAAAATAAAGTATGGAGAGGGATCCAGCAGCTGCAGCTCTGATTCAACCCCTCGCCTGGGAACTTCCATATGCTGCAAGTGCAGCCCTAAAAATAAGGTATGGAGAGGGATGCAAGAGTAATAATCAGGCTCCACACCAGCTCATGCTGGTTGCTGTTGTCCCAACCCCAGCTTCTTCTGAAAGTAGTTTTTATTCTCAAGGCAACATTGATAAATGTTCAGGAAGAAGGCAAATATTTTTTGGAGGAGTAGGGAGAGATAGGCATTTATTCATAAAACTTACTAAATGTCCACTGCATGGCCAGCACTAGCAATAACAGCTCAAGTCTATACTATCTCGAGTGGATGTTTTCATAAAAGATGAAAAAACAGGAAAAGTCAATATTTCTTACCCAAATTAACTACAGAGCTAACTGCTCACTCTGTACTTACAAAAGAACGTTGACTATTTGACTCCAGCTACAAGGAACTTGTAACTATTAAAAGTATGCAGAGATTTAATCTATAAGAATAGGTACATTTACCTACAAGTTCCACAAGAATTTTTTTTTTAAATGAAACATACTCACCCAAGGCAGGGTATCCAAGGTAAAATCGATCTGCTCCCAACCATCCAAGAAAAAGAGACAGTGCAACTGCCACTTTGTATGAATAGCCATTTCTGCACAGAATTAGAACCTGAATGTCACATTCGTATATTTCCAACATGTAAACATTTTAGAAAATAAAAGTGTTAATTATTATTATTTGTTAATTGGCTCATTCATCCATTCAGTTAATACTTTCTGGGCAGATACAGAGTGCCAGGTACTATTTTAGGCTATTGGAATATATTAATGAACAAAAGAGACAAACAAAAAGATCCCTGCCCCTAAGTGTTTACAATCTAGTTGCAACAGGCAATAAACACTAACATATTTAAAAAGTAAGTCATATGTTAGAAAGTCATAAATGCTATGGAAAAAGTAAATGGATTAGGGTATATGGGGAATCCAGAATGCCAGGGGTACAGACAAAGGCCATTTAAGTGGGGTGACAAGAGGAAGCTTCACTGAGGTGATATTTGACCAAAGATCTAAAGGAGAGAAGTGACTTAGCTATGCCATGTCTCTGAGGGAAGAGTGTCCCAGACAAAAGAAACTGCTGTTGCAAAGACAGCATACCTGATATGTCTGAGGTCTATTAAGGTGGCCAGTGTAGCAGGAGTGGGGTCAGAGAAGGAAAGAATAGAAGAAGACAAGGTCAGAAAGATGAAAGAGGGCAAAGAGGGCAGATCACGCAGGCCTTCAATATCACTGTAAGTAGAAACCTCTGCGTTTTACTCTTAAGAGATATATGACGCTCCTGCAGAAGTAAGAAGAGGTGTGGTGTGATCTGATTTAGATTTTAAAATAATCACTCTAGCTGCTGTGCTGAAAATAGACTGTAGGAGAGTATTTGTGAACTACTGTCACAATCCCTTATAACAAACCAATCCCAAAGTCAGTGACTTTACAACAAAATGCAATCATTCTCACACCTGTAGATTGCAATTGGCTATGGTTCAGCTGACCTAGGCTGGGGTTGGCTAGGAGGTGCTACTTTAGGCTGAAGTTTGTCTGCAGTTGAATCTAGGCTGAGGATTCCATTCAAATCAGTTCCACTTAAGTTCTTCTAGGGCCCAGGCTGAAGAGGCATTTACTTGGAATGTACTTTTCAGCACATATTACCAAGTATAAGATGAAAGCTCAACCCCACAAGCACATTAAGCCTCTCCTCATTTCATATCTGCTAACATTACACAGGCTAAATCAAATTACATGGTCAAGCCCCAAATCAATGAAGTGGGAAGTATATACTCCCCAGTTAGCAGGGACTGAGAGAAGTAGATCTGATGAACAAATTCACACTATCATAGGGACAAAGGAGTTTGAAGGATGTTGTAGCAATCCAGGTGAAAATTAACAGTGGCTTGGAGTTCCCGTCGTGATGCAGTGTTTAATGAATCCGACTAGGAACCATGAGGTTGCAGGTTCGATCCCTGGCCTTGCTCAGTGGGTTAAGGATCCGGCGTTGCCGTGAGCTGTGCTGTAGGTTGCAGATGCGGCTTGGATCCCATGTTGCTGTGGCTGTGGCGTAGGATGGCAGCTACAGCTCCGATTAGACCCCTAGCCTGGGAACCTCCATATGCTGTGATTAAGCAAAAGACAAAAAAAAATTTTTTTTTTAATAGTGGCTTAACCTAGAGAAATAGCAAAAGAAACAGTGAGAAGTAACCAGATTCTGGATATACTCTGAAGTCCATCCAATTGAATTCCCTGATATATTAGATTTAGGGCGTGAAAAGAGAAAGGAGTAAGGACAATGCTAAAGATTTTATCCTAAGTAACTATAAAAATGAAACTAGCATTAACTGAGTTGGGGAAGGCTGAGTATGAACTAGACCTTGAAAGGATGATCAGGACATCAGTTTGGGACATGTGAGTTGAGATGATTATCAGACATCCAAGTGGAGTTGTCCAAAAGACAGCGAGATTTACAAGTCTGGAGTGAGGGAGACAAGTCTTGGCTGGATATATAAATTAGGGATGTGCAAGAATACAGGAAGCATGTGAAGTCATGAGGTTGCCAAGTGAATAAATAGACAAAAGAAGAGACTCACAGAATGAGCCCTGAGATACTCTAATACTAAGACAGCAAGAAGAGAAGAAACCAGAAAAAAGCCAACAGTGAAGAAGAAGTAAAACCAAAAGAGCATAGTATCTTGGAAGTCAAGTGAAGACAGTATTAAGGAGAACAGAGTGATCAACTATGCCAACTTTGACTAACGAATGATATAAGAATGCCTAAGAATTTACCACTATATTTAACCAAAAGGAGATCTTTAGTGACCTCAGCAGGAGCAACTCTGGTAACATGATAAGGGCAAAAGACAGAATACATGTTTAAGAAAATCTGGAGGGACCACAGCAGTGTCTGTGACTCCACCCCCATCCCACAGAACCCACAAACCTACCGCTCCACCATGTTCCCCCTGTTACTACAGCAATGCCGACAAGCCAGGCAACACCTGGCAGAGAGACCTAGCATCCAGAGGGACCCACCATCCTGGTGTCCCCAGTGGTGATGCCAGCAAGAGTAGCAACACTGGTAGCGTCAAGGCACCAACAACCCCAGAGGAAAAAGCATTGCTGACAAGGGCACTGGCAGAGGTGGTGGAGGATGGAAAGTGCCAAATCTCATATATAGCCAGAGGTAAGTGAAACCAAGCTATAACTTGTGCTCTAGTGCCACCTACTGAAAAATAAAAGAACTCTAACAACCTGTTTAACTGCTAGAATCAAAGTAAATAAGCTATATCTAAGTGAGATATTCACTACTTCATGTGTCAGCAAAGGAACAACTCAAAGCATCATGAAAAACCACAGTAACATAGTATCAGAAAAAGAAAATGACAATTTCCCAGAAACTAAACTTAAAGTGGGACCCAGAAGACTGTGGTCTGTTAGAGAACTCAAAAGAGCTATCAGGAAGAAATTCTACAAGCTACAAGAAAACTCAGAAAGGCAGTTCAATGAACTGAGAAGTACAATTAATGAATAGAAGGAATACTTTATCAAAGAGACTAAAACCAAAAAAGAATCAAACAGAAATTACAGAGCTGAGGAACTCAATAAATGAAATGAAGAATGCATTAGAAAGCATTGGAAGTAGAGTAGACCATGTGGAAGAGAGATTTAGTGAACTCAAAAACAGAAACTGAGAAATGATTCAGATTTTTTTGTTTTTTGGAGGGGGGCATGCCCACAGTAGGTGGAAGTTCCTGGGCCGGGGACAGAACCCATGCCACAGCAGTGGCCCAAGCCACTACAGTGACAATGCTGGATCCTTAACCCATTGCTCCACAAGAGAAAACCCTAAAAAAAAATTTTTTTTAATGAAGAAACTGTAAGAACTAGCCAACTCTATTAGAAAAGGCAACATAAGGACAATGGTGTCCCAGAAAGAAAAGAGAGGGAGAAGGTAACAGAGAGCTTATTTAAGGCAAAGACCTGGGAACTTCAGAAATCTGGGAAAGGAACTAGATATAAAAGTTCGCAAAGCTAATAGAATACTTACTTGCCTCAATGCAAAAAGACCTTCTCCAAGACATTATATTAAAACTGTCAGAATTCCCTTATGGCATAGCAGGTTAAGGATCTGGCATTGTCACTGCAGTTGCTTGGGTGACTGCTATGGCACAGGTTCAGTCCTTGGCTGGGGAACTTCCAGATGCCATGGATACAGCCAAAACAAAAACAAAACAAAACAAAACAAAAAAACAACCCCGTTCCAATTAATCAGATAAAGTGATAATAACCTTAATAAAGGTTAAAGGGGGAGAAAATACTAAAACTACCTGGCTACACAAATTTGGTAACAAAAACCATTTTGTGTTAAGAGACATATTTGTGACAGCAAAAACATAAAGGGGAAGAGGAAAAGAACTGAACCTGTATAGGCATATGAGGAAAAGACACTAACAGCAGGAAAAGAACTATTCTGTCTTTAAGGTATTTATACAAATCTCACAACAACCACAAAACAAAAATCTAGAGCAATGAAACAAAACAAGAGAAAATTGAGGAAAACATCATAGAAAACCACTAAACTAAAATGGCAGACAAAAACACAAGGAAAAAGAATCAATGGTAATACAGAATAGACTGAAAACAAAAGATAAAATGGCAATACCGTGTCTTCATATATCAATAATCATTCTAAATGTAAATGGACTGAAATCACCAATTGAAAGACACAGATTGGCTGGATGGAATAAAAAATAAGATCCGGAATTCCTGCTATGGCGCAGCTGGTTAAGGATCCAGCACTGTCCCAGCTATGGCTTGGATTTGATCCCTGAACTGGGAACTTCCACATGCTGTGGGTGAAGCTGAAAAAGGAATAAAAAAAAAATAAGACCCAACTACATTCTGCCTCCACAAGACTCATCAATGAGGCTGAAAGGAAAGGGACAGAAAATAATGTTCCAAGCAAATGGCAGTCAAAAGAAAGCAGGAATAGGGAGTTCCCATTGTGGCCCAGCAGTAGCAAACCCAACTAGCAACCATGAAAAACACGAGATCAATTCCTGACCTCATTTGGTGGGTTAAGGATCCCGTGTTGCCATGAGCTGTGGTATAGGTCGAAGATTCAGCTCAGATCTGGCATTGCTGTGACTGTGGTGTAGGCCGGCAGCTACAGCTCCGATTTGACCCTTAGCCTGGGAACTTCCATATGCCGTGAGTGCGGCCCTGAAAAGACAAAATACAGAAAGAAAAAAAAAAAAAGAGAGAGAGAGAGAGAGAGAGAGAGAGATAACCATACTCATAGCAGACAAAACAGAGTTCAAACTAAAAAAATGAAGAAGAGACAAAGATGGACATTATATACTAATGATAATGGAGACAATCCATCAAGAAAACATAACATTTATTGGAGTTCCCATCGTGGCGCAGTGGTTAACGAATCCGACTAGGAACCATGAGGTTGTGGGTTCGATCCCTGGCCTTGCTCAGTGGGTTAACGATCCGGCGTTGCCGTGAGCTGTGGTGTAGGTCACAGACGCAGCTCAGACCCTGCGTTGCTGTGGCTACAGTGCAGGCCGGTGGTTACAGCTCCGATTAGACCCCTAGCCTGGGAATCTCCACATGCCACGGGTGCGGCCCTAAAATGACAAAAGGCAAAAAATAAAAATAAAAAAAAGAAAACATAATATTTATTTATATATATGCACCTAACAAAGGAGCACTTAAATATATAAAGCATTATTTACAAACATAAAGGAAGAAACTGACAGCAACATAATAAGAGTAGGAAGATTTAACACCCTATGTACATCAATAGAAAGAGCAACCAGACAGAAAGAGAAAAAAGAAAAGTTGTCCTTAAATGAATTATTAGACCAAGTAGACTTAATAATAGCTGTACACTGTACATTCCATATATACATACACCATATCTTCTTTTTCTTTTTTTTTTTTCTCTTTTGTCTTTTTAGGGCGAAGGTATAGCATATGGAAGTTTCTGATTAAGAAACTGGGTAAAACATCTGAATTCACTAATACAAATGAGGAAATGATTTGAAGGAAAAGATGATAGATTAAGTTTGGGACCTTTATATGAAGATGGTGAGAGAAACCAAAGGGGTGAATGAATGAAAAAGAGAAAAGGACCAAGGACATAATTTTGGGAATATCAAGATTTAAGGAAGGGAGGAATAGGAATCAAAGGAAAGAGAAGTGGGTTTTACACTGGAAGTTAAGGAAATAAAGTATTTTAAGAGAGGAGAATGCTAAATGCTGAAGGAGGATTATGATATGAACTATAAATATCCATTTGATACAGCAACAAAGATCGCTGGTGAATTTCAGTATGGCCAAAAGCCATACTGCTTTAGACTGAAAAATTCATAAAAGATAAATATTATAGAAACAGCCTCTCAAAAAGCTTGGCTGGGAAAGAGAATGAAATTAGAAAAGCAGTTATTGGAGTTCCCGTCATGGTGCCACAGAAAGGAATCTGACTAGGATCCATGAGGATGCAGGTTCGAACCCTGACCTCGCTCAGTGGGTTAAGGATCCGGCATTGCTGTGAGCTGTGGTGTAGGTCACAGACACCGCTCAGATCCCAAATTGCTGTGGCTCTGGTGTAGGCCAGCGGCTATAGCTCTGATTTGACCCCTAGCCTGGGAACCTCCATATGCTGAGGGTGAGGCCCTAAAAAGCAAAAAAAAAAAAAAAAAGACAAAGCAGTTACTTGTATAGATGAATCACCCAAAAGAATAATCTGAAAACTAGTGTGTAGCAGAGATTTGTCTAACCACTTACCAAATCAGCTCTATTTTTCTCATGGACACACAGATAAACTATAAACACGCCTTGCTAGTGTGCTTAGCATTACTGTGCTTTTTACAAACTGAAGGTTTATGGCAAGTCTGTTACAACAAACTGAAGGTCTGTGGCAACTCTATGTCAAACAAGTCTATTGGCACTGTTTTTCCAACAGCCTTATGACTATTATTATTATTATTATTATTATTATTATTATTTGGTCTTTTTAGGGCCATACCCCAGGCACATGGAAGTTCCCAGGCTAGGGGTCAAACTGGAGCTGTTGCTGCTGCCATAGCCACAGCCACAGCCACAGCAGAGCTGGACCCCAGCTGCATCTGTGACCTACACTGCAACTCATGGCCATGTTGTATCCTTAACCCACTGAGCAAGGCCAGGGATTGAACCTCATCCCCCTGGATACTAGTCAGGTTCGTTACCAGTGAGCGACAACGGGCACTTCCCCAAATTTTATTTATTCATTCATTCATTCATTCATTCATTTATGCTTTTTAGGACTGCACTCATGGCATATGGAAGTTCCCATGCTAGGGGTTGAATCAGAGCTACAGCTGCTGGCCTGCACCGCAGCCACAACAACGCAGGATCGAAGCCACATCTGCTACCTACACCACAGCTCACGGCAATGCCAGATCCTTAACCCTCTGAGTGAGGCCAGGGGTGGAACCTGCAACCTCATGGCTCCCAGTTGGATCTGTTTCTGCTGTGACACAACGGCAACTCCCTGAGCCTTATTTTTTAAATTAAGGTATGTACATTTTTTTTTTATACAATGCTGTCGCACACTTAATAGACTATGTATAGCATAAACATAACTTTTATATATACTGGGAAACCAAAAGATTCATGTGACTTACTATATTGCGGTAGTCTGAAACCCAATCTGCAATCTCTCTAAGGTATGCCTGTGTGGATTCTAGCTCACCTTGCAATTTAATGCAGCCATAACTGAGTTTTGGCCAATGGATTGAGGACAAAAGCGATGTATGTCATTTCCAGGTCTGGCCCGTAAAACACTCCTTCAGGGGTTCCCTTTCCTCTTTCCCATCTGCTGGCTAAATGGAAAGGACTGTAAGGTATAGAGGAGCAAAGCCCTAAGATGAAAGGAGCAAGGCCTCTGCGTGACTGCATGGAACAACCATTACTCTCTTCCCTCCATCCAGACCTCCAAGGCAACAGAAATTGTACTATGACGGGAGTGAGAATAACATTTACTGTGTTAAGCCACTGCAATTCAAAGGCATTAGTTAACAACAGTTAGCTGCTCCAACTAATATAGATGACCACTATAAATGGGTGTGTGACTCAGTAACTAATCAGATATAATTAGTTACTAGACTTGTGTTGAAGAATACATTATAGAATGGCTGTATCTGCAATACTAAGATGAGGTTTTACTTATTCATTTATTTATTTTTGTCTTTTTAGGGCCACACCTGAGGCATATGGAGGTTCCCAGGCTAAGGGGTAAATCGGAGCTACAGCTGCTGGCCTGCGGCAGAGCCACAGCAATGCCAGATCCGAGCCCTGTCTGCAACCTACACCGCAGCTCAGGGCAACGCTGGGTCGTTAACCCACTGAGTGATGCCAGGTATCAAACCCACAACCTCATGGTTCCTAGTCGGATTCGTAAACCACTGGGCCACAACGGGAACTCCTAAAATGAGGTTTTAATCAAATATTAACATTATGTCTAAGTTTGAAAAAGAATATGCTAACAGCAAACAAAACAAACAAACAAAATGCTAGCAGAAGAAAAAGGAAAATAGGTAAATTAGAAAAGGGACACTCGAGGAAAAAGAATTTGTCAGTGAGCCTTTATTCAGCAGCTGACCAGCAGCTGGCTGTTTGGTGAGCATGTACTGAATATCCTGATAAAGGAAAGTGATATATCAGGTTATCTTATTTTTGTGACTTATCATTAAAATTATCCATCGATCCACCTCTCCTTGCTCTGATTCAATTCTCATCAAGCAAATTCTACCTTGGAATTGCAGATTTTATTACAGGAGGGGAATAAGTTGGTCAGGAGACCTAAGAGTACCTAGTCTCCTTGATATTTATGTTTCTTATCATAATTGACATCAGTGTCTTGTGAGCATGATTAATACAGCTCAGTGGTATTGTGCCTAATCAGAGATACTGAGAGAAAAGTCAGAGTTAACTTGGAAATTAAGTGGCAGACCATTGTAGTGTTACCATTACAGGTAATATGAATCTGCAAGGTACAAACTGAGTGGTCAGCTATTCTTAACAGATGATTTTTTTAGTTGTTGTATGATAACCTATGATATCTTGGACCCCAACTTAATAAATTATTTACCATTTGGAAATAACAATTTCTAAATTTAAAAAGTGACTAACTCATATCTACGTACTTTGGAAATAATTTCTCTTAACAATTTTTACTTTGCTAATGAGAAATCTTGGAACTCAAGAGGCTTAAAGTGATTGGATTACACAGCAAGATAGAATCTAAAGCCCCTAATTAACTCAGTGAAGTAGGGTCCAAAGAAGAAAAAATAAAAGACTCTAATAGTAATTTCTAAGAATTCTAATAGAACTTGCAGAAACTCAAATAGTGGTTGTTTCTTGATACAACTGCAAAATAAGTGCCATCAAATAAAATGCAACAAGTACAGTTAAAAGGTAAACATATAGTGCCAGCAATTAATAAAAATAGTTAAAACTAAATCAGGTTTTCAGTACAAAGCATACATATAAGAATAAACTGTTAGCTTTACTGTATTGAAAATAAATAGCAAACTTAAGTCCTTTATACAAAAAACATTCTCAAGAAGATAAGGTTCTCTGTCTTAATACACCAAAATAATTTCGAATCCTGTTTAACATTACCAATCATCATCCATCCTATTACAAGTTTCAAAATGAAAACGATTACTAACTAGCATTTTTTTAATACTGTAGGTTCACAATCCCTATTTGCTCTCTAGAAATGTCCCGAATTTTGAAAACAGAATATTTTTCATAATTCATTTGCTAGCATAAACTGACTGAACTGACTAAATAAAGCCATTAAGCTTTTATTTATCCCACAGAGTGAACTACTGAGCTTTACTTGGTTAGTAAATTGCATTTATAAGGCAATATGCACACTTAAAATAGAGGTTTTCTGACATAGGCGGAGAGTTAAATTAGTGCAGAATTGTCCTTATACATAAATTAACTCTTTACCTCTTCACTTCATGCAATCAAGATACAATATAAATAAGATTTCTGCAAATTTAGCTTCAGTAATGTACTTACACATTCCGGCAAGATATGGGCTTGAGAAAACCAACTTCGTTTCCAGTAAAATGCGTTTCATTGCCACCAAAATCCTTACAAGTTATGTTGGGTGCTGGAAAACACTGAACTAAAGGCAGAAAAAAAGCAAGCATCTATTATTTCTTTCCTATGGAAAAGTATGTAATTACCTTTTTTTTTTTAATGTTAGCATAGCACACAAGAAAATATAATGTTAAAATAAACCACCTCCCAATATAACATATGAGACTTTTATTTAAACAGGAAAAGCTACATTATATATATGTTCACGCACAGGATTAGATAAAGATAATATGATATAGTGGTTTCAACACAAGCATAAGAATTGACACACTGGGTTAGATGCATGACCCATCTTATTCAATCTTCCGCCTCTGACAAAGGTGACAGAGAATTGCACAGTATTACTACCCTTTACTTAATCTCTAATATAAAGAATACTTCTGGAATTTCTGTTGGTAATTCATTGTGTAATTTATTAAATTTAACACAATCTGATTTTGTACTTTCAGTTTATGAAATTATTATTTTTTTCTTTTTTGGTCACACGTGAGGCATAGGGAAGTTCCCATGTCAGGATCGATTCCAAGCTGCAGCTCTTACCTATACCAGATCCTTAGCCCACTGTGCCACAGTGGTAATTCCCAGTTTATAAAATTCTTGGAGTTCCCATCGTGGCTCTGCCGAAATAAATCTGACTAGTATCCACGAGGACGCAGGTTCAATCTCTAGTCTCGTTCAGTGGGTTAAGGGTCTAGCGTTGTTGTGGCTGTGGTGTAAGCTGGCAACTGTAGCTCCAATTTCACCCCTAGCTTGGGAAACTCATGTGCCCCAGGTGCGGCCCTAAAAAGATAAAATAAAATAAAATAAAATAAAATAAAATAAAATAAAATAAATAAAATAAAATAAAATTCTTATAGGGCATTTCCGTCATGGCACAGTGGAAACTAATCCAACTAGGAACCATGAGGTTACGGGTTCGATCCCTGGCCTTGCTCAGTGGGTTAAGGATCCAATGTTGCCGTGAGCTGTGGTGTAGATCGCACATGTGGCTCGGATCTGGTGTTGCAGTGGCTGTGGTGTAGGCTGGCGGCTATAGCTCCAATTAGACCCATAGCCTGGGAAACCTCCATCTGCCTCAGGTGCAGCCCTAAAGACAAAAAAGACAAAAAAAAAAATTCTTATAGTTGATGGCTATAATAAATTAAGATTCTTCTTTATGTATTCTACGTAGATTGTTTTTTTGACCATGCCCACAGCATGTGGAAGTTCCTGGGCCAGGGACTGAATCCATGCTTCAGCAGCAACCCCGGACACTGCAGTGACAACACTGGATCCTTAACCCCCTGTACCTTGAGGGATCCATAAATAGATTCTTTTTATTTTAAATGTATTTCTCTATTCTCTCTAGGATTTGATGTAATATATATCTATATGTATACATATAGATATATATATATTTTTTTGGCTTTTTGCCTTATTTTTGTCACATCCGCGGCATATGGAGGTTCCCAGGCTAGGGGCCTAACAGGAGCTGTAGCTGCCGGCCTTCGCCACAGCCACAGCAACATGGATCCGAGCCGCGTCTGCAATCTGCACCACAGCTCACGGCAACGCCAGATCCTTAACCCAGTAAGCAAGGCCAGGGATCGAACCCACAACCTCATGATTCCTAGTCAGATTCGTTAACCACTGAGCCAAGGCGAACTCCAATGTAGTATATTATTTCAGCATTTAGCAATTTTGATCTTTATTCAAACCCCAGATGACATAATAAAAGGAAGTGACACTTAACAGAACTTACTAAGTGCTAGGCAGACACTGTCCTAAAGCCTCACCATGTAAAGAACAAGAACTTTGCAATGGGAATGACCTGTGTACTGACTCTTTTAGAACTTGGATTCTTTGTAAATAAAAATAGAACCAAAATCATCTACATCATAAGACTATTGTGGGGACTAAATGTGATACAAATTACCTAGCACAAGCAGAGCATTTAGTAGGTATTCAATAAACGTTCGTGCCTTTTCCTCCTTCACCATTTCTGACTAAGAGGTACTAATGTTTTTAGGCTAGTTTTAGTAAATGCTTATTACTTTTTTAGTAAATGCTTATTTAGTAAATGCTTATTACTAGTAAATGCTTATTCCCAGGCTAGGGGTCTAATTGGAGCTATAGCTACTGGCCTATGCCAGAGCCACAGCAACACCAGATCTGAGCCGCGTCTGTGACTTACGGTACAGCTCACGGCAACGCCAGACTGTTAACCCACTGAGCGATGCCAGGGATCGAACCTGCAACCTCATGGTTCCTAGTCGGATTCATTAACTGCTGTGCCACAAGGGGAACGCCTAAAGCATTCTTTAAAATGGAATCTAAACACCACAGCAATTTAATAGCCAACATGACCCAAAAGAGGATGTAAAAGGAATCTTCTGAAAAATTCAAAAATTTTACATCATTTGTAGGAAAAAGTACATATACGAAAGCTGAGGATCTGGAAACTGATTATTTTAAAGAAATATTGTGGACTGAATTCTTTCCTCCCAAAAAGATATGTTGAAGTCCTAATCCTCAGATTTTGACCTTACTTGGAAATAGGGGCTTTGCAGATTTAACCAACCTAAGATGAGGTCATTAGGATGGGCCCTAATCCAATAAAACCGGTATCCTTTAAAAAGGAGAAATTGAACACAAACACACAATATATATAAGCAACAGAATAAGATTCTTCTTTAAATTAAATATTAACAGTTTCTAGCCAAGTCTCAAATATTCAGTCATTCTGGAAACTGAATAATGTTGTAACTCTCAAGAAAAAACACATTTATTAATTATTTTAGGTGATTAAAAATTGATCTATGAAATAATGTCTTCAAAATTATTTTTAGGAGTTCCTGTCGTGGTTCAGCAGAAAGGAATCTGACTAGTATCCATGAGGATGTGAGTTCAATCCCTGGCCCTGCTCAAAGAATTAAAGATTCGCATTGCCGTGAGCTGTGGTGTAGGTCAGAGGCAGCTTGGATCCTGTGTTGATGTAGCTGTGGTGTAGACCAGGGGCTACAGCTCCGCTTCAACCCCAACCCTGGGAACTTCCATATGCCGAGGGTGTAACCCTAAAAAGCAAAGCAAAAACAAACTTATTTTTAAAAATATGTTTCTGGAGTTTCCATTGTGGCATAGTGGAAGCAAATCTGACTAGGAACCATGAGGTTCTCAGTTCAATCTCTGGCCTCACTCAGTGGGTTAACGATCTGGCATTGCCATGAGCTGTGGTGTAGGTCGCAGACGCAGCTCATATCTGGAGTGGCTGTGGCTGTGGTGTAGGCCAGCAGCTGTAGCTCTGATTAGACCCCTAGCCTGGGAACCTACACAGGCCACAGGTGTGGCTCTAAAAAGCAAAAACAATAAAAAATTTTAAAAATTTAAAAATTAAAAAAATGTTTCTGGAAGTCTTACCATAAGCTGTGTAGTTTGTACAGTTTACTGGTTCTTGTGTAGCATTATTTATTTTTGGATCTTTACAAATATATGTAGAAAAGTTAAGGAAATATGAATCACATTCCAATATAAAACATTATTATGCAGTCTTTAACATATCATCTTATATATTTATATTTACATGTAGAGAAAGGATGTTAGTTTGTTCAAGTCAATGAATGGGTACAGGCACATATATACTTTCAGTGTCACTAAATAATACCTGAACATGAACTTATTATAGGAAAAGTATATTAACATATATTAAAACTCTAGCAGAGGGTGCTACCCTTAAAGAACATCAGTCAGTGTTTACGCACAAAGCATAAAAAAATTAAAATAAAAATTGTCATCAAATTATTAAGAGAACTTTAGGTTAAAAAAATTAATTTCAAGAGATCTGAGTGAAATTTTTCAGAGCCCAAGTATTAACATATACATATTTCAGGTAACACAAATAATGCTGTGATGCAGATACTATAATCCCCACATTACAGAAGAAAACTGAGGCTCAAAGTTTGAGCGACTTATCCAAAGAGGTATAAATGATAGGTAATAAAAATCAGGTTTACTGATTCCAAGCTGAGGAGCCTTCCATCAGAACGCAGGGAAGACGGTTATTTTCAGTGGGTCTACACTGTCTCCCCAGTAAGATTTCAGGCTTTTGGAAATAGATATAACAATTATCCTCTGATAAATTTCCACATTTGGGGAGTTTTCTGTTTCCTAAATATTTTGACATGAAAATTAGATTAAATAAGGTATTCACAAGGTATCTCTGGAGATGGAGAGCCTGACACCTGTTTAAGGTTTTTGACTCCCTACTGGAAAATCTCATAGTTGTGATGGGAATAACAACATTTTGCAGTTAACATCACCTCGTACGCTCAGCCATTTCCCTGTGGAGTTCAAAAAGCACAGCTCTTCATACTGAACAATTATTTTAGTAGAAAGGATCACCCTGACATTTTTGCCAAGAAAAGGACTCAACTTACTAGGTCAGTGATTCTCAAACTCCTAGGATAATGGCAATCAAAAAATTAGAGCTGTTCTATAAAATCTGGCGGTCTCTCCCCAACTCACATAAAAATACTACAGGATAAAATTTTCTTAATGTTAAGAGTTTCTCTTACAGAATCTCATCTCTGGGTTCTGTTATTATTTTTGTTATACAATTTATATTTAAAAAATTTGAAAAAAGTACCTATTTTAAGTGTAACTCCCATTTCACATTATTCCTCCCTTTATCAGAGCTGCAGTAAACTGATGAACAGATCTACCCAACTCCTCCAGCCTCAGTTTCTCATCAGTAAATAAACAGCTTACACACACAGCCCCTACTACTGTGTTCCAGGCATTGTTCTAAGTGACTTACCTTTCACCTGTACCAGTTTATCAAAACAAAACTTTAAGTTGGTACCGCTGTTATATACATTCTTGCTCATGAAAAAACAGAGTTTAAATAACCTGTCCACGGTTACAAAGTGGAGCAGGAATTTGCCCCATGACAGTCAGAGATCTCATTGAGGTTGAGAGGATATAAGATAATGTGTAAAGTTAATGACAAATGGGTAGCATATACTGGTTATATTGTTATTAACCACTGTTTCCTCCTAAGTGGGCAAATTGCCGGGGTAGGGTCTATCAATCTTTTAATTTAATACCAGTGCCCCAAAACAGGACCCTGCATACTTCAGTATTTATGTGTTTACTGAACAAACCCACCGTGAAGGAAGGAAGGAGGAAAGAAAGATGAAAGGTGGATCTGAAGGGGAAGCGCCAAATGAACAGTAAAATCCCAAGGAACTCACAGGATGGCCTCTGTCCGTCCCACCCCCACATCTCTTTTCACCCCCCCGGGGTCGCTCGGTCATTAGAGGACACAGGTCACTGTTCCGTTCAGTCCAATCCTAGCCTGTGTTGAGGTCCAAAACCCACTCTCGACCCGAAATCTACCTTGCCCCCACTGGGGGCTACTCATAGAGGATATTGTCCTACTTTGAGGTCCTCGCACTTAAGTGTCTCCTCGCCGCCCCCGGCGGCAGCTCCCCAAGGTCCAGTGGTGACTGATACGAACCACAGGACCCTCAAGAACCGGGCGGCCACGGCCTCGGGAGCAGCCGGCCTAGAGGGCCAGGCGGCCGCCATGCTGAGCACCGGGGCTTCCCCACAATTTCCGGTTCCGCCTTCGCCCAGGCGCCGGGCGGAGTCGGACAGAGGGAGGGAGGCTCTTAAAGGGACCATGCACGGTCTGGAGTAGATCCTCGCTCAAGGCGGGCAGAATCAGCTGGAAGAGCTTTGATTGGTCTTTAAAAGCGCGAGGAAAAAAACGCTGTCTCGGAGAATCCGCTGCCCTCCATCTGCAGGAGTGTCAGCGGCGCCCGGAGATTTGATAAACATCTTACAAACATTATCTCCATTAGTCTAGTAGGATTGGGGTTTACAGATAAAAACCAGGCTCAAAGACGCCAAAAAGCATGTTGACATTAGTTACTGAGTTAGAACAGAATTGACGTTTGCCTGATTTCAGAATCTGTGCCCTCATTGTATAATGGCCTCGCCGTTTTCTTAGAGGAGGAGCCTTGGAAGGCTGCTACAAATAGCTTTTGAGGACTCTGTATCCCAAAGATAAGCTTTACACCTTTGTCTTTAACAGTAAAAGTGAAGGATAGGGCCTAAAACAAGAGACCAAAGAGTTTAAGCCAAGTGAAAAGTTGGAGGGTTTTCCTCCATCTCTTTCTAAATTTCTATATATTCTAAAAGTTTTGTAGTAGAGGTATCTTTTATGCTGAACAAAATGTGTACCTTTTAGTGAAAATTTAATCTTTTTTCTCAAACGTAAAAATATTTTGACTATTTTTCCTCTTTGCCATAGCAGGACTGATTTATGTTGTGCAGCACCAATTGTGTTGTGTAGTGGTTGGTTCTCGAACTTTAGGGAGCATTAGTATCACCTGGAGTATTTGTTGAAATACAGTAGGTTGATCCCGCCTCTTTTTTTTTGCTTTTTGTCATTTTATGGCCGCGGGTTTATGGCCGCACCCGCGGCATGTGGAGGTTCCCAGGCTAGGGGTCTAATCGGAGCTGTGGCCACTGGCCTGCGCCGCAGCCACAGCAATGCAGGATCCGAGCCGCGTCTGCAACCTACACCACAGCTCACGGCAACGCCGGATCGTTAACCCACTGAGCGAGGGCAGGGATCGAACCCGCAACCTCATGGTTCCTAGTCGGATTTGTTAACCACTGCGCCACGACGGGAACTCCCCGCCTCATTTTCTGATTCTAAAGATGTAGAGTGGGGTAGGATAATTTGCGTTTCTAATTAATTGCCAAGTGTTGCCTATATTGCTGGTCCAGAGACCACACTTTGACAATCTTGAGATAATAGGAGATGTATCACTTTTGAATGAGAAGATATGACACTATTTGCAATAATAACTTAGTATTGTAATTACATTTAAAAATTTTCTTGGAAGTTCCTGTTGTGGCTCAGCTGTAGCGAACTTTACTGGGATCCATGAGAATGTGGGTTCAATCCCCGGCCTTACACAATGGGTTAAGGATCTGGCATTGCCTTTAGCTTGTGGTGTTGGATGCAGACGCAGCTCCAATACAGCATTGCTGTGGCACAGGCTAGCAGCTACAGCTTCAATTCCACCCCTAGCCTGGGAACTTCCATATGCCACAGGTGTGGCCCTAAAAAGACCAAAAAAAAAAAAATTTTTTTTTCTTAAACCAAGTTTGCAATTACTGTGCCATTTTTAAAAATTAAAACACTTACACTTAACGATTTAAGGGATAGGAAATTTGAAATTTACTAGTTGAATTTTTAAACTTTGTTTTAATTGGACTTATACCCCCCCTTCCTCTCTCACTTTTTTTTTTTTGTCTTTTTGCCTTATCTAGGGCCGCACTCGCGGCCTGTGGAGGTTCCCAGGGTAGGGGTCTAACAGGAGCTGTAGCTGCCGGCCTTCGCCAGAGCCACAGCAATGCAGGATCCAAGCCTCCTCTGCAACCTACACCACAGCTCACGGAAATGCCGGATCCTTAACCCACTGAGCAAGGCCAGGGATCGAACCCTCAACGTCATTGTTCCTAGTCGGATTCATTAACCACTGAGCCACAATGGGAACTCCTCCCCTTCCTCTCTTGTAATCTTCTTTTCCTTCCTTCTTTCTCTTTCCCTCCTACTTCCCCTCCATAAAAATGTTTGTCAAGAATTTATTATATACCCAGCATTAGATGAGACCCTACTTACTCAAAAAATAAAGAGACAAGAACCCAATAGTTAAGCACGTTGTGTTTGCTGGGGAGAAAGACAGTTAAAATGCTGTTTGATAATTGTTATAATAGAAGCATGTGCTAGTTAGTCGTAGACAAGGATTTTGATAAGATAATCTGCCAGACAGTACTTGGAACACAGTACTTTGTCACTGGCATTAAAATAATTCAAAATCCAGGCTAGGAGATTCCCTTGTGGTGCAGCAGGTTAGGATCTGGCATTGTCATCGCTGCAGCAGCTGAGGTGGCTGTTGTGGCTTGGGTTTGATCCCTGGCCTAGGAAATTCCACATGCTGCAGGCATGGCCAAAAAACAAAAACAACCCCCCAAAATCCAGGCCTAACTGGATGATCAGAGTTAGATATTCATAGAATACGCCACCTAAAAAAGTATAGCCTAGACAATTAAGTTAAAAACAATACCATTAATGTATATATTATCTAGCTCAACACCAATCGTCAGCCTTATCCTGAGATGAAACTTTAAAAGGGGATTGGGGAGTTCCCTCGTAGCCTAGTGGTTAAGGATTAAACTGTGTCCCTGCTGTGGCTAAGGTTCAATTCCTAGCTGGGGAACTTCAGCATGCTACATGCCTGAGCATGACAAAAAAAAAAAAAAAAAAGGAAGGAGGGGCAAGGAAAGATTAGATAAAATTCAGGGATGAGGATCAGAATATCTGTCAAATGTATTACCTGGTGATAAAAGACAGTGACTTTGCATTTTGACTACCATTTTGACACCTTCAAAAAGTTCTGGTTAGAGGTTCCCTTCGTGGTCCAGTGGTTAATGAACCCAGGCTAGGATCCATGAGCATGTGGGTTTGATCCCTGGCCTCTCTCCGTGGGTTAAGGATCTGGTGTTGCTGGTGAGCTAGGGTTCAGTTCACAGACGCGGCTTGATCCTTCATTACTGTGGCTGTAGCATAAGCTGGCAGCTGTAGCTCCAATTCGATCCCTAGCCTGGGAACCTTCATATACCACGGATGCGGCCCTAAAAAGAAAAAAGAAAAAAGAATAAAAGAAAGAAAAGGAAAAAAATGTATATAAGTCCATGGAAATTCTATAGGAAGTAAAAGACATGAATAGCACAGCCCAATATGGAAACTGCTACGTAGAAACAGTAGGAAAGAGGATTATCAATAAAGCCTGAACCAGAGCTTCCAGTGGGATTCCAGGGCTCTGCACGTTGGATCTTTTCATTCCTAAGATTCTAGGATACACCTAATCACATTAACAGATAGTTTTGTCCGTAGCAACCTCATACTTGTTTCCATGATTAGAAATCAATGAGGTAAAAGACTGTAACTCTCCCCAAATTTGTTTGTTTTTTTTTGAATTTGAGATGGGCCTTTTTTTTTTTTTCCCTCTGGTGGTAAATCCCTGGTATTGGATCCTGGTACATCTTTATGATAGTCTTCTGCACATTGGGAATTTTTCTGCGTCCATGCTGTTGTCTGTCAAGTATTTTTGTGTCCTCTTTGGAGTGCACCAATCTGCCCACCATCCAATTAGATTAACTTTGACTCATCACTTAGGAAGGCCTACTCTATGCCAAGTATATTTTCATCCTGAATGTCAAATGTAGGATCTAAAACTGACTTTATCAGAGTCCTGCTTCTCAAAAAAAAAAAAAAGAATAAATTGGCTTTGTGAGTTTCACCACCAAAATCCCTTTCGTCAGGTCCAGAGCTTTGAATCATCTTTGCACTTCAGTTTTCTCCTTGTTTTTCTTTAATCCCTTTATCTAATCAGTAAGCAACTGATACCTTTAAGTGCTCATTTTTTTAATCCTGTATTTTCACCCTATTCCACGTATTTATCCTTTCCTATGTACCTTGCTTTGTGACTTTTTCCTTCCTCTTTTTGATTCTACGCCTTCTCAACTTTGTCAATCCATTTTTCACAATACTTCCAGATCTTTCATTTAAGAAAGCACAAAACCTATATCATATTCAAAGTCTTACTCAGAATCCTATTTAAACTCCTTAGATTTTACCCAAAAGAGTTAAATATGTTTGTCCAGACGAAGACCTACACACATATGAATAGCTTTATTCATAATTGCCCAAACTTAGAAGCATAAGATGTCCTTTAAGAAGTAAACAGATACATAATCTGCAGTACATCCAAACAATGGAATATGATTCAGTGCCACAAGAAATGAGCCATTAAGTCATGAGAAGACATAGAGGAAACAATTGCATATTACTAAAAAGCCAATCTGAAAAGGCTTCGTATATTGTATGAATCCAACTATCTAACATTCTGGAAAAGACAAAACTATAGAGATAATTAAAAGATCAGTGATTTCCAGGAGTTGAGGAGGGAGGGCAGCTGCAGGTGGATGAATAGGCAGAGCACAGAGGATTTTTAGGGCAGTGAAAATACTCCATATGATACTAGAATGGTGAATACATGCCATTATACATTTCTCCAAACCCATAGAGTGTATAACACAAGATGTGAACCATAATGTAAACCATGGACTTTGGGTGATTATCTGTCAATACAGGTTCTTCAGTTGTAAAAAATATATCACTCTGGAGGGAGATTTGATAAGGGGGGAGACTATGCGTGTGTGGGGGCACTGAGTACATGGGAAATCTGTACCTTCTTTTCAACATAGACCCTAAAACTTCTCTAAAAAATCACTTTTTTTAGAATAAATAAATACCAATCATTAATCTTTTTTTTTAAAGCCAAAAGTAAAGATCCTATTCAAAACTTTTCAGTGGTTCTTCAATTTCTTAGAGATAAAGGATAAAGTCTTATAACAAAGTTCTCTGTAGTATTTTCAGATTCTCCACAATCTGCTCTGGCCTCACTTTATTACTACTTTTAGGTATCTCCTTGCTGTTGTGTATAAGTATCTGTCATATTCATGCCCATCTATGTCCTGCTTCATTTATTACTTTCTATGTGCCAGGTGTACACGATACATGTAATTCCTTCATTTAACCTTCAAAATAACCATATGAAGCAAGTACTGATACTGAAATTTCACTAATGGGAATTAGAAGGTTTAAGTACCTTGTCAAAGTCTCATGTTTTAGGAAATGGTGGAGTCAGGATTCAAGGTCAGATCTTCTGACATCAGAGATGTGTTCTCTCTCTCTCTTTTTTCTTTTTAGGGCTGTACCTGTGGCATATGGAAGTTCCCAGGCTAGGGGTCGAATCTTGAATTGGAGATACAAGCAGCCAGCCTATGCTGTAGGATCTGAGTTGAGCAGGGCCAGGATTGAACCCACATCCTCATGGATACTAGTCGGATTCATTTCCACTGCACCACAATGGGAACTTCAGAGATGTGTTCTTAAAAATTGCGCTCATCTTCATCATTCTATGAATAAGATACTCTTGAGGGTTCTCAGAGGTTAAAAAAAACCCCAAAAAACCAAAAAAAAACCCAAAAAACACCTCTATGACAAATGTTTACCACAGAGTATGCGCTTAAAAAGGTATGGAAAAAGTTAAACATATCTTTATATTACAGGTAAGAGCCAGGGGAAAGTCCACATTAAAATGACCACACTATGAGTTCCTGTTGTGGCTCAGCGGAAATGAATCCAATGAGTAACCATGAGGTTGTGGGTTCAAACCCCTCAGTGGGTTAAAGATGCGGCGATGCTGTGAGCTGTGGTATAGGTCGCAGATGCGGCTCAGATATGCCATTGCTGTGGCTGTGGAATAGGCCAGCAGCTGTAGCTCTGATTACACCCTTAGCCTTGGAACCTCCATATGCTGCTGGTATGGCCGTTAAAAAAAAAAAAAAAGAGAGAGAGGAGGAAAAAAAAACACACTAAAATATGGAGAAAATGAGATTAAATGTGGTAGAGATGGATGTTTTCTGGGAATGGTCATTAAGGCCCTGGGGGGAGAGGAGGGCTCATAGGGCATTCCAAACCTGGGAAGGAGGCTGAGTAACCATCAGAAAGGTCATGGCACACTTATTCCAAAGGCATAGAATGGACCAGATCATTTAGCCAGAGAATCTTGGAGATATGAAATGGAAGAGTAGGTTAAGAGTCAGCAAGGAGAGTTTAGAGGGCCTTGAATACTAAGAACAGAAGTTTGAACTTTGTTTCACACTTAAAAGTTATTTTTTGAGAAAGGGATAATATGTTCATAACCATCATTAAATGTTAAAGAAGAATCCTAATGTTTGCAAGGTGATGCTTTGAGATAATTGGTCTCTGCCTCCCCCCATTTAGGGAGCTTTTCCCCATCCAAACAAATCCCTCCTTAAGCAAATCCTAAATACCTCTTAAGACCCATTTAAGTTCTAACTGATGCTTTCAACAGGCATAATCTATTTTCTGAAAGTTCTGGCTTCATTCTATTCGGTAATTTTTTTTTCTTTTTCCTTTTAGGGCCGCACCCACAACATATGGATGTTCTGGGGGAGGGGTCATATTGGAGCTATAGCTGCCAGCCTATGCTACAGCCACAGCAAAGAGGGATTCGAGCTTCATGGGTGATCTACAACACAGCTCACAACAATGCCAGATCCTTAACCCACGGAGCGAGGCCAGGGATTGAATCCGCATCCTCATGGATGCCAGTCGGATTCTTAACCACCTGAAACACAATGGGAACTCCTTTGTTTGATAAATTGTTATTGTATAAATTTATTTCTCTCAACAGTTTGTTCATTCCTGAGAGGAAGAGACCACACTGAAATTGTTGTATCTCTTACCAAACCTAGGAAGAGCTATTTTCTTTAAAAAATAAAATAAAACAAAACCCCTAAAAATAACACTATAAGGTGTCAAGTGCATGATCTTACAACAGATGTCTTTATGTTGCAGTTGTTTGTAGATATCACCTTCCTTGAGGACAGGTATCCCATAATAAACATTTTACAGAGTCAATCACAGGTGTTTAACAAATATTGGATTTAGTTAATGAATACATACCTGAAGATTGATTCTGTCTACCATTAATGTGCACACTGTAGTAGACAAAATAAAACGCCTGTCATTAAAACTCTATAAACATTAAAGGGAGTGGAATAAAGCCATTGTAGGTTTTATACAGTCTTTCTCAAAATCAAGTTTTGACATCAAGGATAAAGATGTTAACACATATACTGAAGTCAACTTTGTACTTAAGTCAGAAGATCGCATCTGGGTCCCAAACTTTGGACAAATCACTTAACCTGTAGGGGCGCACTTTCTTCCCAGTAAAAGAGGTAATGTATAACCTAACGCCTGGCATATCACAGACAAATACTGCTAGATTGGGTTCTTTCCTTTCCTTAACTAAATGAGAAAAAATACTCCCTCCAGTTATATTTCTTAGAATTTAATGGTGGGTCAGCTGATAAAGAAAACACAAAAGAGAGGTGACAAAACGGGGAAGGAAAAGGACAAAGAGGGACCAAGTAGATTTGACCTAATCCTTTGATCAATGTCCTTTAATTTTCCTAGATCTCGGGTCTTGCTCTCCGCCCAGCCCTCTTACAACACCTGTCCAGCCGGTTCTCCCAACTACTCAGCTTTTCGGCTGCCCACTTGGCCCCCAGACCGTACCTTTTTTTAGGCCTTTTAACTTTCCCTCACTCAGTAGCGCTTCACCTGCAGACAGCAGAGGAACCCAGTGCCCCCGCCTTCCCCCCAGAGGTCGGCCCCACAGGCTCCCCTGCCCCCCCGCCTCCCGCGCCACCTCGCCCCGCCCCGGAGGGGAGGGTAGGCGCGAGGGGGAGGGCCTGCCAGGTGAGGCGCGGCCGCCCTGGACCTCTCACTTCCGCCCAGGTGAGGGAGGGCCGACTCCGAGACCGCCCGCTCGCCAGCTTCGGGGTCCCACCCGCGCTTCTGCCAGACCAGGTAAGGCGAGGGGCCGGCCGTGCGGGCGCGCGCTGTGCGGCGGGGACCCTGCCCCTCGAGCCGGCCCGGGCCGCTCTCGCGTCCGGGGCCGCCTCCTCTGCCCCGGCGCGCTCCCCTCCCGCTCTCCGGGAGGAGTGGGCACTGGAGACCGAGAGCGCCGCCGGGCGCCCAGTCGGTCCCGCGGAGGGTGCGGGGCGCCGTCCTTCTGCGTCTGGCCCGGTGACCCCACCGTGGTCCCCGCCCCCTGGGTTCAGGGCTCGCCGGAGGCCTCGGGCCGCGGAGCCACCCGGCTCTAGCAGGCCCTGCCGGCCCTCAAATCTCTACCGGGAGTGGCCGGGATCAAATTTTGCGCCCGGATCTGTGCCAGTGCTTCGCCCCTAGAGCTGGGTGGAGTCTTTCCCCACCTGGTGATGGTGAAAGGAGTGAACAGGGGGTGGCCTGCTCGGGGTCCCGGAGGAGAGGGTGCCCGGGCCGCATCTGGGCGCCTGGTCGTCATTTAGCAGAGTTCCCACAACGGCGGTCAGGCCTGGGCTCTACCTATCCCACTTTATAGCTGGGGAGGACCAGGCGGAAAGTGCCCTGGTTCCAGCCTTTGGGGAAATTACTGGATTCCTGCTTTAAGTCAAGCTCAGGAAAGCTTTTTCAAATCCTTCCCCCCTTCCTCCAAAGCATCGCAGCCCTTCTGGGACACTTAGCAGGCTGAATTACTCTCCCCCTGGAGTGTTCTCTTGGCAGTTTGTCATATCTCCAGATGGCTCTTATCACTTTGGATTAGAAGCAGTTGTTTACTGGTTTGTCTGCGCGATTGAGAGGGTGGCCTTTTAAGGGCCTTATTTCTCTAGGCTGCTTTTCAGCTGTGTTCAGAGTCTGGCCGTTAGTAGGTGCGGAGTAAACTGGCGTTTCTTAAATGAACGAAGAAGGCTTCTGGAGACCTAGGAGAAAAAGAAATGTTACACTGAAGATGGTGCTAACCACTTCTAGGCCGTCTAAGCTCCTATAGGCTGCCAATTTATTTGCCCACAACTTTTTAAAAGAAAAGCTAGGGAGGAGTTGAGGTAAATTTCAAGTCGGTTCGTTTTGCAGCATCAGAAAAAGTGACTATTAGCTAAAATGATCTTGACGTTTTTAGGCGCCTAACGACCTTTTTAAGGATTGTTAAAATTTTCAAATAATTAGAAAGTTTAATAACGGAGCTCAGGAGTTTCCATTCTGGCACAACGGGATCACCGTTGAGAGTGCTAGGACGCAGATTAGATCCCTAATCCCGGGTCAGCACGGTGGGTTAGGGATATGGCCTTGCAGGAGCTGCTGCTTAGGTCGCAACTGTGGCTTGGATCTGACCCCTGGCTTGGGAACTCCATATGTAGCAGCATGGCCAAAAAAGAAAAGGAAATATAAAAAAATGGCACAGCTGGAAGGTAATTTACCGATAGAATTTATAAACTGAATTCTGAAGACAGGTTTGCTTTTGCTAATTGAGATCCTCTAATCGGTCACATATGATGAGCTTGGTATCAGAATCATATTTGTGTTTAGAGCTGAAAATTGTGTGAATCCCCCTTTTGTGTTTAAAGATGCCTTAGTAAATTTAAGTAATAATATTTTTATAACTATAAAGCTGACATTCATTGTGGAAAAATTGGGGAAAATTAAAAAAAAAAATAAAAGCACACAGAAACCCACCTCCCATTGAAAATAACCGCTAATAAAATTATGGTATCTTATCTTTCAGTTATATTCTTTTTTTTTTTTTTTTTTGCCTTTTTTAGGGCCTCACTTGAGGCATATGGAGGTTCCAGGGCTAGGGGTCTAACAGAAGCTGTAGCCGCCGGCCTACACCACAGCCATAGCAACGCCAGATCCTAGCCTCCTCTGCAGCCTACACCACAGCTCACGGCAATGCCGGATCCTTAACCCACTGAGCGAGGTCAGGGATCAAACCCGCAATCTCATGGTTCCTAGTCGGATTCATTAACCACTGAGCCAGGACGGGAACTCCTTTCAGTTATATTCTTAAAAAGAAAAATCTTTGTATTTTCTCATGGTGAGTTCACTTTTAGAACCTTATGATTCTGAGACAGTGGTTCAGCATTCACTGATTCTTATGGTTGCATTTTTATTTAAATGCAATTAATAATTATCCCTGAACTAAACAACCAAGCAGTCTGAATTTCCTTGCTTTGTTAAACTTTAACAAAAATACATTGGGTTAGGGAATCTGAATTGGGGTTTATTTAGTTTTAAGATTTTGCTCACCTTGGTAGTAAACTGAGAAACAGGACTATTCCACCTTAATATTTGAGATCTTTTGGCCATGACTCTTTTTTTTTTTCCCCTGTATTCAGACATTTTTGCAGATTTGTGTGCTCTTTTTAAAACACTTGTTCTAGGTTCTGGTGAAAATGGAGAGGAATTTAGAGCCTGTCAGTACCCTTCTTAGCTGTGGAATAGATCCAGGCTGAAGATGGAGAGCCTAATTGCTTATTTATTTATTTTTTGGCCCTGCCCTTGGCAAATGGAAGTTTTTGGGCCAGGGATCAAACCCATGCCATTGACCCAGGCTGCTGTAGTGACCATGCCGGACTTTTAACCACCTGTACCACAGGGGAACCCTAGCCTGCTTACTTTTTGCGTTTGCACAACCGTATAGCCTGTGGAGTTTGGAGACAAGGAATTTGGTTCACCTACCATATTAACCCTTGGCAAGTTACCTGACTCTGGTCCTCTCTTTTCCCGTTTGTAAATGACCTACCTCACTGAGTTTGGGAAAGGTGAAGTGAAAGAAAAAATGTTCAAGAATGCGCCTTGTGGGAGTTTCCATGGTGGTGCAGTAGAACCCACAACATGAGGTTATGGGTTCCATCTCTGGTTTTGTTCAGTGCGTTAAGGATCCAGCGTTGCCGTGAGCTTTGGTGTAGGTCGCAGACATGGCTGGGATCTGGTGTGGCTGTGGCATAGGCCGGCAGCTGTAGCTCCGATTAGACCCCTAGCCTGGGAACCTCCATATGCTGTGGGTTCAACCCTAAAAAACAAACAAACAAAAAAAACAAAAAAAAAACTGCACCTCATAAACTGTAGGCCATTCTTCTCCCTCTTTTTGCTCCTCCACTGAGATGTTTAGTTCTGATAAAATTAAGGAGTTTTTCTGTTTTTATTGGAAAGAACTCAAGTTTAGGAGTGCTCTCATTCTGGTACTGTGATAAAAGGCATAGAGGCTGTATTAACTGATAAACAAAAGTCTTTGCTTAAAAACACCGTACAGGAGTTTCCATGTGGCGCAGTGGTTAACAAACCCGACTAGGAACCATGAGGTTGCAGGTTTGATCCCTGGCCTTAGAGTAAGGATCCACCGATGCCGTGAGCTGCGGTGTAGGTTGCAGACGCGTCTCGGATCCCTTGATGCTGTGGCTGTGGCGTAGGCCGGTGGCTACAGCTCCTGTTAGACCCCTAGCCTGGGAACATCCATATGCCTCAAGTGCGGCCCTAGAAAAGGCAAAAAAAAAAAAAAAAGGGACCAAAAAAACACTGTACAGGAATCTTCCTGAAAAGGGCTAGGTTAAAGCTGCACTGTCAGCATGGTCAGCCACTTGTACCTGTAACTAGGCACTTGCAGTAGGTGTACTGGGATTGAGATGTCCTATAAATGTACATACAAATCTCATTTTGAAGATTAAGTGTAAAAACTTGTATACCTCATTTTTATATTATTTATGTATTGAAACTTCATATATTAGATTAAGTAAAATATATTCCTAAAATTAATTTTAGTTGTTTTTATTTTTCATGTGGTTATTAGAAAAATTAAAATTACAACATTATATTTTTGTTGAATAGCCATGGGTTAGGGTTTGGTATGAGTATGTTTATCCCTTTTTTTTAAATTACTTAATGAATTTTATTACAATTATAGGTGTACAAAAATCATCACGACCAAATTTTATAGCATATTTATCCTTAAGAAGCCCTTACAATCCTATTTGTAATTTTTCTTCCTTTCCCCTTTCTTCCTTTCTTTTCTTTCTCCCTTCTTTTCTTTCTTTCTTTTCTTTCTTTTCCTCCCTCCCTTCCTTCCGTCCCTTCCTTTCCCATCTCTGCCTTTCTTTCCTTCTCTTCTCTTCTTTTCTTTTTTTTCTTTCTCTCTAGCTATAGACTTCCCCACTCACCCTTCCTTGTATTCATTGCTTTGGTGAAATTTTTTGTTGTTTAGTCTTTTGAGAGGTCACCGATATTGATTACAAAGGAAATACCTCAGCTAAAATAATTACTAGCTTTCTTTGAAGTCCCCAGATATCTTAAATAATTTTAATTGAAGAGGTGTGAATAAGAATAGTAATTACCATTGAATGTTCACTGTGTGCCAGGCTGAATGCTTTATCTTATTTAGTCCTTTCAACTATAAATATTTATTATTTTTTATTGTTTTATAAATGAGGAAACTGAAATATAGGAATATTTAAACAGTTGGCCACAGGAACACAGAGCTTGTGGGTCCCAGCAGTAGAACCCAGGTCTCTATCATTTCAAAGTTCATAAGCTATAGATTCTCCCATATTTTGACAACTGGTTATTGAATCAACTGGATAAAAGTTGTTATCGAAGTAGGTATTTTGTTCTATTTGCATTTTTGTGTTAGTGACCAATAGTCCTATTAACAGGAGACTAGGTGAATAAATCATGTATTCCTACTATTTAGTTGTTCCAGTGGATGAAAAGGAGCTTTGTATTTCATCATGACTAAATCTTAAAGTTGAGCTAAAACAAATTTCTGAAGGATAAATATACAGTGTAACTACGATTTACACAGTTTAAAATCCTGATAAGCAATGATATTATAAACAAAAGTAGTGTGTTTAAGAATTTCAGAATTTAAATTTTATCAACATTGACTACATGCATTTGTGAAGCTGTCTTGTGGTTAAATGAAGTTAGTAATATCTCTGAAATAAGCATTCTCTAATGCTGATCTACTCTTTTTTTTTTTTGTCTTTTGTCTTTTTAGGGCCGTACCTAAGGCATATGGAGGTTCCCAGGCTAGGGGTCCAATCAGAGCTGTAGCTGCTGGTCTATGCCACAGCCCCACAGCAATGTGGGATCCGAGCCGCATCTGAGACTTAAACCACAGTTCACGGCAATGCCAGATCCTCAACCCATTGAGCAAAGCCAGGGATCGAACTCATGTCATCATGGACATTAGTCAGGAATGTGAACCACTGAGCCATGATGGGAACTCCTAACGCTGATCTACTCCTAAAAGAACAAAATCAAACCAAGGTCCTGCCCTTTACTTTGGTGCACTCTACACCTTGTCTGATTGGTAGATAGCTTTCAGGCCCAGGTATGCAGTCTTGTTTTCATTTTGCTTTAGCCCCCAATTGATAAGCATGATTTTGGAGTTCTTGTCATGTCTCAGTGGTTAACGAACCTGACTAGTATCCACGAGGATTCGGGTTTGATCTCTGGCCTTCCTCAGCGGGTTAAGGATCTGCCCTGAGCTGTGGTCTAGTCTCAGACGCTGTTCGGATCCTGTGTGGCTGTGGCTTAGGCTAGCAGTTGTAGTTCCAATTCGACCCCTAGCCTGGGAACCTCCATATGCTTTGAGTGCAGCCCTAAAAAGCCAAAAAAAAAAAAAAAAGTATTATCTGCTAAAAAAATCTTGAACGATTGACCGTCCTTCCTCCCAAGGTGAAAATAACTCCACTCAGCAGCAGCTATGCTGTTTTCCTATTATCTTTTTCCAAGTGCTCTCCCCTTCATTTTTTTTTTTTGAAGTTGTAAGAAATTTTCTGCATTTGCAAAATGGATATAACGCATTGTTAAGAAGATAAATGAGATGTGATACAGAATGATCCTGCATTGTACATAGTAGGCACCAAAAAACTAGTTACTTGATTTAGTGACAGATAACACAGATTTTGGGAAAAGTCCAGGAGAACATTGGTGGGAGGAGTGTCTAAAGCATGGTTTGGCCTATTGTACAATTTGTTAGGATTGTTTCGAATAGGACAAGTATTGGCATGACTATGTTTCTGGAGAGAAGTTAAGAGCACATGTCTACCATGTGGGGAGAATTGAACAGGAGACTGAGGTGGGAACTAATCATTAGTGAGGAGTATGAATGCCTGGTTCATTTCAGTGAGTGACTGGCTACACATCAGAGCTCTTTTTCTTAATTTTAATTTTTTTTTTTTTTTTTTGCTTTTTAGGGCTATACTGGCTGCATATGGAGGTTCTCAGACTAGCAGTTGAATTAGAGCTATAGCCAGGCTGTGTGCCATGCTGAATGCTTTATTTTACTTAGTTCTTTCAATCCAACTAGCATTCATGAGGACACGGGTTCAATCCCCGGCCTTGCTCAGAGGATTAAGGATCTGGTATTGCTGTGAACTGTGGTATAGCTCGTTGACATGACTTGGATCCTGCGTTGCTGCGCCTGTGGCATAGGTCTGAGGCTACAGCTCCAACTGGACCCCTAGCCTGGGAACCTCCATATGTTGTGGGTGCAATGCTAAAAAGACAAATACAAAACAAAAAAAAAACCCACCAAGAAACAATTTCACTGTGTTCATACACAGTGACCAATTGCAGGCAGAAATTGATACACATTGATTAACTTTTAATATTCAATGTGAAAGATTAGTATTTAAAAAAAAATTAAAAATTTTTTTAATGGCCACACCTGAGGCATATAGAAGTTCCAAAGTTGAGAGTTGGATCAGACTTGCGCTGCAGCTGCGCCAAGGCCATTAACCCACCATGCCAGGCGGGGATGGAACCCGTACCTCCATGGCTATCCGAGATGCTGCAGTCAGATTCTTAACCCACCGCACCACAGCAGGAACTCTGAGAAAAATTAGTATTTAGCTAGCTGAATTATTCTGAAGAAGTGACTCCATTTTCAGTTCTGATTCTGAGTTTAAAATTTATCTTTTAGCTTTGTTTTTCAGCATGTTCTAAATGTCCCGCATTAAGTGGACTTAATTGCCTATAGCTTAGGCACATAGTTCCAAAATATCAGGATGGTTCTGGAATTTATATATATGTTTTCAGAATGCTAGGAGTACAGAGTTTTGGTGGCACTAATAGTATTTTTTACGTCTAAAGGGTTTAGAAAAGGTCTTGTCATTTGTTTTGACCCAGGGCCAGGACACCTGACTTGAATCTGCATTTAGATAGTAACAGATGTGTTTATTTATAGTTGCGTGAAGAGCCGTCATTGCTCTCTGACTAGGAGAGTTTCCATTTAATCAGTACCTCGTACAGGCTGAGCTTTGAGGACAAAGGTGTGATAACTAGACACAACATGAGCTTCGGTTTCCAAAGGAAGCAATAGAAATTTAAAGTTGTTCATAGACTTCAATTTTTCAATAACTTCTGAAATCATGACTCATCTAAGTTAACAGGTTTTAGATTGTTCAGACTCCCTGGTTCCCTTGAGCTCTGGTGCCATTGAGGAGTTACATGCTATCTAATTGTGATCTGCTCAGTTCATACCTGCAGTTAAAGGCTGACTACCTATACTCACCCAAACAGATTGTCAGTGATCTATTTCTCTCTCTCCCTCTTTTTTTTTTTTGTCTTGCCCTGTTAGGGCCGCACCCGTGGCGTATCAAGGTTCCCAGGCTAGGGGTCCAGTTGGCCTATGCCACAGCCACAGCAAGGTGGGATCCGAGCCGCATCTGCGACCCACACCACAGCTCACGGCAACACTGGATCCTTTAACCCACTGAGCGAGGACAGGGATCGAACCTGTATACTCATGGATGCTGGTCGGGTTTGTTAACCGCTAAGCTATGACGGGAGCCCCTCTCTCTCTCTCTCTCTTTCTTTCTTTTTTTTTTTTTTAAGATAGACTTATGTTTTGTTAAACCAAATTTTCAAGGTATAAAATAACTTTGTTCAGACATAGGATGTCTTGGGGAGTTACATTCCTGTGTGCTGTTAGGAGTCTGAAGAATATTTTAGGGTCCTTACTGCCCCCACATTCTTGAACTGAAGAGGTTAATCTTTTCAATGTTTCCTCTACCTCAAAATTTAAAACAAATTAAATTTCTAACTTGGTATTAGCTTTTCTCAAATACTCCATTAATTGGTGGTGGTTAAGGGCATGGGTATTTTTAAAAAGCCACAATATTATAATAATTTCCTTCAGTCAAATCCCACAGTGAACTGAACATGAAAAACTCATGGCACAGATTGTGCATCAGTGATGGAGTGAAAGCTGCTAAACACAATAAACTACTCATTCTCTGGAGGCTGTACAAGTATGTGGACAGTGGCATGTTGTTGCATTTAATCTCTAGATGCTACCCGATTGTAGGTAGCCTATCTACAAGTTAGACTCGGCTTTACTGTGTTGAAACAAACTTTGAAATTCCTGGCTGGTAGTCCTACTTGCTGCTTAGCCTGGCCAAACAGGTCAGTGTTGTTTAGATTTCCTATGACCATAAAATGAGTGAAACCCAAGTTCCATTTAGTGTACATGCTGCTTCCTGGATATTTAGCTATAGAGTTGTTGCAGTTCTTCCTTCTGTCCTCATATGCTCTGAAGGCCTAGGTGCCCGTCCCTAGATATTATCTAACCCCATGAAACTGCAGTAATTTTCCAGGCCTGCTCTGTGGACGTAGTTCAGCTTTCATTAAATCTGAGTCATAGAATTGGATGGCCAACCAATTCTAACCTTAGCCCTTACTAAGGGACATCTACCACCACGGTTTCCAAACATGATCCATTGAGAGAGTAGGATGATAACAATAGAACCTTTCTTTTTAGTTTTTGTCTTATTCTCATGGTATTTCTATTTTATAAATGTGTTGCTGCTGAAATCCAGGAACAAACCAGGTATATATGTTTTAAAACACGTGACATGCAATTACAGTGATATATGCTTATAATTACAAAAAATAAAGTGAGTAGTCAACTTTTTTTTTTTTAATATATTTATTTGCTTTTTAGGGCTGCACCCCTGGCATATGGAGGTTCCCAGGCTAGGGATCCAACCGGCTATAGCTGTCAACCTACACCGCAGCCACAGCAACGCAGGATCTGAGCCGTGTCTGCAACCTACACCACAGCTCGCAGTAACACCAGATACTTAACTCACCGAGGGAGGCCAGGGATCCAACCAGAAGCCTCATGGTTCCTAGTCAGATTTGTTTCCTCGGGGCCATGAAGGGAATTCCGGTCAACTTATTTTTACTGGTGGGAGTGTGTGTTTAAAAAAGTTTGAAGACCTCTAATCTATCCTATTACCAGAATTACCTTTTTAAATAGAAATCCGGATTCACTACTTCCGTACTTAAAAGCCTTCGATTACTTCTGCGACTTATAGGATAAAGACCAGTCTACTTAGCGTTATTTACAAGGACCCTCTCAAAATAGTCTGTCTAAACCAGTGCTTCTCAAGCTATCAGTGGTGAAAGATTAAGGTTCCCTCCCCCAGACTTTTAAGAACTGGTGTTTTTATAAAATTATTTATTAGAAAAAATGCAATTACAAAAATACAATGTAAGTTAAGTAGTTTTTTTTATTACTAAATTTAATGGATATGCATATCTCCACCACATTCCATGATTTCTAAATGTTTATTTCCAATTTTGGTACTTATCTCTTTGTGGGTCAAGCATCAATCCAGAGTTCACACTTGTAGTAACAGGGGCCTAAACTACTTTTTTGCCCTTTCTTCTGCTTTTAGAGACCTTAGAGTAGTTTGTTTAGAGCCAGTTACTCGTCTCCCAGATTTTCACACACTTTTACATGTGTATGTGGTAATTCTCCAGTTGTGGTCTCTAGACTGGTCACACTTGGATCACATACGAATTTTGTTAGAGATGCAGATTCTCTGGGCTCACCTCAGACCTCCAGAATCAGAAGCACTGGGAATGGGTCCTTGCAATTTGTGTTGTAGCCAGCTCTCACCATGATTCTGATGCACACTAACATTTGAGTATCACTAATTTAGGGAAGCCCAATATGCCATTCAAACTGAAACGCTTTTGAGAGTGAAATGGAGCACTATTAACAACGATGCTGGGAATTCTGAGACTATATTAGACAAAGGAGGACAAACGGTCCCTCTGCTTTTACACTTTTTTTTTTTTTTTTTTCCTGCAAGAGGTCTCTAGTGTGTTCCCATTCCAGCATTCCCAAACTTCCCCAGGCATGGGAATTACTTTCTTTTTATGGTTTCCCTCTGCATATGCTACACGCTTTGCTGTTTTATGTCTGTGCCTTACAGTATAATTATCCTATTGTCGTTATCTTGCTATGTTTGTCTTGCTCTCTCATTAGGCCATCTTGTGTGTGTTTTTTTTTTTAGGTCTGTACCCACGGCATATGGAGGTTCCCAGGCTGGGGTCGAATGGGAGCTGTAGCTGCTGGCCTACACCACAGCCACAGCCACGCAGGATCCGAGCCACATCTGTGACCTATAACACAGCTCATGGCAATGCCTGATCCTTAACCCAGTGAGTAAGGCATTGAACCTGCGTCCTCATGGATGCTAGTCAGATTCGTTAACCACTGAGCCACAACGGGAACTCCTTCATTAGGCCATCGTAACCATATCTTTTTAAAAACATTTTTATTGGAATATAATTGACTCATAAAGTTGTGTTAATCTCAGGTACGCAGCATAGTAAATCAGTTACATATATACATATATCCATTCCTTTTCAGATTCTTTTCTCATACAAGCTACCACATAGTACTGAGTAAATTTCCCTTTGCTACAAGCAAGTCCCTATTACCCACCTATTCCATATATAATAGTGTGTATATAGCAATCCCAATCCCATAATTTACCACCCCCCAAATATCTCCCCTTTGGTAAACCTAAGTTTGATTGTGAAGTCTTTGAATCAGTTTCTATTTTGTAAGTTCTATTGTATCACTTTTATTAGGTTCCACTTATTAGTGATTTCATGATATTTGTCTTTCTCTGTCTTATACCTTTCTAGGTCCATCCATGTTGCTGTGAATGGCATTATCTCATACTTTTTTACTTAGCCATTATCTTTTTGTCCCTTTTACTTTTCAAGTTATAAAAATAATAACATGGTTTTTATTTGTATTTATTTATTTTATTTTTTTGCTTTTTAGGGACACACACATGGCATATGGAGTTTCCCAGCCTAGGGGTTGAATCAGAGCTGCAGCTGCCAGACTGCACCACAGCCACAGCAACATGGGATCAGAGTTGTATCTGTGACCTACGGCAACGCTGGATCCTTAACCCAATGAGCAAGGCTAGGGATCGAACCTGTGTCCTCATGGATGCCAGTCAGGTTCATTAACCGCTGAGCCATGACGAGAACTCCTCCAGTAACATGCTTTTTAAATAAAATTCAAATAGCACTGAAATCTACAAAGGAAAAGTCTAATTTTTTAATCTCTCTTCCTTAGAAGTTATCACTATTATTAAACTGACTGCCTTTCTAAATCTAGAAACCTATGCACACAAAAATATATATTTTTTTCTTACAAAAAAAGAGAAAATAATGTGCATATCCCGAAACATGCCATTTTCCTGAATTAGTTGTGTATATTAGGTAATGTCCCCTGTTAACACAAAGGGTTGAATTGCCAAAGCATCCTCCTGTGAATGAGAGATCTTATCCGGCACCAAACCTTACTCATGATTTGAAGGTTGTAGGTAGGAGGCTAACAAAGGAGCTAGGCACAACCATTCCTTGCTGGAAGAGCCCCCAGCCAGTAGACACAGCTTCCAAAAAATATCACTTTCTCATGTTGGGGCATATTATCATCATGCTTAAAATACTTACTTCCATATAGGATTGACATTAAGTCGTTTATAAATTTCTAACAGACTTTTGTACTGTGATTTTTAATGTGTCTATGGGAATGAAATTCAACCTTGGGACATGTTTTGGGTTACCAGCAAGTTCTGAACACTATATACCAAAAATGCTTTCTCAAAGGAAGCCTTTTCTTTTTTGGGAATCCCAAGGTTTATACTCCATTAGTTACCCAAATAGAAAACGTCTTTGTGATTATTTCCCATCTTTCAGCCAGCCATGCCCCTTAAATCCATATCAGATTATTTACAAAAGCAATTAAGACAGATCGGGTATTTCCTGACATTTTAAAATGAAGGACCCAGTCTGTTATCTATTAAAAACCTTTAGGTTGATTGCAAGGAGGTCTGGTGTAAAGCTGGGAATCCCTAGCTGAAGGATTGAGCCACAGATTCACTGTTTCCCTCTCTTTCTTGTTTCACTACATTTGACCAGCTTTATTTTAATGACTGATTACTCCCCGCCCCCCCATACTTGCAGCATATGGAAGTACCTGGAACAGGGATAGAATCAGCCACAGTTGCAGCCTATGTCACAGTGGCCTCAGTACCCTCATCCTTAACCCACTGTGCAGGGCTGGGGATTGAACCCATGCCTCAGCAAGTGACCCCAGCTGCTGCAGAGTCAAACCAGATCCTTAACCACTGTGCCACAGTGGGAACTTCTATTGGTTACTTTTGATAGTTTAATTTTTCCAAGGGTTTTGTTATTAAAAAAAAATCCAGTAAATATGCTTGTGTACATATCCGTGTGTCCTTTCTGTAAGACTTTTTTTTTTTAGGTTTTTTACTTTTGAGTCAATCTTGTTTGGAAGACTTCTTTAGGAGAGACACTCAGAAGTAGATATTCAGGGTAGAGGAGAATATGCATTTACTGTATTGATAGATATCGCTCAGTTCTTCTAAAAGATTGTGCAAATTTATACTCCCATCTGTTTTTCTAGGACATTTAGAGTACAGTCTATTATTAGGAAAAAACACCAATCTAACAGTAAAAAATAGTATCTCACAGTTTTAGCTCGCATTTTTTGATTTAGAAAGGTATGTGACTGCCTTTCTGTTAGTCACCATTACCTGTCAATGAGTAGTGAGTGTTTGAGGTTGTACAGCTCATATACTGAGCACCTCAGAAGTGTTTCTGTCTTGCTCTATTCAGCAGTTTGGTAGTTCTAATGGATTCCAGTGAATATCAGGATGGAATACATGGACCTTTTATCGATGCCAAAGGAATCGCTTATTGGTGTTTTTTTTTTTTTTCCACCGCTTTTTAGGGCCACACCGGCAGTATGTGGAAATTCCCAGGCTAAGGGTCCAATCGGAGCTACAGCTGCTGACCTACACCCCAGCAACGCCAGATCCGAACCGTGTCTGCAAACTATGACACATCTCACAGCAACGCCAGATCCTTAACCCACTGAGTTAGGCCAGGGATCAAACCCGCAACCTCATGGTTCCTAGTCTGATTCATTTCCACTGCGCCTAAATGGGAACTCCCTTATTGCTTTTTAATACACTTTCTCACTTAATGACCTTGAATTAGAGGATAGAAGATAAAGATTACTTTCAGCAAATTGTGTACAGCAATGGTGTAAGAACATTTTGACTGTTTAGTACTCATATTTCTTTGATGGTTCATCACAACAGTGTACCAATAATGAAAATGACCACTTGTAAAAGTGCCATTTTGGTCACAGCAAAGCGTTTGCCAGCTTTTTGAATTTTGTTTATGTTACATTTTAGGTTAGTTTGGGCAAATCACTGGAATTAAAAACATCCATAGAAAATGCATATTGGGTGGTTACCTCTTGGAGACTTACTCAGATGACTAGTTTGAATGACTAGCTTGGGTTTCCCCCCCAATAAATATATATATATATATATATATATATATATATATATATATATTCCATTGCATGCAGCAGTTTACTGTGGGATCTCAGTTCCCAGACCAGGGATTGAACCCAGACCACAGCGGTGAAAGTGCCAGATCCTAACCATTAGACCACCAGGTAACTCCCCGCTAATATCTTCTTGACCCCTTAATTTGGATATTCTTTTCCAGCCTAAGATCCTTTTTAAAAAAATTAACTTTATTAAAGTATAATTTATACATAAAATATAAGTTGTACATATATGTTGTTCATAAACATATATGTAGTTCAGGGAATTTTGACAGGCATATACATCCATGTAAATAATACTCTGCTCAAAACATAGAACATTTCCATCATCCCAAAAAGCTCCCTCAGATATCTTCCCAGTCATCTCCTTTCCACCTTGCCAAGGTGAACTGGAACTATAGGTTCAAATCTATATGAATGGAATCATAGAACTTATGTCCTTTTTTGTATTCTTTTCCTTAACATACTATTTTTGAGATTCGTCCTTATTTTATGTACCAGTAATTTTTTATTTCTGAGTTTTCTATTATATTTACATGTCATAATTGATTTATCCATTCATCTATTATTAGACATTTGGGTTTTTCTAGTTTTGGGCTTTTATAAATAAAAATGCTGTGAACATTCATAGCGGTCTTTTGTGGGCATATAGTTTCATTTCAGGTAAGTATTTAGGACTAGAAATGCTGGGTCATATAGTAAGTGTGGTTTTTAACTTTCACAAAACTTTCAAACAATTTTTCAAAGTGTGCCATTTTACATTCCTATTACCAATGTATCAGAGTCCCAGTTGCTTCACATCTTTGCCAACACTTTATATTTTCTGTCTTGCACTCTGCTTTAGCTGTCTTAGTGGCTGTGCAGTGGCGCCTTATTGTGGTTTTAATTTGAATTTCCTGAGTGAAGTCTTTTGATGGAGAATGTTCTTGAGGTTTTCTGTTATTTTTCTATAGGATGATAGGCATATACACTAATAGAAAATCATGTTTTTGTTTTAAAGTTTTTTCTTTATGTGTTTTTCATTTTAGGTGATTGGAGACAATAATTCAAAATGCCTGAAAATCCTGCTACAGGTATACTAGACATATCCTCCTATCGCTAAATTAATTATTCAGAAATGGAAGATAAAATGGGATTTAACCTATACTCTGATTATCTTTCTTCACACAAGATAAACTGCAGGTCCTGCAAGTTCTTGATCGCTTAAAAATGAAATTGCAGGAGAAAGGTGACACTTCGCAGAATGAGAAGCTGTCTCTGTTTTATGAGACGCTAAAGAGTCCTCTCTTCAACCAGATACTCACACTTCAACAGTCCATCAAGCAACTGAAGGGGCAAGTAAGTTACCCCTCGGGGTTTTATATGTTGATATACTCAAACCAGCAAAGATAGATAGAAGGAGACAGATACAAATTGTCTCTGCTCTCAATAAAACAAAGAGACTGTTGGGACTTGTAACCCGTGGGTAGCATGGGCATGGAGAGTTTAAAAATGTTGGTAATAAATTTTGTGTTTGACTTAGGAATATTAAGTAAAGGTCAGATGCTTAGAGATCTCAACATTTCTTCAAAATTATAAAATAGTGTTTAGCTTGAATATATTTTCTTCATGAAATCTTTTTTCTAGCATGAAGTAATCCTGTCCTTATAGGACATTATGTATTTGTACCTTTGAATAACTATCAAATATTTATCAAATAAATATCGGATGCCATGCACTTTGTGATTAGAAAGTCCTTGGTAGCAATATACCTCATGTTTCCCTATTGATCTGTTTCCCCCGCTACCTGGGCTTTTGCAGCCGGTAATACATGATTGCTGAATTCCAGGACACCTAGCACCTCTGTTTGGAGTAATGTAAATTAAGAGTTTTAACTGTGCTCTTGTTTGCTGTCTTTTGGGGTCGGGGGTGGCAGATTGATTTCAAATCATCTATTCTAGAAACTGAGCATGAATAGTAGCTATCCTATAGATTAAATATGGGCAGAATTTTATTTATTATTATTTTTATTTATTTTTTGCTTTTTAGGGCTGCACCCATGGCATATGGAGGTTCCCAGGCTAGGGGTCTAATCGGAGCCACAGCTGCCGGCCTGCGCCACAGCCACAGCAGCGCCAGATCCAAGCCATGTCTGTGACCTACACCACAGCTCTCAGCAATGCCTGATCCTTACTTAACCTGCTGATCGAGGCCAGGGATCGAAACCGCAACCTCATGGTTCCTAGTCGGATTCATCTGAGCTGCGCCATGACGGGAACTCCTGGGCAGAATTTTAAATGATAATAACAATTTTAAAGGTAATGTAGCAGAGTTGTTAGGTGAAAATTAACAAAATTTGGGAAAAAGTGCTATTTTCTGATAAACCAAAATGCCTATCCATAAATATTTAGCAAGTGATTTTTATATAGCTAATTAAGGATTGAATTCTGTACATACGTCTTTCTGTGAATTTCTTTCTCTAAATGAGAATTTATATCATAATTTTAGCACTCCCTATATTGAAGGTTAGATTTCTGTATTCTGTGATCATGGAATGATGAGTACATCACAACAGTGGGTGATACTGGCAATAGAAAGTGAGAAAGAGCACTATGAATCTACCACTCTTACTGGACCCAGAGTGGACCTAACTAACTAATGCCTCATAATAATCTCTTATATAGTTTGCAGCTGCTGTGTATATAATCATATTTTATGCATTCAACTATAGAATCCCCATGACTTTTTCCTGTTAGTGCCCTATCATGGAATTTCTATGTGTGTTGATCTTTTTGAAGTGCTATTGACATTTTTTTTTTTTTTTTGACAAGGACATGGTCTATTCCTTCCTCCCTTCCTTTCTCTATCCATCCAGCCCATCCATCCATCCATCCATCCATCCTTCTTTTTTAGGGCTACACTTGTGGCATATGGAAGTTCCCGGGCTAGGGGTCAAATTGGAGCTGCAGCTGCCAGCCTGTACCCAGCCACAGCTACACTGGATCTGAGCCACATCTATGACCTACACTATAAGCTCATGGCAATGCCTGATCCTTTAACACACTGAGAGAGGCCAGGGATCGAACTCACATCCTCGTGGATACTAATTGGGTTCTTAACCCGTGGAGCCACAATGGGAACTCCTTGACATTTGTTCTTGATGTTAACCTCTATTTCATTGTGTTGGCACAAGTATCAGCCAATGATATTTTAAAAATTAACCTCAAATTTCCTCTTGCCATAGTTACTAGATTCCCCCTCCCCCTTAGGAGTGTTTAAGTGGCTTTACAACTCATTTGCTACTAATCTTAAGCAAGTTACTAATCCCCATGTGCCTCAATTTTCACGTTCACAAAATGAAATAGGAACATCTCCTAGGGCTTTTGTAAGGACTGAGTGAGATAATGTGCAAGAGTTTTGGTATAGTGCTTTGCTTATAGCAAGCACTTAATAAATACTGAGTTATTTTTGTTACATACCACCTCCAGATCTCTTGTGACTCCCCAATAGAAATATATAGATAAATGAGAAAGGACTCAGTGTCTTACATGAATGTTTATATAACCGGATGTGTCTGTATGTGAAGTATAATGAGCTGTGGAACATGCTGTTAACTTGAGGTAATGGTAGAAGGCAGGAAACAACAAATTTTAAGCTATTAAACATTTTGTGTAATACTAAATAAAAAATTTATAGCCTTATAAACACAGATTCATGGATCTGTATTTTATTTCTTTTACGTGTATATATTTAGCATGCAGTTATACATGTGATGCACAAGATGTATGTTTAATAAATAGAATTTTTTTTCTGTAGGTTTCTGTTGATAATTCTCTTTTTATTTTCCCCGAACAGCTCAGCCATATTCCCTCGGATTGTTCAGCCAACTTTGATTTTTCTAGGAAAGGTTTATTGGTATTCACGGATAGTGCCAGTACTAATGGGAATGCCCACAGGTCCACTAATAACTTGAGTGTATCTGGGTTATTTCCTTGGACCCCAAAGTTGGGAAATGAAGATTTTAACTCTGTCATGCAACAGATGGCTCAGGTAAAGTCATAACCTGTCATGGGAATATTTAGCTTTATTTCTCCTATTATAGATTGAAAAAGAAACCTCTACTCACTCTTTTTTGCCTTTAGAATATGTTACTCTTTGTTTTGTTGGCTTGTGTATCTATATTATTAGGAGGAACTGTTACTATTTTCTAACCCACGTGTTGGAAATTTGTTCGCTTCAAATTACATAAGGAAAATATCCATGTGTGTGATGAGCAGAGTTTTTAAAACAGTGACTCCAATTTGACACATCTGTATACTTGTAGGGAAAAGGATTCTAAGAGTTTTGCTCATAGGAGGAAAATTAATGTGTCTACCAGAAGTGTTGTAACTCCTTTGAAACTGTTTTTAATTTTATATCAAAACAGAATTAATGGTAGTTAGAACTAATATAATTTGGAAAATCTAGGGAAACATTTGAAAGAGTAATTCACTTTTATTCTCAATAGCTAATAGACAATTGAGTTTTTAGATGTGTTAGTTTTGTGTTTGTTCACCTTGCCTTCTAACAGGTATCCTGAAAAATGAAACCTGAGTTTGAAAGTTAAAAAGAATGTTTAAGGTGTGATAGTTAAATAATGTCCTATACCTAATGCCTTTTTTTTTTTTTTTTGGCTGCACTTGTAGCATGTGGAAGTTCCTGGGCTAAGGATTAAACCTGCACCACAGCAGTGACCTGAGCTGCTGCAGTGACAACGCCAGATCCTTAACCCATTGCATCACCAGAGAACTCCTCTAATTCCTCTTTTTGATCTTATTGCTCTGTTTCCTTAATTTGACTAGTAATTATTTTTCTGTGTTATCAGTTGATTACATTTATGAAAGTCTCATGTCATAATTACAGTTATTAACCAAAGTCATAAAATGTTTGTCACAGGAGACCCACTTGAATGGTGGCCTTTCCATAATCTTTTGAATTAAGTTAATAAAATAGAATATTAATTTATCAGTAAAGAATTAAAAACAGAACCCTGAAAAATGCAGCTGATTCTGACTTAGGGCACCAAAATAGCATATTTTTGATAAATCTAATTTACTTTCCTCATTTAAAATATATTTTGCTTCAAGAGAATTTAGAGGAATTCAGGGTAAAAAGTAGTTTAGAATTTACTATGGGAAAAGACATTTTTCTCAGGAATTTTCATCCACTTTGGGATTCATCTCATACTGTGAATGCAGTTCCCTGAGGTTGCAGAACAGTACACATGCCCTCTTACATCCTGCTGAAAATAATTAAGTGAGTGGGTTTCCAGAAATAATTTTCTACTGAAATGCTGAGTTTATTTGCTTTTATAGAAATGATTTAGGGGAAGCTATTGGGGGGCTATTCGCAAAATAGAAATTTCAGTTCTTCAGAAAGGGTGTATTGGTTAAATGTACACTTCACTGACTTTTTTCTTTTTTTAAATCCCCCTTCATTAGGGCCGACAAATTGAAAATATAGATATAGAACGACCCTCAACTGGAGGGCTTGGATTCAGTGTGGTGGCCCTTAGAGGTCAAAATCTGGGAGAAGTTGATATCTTCGTGAAGGAAGTGCAGCCGGGGAGTATAGCTGGCAGGTGAGGAGGTTGTTCAGTTTGTGTTTTGCTAATTTTTTTTTTCTGATGGTTCTGAAAACATTACACAGAGAATAAGAAACTAGTTACACAAAACGGTTAATGATACCAGCTAACATTCCCCTTCCTATGCCTTTTTCAGGCCTTTTGTAGATAATTCTCGCATATACTTGTGGCAGCAGTCCAGTTAATGTGTCATTACTCCATTTAATAGATGAGGGAGCTGAGTTTCAGAGAGGTTCAGTGGTTTATCGTAGTCAGAGACCTTTTAATGTTAACCATGACGTGATTCCGAGACTGACAGCAAAGCTGGTGTTCTTTCTACTCCATCATATCCTCTCACAATTGAACATGGTATTTTACCTAAGGTCTGATCAGTGAGATGGGCATTTGGAATTCACATTCTGCATACCATATTGTTTATTAAATTTGAGATTATAACAACTTTTTTGGTGGTCATAGCATGCTATTGACTTTTTTGCTTGTTACCAATGGAAAGCCCTCTCAAGTCTATGTGATACCTTCTCTTGCATTTGTGTCTGGGTTTTATTTTTTAAGGGGTCTGTGCAAGATTTACGTTTTGTCTCTATTTGACTTTAGATCTTTATTATTCACTCAACAAGCATACTATTCATTATATTACCACTGCCTGTTAGAAAAGTAGCAACAGTAGCATTAACTATTACAGAAAAATTATCGGTCAATAAATATATTTTTGAATTCACAGTTTTAGTCTCCCCAACTGAAAATTAAAAAATAATGGATTTCCATGACTTTTCATCTTTATTCTGCTACCTACTGTAGCATTTCCTCTGGTGTATTCTCAGGAGCCATAGCAGTGGTCAGTTATATTTGAGAATCTCTATCCTGTTCATGGAGATTGAGTATGTATTCTTAGGGTAATCATATAATTTATTGTTCAAGTTGAGACAGTTTTGGGAGTGAGAGGGTATGCTATTAATAATGACACTGAGGTGTTCCTGTTATGGAACAGCAGAAATGAATCTGACTAGTATCCATGAGGATGCGGGTTTGATCCCTGGCCTCACTCATTGGGTCAGGGATCCAGAGTGAGCTGTGGTATAGGTTGAAGACGCTGCTAGGATACCGCCTTGCTGTGACTGTGGCATACGAAGGCTGGCAGCTGTAGCTCTGATTCAGCCCCTAACCTGGGAACTTCCACATGCTGTAGGTGTGGCTTTAAAAAGAAAAAAATAAAATAACACTGGGATAGTAGATATAAACTAAGACTGTTCTGGCAAACCTTGATAATTCAGGGTAAACCTGAACTTAGGGTCACTTGATGTTAGTTTCCTTTAAGGCTGTGAATTTCCTTAACAAAAAGCCTATTAAACTTTGATTAGCCCTACTTTTTAATTTTTTTTAACTTAAAAAAATCGTTATTGGGGTGTTCACTTGTGGTGCAGCAGGGTAAGGCTCAGCTGTTGTCACTGCAGTGGCTTGGGTTTGATCCCTGGCCCCGGAATTTTCACATATATGGGCACAGCTATCCCCCCCACCCCAAAAGAAAGATTGGGATGCAATTCACATGACATAAGTATCACCATTTTAAAATGTATGAATCAGTAGTTTTTAGTGTATTTTTATTTGTTTATTTAGTCTTTTTAGGGCTGTACCACGGCATGTGGAGGTTCCTGGTTTAGGGATCTAATCAGAGCTACAGCTGCTGGCCCACGCCACAGCCACAGCAATGTGGGATCCGAGCTGCGTCTGCAAGCTACACCACAGCTCACAGCAATGCTAGATCCTTAACCCACTGAGCGAGGCCAGGGATCGAACCTGCAACCTCATGGTTCCTAGTCGGATTCGTTTCCACTGCACCACGATGGAAACTCCTTTAGTGTATTTTTAATGTTGTCAGTCTTTGTTGTCAAACTTTATATCTCAGTTAACCTGTACTAATAGGTCTGCAAGTACAAATTGAGGTGAGCACTTCCAAAAAGAGGAGTTTGATATTCGAATGTGTGAAGACCCATAACAAAGGCTAAGGAGTCAGGCAGTAGTGCATGAAGGGAAATTTGAGGAGAGAGGGAGTTTGCAGAGAACAGAAGGTGTTGGGAAGAGGAATAGATACACTTCACCAGTAGTCCTGTGAAGAATTAGAACATAGCTCATGTCCTTGGAGTGTGGCTGGTATTTATCTGGTGTTGGAGCTTAGTGCAAGACAGTGCAAGAAGGGCCTGGGAGGAGGTAGTAGCCAGCCCAGCAGGACCTTCTAGATCATATTAAATAGTCTTATTATCAGCTCTTTGTTCTGAGAACTTTCCACATAGAACTATGTTATTTAGGAGCTTTCTTTAAGACCTGTTGGTTCTTAAAGTCATGGAAATCCATTACTTTATTTATTTGGCTGTACCCATGGCATAGGAAGTTCCCAGGCCTGAGACTGAATCTGATCCAGAGCTGTGACCTACACAACAGCTGTGGCAACTCCAAATCCTTAAGCTATTGCACTGGGCTGGTGATTGAACCAGCAACACCACAGAGACAAGCTGGATCATTAACCCACTGTGCCATAGCGGGAATTCCCAGAAATCCATTATTTCTGAATCTTGCAATGGAAATACAAGAACTGGTCTCCTCTTGAATGGAAAGTGTGAATTTAAAAAATGTATCTATATGTATCTATATATATGTAGTATGAGAGAGTTAAATTATAAATAATAGTAGCAGTAAAACGAATTCTGTTCCACTTTAAAATGCATCAACATCATATTTTCCAGGAGACTTCTCTGAACTTTATTTGGGGTTGAGTTTACATTCCCTAGGCATATACTAACTGGAAAGAAATGAGGTGTACCAGAAGGCTATTGGGTAGAGGGAAAAGTAGATTAAAATAGATTGATTTCCAGAAAATGGAAAATTTGAGTGTAAAAACTGACTTATGCAAAATAGGTTATAACAGCATTGGAAAGATTCAAGAGTAACTCATTCATTTGGGATTAATTAAGAAATTACCTTTAATGAACAAGCTCTGAATAGGAATTTAGTTGAAAAAGTTAGAGAAAGGAGGGCATCGGAGATGAGAAAATGGAAGTAATTCCTGGATATTGTCCTGTAGTGGTCACATTGAAAAATAAATGTTTCTTTAGGACTGAAGAAAAAGTTCACAGGCAATATTCTTAATTTTAAAAATATGTATTTCAAAATTAAGAAAATCATTATGAAAGTAATATGTGCCTATAATAGAAAAGCAGAAAATATAGATGTGTAATAACTTCCTCTCCCCCCCAAAAAAAGCTGTTGGACTTTGACCACCCTGAGACAGCTAGGAAGTACATTAGAATGTTTTCTTTTTGTAGAGACAACGTCTTAGAGTATATGCAATTTTTCTTTTTTTTGTCTTTTTGCCTTGTCTAGGACCACACCCGCGGCATATGGAGGTTCCCAGGCTAGGGGTCTAACAGGAGCTGTAGCTGCCAGCCTTTGCCACAGCCACAGCAACGGGGGATCCGAGCTGCGTCTGCAACCTACACCACAGCTCACGGCAACGCCGGATCCTTAACCCACTGAGCAAGGCCAGGGATTGAACCTGCAACCTCATGGTTCCTAGTCGGATTCATTAACCACTGAGCCACGATGGGAATTCCAGAGTATATGCAATTTTATATCTTATTTTTAGTCTTTAGGATAACATACACCTTTTCTAATATTAATAAAAAGGATGTATTAACAGTATTTTTAATGCTACATAATCTATTTTAAGAACCATCCACAATTTTGGCATCAAACGTTAAAATATCTAACTTGTTGGTTCCAAAAGGGGAATCTAAAACATCTAAGTCCCTGTCTTCAGAAAACTTAAAATCTACAAGGGAAGGATTTAGCTATCTTTATCAACATCATACTGGTAAATGAATGTTCAGTGGGTGATAAACAAGTAGTTCAGAGCACCATGATAATGAGGTAAGTGATAAAGAGATAGAGACTGAGACACCCAGCTGCAACATGGAGGGTGGATCAAATTTGGCCAGACAGAATGAGAGGGCATTAGAGATGGAGAAAATCATTTATACAAAAGCAGGAACTACCAGACATGTTTGAGACGGAAAGAGAAAATCAGAATAGTTGAAAAAGGAGTTTAGAGAGGCAGCCAAGTTGGAAAAGTACTTTGGGGCCAAAATATAGAAGCCTTTGAATACCAACCAAGTTTACATTGTGTCTTAGAGGTCAGAAGTTACCAACTTCTGGTAGATGATGAAGTTTTGCTGAATCTACTGTGACCTGAGAAAAAATAAGGGCAATGTAGTAGAAGTTTTATAATTCTAAATTTATGAATTAGACTTTGCACTGAGATAAATTCCTTCTCAGGGAGATTTTTAATTTTTTTTAATGCTTATACCCATGGTATAGTTCCTGGGTCAGGGATTGAATCCGAGCTGCAGCTGTGGTAACACAGGATCTTTTAACCCACTTCACCAGGTGGGAGATTGAACCTGCACCTCTGCAACAACCTGAGCAGCTGCAGTCAGGTTCTTAACCCACTGTGCCACAGCGGGAACTCCTTGGAAAGATTTTTTTTTTTAAATTTTATTTTGAAGGTTAAAGATGTTCTTTTATAACACAATCATGACAAGAGTTTTTCTTTCCTTTAATTCTCTTCTTATTGATCAATAACCATAGATAATCATTATATAATTTTGAGTTGAGAAATACCGGCATGAAGAGAGCTTAGAAAAATAAACCTTGAGGTGATTTTTAGGTTTTAGGTGTTAGATAAGGATCTCAATTGGATGGTTGACATTGGGAGTAGAAAGGAGGAGATGAGTGGCTGCAAGAGAGGATAAGACGGAATTGTAGGAGTTCCCGTCATGGCATGGTGCAGTGGTTAGCAAATCTGACTAGAAACCATGAGGTTGCGGGTTCTATCCCTGGCCTTGCTCAGTGGGTTAAGGATCTGGCGTTGCCGTGAGCTGTGGTATAGATCGCAGACACAGCTCGGATCTGGCGTTGCTGTGGCTGTGGCATAGGCTGGCAGCTATAGCTCCAATTCGACCCCTAGCCTCCATATGCCGTGGGTGAGGCCCTAAGAAATAAATTAATTAATTGAAAAAAAAAAGGAAGGAATTGTAGTGTTAATGGAGAAACAGGAAGGCAAGGAGGGGTGTTTGAGAGATAATGAAATCAAATAGAGTAAACCAGAGTAAATCCTCTTAGTATACACTTTGAGAAGTTAAAAGAGTATGTCTAAGAGTCAGATAAATGCTTAGATAATTCAGGCTTTAATTTCTTGCACTTAAAATTTAAATACTTAAAAAGTAATTGTGGCAAGTTCCTATCCTGGCCCAGCAGAAACGAATCTGACTAGTATCCATGAGAACACAGGTTTGATCCCTGGCCTTGCTCAGTGGGTTAGGGATCTAGGGTTGCCATGACCTGTGGTGTAGGTCACAGACGTGGCTTGGATCCCGTCTTGTGGCTGTGGCATAGGCCGGCGGCTGCAGCTCCGATTTGACCCCTAACCTGGGAACCTCCATATGTCGCAGGTGTGGCCCTAAAAAGACAAAAAAAAAAGTGTAAAAATAAAATGAGATAATTATGAGGAATAAAGGAGAAAATGCTTATAGAGCATTTAGCACAGTACCTGGCAAACAATAAGTACTCAGTATTAATTATATTAGTGCTTTTTTTCCTTAAGATTTCCTTAATTTCTTTTTAAAAATCCTTTGTACCTTGGTTAGCAGTTTGGTGATTAGGACAGAGATCAGGGCTCAGATATAGATTTGGAAATAATCTCTATTGATTTTTAAGAAGGAGAGTTTGGGCTCTATTGACAAATGATGGAGAAGTGAAGGACAACGGATATGGGGTGAATCTGCTAGGGAGGAGGTTATTGGTGAACATAACGCCTTGCATAGTGCATGTGGGAGTCAGATTGGAAGGGGTTCAGGATTACAGAGTTGGGTGCGGCAATGAGAGTACTGTCCATACTTGGAGAATCTTAGCAATGGGGCCCTATACATTGGTTTTGGTTTCTTTTCTAGACAAGTGGCTTTTAAAGTGTGTGTGTGTGTGTGTGTGTGTGTGTGTGTGTGTGTGTGTGTCTTTGTGTATGTAGGGGTGCTCTACTTAACTGGTTAATTAGTTAACAAGTGCTTTGATGAAAAACACTCTGAAGAGCTCTCTTATGTCATACAATTAAATAAATATTTCAATAAAAATACTAAGTGAAGTAGTATCATAAGATATAAACTACTTACCTCGAATAATAGATTTTTAAAAATCAGGTTGTTACTTCACTCAAATTTTTCTTATTTGATCAAGGGATCAAAGGTTAAAGGAAAATGACCAAATATTGGCTATTAATCACACGCCATTGGATCAGAACATTTCCCACCAGCAAGCAATCGCGTTATTACAGCAGACCGTTGGGTCTTTGCATCTGGTTGTGGCCAGGCAACCAGTCCACACAAAAAGCAGTGCTTCTACCAGCCTAATGGATGTAACTCTGCCTGAAACAGTGAGTTGCAAATTTGGAAAAATACTTAATTTTGTTCTTTTTTCTTTTTTTTTTTTTGTCTTTTTTCCTTTTCTAGGGCCGCACTAGCGGCATATGGAGGTTCCCAGGCTAGGGGTCTAACAGGAGCTGTAGCTGCTGGCCTTCGCCACAGCCACAGCAACACGGGATCTGAGCCACGCCTGCAACCTACACCACAGCTCACGGCAACGCTGGATCCTTAACCCACTTAGCGATGCCAGGGATCGAACCGGCAACCTCATGGTTCCTAGTTGGATTTGTTAACCACTGAGCCACAACGGGAACTCCAAAAATACTTAATTTTGAATTATGCCTTTGATTTTAAGAAGAGCAAAGACATTTAGATGGTGTCCTTTTACTTGTCATAGTTCAAGGAGGATGATTATATATCAAAATGCAGGCATTAACATATTAATATATTTCATAGAGGGTTCTTGTTTTTTCAGTGTCCTATGATTCTCCCTGTTTAAGATTATTATTTAAGATAGAGGTCAAATTGTAGTATTGGATATAATTTGGTCATGGAAAGAGTTCCTTTGTTATGTAGCCACTTAATTAAGCTGATAATTTTTATTAGAGATTTACTATTGAGTATCTTAAGATTTGGTATTTCAAAAACATTGTTTTTGTAAATTATATTGAATGTTTATGACTAGATTGTTGATACTGCATAATTATAGAAGTTTTTCTTTTTGTCACGTAAGGATGTGTACTGGATAACTTAAAACAATAAAGTTTATGTGTCCTTTGGGAGTCTTTAAACTTGCTTTATAACATTTTACAGACTTTAGCATGTATCATCAGAATGCAAGCTAATACATCTTATTTTCTTATAACACTAAGTGCTAGCTGATTTATGTAATTTTCATTCATTGGGACGAAGAAAAAAATAGACTGTCTGGATATAGTATAAGGTCACAACCCAAACTGATGTATAGACATTTTCCCTATTGTAATCAGTAATATTTATATAGCACAATTTACATAATAAATAGAATGGAAAGTTGTTTAGCATAGTGGTTGAGAACAAGGGCTCTGGAGTCAGGCTACAGGGGGTTCAGGGCCAGTTCTTCCACTTCATAAGTGAGTCTCCCTGACTTCCTCACACCTCAGTTTCCTCAGCTGTTGCTTGGCACTGATGAAAGTGTCCAGTTCACAGATGTGAAGATTGAATGAGACTGCAGGTGAAGAGAAAAGCACATTGCCTGGGGCAGAAAAAACTCTCTAAATATTAACTACTGCCCCTAATTCAGACATATTTTAGCAAACACTGTTGCTTCCCAGATACTAGATATTGCCCCAGTCATGAATTTATTAAACGTTCCCAATATTCCTGGTTATTTTAACATTGCATAGTAATTTTCCAGTTTAGTGTAATGAGTATGCCCTAATGTCTTGAGGGGGAGACTTTTGCTCTGCAGTTGGGTTATGTGAGTTAATGCACATTTCTGCTGTTAGAGGGAAAATGCTTATGTCTCTTAGTCTGATTTGTATAATCCTATTGCTAATATCCTCAGTCGGGCCTACCTTTCCTCTCCTTCATCACAGTTCCTCAGTCTCATTACTTTGTGACCTTCTCACCTTTTTATACTTCACATGCTGTCAGATTAATCACTCCAAACCAATGCTTTGTTCTTGTCAGTCCCTCTTCTAAAACCTTCAGTTATTCCCACTTGTCTGAGCCTAGCTTTGCTCTTAAATTTCCCTTTTGCTAAAATGGCTTTTCTCTTTGTAGGGCAATTGAAATGCTACCTTCTCCTTGAAGCTTTCCATCATTTTTCATTGTTTCTTGTCTCTGCATTCCCCCATCTTTATAATATTTAGTGATTCTCTTTCAACTCAGGTAAACACATTTTTATTGGTTCCTACTAGATGCTTGGCACTGTGCTGGCTATCAGGCATACACTGGGGAATGAGACAATGTGTGTCTGTCTACTTAGAACTACAGTGTCTTATAATCCAGTACTCTGCCTTATGTATTGTTTTTGTTTCAGTTTATCTCTCTAGTGTGTTATAAAATTCTTAAGAGCAGGGATCATATGATCATATTCAGGTATTTCTCAGCCTCTAGAAAGTTGACTTGATTAATTCTATGAATGTTAGATTTTTTGTGTATCTGTTATTTTAGTGGTTGCTGTATTGGGAAGCAAAGAATCTATGAATTTTACTAACACTTTGATTCTTACTTGCTGTTAATCTGTAGGTTCGTTGGGGCCATACTGAAGATGTTGAACTCATTAATGATGGCTCTGGATTAGGGTTTGGAATAGTTGGCGGGAAATCAAGTGGTGTAGTTGTGAGGACTATAGTTCCTGGAGGATTAGCAGATCGCGTAAGTTGATCTTCTTTGATTTCGTTTTGGTTTTATATAATTTAAATTATGTGGCTTGAGATGTAATTTTATAGCGTGGGTTACTAGGATATATGATTCTATGACCAAAATTTAAGTATAGCTAAAAATGTTGTTTTTTTTCCCCTAAGTGTTCATATATAGTCACTCTGCTTTATTTTAAGAAGCTCCTAAATCAACATTTTTTGGGGCCTATGATTGACAGTTTTCTTGATTCCATCACAGGACAATATTTTTATTGAAAGGAATCATTAATAGGTATTGCATTCTGAATATCTGTATTATTTTTTCCCAGTGTGTCTTTCAACAGCCTAAATGTTGAAATCAGATGGTGCAGATTACAAACTTTTATCCCAGTGTTGTATGTGGTAAATTTCCCTAGAATTACAGTTTTTTTTTTGCACTAAAAATAAAAATACTGCCCTTCATTATTTAGCAGTGTTTAAACTGAAAGCAGGCCATTTAAAAACTTATCAGCTCTTTTGGCTTGGTTTTACATTGAAGGAAATGTTAAATACTGCCTTGAGTTTTTAGAAAATAGTTTAGAAATTTGATTATGAAGCTGTTTAATAATAAGTTCATACAATGTGGGCTGCCCAGCATAATCATAGTAACATGTAAATTATACTGATTAATGCCCAGTTATATATAAATTTATCCATTCTAATTAACATGAAATAAAAATGAAGTTGTATACATTCAGCTTTGAGGCAAGTTCCTCAGCTCTCATTTCTTATCAGGATGGCTCCACCTTATGCAGATTGTGGAGCTACCAGTGTTAATCCTTTCAGCAAGTAAGTGTATTTATTTAGAACAATGACTCTAAGAATTTTCTCTGGACTCCCTGAGGGTCCTGAGTCTTTTGTACGGGTCTATGAGATCAAAACCACTTTGTACTAATAAAAAGATTTAAGACCTTCACCATGTTGACATTTGCACTGTTAAGATAATGCAAATCAGTGGTAGACTAAAACTGCTGGTGCCTTAGTGTGAAACAGGGCAATGGCACCAAGCTGTGCTAGTTGTCATGACATTCTTCTCTGCCTTGTACTTGCAACAAAAAAGAGAAGAATTCCAGTTTCACTTAAGAAATTGCAATAAAAACTAATTTAAGTAAAATTTGACCTTTAAGGAGTTAGCTTCACACAGCAGCGGAAACAGATCCAACAAGTATCCATGAGTATGCAGGTTTGAACCCTGGCCTAGCTCAGTGGGTTAAGGGTCTGGCGTTGCCATGAGGTGTGGTGTAGTTTTCAGACACTGCTCAGATCCAGAGTTGCTGTGGCTGTGGCGTAACCCAGCATCTATAGCTCTGATTCGACCCCTAGCCTGAGAACTTCTATATGCCATGGGTGCAACCCTAAAAAGCAAAAAAAAAAAAAGAAAAAATTGACCTTTAAGTACATGTCTTTTTAATATTGTATGACAAAATGAGATGTATCAGTAGCACTTCTACCATATACTGAAGTATGGTGGTTGTCTTGAGGAAAAGCAAGGGACAAACTAGCCACTTTTTAATATGGACTGACATTTTATTTATTTATTTATTTGCTTTTTAGGTCTGCATGTGTGGTATATGTAAGTTCTCAGGCTAGATGTCAAATCAGAACTATAGATGCTGGCCTATGCCACAGCAGCGCAGGATCTGAGCTGTGCCTGCGGCCTACATCACAGTGCATGGCAATGCTGGATCCTTAACCCACTGAATGAGGCCAGGGATTGAACCTGAATCCTTATGGATACTAGCTGGGTTTGTTACCGCTGAGCCACAATGGGAACTCCACATTTTAATTTTTTAAATGTATTTTATTTTTAAATTTTTTGCTTTTATTCAACAATTTTTTTGAGATCTAATTTTTTGGAGATATGTTATCTTAGTTTCAGGTGTACAGCACACCTGAATCAGTCCATGATTTGATATTTCCTTCTTTTTTATGGCCACACTCATGGCATGTGGAGGTTCCTGGGCCACAGACTGAATCTGAGTTACAGCTGCAGCCACATCAGATTCTTTAGCCTATTGCATCAGGCCAGGGATTGAACCTGCAGCTCCATAGCGACCCAGGCTGCTGAAGTCAGATTCTTAATCCACTGTGCCACAGCAGGAACTCCTATTTTGACATTTCTATATGTTAAATGATCACCATAAGAAGTCTAGTTAATATCTATTACTGCATAGTTCAAAATGTTTTTTCTTGTGATAAGAACTTTTAAGATCTACTCTTAACGGAGTTCCCTTCGTGGCTCAGTGGTTAACGAATCCGACTAAGAACCATGAGGTTGCGGGTTTGATCCCTGGCCTTGCTCAGTGGGTTAAGGATCCGGCGTTGCCGTGAGCTGTGGTGAAGGTTGCAGACGCGGCTCGGATCCCGCGTTACTGTGGCTGTGGCGAAGGCCGGCAGCTACAGATCCTGTTAGACCCCTAGCCTGGCAACCTCCATATGCCGTGGGTGCGGCTCTAGATAAAGGCAAAAAGACAAAAAAAAAAAAAAAGATCTACTCTTACCAAATTTTAGATATATAATACAGTATTGGTAACTATAGTCACCATGCTGTAGTTTGTATCCCTACAGTTTACTTACTTTATAGCTGAAAATTTGTCCCCATTTTGTCCACCCCACTCCCCTTGCCTCTGGCAGTCACCAGTCTGGAATCGCATTTTTATTGTTGAAGGAGTAACTGACAGAAAAAGTATATTTATTCAGACTTGGATGTTTGGGAGACATTTCTTTGAAAATGAATGATATGAGCCTGTTACTCCAAGGAAAACAGCTGATGGCATTTGTTGCTGAATGTAAAACTTGAACTTTCAAGCATGAATTAGAATTTTGGAAAATTTGTGTTTTATAAGCTTGAAAATTTCCAATATTTAAAGACTTCTCTGATTAGATTGTTGATTATATTCATCAGTGTGCTTTTTTGATATTGTATAATGTAATATATTAATATTTGGAAGATCTGCATTATTCTTTGGATCAGTATTTCCTAAAGATCAGTGTGTGATATGAAAATAATATATAGGTAAAATGATCCATTCGAAATTCAATATTGATTAATAGATATTAATGAAACAGCATCTGAAAGTTTGTTGATATAGTTTCAGGTTACACATTGCAATTGATCTTTAAAAAATCACCACTTGTCAAGTTTTGTTACGTTACCAAAGAATGAGCTGAAAGGGCTATTAAAATACTTATCCATTTTCCAACTGTACATATGATTGAGGTCAGATTTTCTTTATATACTTCAACCAGAGTAACATACTGAAACACACTGAATGCTAAAGTAGATATGAAAATTCAACTATCTTGTTTGAAGCCAGACATTAAAGAGATTTGCAGAAATCTCTTTAAGAGTACCACTCTTTGGAGCTCCTTGGTGGCACCGTGATTTAAAGATCTGACATTGTCACCACTGTGGCTCAGGTCTCTGCTGTGATGCGGGTTCAGTCACTGGCCTGAGAACTTCCCTATACCACAAGCATGGCCAAAAAAAAAAAAAGAAAAAGGGAATATCACTCTTGTCACAATTTTTTTTTCATTTTAGAAAATATAACATAAAAAAATATATACATCAATATATAAAATATTTATATTAATATATTACATATATTAAATATTTAAAAAATTTCTCAGTGCTCTTTACTAATTCAGTTGGTATCAACAGATATCACAGAGAGAACCGTATAAACAAAAGCCCCGTAATTTTTGAGATATAATTGACATACGATAAATTTCACATATGTAAAGTATACAATCTGATGTGTTTACTGACAAATCTGAAATCTATGGGGCAGACCAGCAGGCTGGAAACTCAGGCAAGAGTTGATGTTGCAGTTTGGACTTTGAAATTTGTGTGGCAAGTTCTGTTATAGTTTTACAGCAGAATTCCTTCTCTAGGAAACCTTGGTTTTGCTCATAAAGTCTTCAAAGTTTTAGATGGATCCCATCCACGTTATCAGGGTAACATCCTTTACTGAAAGTCAGCTGATTGTAGATGTTAATTACATCTACCAAATACCTTCACAGTAACATCTAGGCTAGTGTTTGACATAACAACTTGGCCTTGAGCTAGTGTTTGTCAAACATCTAGGCTAGTGTTTGACATAACAACTTGGCCTTGAACTTAGCCAAGGTGACACATAAAATTTAACCATGATACCATCTATCACTACAGTCAAGATAATGAACTTCTCCATCGCCCATAAAGATCTTCTGTGCCCTTTTGTAATCCCTGTTCCATTGTCATCAGTTATTTATTTATTCTCTTTTGGTCATCCCATAGTATATGGAGTTCCCAGGCCAGGGATAAGATCCAAGCTGCGCTTGTGACCTAGTCGCAGCTGTGGCAACACCTTGGTCCTTAACCCACTGTGTCCTAGCATTCCAGAGACACCACCAATCCTGTTGCACCACAGTGGGAACTCCCATTCTCAAATTATTTTTAAGGTGGTTCTGAGACCCAGACATTTGAGAATGGTCATTTTATGGGTCTTCAAAACACCTCCATGACACAAACAAATAATAATCTTTAAGGATCTAAATTTTTTTTTGAAACCTAGAAAGGAATGAGATATTTAAGAGTATATTGACACTTCTTCCTACCCACCTACCCCTCCTTTAGCAATTTTAATAGACTTATTTGTTGGCATAGTTGTTTTTTTTTTTCAAGATGTTAAGTGGAGTAGTTTTTAGTAAGAACAAAGAGTCAAATAAATTTAGAAAGCATCAAGTTAAAATCAAATAGATTTCTTACTGTAAGAATTTTCTGAGCTATTAATATCCTAATGTGCTTTATGAATTTTCACACAGAGAATATGATGCACAGAGTTTCCCAGATTAATCTTTTTGAGGCCAGGTCTGATTTTTCACCCTTTCCTGGAAGGCATCGTCCCTGTTCCTGGTCTCCAGGAGGGGATTAGTGTGTGCCCATCACAGTCTTAATGGAGAAGTGAGTATTTATGCCAGACATTGTTGTCAGCCTAATGTACATTATTCTCATGTAGTCCTTAAAGCAGTCATGACTTTGATTCCCAAATTTTAGATATGGAAACTGTTAAGAAATTGCCCAAGGCTGCACAACTAAGAAATGAGGAAGTCAGGATTGAGCCACATCTGTTTGCAGCCTGTGCTTTACTGCTTAAACCTATGTACCCAAAGTTGATCTTCATGTTTTCATTTTCCTGGTATATACCTGTCCAGGTCTGGTCAAGCCTATCATTAGGGAACAGCCAGCTCTGAGAGCAACAGAGCTTTTGGTTCTGTCCTGTAGGGAGTATGATGATACCTAAAAGTAGGGGTCAGGGCACTAATCACTTCTCTCTTCCCCTCATCCTAGCTAATGGCAGATAAAATCTCTTTAACTGACTCTGTGCTTTGTTGCTAAATCTTTGCAGTTGTTGCTCGTGTAGCCCAGCCATTGCTTTAAAATTATTAAAAGGAATATTGCTTTTCATTAAAATGTACTAATATTTTGAATATTAATACTGTTGACTGTGGTTATCTTCATGATAAGAGAATATGGATGTCATTAGTTAGATGTGATTAAAATTGATCATAAAGTGAGATTTCCCATTGTGGCGCAGTGGGAACAAATCTGACTAGTATCAGTGAGGATGTGGGTTTGATCCCTGGTCTCGCTCAGTGGGTTGGGGATCCAGTGTTTCGTGAGCTGTGGTGTAGGTCACAGATGTGGCTCAGATCCCGAGTGGCTGTGGCTGTAGCATAGGCCTGCAGCTGTAGCTCCAATTCGATCCCTAGCTGGGGAACATCCATATGACACAGGTGTGGCCCTAAAAAGAAAATAATAAATAGATAAATAAAGTGGTACCTACATTACACTGAAGGGGTTAATTAATTCTTCTTTCTTCAAAGACTAGAAAATTGTGTAACAAAGTTAGAAAAGGAAGTCAGTATTTCTTATTTAAAATGATTTTATAGGAGTTCCCATTGTGGCGCAGTGGTTCATGAATCCGACTAGGAACCATGAGGTTGCGGGTTTGGTCCCTGGCCTTGCTCAGTGGGGTAACGATCCAGTGTTGCTGTGAGCTGTGGTGTAGGTCGCAGATGCGGCTCGGATACTGCGTTGCTGTGGCTGCAGCGTAGGCCGGTGGCTACAGCTCCGATTAGACTCCTAACCTGGGAACCTCCACATGCTGTGGGTGTGGCCCTAAAATGACAAAAAAAAAGACAAAAAGAGATTTTTATAAAATATCCCCTTATATCTCTTTTTGTGTACAGATGAGTCACTTGGGGTAGAGTTGAAGGGATGTAGCAAAGAACACTTAAGTGAGGTCACTGCAGCCTAAAGAAGCATCAGAAATGGATGCAGTTGAGGACTTGTTATAAGCAAGGCACTAGGCTAAAGCTTTACATATAGTATTGAGTTTAGCACTCACAACACAATGAGAGAGGAATTTATCCGCATTTTGTTTAAGAGGGATCTGAGATATAGGTAGGATAAGTAACTGACCTATGGCCCTGCAGCTTGATCAAAGTGGTGCCAAGATTTGAACTTGAGTGTGTCTGACCTCAAAGCCTTTATTTGTTGTTCTACAGTCTGCTGTCTCTAATGTTATAAAGTAAATGTAATGGAAAAACATTGATTTGTATGAGTTTTTTAGGAATGTTTATTGAGACCTAGTTATAATGAGCAGTAAGTAAATGTAATCATGGCCAATTCTATGGATAAGGAAATTGTATGATATTGTGTAAGGGGAGCTAAAAGACCTATCAATCTGTAATCCTTAGATACTCTTCATAATTCACAGTACCTATAATGTTTGTCTTTTGAGAATTCTTTCCAGCTATGGCAAAAGTTTCAGAAAGTTTCAGCAACTAGATTTTTTTCTTTTGGAAATTGATATGGGCAGTTTTGCAAAAATCTCTTTTCATGTGATCTGGAGGACTTCTAGAGAAATTAGGTACATTGAGTTATCTTGTTGTCTTCCAAAACGTGACTGTTAGAACCCAACCTATTTAAAAGTTGTCATGAATTACTGACTTTTTGGTACGAGGCGATTATAATGAGTTGGATTAATGATCCGGTAACATTTAATACTAAGAAGGAATGGAACCAACCAAGGACTGGAGGGTGGGTGTGGACTATGAGGAATTTTCAGTCTAGAATGATCAAGGTCCAGCTTGAGGCCACTAAATAATTGATTATTCCCAGTAATTTTGCTTTGAGTGAGTCTATAAACTGGTATCTTCCTTATCCTTAAAAATCATTGATGAGGGCTCTGAAAAACTGAATCAGCTAGGATAGGTATATTTAGTACTTTCTTTTATTCTTTGAGGGAAAGAGTGTTTATAAACTCACTATTTTCTGTTAATGACATATCCCTTTCTTTTTCTTTTTCTTTTTTGTCTTTTAGGGCCACACCTGTGGCATATGAAGGCTCCCAGCTAGGGGTCAAATTGGAGCTACAGCTGCCGGCCTACGTCACAGCCACAGCAACATAAGATCTGAGCCACGTCTGTGACCTACACCACAGCTCACGGCAACGCCGGATCCTTAACTCACTGAGCAAGGCCAGGGATTGAACCCTCAACCTCGTAGTTCCTAGTCAGATTCGTTTCCACCACGCCACGACAGGAACTCCTGACATACCACCTTCTGGTTAAAGACCAATGACAGAAATAACCTGGAAGGAAGTTCCTGGTGGCCTAAGTGGTTAAGGACCTGGTGTTGTCACCGCTGTGGGTTGGGTTCTGTTCCTGACCCAGGGTTTTCCACATTTTGTGGGCATGGCCCAAAAAATCTTAAAAAAAAAAAAAAGGAAAGAAAAGAAAAAGAAATGTCCCAGAATCAAATGTGGTAGTACTTTCATTTTCTGAGTTATAGAAGTATTTGGTGTCTTTTTTTTAGTTTTCATAGAAACATTTGGTTTATTTCTTTTGTAGTCTGGGCCTGAATTCCTTAGGGTTTCAAATTTTTTTTTTAACTGTATAAGGTTTCAAATAGTTTTTGAATTGACATTACCATCTACAATAGCCTGTCAGAGAACTTAAAATGCAAATGAATAAATATTTTTTAGCTAATAACTGCTAACTTGGATTAAAGTATTTTTTCTTTAAAAAACTACACAAACAATACTATTAGTATTTTCATTATAATAGTGTATTACCCTGTTACAGCAGGTATTTTAATTTTGCCTTCCATAATATCTTTGTATGCATAATTTTTTCTCTTTTGAAAGAATCTTTGGACTAATAAACTTTTATGTTTGAATGTTTGGTTAACATGCTATATCTTTGAATCTTTTCATAGCTGTATTGGCTATCATTGATTTGTGATTTCTGTTAAAGAACAAAAAGGACTCTATGCCATTTAGTTTCCTTCCGTAGTAGACAGGTTATGAAAGGAGAATGTTAATCAGAAAATGTCAATAAAATGCAATGTTTGAGGTTGCTGGACTTTTAAAAGCTAGCTGTCATTTTGGTGTCTTTCCTATCAATCTGATTGTTTTTGTACTTATGAATTCCTTAGAACACCTGTTTTCTGGAAGAAGAAAATGTTTGACTTTCAGTGACAGATGCAAATTATCTACATCATTTTAAATTGAGTTGAGGTAAAATGGGAAACAAACAAAAAATAGTGCCTAAGAAGTGGTTAAATATGTGCTTGCAGTGAAATGTCCTTTGGCCAAGTTTGAAAATACTTACTCGACATATTCTTTGTTCTGTGGTCAGGCCATAATTCTCTCCAAGAGTGGTTTGATTCAGAGGCAGCTTACCTTTATTTTTCATCATGAGCACTAACTTTCTCTTAAGTAATTGCTTGTTTTATTTCAAGTGTGTTGCATTAATCAAAATAGAATATCAAATTATCAAAGTTTAACAGAGAAATCCAGCAAATCTTTATTCCTTTTTCCATAATAATTTTCTCCTTGCATCTACTTATTTTCTCCCAGTCTTTCCAGATGCTTCTGAATTAAGTTGCATTTCTGTTTCATGGCTCCTTTTGCTTCAGTAGCTTCTGGTGCTTTCTGCAGAATTCAAAAGAAAGCATATAGCTTTCTACTCATTATTTTGATTGAACACCTTCTTTCATATAGGTTTCTGCAAAATTGGAGAAAAGGCATAATGGGAAATAGGCTTTTTGGTTTTAAGGCCCTCCTTCCTTTCCCCTCTCTTTTTTCTTTCCATTTTTTTTCTTTCTGAATTCCATCTTCAACTTATATAGATGGTGCCTTCTGGGGCCAGGAATATGAAGCTCAGAACTGAACTAGCCCAGTTGCAAAATATCTATTTTTAACCTTGATTTTATTTAAGCTTTTTGACAGTATTAGGACATTTCTTAGAGAATAGGAAAATGGTAAATTTTCTGTCTACTAATTTACTGTCTACTATTTACTAACAGTAAATTTACTATCTTTGAGATATCAAAGCATAAGTCAAATGACTAAAGAACAGGTCTTCAGGAGTTCCCATCATGGCGCAGCGGAAATGAATCCGACTAGGAACCATGAGGTTGTGGGTTCAGTCCCTGACCTTGTGGGTTGGGGATTCGGGATTGCTGTGAGCTGTGGTGTAGCTTGCAGACACTGCTCAGATCCCGCGTTGCTGTGGCTCTGGTACAGCTCTGATTAGAGTCCTAGCCTGGGAACCTCCATATGCCGCTGGTGTGGCCCTAAAAGGACAAAAGACAAAAAGCAACACAAAACAAAACAAAAAACCAAGAACAGGTCTTCAGTGTGACGATAGGTTGAAATTTGCTTCTGTCACTTATTAGCTTTGTGATCTTGGTCAAATCAGTCAACCTTTTTGAATCTCGGTTTTCTCATGTTAAAGGTGTCCTTCATTGAAAGAGATAATATATGAAAAGTGATTTTCACCCTGTGAAGTGCTGTGCTGGTGTAATTTTTCATAATCAGCTGTATTTACATTTTGGAATCCTTAATGTAGTAAAGATAAGATAATTCAAACTTTATTTTTTTACGGCCACCCCTGTGGCATATTGAAGTTCCTAGCCTAGGGGTCGAATTGAGCTGTAGCTGCTGGTCCACACCACAGCAATGCTAGATCTGAGCTGTATCTGCAACCTACATACACCACAGCTCATGGCAATGCTGGATCCTTAACCCACTGAGTAAGGCCAGGGAGTGAACCCTAGTCCTCATGGATACTAGTCAGGTTTGTAACACGCCAAGCCACAGCATGAATTCAAACTTTCTGATGCAGTAAATTTAATGAAACGGTAGGTGGATCAGCTCTTTCAAAAATTTCACAATGAAAAGTAAAATAAACATTTTGAACTGATATGCTTTTTGATATGTTTTAAACTTTTCCATGTATGAAATATAGAAGTATATATAATATCTGCACATTTTAAATAGTAATGGCAATAATCACCAATGTACAAATATCCCAGTTTAAGAAGTAGAACCTTTTTTTTTGCCTTTTTTAAGGCCGCACCAGCGGCGTATGAGGTTCCCAAGCTAGGAGTCTAATCAGAGCTACAGCTGAAGGCCTAGGCCACAGCTATAGCAGTGCAGGATCTGAGCCGTGTCTGTGACCTACACCACAGCTCACGGCAATGCCAGATCCTTAACTGACTGGGCCAGGCTAGGGATCGAGCCCACAACCTCATGGTTCCTAGTCGGATTCGTTTCTGCTGTGCCACAACGGAAACGCCAAGAAATAGAACATTTTAAATAATAATAATAGTAATAATTACTCATGTACATGTCACCAGCCTGAGAAACAGGACATTACATATCCTTTCTCTAAACTCATCCAGAATCATGACTTTAAATACCTCCTGTCTGTTAATGATTCTCAAATTTGAATGTGTAGTCTGGGCTTCTCTTCTGAAGTCTAGACTTGTATATCCACCGGCGTATCTGATATCTCCACTTGCAGTGTCTAATAGCCATCTATACTTGACATCTTTAAAACTGAACTCCTGATTTCTCTTCCCACCCATCTGCTCCTCTGCAGTTTTTTGGTTTTGTTTTTTGTTCTTTATCTCAACAGCAACTCATAAGGGTTTTGATTCCTTTTTTCCCCTCATACCCCATGTAGAAACTATCAGCAGAGCCTGTTGACACTTCATGAAAAATACATCAAGAAACTCACTTCTCAAGACCCCAACTGCTATACCTAGTCCAAGTTATTTTTCTCTCCTTCTAGAGTATTGCATTAGCCTCCCAACTGGTATCTCTCCACATATTGTTTTCTCTCCTATAGTCTATTTTCAGCACAGAGGCTGGAGTGATCTTATTCAGAATAAGTCAGGTAATGTCACTCTTCTGCTCAAAACGCTCCAGTGACTTCCCTTCTCACTCAGTTGGTCTACTCTGCTGACCCGTATTAAAGCTCTCATCTTTTTTTTTTGTTGTTGACTACTCTTTTTGCTCATTCTCTTGTGGCCACACTGACCTCTGGCTGTTCCTTAAGCATGTCACTAGGCTTGTCGGCCCTTAGGGTTCCTAGCTTTGTGGTGGAGGCTTTTCATCTGGCTTCTTCCCTTCCTGATGCCCAGGGCTTTCAGTCTCTTCCTTACATATGTGGCCCTTCACACCTGGCTCCCCAGGCCATTAGGCATGAAGTGATACCCTCAAACAAATGCCTATTTCAGAATTCTGGTTATTCTTCCTTTTTTGAACTCTCCTCCTGTACACCTCCCCACCTCTGTCTTTTTTATTTGTTTGTTTTACATGGACTTCTCTTCCTCTGTTGCCAATTCAGTATTTATTAAAAAGGTAGAGTCTGTTTATTTTTAGGTGGCTTCTTTATCAGCCATTTTTCCAGAACTCAGAGTCTGATGAATTGTAAATAGTGAAGTTAGATCAGTGATTTCTCAGAATAATCTTTTTTTTCCCTCTTGGATTAAAGGATGGCAGACTCCAGACAGGGGATCACATCTTGAAGATCGGTGGAACAAATGTGCAGGGAATGACCAGTGAGCAAGTTGCACAAGTGCTAAGGAACTGTGGGAATTCTGTCAGGATGCTTGTGGCAAGAGATCCAATTGGTGAAACTTCCGTAAGCCCTCCTACCCCTGCAGCCTTACCTGTTGCCCTGCCCACTGTAGCCAACAGGAGCCCTGGTTCTGTGAGTATGCAAATTATTCTTTCATCTTAAATCCAATACTGGAAGTGATAGACTGCAGGATTAGAAATGCTTTCACTGCCAAGTGCCACGTGGGTGTCAGTAGTGTTTCAGTGTTCAGCAGTGAAGCAGAGGAGGACCCAGTTTGGAGATAACTAGACAAGTTTGATTTCTTTTCTTTTTTTTTGACATTTCTCATGGTTAAGTCATTTAACTTCCTTGAGCCTCAGCTCCTCATCTGTAAAGGTCATGTAGGTAGCAAGCTGCAGAACTGGGATTGAATTTAGTTCTTTCTGGTCCTTTCCAAGCGCTCTCTCTCCTTTTTGTTTTTTTCTTCCAATCTTATTGAGATTTAATTGACATATAGCAAGTTTACAGAGTATAGCAGAGTGATTTAATTTACATACATCGTGATTATCACGTTAAGTTTAGTGACTGTCCATTATATCATGTTGATATGAAATTAAATAAATAAAAACAGCTTTTTTTTTTTAATTTTGGCATGCAGCAGCTTGATGTGGGATCTCAATTCCCAGACCAAGGGATTGAACACTGGCCACTAAGGTGAAAGCACCAAATCCTAACCACTAAACTACCAGGAAACTCCCCCCAATTTTTTTCTTATGATGAGAACTCTTAAGATTTACTATCAACTTTTATACATAACATACAGCAGTGTTAATTATGTTTATTATGCTGTATATTACGTCCCTGGTACTTATTTATCTTATAACTGTAAGTTTGTACCTTTGACTTGCCCCAATCTAGCACCCCCCACCCCCAGCCCCAATTCCAGGCTCTTTACAACCATCTCACAGGGTTTGAACCAAGAGATAATGTGGCAAAAGGAAAGAAACAGTTTTTAAAAGGAAGAACCAGGAAGAAGAGGAAAGAAAAGAGAAAGGATTATGGTGAGAAAGGGATGGGAAACCACCTTTTCATATTCATCAGAAGGACCATTCAGTGTCTTCGGGAAACCTTTCCCTACTTGGAACCATATGAATGGAGGTTTTCTGTTGGAGATATTAGAATCAGTTTTGTTTTCTTCTCCAAACTAGTTAGAACCATTTTCTTTTCCCTCCATTACTCTGGTTCTCTAAAGCCTTCTACTTTGTAGTGAGGGACCAGTGTAGCTGTGTGATAAGTGAGAATTTGATGCAATCAGTTATTTACTTTTCTGTTGTTGATGTTTTGAATTGAAAGCAAAGTATTATGTTTTTTAGATACTTTGCTGTTACAGAAATATTTTAAATTAGAAGACAAATAAATGATGAGTTTTAGGTCAATATTTTTTGGTCACACTAATTACAATAGTTAGTTTCACCACTTGTTTTTTTTTGTTTTTGTTTTTTTATTATCAAGTAGTATTTTTTTTATTAAAGTATAGTTGATTTACAGTGTTGTGCCAATTTCTGCTATAGGGCAAAGTGATCCAGCCATACACACACACACACACACACACTCGCTTTCTCATGTTATCTTCTATCATGTTCTATCCCAAGAGACTGGATACAGTTCCTTGTGGTGTATAGTGGTATTTAACTTTTTTTTTTATATTAAGTTCTTTTGGATACAAATTTATGCTGAGTTTTTTCTAAGTGGCTGTATTCATTTTCTCTTGTTATGTAACAAATTATGACAAACTTTGTTGGTCCACAGTTCTGTACGTCAGAAGTCTGGGTGAACTTGCCTGGGCTCTCTGCTTAGATTCTTACAAGGCCAAATCAAGGTGTCAGCTGGGCTGGGGTCTTAACTGGATGCTCTGGGGACACAATGCATTTCCAAGCTCTGTCGTACCGTTGGCAGAATACAGTTTCTTGCAGCTCTAAGACTGAAGTCCCTCTTTACCACCGGTCAGTTAAGGACCTTTTTTCAGCTCCTTAAGGCCCTCTGTCTTCCTTCTTAAATGACCCCTCTCTCTTCAAACCACAGGTCCAGTCCTCAAGCTTCAAATCTTTAACTTCCCTTTCTGCCATCAATAGTAGAAAACTCTCTGCTTTTGAAAGGTATCTGGTTAGATTGGGCCTCTTGGATATTCTCCCTTTCCCATGACATAAACACAGAAATGGCACCAGGGATCAAAAGTCATGGGGACCATGTTAAAATTCTGCATACCATAGGTGCTCAAAAAATACTTGACAGAACGCAAAAATTGATTATGTATACAAAGTTAATGTAACTAAACGTTATATGTAATTAAAATTATTTTTTTCCTTTCAGGACAGTTCTACTCTTTGTGAAACTTATGATGTTGAACTCATTAAAAAAGATGGACAGAGTCTTGGGATTAGAATTGTTGGCTATGTTGGAACTACTCATACAGGTAAATGAATCATTTCTATTTTATATTTGGAAGTAATTATAAAGGATGTTAAGGTTTCTGGACAGTAAAATTAAATATCTACAGATTTTAATTTAAGCATTGAACAATAAAACCATGAATCTACAATAGCAACCAGTTACTCTTCAGTGATTAGAGAATCAGAGTTTTATATCAGTAGTTTTATAGCTGGCTCGATAGTCATTAACAAAAGAATTTAATTATCTAACACAGTGTATAACATTTGAGTTGTACCTTCTCTTACAAGATGTATTTTGAATATTGGGTCTGTTACGTATTATGACATTTTATATGTGATATAGTAAAATCATTTCTGTGTATATTATTGTGAATATCAAAGTGTTACTATTTAATTATCAAAGAAAGATAAACACCTTAATTAGAATTATTTTTCTTTCATATAAAAGGAATACATTGTAAGAATAAATACACAGCCCAAGTATCTCTGAATAATACTTCCTCAACTCCTACATGCAAAGCTTTGGTAACTTTCACTGAAAGAGTTATTCTATTATGATAAGAAATAATTACAGTAATGAAAAATAAACCTTTTTCACAAACATTTGCTAGTAAGAGGATAAGTCAGAGTTACGAAATTTTCTAGTTTTTTTAAAATTGCAAGGTTAGAGAGTTATTTTTTTTTAAAGTTATAATTTTGCATATTTAAAGCAGGTGGAAAGATTAAAAGTGCTAATGTATTCAAAGTCCTGAGTGAAATTCATGTCAGGCCACCTTGTGCTATTTTAGCCTAATGAAGTAACTGTTTTCAAACCTTTAGATTTTTCTAAGTGCCACCATTTTTAGGTTCAGAATTTAAATGAATTCCAAAAGAGCTAAGTATGGGTTGTATAATAATGTTGCAAAAAAAAAAAAAAAAGAATGTGTTGAGCACCACTTAATAGGCTGTCTGGTTAGAGAAATCATGGCTAAGTTCCTAAACTTGTGTTTTATGAACCTTTATTACATTAAGTTTTCAAGTTGTAAATCTAACAATATTCATGCAGAGTAAAATATTTATACATTAGTAAAATGAACTAATAGAAAATTGAGAAAATTTGATGTTTGTGTTCCTGAATAAAAGAATGAGTCGTTTTATTTCTTTATCCTCAAAAAGGAAGCTTTTGAGACTGGAGTTAGGGTTGGGGGAGCAACACTGAACCCCAAAACTAGAATATTTGGGAGTTCCTTGGTGGACTAGTGGGTTAAGAATCTGGCATCATCACTCCTATAGCTTGTCATTGCTGTGGTGGGGGTTTTATCCCTGGCTCAAGAACTTCTGTGGCCAAAGAAAACAAATCAAAACAAAAAATAAAAACTGTAACATTTTATAACAATATTTTTTTAGCATGTTAGTATTTCAAAATAATACGTACTTTATTCCATTCATTGAGACTTTTGAGCAGTTTCTTTGCTTAGTTTCAGAAGGAGTAGAAAAATGAATATAAGAAAAGTCTACTTAGGAGTTCCCACTGTGGTGTCATAAGTTAATGAACTAGCTGGTCTCTGTGGAGACACTGATTTGATCCTTGGCCCAGTGCGGTGAGTTGTGGATCCAGCATTGCTGCAGCTGTGGTGGTAGATTGCAGCTATGGTGTGGGTTGCTGCTCTGGCTCAGATTTGATCCCTGGCCTGGGAACTTCCATATGCTGTGGTGTTCAGCCAAAAAAAGAAGAAAAAAGAAAAGTCTGTTCAAGGAGACAAACTTGTAAACAACTCTCAGTTGTTTGAAGATAAATATGTTTTAGTGGAGATGCAAGCAAACTCATCGTATGGCATATGAAAGACACATTTTGTCAGAGGGAAAGGGAGACTTCACAAAGAAAGGGGCAGTTGTGGAGTTCCCTTTGTGGCTCAGTGGTTAACGAATCCTACTAAGAACCATGAGGTTGCGGGTTCGATCCCTGGCCTTGCTCGTGGGTTAAGGATCCGGCGTTGCTGTGAGCTGTGGTGTAGATTGCAGACGTGACTCGGATCCCTCTGTGGCTGTGGCGTAGGCCGGCAGCTACAGCTCCTGTTAGACCGCTAGCCTGGGAACCTCCATATGCCGCGGGTGCAGCTCTACATAAAGGCAAAAAGACAAAAAAAAAGAAAGGGACAGTTGTGCTAGGCATGGAGAGGAGGAGGATTTTGAAAGAAGGGATGAGACTGACAGTAATTAAAAATGAGAAAAGGGATAAAATCATGAAAATACTTGGTGATTTGTTAGAACATCATGTCTCGTGTGTCTGGAATTTTGTCTTATTGGAGGGATTGTAGTTGGAAGATAAAGTAAAAAAAGTTTGGGGCAAATTATGGAGATCCTTGAACGTGATTGTATGAAATTTACATTTTATTACATAGGTTATAGGGATCCATTGATGTTTATTTTCCATCTACAGATAATATTTTAAGTTCATTTGAAAAAATATAAAAATGTAAAAAATCATCCAGAGTTATGGGTTTTCTAACTTCCCTTCTGGTCCTTGCCCATAGGCAAGCATACTTTTTATATGGTTGTAATTTTTATATATATTTTATCATGTGTATGGAAGCTAACATAAGCAGTGAACTAAGTATAGGCAGGAAGACCTGTTAGGACACTCTTGTCTTAGTGCTGGTGAGAACTGATGAGGGCTTATGCCAAGTCAGCAGCGAGAAGAGAGATGGACCAAGAGAAAGAGGGTAAGACTTAACCTGAGCTCTCCTGAATCTGGCTTATATTGGAGCACTTTCCTCAAGGTTTCATTACCAATTATTTTTCCAAAAATAGGCATCAGTCAAATCATTTCAAATTCAGGTCACTTGTGATGGTGACACTTTGAAATAATCCATCAGTTTCTCTGCTTGTGTTCAGAACAGTATTTTCAAGCCTTCAGTCAGCCCCTTTAGCTAATTAACCTCTTGATATGAATTTTGCAATCAAAGCCTAATTAGAGCTTTCTTCCTTTTTCCATATGTTTTGTGCACCTTAGGAGAAGCTTCAGGGATTTATGTGAAAAGTATAATACCTGGCAGCGCTGCATACCACAATGGCCAGATTCAAGTGAATGACCAAATAGTTGCTGTAAGTAACCCCTCGGTTTTAGCACTGAATCGAGTTAGGGGGAAAAAGTTATTATTATAATGTATATCCAAAGAGATTGGCTTAATAAAGTCTCATAATGTTTTAAAAATTAAATTCATTATCACAGTATAATCTCATAATTTGGACTCTCATAGTCCTAAATTTGGTGTTTGTGTGTGTGTGTTTTTTAAACTGCTTGTGAAGAAAAAAATTCTATAAAATATAAGTACACATATATTTTAAAGATGCTCTAGCATCCTCCTAGAAAACACTTTTCAAGCGCCTCTTTGTGTTCTTTAAATTTATCAGTTTTACGTGCAGTTAATAGGTCATTTCTCTTTGTGAAAGTGGTTTTTCTATTAATTTCTATTATCTCTTTGGGAAAGTAGTTTTTTTATTAATAGTAATTATGAGTATATACAAAAGTAAGATATTTTATGTATTTGAGAATACAGTGTTTGCCTTTTATAAGCTAGGATCAATGTTTCCTCCAGTTAGTAGAAATTAGTTAAATTTTACAGTTGATTTTCTTTTTTCCTTTTTTTTTCATTTTATGGATGCACCTGTGGCATATGTATGTATGTATGTATGTATGTATTTATTTTTGTCTTTTTTTTTTTGCCTTATCTAGAGCCACACCCGCGGCATATGGAGGTTCCCAGGCTAGGGGTCTAACAGGAGCTGTAGCTGCCGGCCTTCGCCGCAGCCACAGCAACACGGGATCCGAGTCGCGTCTGCAACCTACACCACAGCTCACGGCAATGCCGGATCCATAACCCACTGAGCAAGGCCAGGGATTGAAACCACAACCTCATGGTTCCTAGTCAGATTCGTTGACCACTGAGCCACGACGGGAACTCCAACACCTGTGGCATATGGAAGTTCCTGGGCCAAGGACTGAATTCAAGCCACAGCTGTGGCAGCTGTGGCAATGCTGTATCCTTTAACACACTGCACCAGGCCAGGAATCAAACCTTCACCTCCACAGTGACCTGAGCTGCTGCAGTCAGATTCTTAACCGATTGCACCATGGCAGAAACTCCTACAGTTAATTTTCATAATAATTTTGAAGCATGTACCCACACACATATACACACATTTAATTTAGTTTTTGCACGGAAACAAATATTTATTGGTATAATTTGAATGTTTGTCCTTCAAGTCCATCAAAGGAAGCACCTTTCATGACCCTTGGCTTTTCCATTATTGGGCTTAGGAAATGTGACTGGCAGTTTGGTAGCAGTGGATGCTTTGGAGAAAATATTTAGGGGAAAGCTAAAGCAGTGCTTTAGTCAGCTTGAAGAATATTGAGTAAGGAGGCCTACTGGTCCTGATAGATTTAGGAACGTGTGATTGGGCTTGATTGCAATTAGTAAATACTTTTCTTTCACATGCTTTTTCAGAATACTAGAAAACCTAATGGAGGGAGATGAGTTTCTTCTGGAAAATATCACCTAGTGATACATGGTAGAGGGATGAAGTGTCGGATGGCCTCTTCAATTTTAGTAATAGTGGCTTCTATTAATACTTCTTGAGAGCCGTGCATAACAGTTGACCGCCTTTTATGGCACTTTGCATTTTGAGTAGCATCAGAGATTAAGACCCTTTACTTCTCTCAGGCTTTAAGTTATTATTTTAATTTTTTTTTTGCTTTTTAGTACCACATCTGTGGCATATGGAAGTTCCCAGGCTACAGGTCGAATTGGAGCTGCAACTGCCATCCTACACCACAGCCACTGCAACGTGGGATCTGAGTTACATCTGCGACCTACACCAAAGCTCATGGCAATGCCAGAACCATAACCCACTAAGCAAGGCCAGGAATCAAACCCGCATCCTCACGGATACTAGTAGGTTCAGTACTGTTAAATCACAACAGGAACTCCTCAGGCTTTAAGTTAAAATGTACTACTTATGAAATTCAAGTTTGAGTTTGCTTTCTCGTTTCTCAGGAAATTTGTCTGCATGTTTTACTACTAATTTTATCCAAAATGCTTTCTTAGGTCTAACACAAATTATTTTTGGAATGAAATGAATGGCTTAATTTTACCTTGCCCTTCTGGAATTAAAAGGAGTAGCTGACTTGAAACCTCTGTTTAATGCATCGCTTAATATTTTAGGTCGATGGTGTGAATATTCAGGGTTTTGCCAACCAGGATGTTGTTGAAGTGTTAAGAAATGCAGGGCAAGTTGTGCACCTAACCCTAATTCGAGGGAAGACATCTTCATCTGCTTCTCCGCTTGAAGGGAACTCAGAAAGAGGTAATTAATCCTGCTGTCCCTCTCCCCACCTTGTAGTTTGGGTTTGGAAGAATAGCTCAATTATGGAAGTTGATCTGTAAGTCTGGAAGAGAAAAAATGCCCACCTTGTATATTGCATTAATGGAGAAGTGAATGAGACCTTTATGCATTGAGGAAGAGCTTCCTTTGCTTGTTATAACGTGCCAGTCCAAATGTTAGAACGTGAACCCTGACATGCATTAAGCTCTGAGAGCTTCTTTAAATGGAGATGGAAATCGTTTTCCCAAAAAGCTTCCACATTTCATTATTACTTATATTTGAATAATAAAGCTTTGCCACCTTTTGTTCCAAGGACCCTCATTTGTCTAATGCTTTGACATTTTGCACACTTCAGGTTTCATATAACTTCTAATGATGTATTTAAGTCTAATGTTTCTTGATTTCCTTTGTGAACTATAGCAAGGGAAAATAAAACATGGATTTCTATCAAGAATATTTTCTCTTTTTTGTGTGTTTTTAGGGCCACACCCACTGCATATGGAAGTTCTCAGGCTAGGGGCTGAATTGGAGCTGCAGCCGCTGGCCTAACCACAGCCACAGCAACAATGGATCCAAGCCGTGTCTGCAACCTACACCACAGCTCATGGCAACACCGGATCCTTAACCCACTGAGCAAGGCCAGGGATTGAACAAGCATCCTCATGGATGCTAGTCAGGTTTGTTAACTGCTGAGCCATGACAGAACTCCCAAGAACATTTTATTTGTAAAATGATATTTGTTATTTTGGTTACAAAAATAGTAAATTTTCATGATGGAACAAATACATTATTGTATGCATGCCGGTTTTTAATTATCAACTTATAAATGGTGATCAAAAAAATTTGACAATCATGGGGACTTGTTGAATTTAAGATGAGTGACTGATTATATAACTAGTAAGTAAGAAATAATTCCTTTAGAATTTGTCAGAAGATGAATACATTTTTTCCCTCCTCTGAGGATATAATGGACCTGAAATCTTTTGCTTTCAACTGATACTGAATTGTATTTACATTGGAACTTTCTTTTTTTTTTTGTCCTTTTGCCTTTTCTAGGGCCGCACTCACGGCATATGGAGATTCCCAGGCTAGGGGTTCAATCGGAGCTGCTGGCTTATGCCACAGCCACAGCAACGCCAGATCCGAGCCACGTCTGCAAACTGCACCACAGTTCACGGCAATGCTGGATCCTTAACCCGCTGAGTGGTGCCAGGGATTAAACCTGCTACCTCATGGTTCCTAGTCAGATTCGTTAACCACTGAGCCACAACGGGAACTCCTACGTTGGAGCTTTTTAAGCTTTACGCTGACAGTAGAAATTTTCTGCTGAAAGATAGATGCCCTATCCACTGCATTTAATATAAGAAATTTAAAATTGCCTCAATAGTACAAATCGTACAAATGCTATATTGACCTTAAAAGGTTTACATAAATATTTATACCAATATAATGGTTTTTAGTAGCTCTGATAAAGAGAGCCCTTGGCTTTAGTCTGCTATATCAAATGTCATCTGCAAATACTAATTCTTTATTGGGCATGCCTACATTTTACATTTGTCTTGGGATAGGTTTTGACTAAATCTGCACCACTTCTTCCATGGTTTGGATGTCTTTCCTATGTGTTTCACTAGCACCTTTTGAAGAGCACTCTACTATAGCGTTTATCACAGTGGGTTGTAATTACCTGTTTTATGTGTGGCCATTATAATGTAGGAGAGTGGTTATTCCTGTGTCCCCTGCCACATCTAACACATCTCTGTGTACCTTCCTTGGAATCAGCATTTAGGTCTGTTTAACTGAAACATACTGCATAGTTTCTAGCGCTCATGTAATACTTTCCTCTACTACATTCAGAATCTTTCCGAGTTCCTGTCAAGGCACAGCGGAGGCGAATCCGACTAGGAACCATGAGGTTGCAGGTTCCATCCCTGGCCTCGCTCAGTGGGTTAAGAGTCCGGCGTTGCTGTGAGCTGTGGTGTAGGTCACAGACGCTGCTCGGATCCTGTGTTGCTGTGGCTGTGGTGTAGGTCTGCAGCTGTACCTCCGATTCAGTCCCTAGCCTGGGAATCTCCATATGCCATGGGTGTGGCCCTAAAAAGACAAAAACCAAAAAAAAAAGAAAAAGAAATCTTACTTTTTCTCCTCTAAACTGCTATTATTTGCATACTTTTTGTATATTGTATACCAATTTGTATACTGCTTGTAGCATAGAATTAATCATGTATTGCTTTGTACTCCACACTCGGTTTACTGTATAACTCTTTTCCCCAAGCTACACCAGCAGTTTCTGGCTAGCATTTGTTTTGCCAGCAGGGGGATGTACATTTAGTGTGTATTGAGATTAATATTCTAAAATATCCTAGGTGTGGTTTTAAGTGTCATGCTAAGGAATTCCCGTTGTGGCTCAGCAGTTTAAGGACCTGACATTGTCTCTGTGAGGATGCAGGTTCAATCCCTGGCTTCACTCAGTGGATTAAGGATCCAGTGTTGTCACAAGCGTAGGTAGCAGATGCGGCTCGGATCTGGTGTTGCTATCTCTGCAGTGTAGGCTGTAGCTGCAGCTCCAATTTGACCCCTAGTTCCATGAACTTACATATGCCACAGGTGCAGTTGTAAAGAAAAAAAAAAGTCATGCTAATATCATAGGAGCTTTAAACTGGTTATATTTTTTTAAAAAAATTTTCAATGTACAGAAAAATTGAAAAGTAATGTAGCAAATACTCACAAACTCACCATTTGGATTCAGCAATTAACATTTTGCCATGTTTGCTTCATCTATTTCTTTATCTGAACTGTTTGAGTAGGAGCTGTCATGACACTTTAGCCCTGCATACTGCAGTTTATAGACATGATAGCATCATACCAAAGAAAATTAATAGTAATTCCTTAATATCAAATACCTAACACATACTTAAATTTTCCCAATTGCTCTCAAATGTCTTTTTTAGTTTCTTTTTCTACTTCCTTTCCCTCCCCATCCAAAACCTCATAAAATTAAGATCACTGATTTTATGCATTGTATTTATTGCATGTATTATGCTCCTTTGGCTTCTTAATCTAAGAGAATACACAGCTCCTGCCTCCATGACATAGACTTTTTTTTTGGTATTTTTTTATATTTTGGGGGTCACACTCATGGTACATGGAGGTTCCCAGGCCAGGGGTCAAATCAGAGCTGTAGCTACCAGCCTATGTCTCAGCCACAGCAGTGTGGGTTCCAAGCCACATCTGCGACATACACCACAGCTCACGGCAATGCCAGATCCTTACTCCACTGGGCAAGGCCAGAGAATGAACCCGAGTCCTCATGGATACTAGTTGTGTCCTTTAATCGCTGAGCCATGACAGGAACTCCAACATAGACTTTTTGAAGGGATTGTCTGTTTGTCATTAGAATGCTACATTCGGAATTTGATTGTTTCCTGTGGTGTCGTTTAACTTGTTCCTCTGTCCAGTATTTTCTTATGGGCTAGGAGCTACAGCTAAAGCCTAGATTCAGGTTCAATACTTTGTCAATCACATGTGGCTGTTTAAAATTAACCTAGGGTGTTCCTGTTGTGGTGCAGCAGAAATGAACCTGACTAGTATCCGTGAGGATGCAGGTTCAATCCCTGGCCTCGATCAGTGAGTAAAGGATCTCGTGTTGCCATGAGCTATGATGTGGGTCACAGATATGGCTCAGACCCCACATTGCTGTGGCTGTGGCATAGGACAGCAGCTGTAGCTCCAATTCGACTCCTAGCCTGGGAACCTCCACATGCCACGGGTGCGTCCCTAAAATGACAAAAAACAAAAACAAAAACAAAAAAAGCAATACATGTTTATTTTTTCAGGAATTGAGAGGTTATCACGCATAGCATTTTAAGTAAAGGAATCATGTATGTAAGTTACCTGAGATGCTTGTGATGAGATTGTAAAATCGAAGAACAGGGATGAAATAAGTTTACTTAAATGTGGTCTTCATCTGCTATGATTCAAGTTAGCAATTCTTATTTTAGGAACTGTGGTAGAACCACCGAAAACACCAGCCCTCTTTTTGACTGGAGCAGTGGAAACAGAAACTAATTTGGATGAAGACGAGAAAACTGAAGAAAGAGTAGATAATCTAAAAAATGACAACATACAAGCCTTAGAAAAACCGGGTAGGCACAAAGCATTCAATTCAAAGCCATCAAAATAATTTGACTTTCTCGTTTGTTAACCATTTTCTCTTTTTACAGTTAATATAATGTGAGGAATTTTAGAGGCATCTTTGGAGATATAAAATAGGATATTCTTAATATCAACATCTTTTCACTTGTGGCAGTTGAGCACTATGCATATTGTTGTCTAATCTTTGTTTATTTGCTTTTGAATACATTTTTATTTGTGTGATGGCAATTTTTTAATCTTGTCAGCATTTTAAATTACTGTATACTTTAGCTTGTATGTTATCATTGATGTAGACACATGGCTATACAAATAGTATTTCCTTTTCACTAAAACAGCGTTTTATTGGACTCTCAGGTTGCTATATATCTATCCTTTATTTTTTTTAATTGATGTGCAACTTTGTCCTTGTGCTTTGTTCTCTGATACCATGGCTGGTGTAGCTGACTCTGTAAGTATGTTGAATAACAGTCTCACACAGTTCCTTGTACAGAGGCACTCAGGAAAGCCTTGCCATTTGAATGAAATGGATGGAATACTTAAACTTCATCACTGTCCAGAGGCTTTTTTGTTTGTTTGTTTTTGGGGCCACACCTGTGGCATATGGGGGTTCCCAGGCTAGGGGTCGAATCAGAGCTCCAGCTGACGGCCTACACCGTAGTCACAGCAATGCTGGATCCGAGCTATGTCTGTGACCTACACCACAGCTCATGGCAACCTTAACCCACTGAGCAAGGCCAAGGATCAGACCTGCATCCTCATGGATAGTAGTCGGGTTTGTTTCCTCTGCACCACAACGGAAACTCTCCATCCAGAGACTTTTTGGCTTATGGCTTTTGGGATTGTCTTCTCTTCGGAAAGAATGGCCTGAAGGAAGGAGTAAACCCCTCATTCAAATTAAAAAATTTCCTATAGTTTGGAAGCTTAACATTTTTTTTTGACAAGTATATTGCAGTTAATTTTTGCTATTTAAATTTAAGTGAACCCAGATTGATTTAGATTGCCTTATCGGGTGAAAATCAAATGCGTTCTAAAGTCAAAAGTATTTTTAAAGGAATTCCCATCATGGCTCAGGGGTAATGAACCAGACTAGGATCCACGAGTACGTGGGTTCAATCCCTGGCCTCGCTCAGTGGTTTAAGGCTCTTGTACTGCCTTGACCTGTGGTGTAGGTTTCAGACTCGGCTTCAGTCCCGAGTTGCTGTGGCTGTGGCATAGGCTGGCAGCTGCAGCTCTGATTCAACCCCTAGCCTGGGAACTTCCCATATTCCATGGGTGCAGCCCTAAAAAAAACCCAACATTTAGAAATATCAGCTCTTTTTGTATCAACTTCACTACTTTTTTTTTTTTTCATGAGTATGTATAATTTTAGCTTGAGACTTAGACCACACTCTTCAGCTGTATTGAAGTTAGCTCTCTATTTTGCTGTAGGGGCAGAACAGTTTTCCCCTCTTCTCCTTTAGGTTCTTTAACTGATCTAACAATTAAATTGATGTGAGACAGATTAACACAGGAGAAAAACAAAGTTTCTATGTATATGAGCACCATAAAAGTATGAGATCCGAGGGCAGGCTGGGCAGTTGAGCTTTCTGTGCCGTCCCAAACTAAGGAATGGAATAGGGGAGGAGAGTAATTGATAGGATGATAAGAAGAACAGGTATTTGGTCATTAGAAGTTTGACCAGCCATGCAGATAGGTCTTTCAAGTAAAGCTATCATCATTACATTTGATGATAGCTCTTTTTCTGGTACAGGTCCCCTATCTAAATTCTTTTAGGTAGTTAATGGAGAGGTAAGAGTTATCCTGACTCTGCTAGGTCTTGATTGCTTTCATCTCAAAATAACCCACATGCCAAAGTGGCAGTATTTGGAAATAGCATATTCTGCTCCCCTTATTGCTACTTTATAATTGTTTCAGATCATCATACTGCTCCTTTTTTTTTTTTAATCATTTAGTGTAGCCCAGGAATTTTTTTTTTTTTTTGCTTTTTAGGGCCACACCTGCGGCATATAGAGGTTCACAGGCTAGGGGTTGAATCGGAGCTACAGGTGCTGGCCTACGCCAGAGCCACAGCAACACCAGATCTGAGCTGCATCTGTGACCTACACCACAGCTCACGGCAATGCTGGATTGGTAACACACTGAGCAAGGCCAGGGATTGAACCCGCAAACTCATGGTTCCTAGTCGGATTCGTTAACCACTGTGTCATGATGGGAACTCCATTGCCCAGGATTTTTTGAGCTGCTGAAAACAAATTATTCTCTTTCCTCTGGTCCCTAGGCCTTTGTGCTGTTTAAAACTCATGATTGTCTGCTTTCCTTGTAAGACTAAAGGGTAAAAATACAGTCAAAAAGAATTGTAGGTGAAATATCAAGATTATTTTATAAAATATCTTTAAGTGTTATGTTTTAAAGCTTAGAATTCAACTAATACATTGCAAATTTTTCAGGTTAGTCTTCCTCAGAAGAAACTGCTTCCTGTAAGAAATTTAATAGAACTCTTAATGTAATTTCTTCTGGAAATGTTAATAGAGTAGGCACAAAGGTGCAGAGCTCACATGAATGATACTGTTTCTAAGAGGATCTTTAGTTAGTTATCTTTGAAATGTAATCTAGCATATCAGTTAATATAGTTACTTCATGGATATTCTTTTGTAAATCTGGTAATTTAAATTCTTTAGTGTTCATTAGTCTTAGTCTCTGTTTTTTGAGGTTAGCCTGTTTTACTTAATGATTTGTATTACGTAGTTAAGTATTATATGCATCCAAGATTAGATGTCTGTGCTGAAGGCTGAACAAGCTGATATTGCAAGTTATGTTTGATTTTTAGGCAGATGGTTATGTCAGTCGTGATAAGTGTTCTGTGACTTGTCTAATCTTGTGACCAAATTGAGTTTTTCTTAAACTTAAAGAAAAAAAGTAGAAATTTATTTTCTGCTACTACATGGTTGTAAATTAAAATAAAGTCTTGGCTTTTATCTATTAGGCATTATTCAGACTACAAACTGCACTGAGCTTCTGGCTAAGATCATATGAAAGGCAGGGAGGACACTTAAAATCTGCCTTAGCTCTTTAAAAATCATCTAACCAATGCAAGAAAGGCAATATTACCCTTAAAATAAGAAAATCGTAAAGCTATAATAACAAAGTAACTGCAAAAGACCAAAGTAAAAAAGTTTCTGTTATATTAAAGCTTATGCAACTTATTGGTTGAATTAAACCAGGTAAGCTTTTATGTCTGCCCAAGTGAAAAGTTTGGGTCATGTTGATATGCTTTGTTGATAGTTAAGATATACATATATATATATATTTATATATGTATTTTTTTTTTTTTTTTAGGGCTGCACCCGAGGCATATGGAGGTTCCCAGTCCAGGGGTCGAATCGGAGCTACAGCTGCCTCTCTACACTACAGCCACAGCAACGCAGGATTCGAGCCGCAATCTGCGACCTAAACCACAGTTCAATGCCAGATCCTTAACCCACTGAGCGATGCCAGGGATTGAACACACAACCTCATGATTCCTAGTTGGATTTAGTTTACAATGGGAACTCCGATGGTAAAGATATCTTGATAAGTTTTTACTTTTCTTGTGGGTGAGTGTAAGGTACTACTCTGGAGTGATTAACAATCACCCAAATCCTTGTTTCCTAATATAGCATAAAGCAAAGCCAGGTACATTTTACTTGTAAACCACAGAATGTTTGTATTTAAACTGAAGTTCAAATTTCATTTAAAACTCATAGTTTCCTCTTCCCTTTAAAATATTCCTTAACAGCAAAAGCTATAATTTAGTCATAGCCTGTCTTTACGTTAGTTTTATAAGTCACCTCTGGGAGTTCCCGTTGTGGCGCAGCAGAAACGAATCTGATTAGTAACCATGAGGTTGCCTCACCGAGTGGGTCAAGGATTTGGTGTTCCTGTGACTGTGGCAAAAAAAGTCATGTTAGTCACCTCTCATTTACTTTAGTTAATAGACCTAAGTTAATGCCTATTTCTTTTTATTCATTTCTCTTTTACTTAGGAAAACTGCTCTTAAGAAAGAATTATTTAGTAGTTTGGGGGTATTTAGCTCACAGTATCTTCAACATTTTTTTTTAAATCCAGAAAAAGCCCCAGGCTCTCTAGAAAATGAGCTGAAATCCAGATGGGAAAACCTATTGGGCCCTGATTATGAAGTAATGGTATGTTAAAATCTTCTAATAAAAAACACTTATGTCTCGTTTCATGTCTAGCTCCTAATGCTACAATTGAAAGAAATGGGAGAGTCAAGGAATAGCCAGCCTGCCTTTATTTTTTCCTCCTGCCTTTCTTCCCTATTGGAACCATTAATTGATTTTTTTTTCTTTTCATTTTATTTTGTAAGAACAGTTAAGGACTGAACACAAGTTTCAGTTACAATTAGCAGACACTCAGTTCATGTTGAAACCATTTCAGTCAACTATAGGCAGAAAAATGTTAGGAGAGAGAGAGATTGCCTTTAAATTTATAACCTGTATCAGCTGCTTAAAATTGCTGGCATTTTTATGATTGCTTTTATGATCTGTTTGTTTTATCGCACACTGAAAGGGCTGTGGATATTCGTCCTATGTTTCACAAAGAACCTTACAGTTTTATGAGAAAAATGAAAGAATGATTATCAAATATATTTGGGAGAACAGGAAGTAATTTAGGTTAGGTATAAGTTTATAGTGCCAGTGGTCCATTAGACTTCCTTTCACCTGTTATTAGATTCATTGAGTAAGGGATTGATTGCATTTCCCCATATGAATCCACATGAAAGCAGAAAGCTGCGCTTAGAAAAGCCTCTATAGCGTTCACTAAATGCATTAGTAATAAAGTGTTCTATTAAATTTCTAATGTCATTCACATTTGCTTACATATGTTTGTCATTAGTACTCATCGGCTGGTTTGGACATTTTTTTTTCCTTCTAGTTGCTTCAAAGTGTGCAGTCACTATCTATTGTCAGACATTTTTCAGGGTCATGAAGATGAGTTAAAACAGTCCATACTTTCTCTTCTTGCTAGTTTTGTACTGGCACGCCAGTCCTCATGAACTGCTCCTTCTTAACTTCATAGATTTTGAAGCTGTTTTATTATTAGGCTGTCACCTAGCATATGACCTTTTCTACTATCCTAAGTAGTTGATATTCAAAATAGTTGGTGTACCAGTTTTTGAAATGGTCAGTTTTGCTTTGAGCCCTTTTTTGTTAAAAATGTATCCTCTTTATAACTACCCTTCCAAATTTTATTTACCACATGGTGAGGTCATTGCAGAGCAGCTCGGAAGAGGAGAAAGAATTTGAAGTTGGAAATTTAAAGTGACGGTTTTATTTACTCATTAAGACCTGTAACATGTTCTGAGGGAAGAGGAGCCAAAAAGAGAGGCCAGGCATGTATACATACATGCATGCAGGTGCTTGTATTCCTGTATTTTCTTCCAGAATCTACTTAACCTGAAGTGCGGTACTTTTAGAAGCTTTAGTTGGATCATTGTTTAAATTATCCTCTCTCAAGATACACCATATTTTGTTAACAGCTTACAGATGCAGATTGTTCATAAAGTATTTTGCTTGTAAGGAATTCATTTCTGTGGATGTCTACCATTGAAGTTCAGAACAATAGTTTTAGGCCGGGATTAAAAACTTTCAGTATTCCATAAGCTTACCACCAGTCCAGGTCTTTCTGTTTGTGTCCTTGCCAACTCTTTTTCCCGGGGAAATGGTTTGAGCTTGCCGTGGAAAGTCAGATGCTTCAGTTTTTCCAACTTGTCTGATTTTACTGACCTTGCAAACTTTGTTTCAAGACCTGGGTTTAGAAGTAAAAATGAGCATACTCTTGACTTTGTGAAAAGAATAAAATTTTTATGGCTTTAATATAATGGAAGATTATATTAAAATCTTAGGGCTCATAGAGTTTTAAAAATAGCACATTTGCCCATCACCTTCTAGTTCAGCTTTTGAATAACATGAAAAAAGATTGTCGTGGAGAACAATGACAACAACAAAGTAAATATTCTCTGAAATTTTACATTATTTGTTAAGGATTTCAGAAAAGAAATTAGATGGAGTTATCAATATATGGTTTTATACAGATTTTTTAATTTCAGAAAGCCTAGGAAGAAGTAGAGTTATGCTTTTACAAATATTGGAAATATTTTTTCTTGTGAATTTAGGTTGCCACTTTGGACACACAGATTGCAGATGATGCTGAGTTACAGAAGTATTCAAAGGTAAGCATTATTTTTTAAATTGTTGCCAGTTTTTTGTTGTTTGAAAAACTTTCTCTAAGTTCCTGTTGAAGAAACGAGATTAGTGCTGTGATCTGAAGTTTCCATAATTTAGTTTTAGAGCTTTTCTGGAAATGCAGTAGGTTCTCACTTATGAAAAGTAATGGTTACATATGTTTGGGGAAAATGTGGGTCATTGTGTCCTTTCCAGAAGCCAAAATTCCAGATTTGACTGCTTTGCCCACCTTCAGGGTCATATGGAGAGCAGCTTTGTGCAGAGTATGTTTGTTAGGTTTTCAGCTATCGTAAGTCCTTTTAAAATGTTTCCTAAAATTCAGGATCAAGATATAGACTTAGAAATGAGCCTATCTGCGAAACAGAAACAGACTCACAGACATAGAGAATAGACTTGTGGTTGCCAAGAGGGGAGCATGGAGGGAGCAGGAGGGAACTGGGAGTTTGGGGTTAGTAAATGCAAACTGTTACATTTAGAATGGATAAACAACAAGGTCCTACTGTTTAGCACAGGGACTAATATCTAGTCTCCTGGGATAGACCATGATGGAAAATAATATAAAAAAAAGAATGTATCTATATGTATGGCAAGTCACTTTGCTATACAGCATTGGCACAACATTGTAAATCAACTATACTTGAACAAAAAAAGTGGTAATTGTGTGAGTGCTGGAGGTGACAGCTAATGCTGTGGTGGTAATCATTTTACAATATGTAAGTGCAGCATATCAAGTGTACCCTTTAAACTTACACAATGTTGTATATCTATATCTCTGATACAGACTTAAAAAAATCCTCCTACTCTAGACTCTTAAGGACGAAAATTGGTTTTACTTTCTGAGACAGGCAATGCTTTTTCTTGGACTTAGAAAATTTGGTAGTTAGACCTTTATTTCTAATGGCAAGATGCCCAAACGTAACTTTTACAGTTTTCCCTAACATTTTTAGTGTCCTCTCACTGCAAATTAATTTTATAGTCCTAATTCTGGATAAGCAAAGGCCAGGGGAATTGAAACTTAAAGAAGCCTTCCAGGTGGCTTTCTCAACAAATGATATGAAAGGAAAGGTTTTCTTGTTCGAGTAGTTTCAAACAGTATGCTATAATCCTATCTGGGATATATGAGCTGAGCCCAGCTTAAACTCTGCTGTCACATGCAGTATTCAAAATAAGTTTTCAGTGTCCCAAATGGGTTTTGCAAGAAGTCACCTCTTTAGATGGTTCTACCATTTCCTTCCTTGAGTATTCGTGATGAATACTTTCCTTCTAAAATTTTGTTACACGTGCTATTATATATTTACATTTGAATTTTCAGAGCTGATGCCGTGGAGAGTATTTCTTTCCTTGTAAGCTAGCCTGCATTTGGAGTCACTTCCTTGCTGTGTGGTGTAGGCCAACTGACCAGGCTTTCCTCAGATGTACAGTATTTAAGAACATGGCACAACTTGTACTGAATTTTAGATTATTTACAAAATCATCTCTAGGTTAGTTTAGTCACTACTTACAAATTTCATCTAAATTGGTTGAGAGGGATTTAATTCAAAATAAGAGTAAGAAATACAGATACCTCACTAAACTTCATGTTATTAATTAGTGCAGTATAGTTTGCTGGTGACATGGACTGGGTAGGAATTCCACTTCCTAAATTTCTTGTGCCTTATCTGCTTCTACAGCCTGTCTATTGAGTTCTTAATTTTACTTGTTCTATTTTTCTCTTCCACTCTTTTTAGATTATAATTCTTTTGGTAGAATTCTAATTTTAAAAAAAATCTGTATTTGTCATCTTTTTCTTAAACATATGAATCATAGCTTATGAGGACTTTAAATAATTAATTCTGATATCTAGATAACTGTAGATGTGTCTCTATGGTTTGACGTTTTCTCTTGTTATGGTTATTTGGTTGTATGTCTCTTCATGCCATAATTTGACTGAATGTTTCATATAATGTGTGTCAACTACAAAAGTCTTCAGGTGATGTTATCAACATTCAGAGGAATCACTCTTCCTTCTAAAATGGAGGTAGAGGGAGTTCCCATTGTGGCTCAGCAGTAAGAGACACAACTAGTATCCTTGAGGATGTGGGTTCAATCCCTGGCCTCACTCAGAGGGTTAAAGATCTAGCGTTGCCATGAGCTTTGGTGTAGGTTGCAGAGATGGCTCGGATCCAGCATTGCTGTGGCTGTGGTGTAGACTGGCAACTGTAGTTTCAGTATGACCTCTAGCCTGGAAACTTGCGTATGCTTCGGGTGCAGACCTAAAAAGACAATACATACATACATACATACATACATACATACATACATACATACAAACATACATACATAAAAAGTGAGAGTGTGTGTGTGTATGTGTATGTGTGTTGTGGGGTGGGTGATCATCATCTCAGAGGTAAGCCAAAGGTACAGTTCAGGTAAGATTCTGATTCTCCCTGGTTGCTTTTGCTCCTCATACATAGCCTTCCAAGTATTCTAGTGGGTCTGGAGTGTTTACCAGTCCCCTCTCCCTGGTGGGACCTGAACTCCAATTCTCCTTCAGTGCTTTAGGACTGTAGAAATCTTTTCTTTGCTCTTTCGAGGTTTCCTTATTTGCTTTTAGCCTCCCTGCTCATTAGAACTCAAGAGTCCTTGGAGGAAAACATGCCCCGAGGCTCTGTTCATTGTGCAGTTCATCTTTAGTTGTTGACCTTCCTCATTCAAAGCCATCATAGTCATATTCTATGGTGAGAAAAAATGGATTGTAACTACACTTTGAACATCTTAAAGAATGTCATTGTCTTTCTCCAGGCAGAAGATGTTCTCTTACCTTCATACCTAGTTCTTTGCCTCCAGTCGTATTAACTTTATCTTCTTCCTGATCCACTGCTATGCGTTGTATATATTTGTACTCAGTTACTCTGATAAAATGGTTTGGCAAGACTGAGCAGAGCAGACGTGCACAACTACCTCACCAGTACATTCAACTGTTCATTCATTCATTCATCAAGTATTTATTGATATCTACTCAGTGCCAAGTTCTTGACTCGGTGCTGGGATTTCAAAAGAGATTAGAAAAAAAATCCTAGCCTTGTAGAGTTTATATTTTAGTAGAGGGAGATAGAAAATATGTAATAAGTTATATAGTATGGGTGATATGTGCCATGCCTGGAAGATGAATAATTAACTCAGGAGAGAATGTGGATTTTCCATTTTAGGTAGTTTGTCCAGGTAAAAAAGCCTCATTAAGAAGGTAACATTTGAGGAAATACATTAGGAGGTGAAATAAGCAGCCTAACTTTTCTTCTACATAATATGAACAGTAATACCTATATTGTAGAAATTTAAATATAAATATAATTAATATATGCCCCAATTAATATAGCTCAGTGCCAACACATAAGAACCATTCAGGGGGTTCCCATTGTAGCTCAGCAAAAAGAATGTGACTAGGAACCATGAGGCTGTGGGTTTGAGCCCTGGCCTCTCTCAGTAGGTTAAGAATCCAGCGTTGCCGTGAGCTATGGTGTAGGTTGCAGATGCAGCTTGCATCTGGCATTGCTGGGGCTGTGGTGTAGGTGGCAGCTGTAGCTCCTATTAGACCCCTAGCCTGGGAACCTCCATATGCCTCAGGTGCGACCCTGAAAAGACAAAGACAAAAAAAAAAAAAAAAAAAAAGGGAACAATTCAGTTAATGGTGGCTTTGTTTCCCAGTTGTATGTTCCTTTTTTTTTTTTTTTTTTTTTGTCTTTGCCTTTTCTAGGGTCACACTCATGGCATATGGAGGTTCCCAGGCTAGGGGTCAAATCGGAGCTGTAGCCGCCGGCCTACGCCACAGGCACTGTAACGCCGAATCGTTAACCCACTAAGCAAGGCCAGGGATCGAATCCGCAACCTCATGGTTCCTAGTCAGATTCGTTAACCACTGAGCCATGATGGGAACTCCCCCAGTTGTATGTTTCTAGTACTTTTAGTCTCTGACCTTTTCAAGACTCCTTCAAAAAAAAAAGACCTATTTTAAAACATTTAATTATTTAATTGAAATTTTGTTGTAGCAAGAAGTTTTCTTATTTTTTACATTAGAAGAGTCATCCATACTTTCACTGTTCTCTTTTCATATTTAGTTGTTACCCCTGTATATGTTTATATACTTGCAGTTGGTAAACCCATCCTTTTGTATAATGTCAGAGAAGGGATGTGTGCGTTTTCTATGTAACATTATCATATGTTCACTTTTTTGTACATTGATTTCTTAATTATAAATGTCCACATTAATTATTCTGATCAACTAGAATTTTTTTAAAAATTCCCTTAAAACTGGAAATTTAGTTCTTAATTCAGTAGTTGCTAATTTCTCCCTACAATGTGTAAAAGAATCCTGGCCTGGCCAAACCAATTTCATACATGAGGACCCTAAAGTTTGCTTTGGTTGAATGAATCACCTCCAGTTACACAGCTAGATAATACCAGAGGCAGCTTGCAGCATAGAGAGCATTCTTTCATTCCTGAAAGATTTACTGAGCTCCTATTCTGTGCAGACTCTGTGCTCTCGTTTGTGGGAAGCAAGCAGGAAAGGTCCTCGCTCTCCTTGAGCCTGAGTTCTGGGCATGATAATGAATGAGTAAAGCATAACCTAAGAAGATGATTATAACTTCTAAGAGGTGTTGCAAAGAAGTGATTGTAAGACGTGATGATGTTTCAAGAGGCAGAAACGGGGTGATGCGAGCAAAACTGGGATGCCACGTTAAGAGAGAGCTGGGGAAAGCCTTTCTGAGTTCAGGCTTGAAGGATAAGAACACGGTGAACGGCAGGTGCAGGTGGGAAAAAGCTGGCCTGTAGGCAGAAAAGAAGTTGTTTGTTTCATAGTGTCTCAGTCAAACTGAATGAAGAGTAGGACATTGTTAAATGAGGAGGAGGCCTTGGTGTTACGGGGCCTTGAGATTCACACTGATAAACCTGGACTTTATTCTCAGTGCCAGGCAACACCAGTGGAAGGTTCTAAGCGGAGTAGTGTCATGCTCTGTGGTCAAGGCTATAGGTTTTTCCTCTGTCCCAGCAGCGTTTCTGATTAGGAACATCATGTTCCGTGGCTATAGTTGGTGTTCTTAAGGGTTTAGCTTCTTTAGTTGGTCAGTCTGGTTACCATCTCATAGCTTCTTCTCTTACAGGGATGCTGATTCAAGAAGCATCTTCCCATATGACAGGAGCATGTTAATAAGGTTTTCTTTTGAGGTAGATGGCATTATAGGGAAAGAGAGAGGGGAAAGCAATTTACAGTGGTTTGAGCATTAGCTGCACTGCTTCTAGGAAGCTGTTAATCATGACACCAGAATAGTTTTCCCGCATCTGGGGAGACTTGCACTTTTAGGGATGGCTTTCTTGGCAAGTGTTTACTATTAAGATAATCACAGCACTGTGAGGGAGACGCATTATCCCTGTGCCAGTGACCTTTCTCCCGGCCATCAATTGTAATACTAAGGAGCATTAGTAATTCCTAACATCCCTGGCATGGGAATCAAACAGACCAGGTCCTGTTCACTGGTTTTGACAAGACAGACTGACAGATTTTACTTTACTTCCTTCCTGAATTACATTCTCTGAGACAGAGGGCATTAAAATGGGAGTATCCTCCTCACTCTGCACGAATAGAATTGTGAAGGAGTGGGATATCCTGGGCCCCTACTCAGCAGCCAGGGTCAGTGCTTTGCTTTAAAGGCATTTTCTCCTTTATTTCTCATAGTAATTCTGTTGGTCAGCAGCTGTTTCTTCCTTTCCATTTTTAACATGTGGAAACTGAGTATCAGATAGGTAAAATGACTTTCCTGACATAGTACCCAGCTAGGAAGTGGCAACATTTAGGAAACAATCAGAGGTATCTGGTTCCTGAGTCTGTGCCATTCTTTATTCTTTCCCTTTTGAATAAATAATATATGGACAAGAAAACTTAAAAGTTAAAGAAGGACTGCAAAAAATGTTTCCCTCCCATCCCAGTCCCGTTGCGCTCCTCATCAGAAGCAACAATTCTTAGGCATGTAATTTTACACTTTTCTGGTCTCTTTTGGAGTGGAGAACCTGACACAGAATCAAATAATTGTTGTGACAATGGTTATCTACTAGGGCAGGTGGCTTATTGGAAACATCGGAGGAGCTTTTTCAAATACAAATGCCCTATTTTGTTCCTCCTGACCAATCTTCTGATTTTGTAGGTTTGGGATGAGGTCCCTAAAGGAAACTCTGATCCCTTCCTTCCCTTGCTTCATTGACAGTTATTGTTGAGGTATTGCTCAGATGCCTTATGTGTACAGTTGACCCTTGAACAACACAGGTTTGAACTACATGAGTGCACTTATATGTGGATTTTTTTCAATAGTCAGTACCACAGTACTATACTATCCTTGGACACAGAGGAACCTCTGGTATGGAGAGCTTAACGTACATTATACCCAGATATCTGACTTTATGGAGGGTCAGTGCCTCCAACCCTGAATTCTAAATGGTCAACTATATTCAAGGAAAAAGTGTCACTTCCTCAAGCCAGATGAAGGAGGGTTATAGGGAGGTTGAAGAATGAGTTTGGAGATATAAAAACAGTAGATATTCCAGGTGGAGTAAATACCATGAGCAAAAGTAGAGAGTCATAAGTGTAAAGTGTTAGATTAGGTAGCAGAAACTCAAATGTCACATGGGCCAGACAGGTAACATAACTGATATCCAAGATGAAAAATGGCAATTGACATTTGACTTTCATATTAGGTAGCTGGAGAGACCCTTCAATATATTTCTGTATCACTGAGTATGTAATGTATGTGTGTGTGTATATATATATATAT
>PVHT020000066.1:12773372-12786122 GCA_004024745.2 Catagonus wagneri | reverse complement strand
TATGGAGGTTCCCAGGCTAGGGGTCTAACAGGAGCTGTAGCTGCCGGCCTTCGCCACAGCCACAGCAACATGGGATCCGAACCGCATCTGCAATCTACATCACAGCTCACGGCAACGCCAGATCCTTAACCCACTGAGCAAGGCCAGGGATCGAACCCACAACCTCATGGTTCCTAGTCGGATTCGTTAACCACTGAGCTATGACGGGAACTCCTGTAATGTATATTTTTTGAACATTCAGAATTAAAATTTTAGATGGGTAAGAAACTCTAATATAAATCAGGCTCTGACTGTCTTTCATAACCTCTTCAAGAGCATAACCAACTTTAGAGACCGTGGTGCTGTGTTTCAGCATTAGTTTAAAAACTATAGCCTCGTTCTTGGTTTGTTTTTTATTTGTGGTAAATTTAGCAACTCTTTTCCTCTAATCTTTGAACAGAAGTGGTTATTTAAGATATTTTGTGTGTGTGCACGCAAGAGAGAGAAAGAGTTATAAGAGCCAATCACAGAGTTCTTTCTGTTCTAAGTTCTGCTTTTTTGGAAGCATCCCCCCTCCCCCATCCCACTGACAAAGCTGTCCCTCTTCAGAAATCCGCCCCCCCCCCCCGCAACCCCGGAGCAACATCTTTTTTATTCCTACTTGAGCGTGTTGATATCTTATTTTAGATACCTAAAAGTGGAACTTCTAGTGCATTGAATGAGCTGTGGTTTGTTTCCTGACAAATCTTTCCACTCATAGGTTGAAGGCCTCTAGCTTTCTTGATCTCATTTGATCTTTATCATTTTAGCACTGACAATAAATCACATAATGGTCACACTTTCCTTGGATGCATTTCCTTGTATCCTTTACTTGTCATATCAGGATCATGAAAATCCTGCTATTCGGTAACTTTAAATCAGACCCCCTGCAGAGTGCACTGAATAAGCAAAGCATAACATTCAATGTGTGTGAAGGCATCAATCATCTGTCTGTTGCACCCACTCCTGTCATTTTAGTACTTAAACTGCTCTCTATCTAAGAACTCAGAATACCGAAGAGGTGGACAACTGAAAGAATTAGATGAAATGGTTGATTTGTTTCGTTGCTAAATGCAGCTGGGATAGGTAATTAAACAGTCCTGCCCCCACAGAGAAGCCTGCAGCCATGTAACATGAAGTCTCAGAAACCCAGCTGCACTCAGATTTAGATTCAGAACTAATATTAGGTGGGCCTCTTTCAGATTGACAGATTTTGTAAACATCATTTCTAGTTTATTTGTGCAGTGTGATTGAAGATGGAGCATGTGTGTTCCGCTCACAGCATTAAGTTTCTAGGGAGCATGTGTGGTGTTTATAGATATCTGGGGGAATAGGCTAGAAGGGCACAGCTTTGTTTCTGGTGGGCAAGGGATTCCATGGGGAGTCCGTGCTGCACCTCAGTGCTCCAGCCTGTTCCTGACGTCACCTGTTCCACAGGAGTGGGGCATGAGAAGCAATCATGTGAACAGAGCATGATTAGTAAGTGGCTGAAAGGGGAGATAGGAGTCCGTCCCTCCAGAATCCTTTTATTCCTTGTGGGGGCATGTTATTATATAACTAGCAATGATTTCTCTGCGTATAGCAATGTCTGTCTTAATTTGGGCATTTATTTCTATGCAGAAATTGCTACCATCATCTACTCAGTTGCTAAAACCAAAAATTAGGTAATTACTGTTCTCACTCACCCCTCGCAAGAAGTCCCCCAGCAGACTCTCTGTGGGGCTGACTCATTCTTACCCTTCATGTCTCACTTTAAATGTCCCCATTCCTGTGAAACCTACTTTAACCAATTTTTCATATGGTCTCCACCAGTTGTGTCTGACATCCTGACCCTGATTAACATCTTCACAGCATTTATCACAGTCATTTGGGGTCTTTCACTTGTTTGTTGGTGCGTTGTTTATTGGCTCGCTTGTTTTGTTTGTCTCTGCTTGCTCTCTTGTTTATATTGTCTCTCTCCCACACTAGGTGTTAGTTCCAGAGAGTAAGAGATTGTTTTGCTCATCCTATAGTTCCAGGCCGAAGCTCAAATCCTTTTACATAGTTTACACCCTATAAATATATACTGCATATCATGTCCAAACTGAATTGTGGATCTGTGGTATGCTGGTAAATATCTAGCTCTCAAAAAAAAGGGGGGGGGGACCTTAATTTGTGGCATTTACCAATATTTGTAGGGTAAATGATTCCACTGTGGCAGATTGCAAGCTATCAGAATAACATCACTGAACACCCAGGTAGGTAGCAATTCACAGTAGCATTCCCTGTTCCAAGTTTCTCCATGGGAACAAGACTGTTTGATTACCTGACCTAGCTGCAGTTAGCACTAAGCAAATCAACCATTTCATCTACCTTTTTAACTTGTTCACCTCTTTGGATTCCTTTAATTCTTAGTATTTCGACCATGCATATATAACAGATAGGAGTGACTTCAAGAGCATAGATAACATGTGGTCAAAGTAATTGGGAAGTGATAGATTTTGAGTACTTACTAAATTTGTTTTTAATATTTTAAAAAAGTGTGATATTACAGTTTTGTGTTTAGTAATAGTTATCATTAACAACTGGCTTGCAAAATTCCTGAAAACTGAACAGTCTTCTCTTATGAGCAGACTTCAGCACACCGCTGGGGATGACCTTTGGGTGGACCTACTGACCGCTCTCTGCCCTGGTGTTTGGCTTATAAACAAAGGAAGGAAGAGAGTTGGCAGAGATGGATGGGCAAATTGTTACTACAGAAACATTTCCTTGAGAGTTTTAATTTACCTTTTAGTGCTAAAGAAAATGATCCTAATGTCCCCCAGCTTGATATACAGAATTTGGTACAGTGGCTAAACAGAATGAGGTGGCAGCAGTGAGAAAGAAATCACGGAGAGGGAACAAGAGTGAAAACAGTCTTACCCTTCCATGTGGAGTGCTAGAACATCTTATTGCCAGAGATGACTGTAGACCCAAGAGCACTTAATTTTCAGAAAATTAGCCCAAGGCCAGGAGTCCCTCATGCCGGTTTTAAGCCAGTCACCTGGGCTGCTTGCCACTTCACGTTTGTCTGTGTGGCTGGAGTGGGACACAAATGAGCCCCAGGTGGTGTCTGCAGCAAGGCTTGTGGAACTCTGGGGACTCAGAGTGAATTTCTAGCGAGAGGTGACAAGCTCTGAGGTTAGGGATCATGGGGAAAAAGAGATAGGAGGGGAAAAGCCGTGTTGTGGATGCATTGCCATCTTGTGTAGGGTTTTCTTCTTAGCATGTATGTGTTTAGAGGTGAGCCTGGTATTTTAGATGAACAGACTATTGATATAGGAAATATAAACCATGATCAGTACCATTTATCATATTTGAGTTTTTACAGCCACAGTGAGAAATTAGCTCCATCTTTGCAAGCCAAGGGAGTTGTGTTTGGTGAATGCCTTTGACCTTTATAGCCAACAGCACTAAAATACTCGTCTTTTTACGTTGACATTGTCTAGAGTTTCGTAATGCTTGGCTCATGTCTAAACCCGTATCAATCCTTCTAAGCTAAAAGTGTCAATCCTAGAGTGGAATAATGATTGCCTTCTTTATTACATACCCCTCCTCCCCCGAAATCAGGAATTGTTCTCACTTAACTTGGTGAGATGGAAGAAGACATCTTGAATGAGATACCGCCTTTCATGGATTGGTTCAGATAGCATTTAATCAGCTCACATTCAGTTCCTGGTACTATTCCAGGGCCTGAGATTATATAGAGAAAAAAATGGAGAGTCTGCCTTCAAGGAGGAGGAGCAGTTAATAAGGATTTTAGGAGTTCTCTTGCGGTGCAGCTGATTAAGGATCCAGTGATGTCCCCGCAGCCATGGCAAGGGTTTGATCATTGGCCAACTTGTGGGAACTTCCACATGCTGCAGGCATGCCCCCCCCCCAAAAAAAAAAAAACTGGGAAAAAAAATAAGAATTTTAAACAGTGTATTGTGAGCTGTGATGAAGATTGTACAGGGTGGTCTCAGACCCCAGATGGAGGTGGATTAACTCAGATATCAGCAAGGGCTTCATGGAAGTGACACTGCTTTGATACTGAGGTGTGAGTGGAAGTTAGGTAATAAAAAGGAGCTAGAATATTCTGAGGCATGGGAAGCCCTGCAGAAAAGTGAAACACAGTATAGTACTGGGAACTGTAGGAAGTTTGGAGTGCCAGGGTTTAGAATTGGATACTTTGTACATCTGTCTCTTTGTTCCCAGGGAATCTGAAAGGAAAAGAGAGGGAACAAGATGATAAATGACTTGATATTTTACTTGGGGCTAGTTTTCCCATTATTGTCTCTTTTGGGATTTGGGTGATCCGATTCAAGGGGTGGGGCTTTCAAGTCAAAACAATACTTGATGGAGGATTAATAGCCAGATGTGTCCTTGTCGTGTTTATATTACTGCTCTGTGTTTTGCTGCAGCTGCTGCCCATTCACACTCTGAGGCTTGGCATGGAAGTGGATTCCTTTGATGGGCACCATTATATCTCTTCGATTGCTCCAGGTGGTCCTGTTGATACACTGAATCTCCTACAGCCAGAGGATGAGCTTCTTGAGGTAAAATTTTTGAGGGAAAAAAGACAGAGGGCAGGAATTTCTAACTTGTAGGAAAATGTGTTCTCACCAGAAATCCACTGAGTTACATTATCACCAATGCTGCTGTAACATGAGCTACTTAGACTGAAAAATACTTGGAGACTATACTTGACTGTATTGTGTACTTGAAAGTTGCTAAAAGAGTAGATCGTTTAAGTGTTCTTACTGCACATACACAGTATGGTCACTTTATGAGAGAACAGATGTATTAACCTCACTGGAGTCATCATTTCACAATATATATATCAAATCATTAGATTATACACCTTAAATTTGTACATGTTACATGTCATGTATATCTCAGTAAAGCTGGAAAAACCAAAATGAAGATGAAGAAAAATACTAACCACTTATGTAATGATAAGGGAAGTAGATGAAAGGCTTTCAGTTCATTTTCCCCATCTTTGGGTCACCTGAACTGAGTGTTTCGTTAAATGATTAAGGAAGAAGCTAATGTCTTGTTTTAGTTTGATAGCATGATTAGTTTTTTTCCACCCAAACTGCTTTTATGTATCTAATTCCTGACCTTTGTTTACAAATGCCTATTTTTTTGCGGGGTTTTGTTCATTATTTCTAATAAGGTTTAGAGTTGGACGACCTCAGGCTTATGTGTTGCTAACTGGTTTTCAGATTGTCTCCTTGGAACCCCCTCCTCTCAACATGGTAGCATCTAGTGGGCTGGCTCATGCAGGCTTCCCAGCCTCTCTTAGTTGGAGCAATTCTGCTTTGATATGACTTCCTTGGAAAGTTTTGTTAAATAGGACAGTTCTGGAACACAGCAAACAAAGGAAACAACCTTGAAACCCTTAATTTTACAGATAAGGAAGTAAGGCATGGATTTCCCCAATTTTATACACTGGTAGGCTGATGACTTTAGTTCACGTTTTCTAACTCCCATTTCACTATTTTTTTTCAGTACATCGCATACTTTCTAAGCTTCTAAAGAGAGATGTGAGGGATGTTCAAACTTAAGGAAGGCTGTGTAGAAGAGGGTTCTCTCAAGAGTTAGGATCCCCAAGAAGCCCTAGTTTGGATTTGATAGAATCAGCTTAGTTGCCTTAGCCAGGATTAGAATCCTATGGGCCTTGAGGTAGAGATTGCTTTCTAAAATTTATATTTGATTAAAGTGAAAAGGCAAGGATAGCAAATAGGTTTCTTGTTCGCTTTTTTTTTTTTAATGGCCGCACTTGCAGCATATGGAAGTTCCCAGGCTAGGGATTGAATTAGAGCTGCAGCTGCGGGCCTACACCATAGCCACAGTGATGCCAGATCCAAGCAGTGTCTATGACCTACAGTGAAGCTCGTGGCAACACTGGATCCTTAACCTACTGAGCAAGGTCAGGGATCAAACCCACATCCTCATGGATACTAGTTAGGTTCGTTTCTGCTGAGCCACAATGGGAGCTCCTCTTGTTGGCTTTTTAAAATCTCTTTCTTAAATTTATATTTGCTTAAAGTTGAATGGCAAAGATAGCAAGATAGATAGATGGCAAAAATGGGTGGGTGTTTTCATAGTGTTCAGTCACCTGGATGCGTATATTGAAAATTCTGAGTTAAATGTTGATTTCAGAGAGAAAAGTGCTATGACTGTTGTCAAATTCAGTCATAAGTGTAGGAGGGCAGGTGTTGGGGTCCTATTTTAAGAGGTAATAAAGGGCTTATTTTTTAGATGTTCAAGGAATGATATTGGGATGCTTATTGCAGAGTCACACCTTAGATTTTACTCTTATCACTTATGGGTTTTTTTGGTGCTGAATCACGTCTTTTCTGATTTGCAGAGTGTAGGGCACAACTTTGTGCATATCACGCAGGATAACATGCAGATTGGAGATCATTTGGAAAATGATTCCAAAACATCTCCAATTTCTATAATATGTAGTTGTTGGGTATTGAGAAATGACATATTTAGTTGGGAAACGTGGAAATATCATTAAAAACCAATTTAGTTTACTTTTTGTGGTAAATATATATAACAAGATTTATCATTTAAAGCATTTTTAGTGTATAACTCAGTGGCATTAAATATGAATTATACACTAGTCTTGGTAGGAGATAACGAAATGCTGGCTGGATCTGAGTAGAGCAAGTGGAGGAGATCCCAGCCATCAGCTGAGCCCTCTGTGTTTTCGTTGGCATTCCGTGGGCCTCTGCCTTGTAATAGTATGTGACATAATAAGGTAGCGCGAAGACTGGTTGAATTCATAGGTATAGATTTCGTATGAAAGAACTTGGGATAGGGAAAGAAGCCCAGGTTTGAAAGTCAGAAGAACTGCTTTCGGTTCAGAGTTTACCACAGCTGAGCTGTGTGTTTTAGCATGCCCCTTTGTTTGAGAATCATTTTCTTTATCAATAAATGCCTACTTCACTGTATGCTTGTGAGGGTCTAATGGCATATCTGCCATGGAAACCGTAAAAGCATTATCTTACTGTGAGATACTGGCAGTATTACCACTGTGAAAAGGCGTAAAGAACCTTCATGGGACTGGGTGAATGAGGACTGAATGATATAATGCAGTGGGACGGTACTTGTACAGTATTACGTACTCTGCAAGTGAACACGTGTGTGAGTGTATGTGTTTTCTAATCACAAAGTCTGAATAATTGAGACTCAACAGCACTTGAGAGGGTTTGAAGAGCCTGGAGAAATATTGTGAACTTAAAATAAAAATTGGCTTCTTCTAAGTAACCCAATATAGAAATTAAAAAGTCCCTGTAAAGTTAGCCAAATAACATCCTGAACTTTGTGTGTGTGTATAATGTACTCTTTAGAGCTTAAAACGAGAAAGACAAATATGCTTTGGGGTTAGAACATTGTGCCAAGTCTCAGCCCAGAGCAGCTATTTACAGTGGCCATAAATCCCCTTAGATAGGAGTTGCTAATGGGAAATGTGACCAATCCCTTTAGCGATAGAGAGTGGTGAAGAGGACTACCAGGCACTGCTATAATAATTGGAGACAATTCAAATGAATAAATAATGAACTAAATAAATATTTAAATATACTCCAAGATAAAAACCTGAAAAGTGATTTTCTAATTTGTTGAAGTAATGTGAAACACAGACCAATACTTGCACGTGGGTAAAATTCCTGCTTTGAATGTATCCACTTGTTTTCTTTTCAGTATTCGTTACTCCCCATTTGGTTGATTTTAGAACTTTCTGTCCTTGTGGCACCGGTTGGCACCACGGACATGGTGTGACTGATCACAAGTAGATCACAAGTACCTCCCTTCCCATTTTTTTGTGTGAGGATGGACTTGCCGTTCTTCCAGGAAAAACCTTTCTGCTGCTGCTCAGCTTGCTACCCCCTGGCCCTCTTCATCAGTTATAAAGTCTTGGGAGACAGTGTTTTCTTTTTAGGACTAGCTCCCTGCAGCACATGTGGGTCTCTTTACTATGTGGTGGTTTCTTTGTAAATAATTAAGAGGCAGCGAGAGTGTGTCTGGCCTGATGGCTAAGTGCTTGATATGTTATAGGCCTGAGAGTAATTCCAAGGCATGAATGACTCTGGGTTCAGACCACTGTTGATGGAATGCTTCCATCACCCCTCTGTGCTCTTATTCTCTGAGCGATGACAGATTTTGTGGAAAGGTTCTTCCCAGGGAAGTCAGCCGTGCCAGTTACCTGGATGTTACCATTGCACCTGTCAGGAATTAAGGCCAGACCAGAAATATCTTTAAAACTGATAACCCTGATGAACCCTCCCAGGAAGGTAGGAGTCAGATGTGAAAAGATTATTTGTTGCCTGGATTGTGTTCATGCCTCAGCTTTTTTGGGAGTGGCTGACAGAGGAGAGAGCTCCTTGAGCTAAAGTCATATATATTAAAAATTAGAATAGATTTATGTCTCTAAATCATCTTTGATGCAAAGTATTACAACTAGGCACTAAATATAAAATGAAATTTAGATAATCTTGTAGTGATAAGTGTTAATCATTAATAAGGAACAGTTTGTTATCTTTTTGTTCTTTTAAATATGTGGAAGACTTGCATAAAACAATTTAAAAAAAAACGACTCACTTCTCACTTGATGTCTGTGTCAGCAGAGTACATAATGATGGATCTGATGGAAAGTTATGTGTGTTTTGAAGTGATTTTTTTAGGTTGGTATTAAGAGTTTATGGGATGTGAAAGAAAATTGTGAACTGATGCTAGATTTTGACAGCCGCATAGCCTAGAGTTTGCTACACATTGTAAGTTGAGCAATTTTTAACAGCCTTAAAATAGTGTTAATATCCCTATTGATATTCTTACAAAATGACAAAGCAAAAGGAGGCAGACTTAAGAAGGCTGTAATTGATATTTAGTGTGTTTAAGGGGAGATTGGGAGTAGATGAGAAAATAACCACTGATTTGAATATAGAAAGGAGAAAGCAGGGAGGTGTGAAAAGTCAGGCAGATCACATACCCTGTAATAGTTGTGCTCTGATCCTGTTTTATACTTTCTTCACCCAAGTTCAGTAAACTTTAGTCTTGTTATAAATTTTAAGGAATATATATATATATATATACACACACACACACATATAGATATTTTTTTTTTACTGCTTAAATGATTAAATTTAGGCCCTTTGTTTACAGGGAAAATAAAATGATATCCTGTTTTCATTTTGATGGATTGACGTAAGCAAGAGTTCCTTTTTTTTCATTTGGGGCCTCCTGAGTTCTAACTTATCCTTTGTCTTTCTAGGTCAATGGTGTGCAGCTTTATGGGAAATCTCGCCGAGAAGCAGTCTCCTTTCTTAAAGAAGTGCCACCCCCCTTTACCTTGGTTTGCTGTCGACGGTTGTTTGATGATGAAGCCTCTGTAGATGAACCAAGGACTGCAGAAGCCTCTCTTCCCGCAGTGGAGGTACTAGATGAGTACACAGACTGTAGTTCCCTTGGCATGCCCCTTCATCAAGGGTGCTCCAGAGAGTGTACTATAATGTGAAGGGGTAGGGCAAAACCTTCTTCCTCTTTTATTTGACAACAGTAGCTCTCAAGGGCAACAATGCATAGCTTTTCAAATTGTTATTTTTCTTTAACATTATGAAACATTCCTTTTTTCTTTTTTTTTTCCTTGAAATGTTGGTGACATTAAATGTGCATGCACTTTGATTTTAGAGAACCTTGTTTTTAGGGATTGCCTGAGCTCGTTACTTTTGGCTCCCAGTTCAACTCAGTTCATCTTAATAAGTTTAAGATGTTGGAGAGTGTTGAGTATCTAATGGACTTCCCTTTTTCAGAGCTTTAAAAACACGAAGATCTATGACCAATTTTGAAGTGAGTCTAAAAATTGCTGTAAAAGCCTTCAGAAGGTCAGAGAATAAAGTAACACTTTCTGTGCTCCTGGTAGTTTTTTTTTTTTTTTTTTGGTTTGTTTTTGTTTTGTTTTGTTTTTTAGAGCATTGTAATTATGAAAACAGTTTTAAACACATTCTTTGGCATCTTATGTTATTTATAACTTTATCTTTTACGTCACTTTCCCCCTTCCCAGACTCTTAGATTATTATTCCGCTAACAACAGTTTAGATACACAGGGCCCTCCCATTTACCTGCCTACGGTCTGATTTTCAAGATACGTGGACCCTGATGCAGCCTCTACTACTTAGGGATTTTGAATCCTTGAGCAAATAATTGACTTTCTGTTGATCTTCTTCCTCTGAAAAGCAAGGATACGTGGGGTACTTACCTCATCAGTTTGTGGGAGAAGGCAATGAAGTAATGTGTGCAAAGTTCTTAGCCCAGGGCCTTGCACATGGACAGTGCTCAGTAAAAATTAGCTATGGCTGCTCACCACTCCTCATGTCTACCTGTCTTTCTTTTGTGATTTCCTAAAGCACAAGAGTCCAGCTCTGTCCTTTAGTCCCAGATACTTTAGTGTGCATTGTTTGTTTTCACAAGAAGACTGTCAGCTCCTGTGGGCAGAGACCATATCTTGGAATTATTTTGTATCTCTCGGTGTTTTTGTCTTTACTGGGCCTACAAGAAGTGCTTAGTAAATTATGGATTATTGATTGTGATTTTTTAAAAATGTTTATCTTTGGTAAACATACTTCAAATGCCACACTTTTGTGAATCTTGCTATCTTTACTAAAATTAAATGTGGATGATGGCTTACCTCTAAAGGTTGATAAAAATGCCATTAATCTAATCTTACAGGGTGTGTAAATCACCAACCCAGCTTGCTGACTCTGTGCTCCCATCTGTCATACTTTACCACAATGGATAAACAACAGCTTTGAATTATGCTAAATGTCAACCTTGCTGCCCATTAGTTGATTGCTTTCTGTTCTGTAAATATGGGAGTTGTAGAGGATTGATTGTATCAAAGTGGTATATTTCATATTGGAATATAATATCTTATATATGTTGGTTGCCTTGAAATTTCTATAAACTTGGGTTTTAAAATTGTATATGGTTTCTTGAAATCCTGGCCCTCTTTTCTGTCTGTCTCTTTTTCATTTATCTCAGTGTCATCTTATGTTCTTCCACCCTATCTTGTTAGGCAGCTCAGCCAAAGTTCTAATGCTCATTAATCAGTGAAGTATTAAATGCCCCAGTAAAACATCAGTCATATTGTATTAGCCATTGTAACTTTACTTTTTATTGGAAAGTATAAATGTTTTCTTTTTAAATGTATTATTTCCTCATATCAGACTGATACAAAACAGAAGTTTATTGATCGGAACATTCCCACTCATTTCAAGTTTTGTAATTCAAGAACGTAGAAATTGTTCCCATGTTTAGATTCAATCCACCAGGGATTGATTATTGGCTTTACATGTCCTGTGGGGACAGTCTGAGATCTGGACCAGCTCTAATTTTAAAATGGTTTTGTATTAGCTATAGTGCCTTACTTTTCTGTTATAGTGCCTGCTGTCGACTTTGATTTTATTAAATGAATTTTCTTGTACAGGTCACTCAAAATTATATTCATAGAAGTGATGCACTTCTATTTTATTTACTAAGATCTCCAAACTTTTAAAAAAGTCTACTTCTAAAATTTATTATTTAGTTTGTATCTTTATTTAAGAACAGTTTCAGGAGTCCGATTGTGGCTCAGCAGGTTAAGAGCTTGACATACTCTCCGTGAGGATGCGGGTTCGGGTTCAATCCCTGACCTTGCTCAGTGGGTTAAAGATCTGGTGTCACTGCAAACTGTGGTGTAGATCGCAGATGCAGCTCAGATTCTGCATTGCAGTTGCTGAGGAGTAGGCTGGAAGCTGCAGCTTTGGTTTGACCCCTAGCCAGGGAAGTTTCATATGCTGCATGTGTGGCTTTAAAAAGAAAAAAAAAAGTTTCAAGGGAAAGCCACTCAAAGATGGATGATTGATTCATTGTGTATTGAATAAGGACTTATCAAGTGCCTAGCAAGAGCCATATACTATTGGCTAGTATAAGAGCCTGCTCCATTCTAGTCAGGCATTTTGTTGATTGCTAGGATTACAAAGAAAAAGAAGGTAATTCTTGATAAGCCTCAGGTAGAAATTCAGAGTATTTGGGGAAGTTAAATTACATGAAAACAATGCAATGCCGCACACTGTATAAAAGTAGAAGCTTGGAGCAGCTCTTCTCCTGCGTAGTCCAATCACTGACCCTCTATCATTTAGCTTCCTAGAAGTCCGTATGGCAGCAATTCTTTTTCCCTGAAAGGAGGGAGCTTGGAATAGGAGAACCCAGGGTTGTGAAGTCAGGGAAAGTAACTGAAGATCTGCATACTGGATAGTTGTGCTGACCTACTTCCTCCAAGATCAGATTTTCATTATTTCAGCTCTGTGAAATACCTGTTTTTAGGTTTACATGATTCCCAAAGACTTAGATTTTTTTCCCCCTTATTTTTCTAGTAAAATTTTTGTTGGAAACTTCTAGGAGCCAACAGAAGTAGCATCTCACTGCCCTGTTCTGCCCTCTGTGTTGATATCTTTCTCCCTGTCTCTCACTGTAATTATGAATTCAGATATTGCTACTTAAATATCTTATAAGCTTTGACTTTGTATTTATGGTGTTTTCGTTTTTTCTTAAATTGCATATTTTTCCTTTTATGCTTCTAATGGGATGACAGAACTCATTGAAGTATAAGAGGTCAGTGTTAATACTTTGAATGAAACAGGTTCTTTAACTTAAAAAAAAAACTGTATGAACAATCTGTTTTTT
>PVHT020000066.1:12657970-12760969 GCA_004024745.2 Catagonus wagneri | reverse complement strand
AATTCTTGCCATTTTTAATATAATATGCCTTGGTGTGGGTCTGTTTGGGTTTAGCTTGTTTGGGGCCCTCTGAGCATCCTGTATCTTGATGTCAGATTCCTTCAGATTTGGAAAGTTTTCAGACATAATTTCTTCAAATATTTTTTCAATGCCCTTTTCTTTTTCTGCTCCTTCTGGAATTCCTATTATGCGTAAATTGAGCCTCTTTATATTATCCCATAGATCCCTTAAATTGCTTTCATGTTTTTTAATTTGATTTTCTGTCTGCTGTCCTGATTGTGTGATTTCCATTATTCTATCTTCTACCTCACTAATTCGTTCCTCTGCATTATTCAAACTGCTCTTTATTGCCTTTAGCTCAGTTTGCATCTTTGCAAATGAGTTTTCTAGCTTTTCTTGGCTCCTCCTTATGATTTCTAGCTCTTTTCTAAAGGACTCTGCATTGCTGTTTGCATCTTCTCTTAATTTCTGGATATTCCGCCCTAATCCTTCAAGTATATTCTTTACCTCCCTTCTGAACTCCATTTCAGACAGACTACAGAGGTCGGTTTCATTGCTGACTGCTTTAAATGACTTGTCCTGTTCTTTTAACTGGGAATGGTTTTTGAGCTTCTTCATCTTGTTTGTGGTTTTCTTTTTCTGTGAGTTTGGGGAGGCCATGCTGTAGACTTGGAAGGCTACTTCTAGGAAGGAGCTCCCCTTTGTATTTTTTGGTGGGGTTACTATTTATTTTTGGTGTAGGAGTTTGACTATTTGACATCTATTTCTTTGGAATGAGCCGGCTGTTATCTCAGTGGTACTCTGAGTGTTCTCTGTGAGAGTGTAGTGGGAGCCTAGTCTCTACGCTCCCAATTGCAGGAAGGTGGCGCTGTCCACTCCTAGTTGCCCAGCCCTGGGAAGTGGTCGTGAGCTCTAGGCAGATCTACCAGGTGTCTTAAGCATTTGGCAATAGCAGCAGCAGGAAGTATGATGATGGTGATGATTTTTAAAAATAAAATATGAGCACAGACTTGGTATACTTGTTATTTATCCTCTCCTTCCCAAAAATTATTATTCACTTATAAGCTAGTATGGGAGGTATAAAGATGAAAAGTTATAACTCTTTTCAAGATCTTATATTTAACAAATGTATATTGGGCATCTTCTGTGCCAGGTACAATTCCAGACACCGGGAATATTGCAGTAAACAAAATAGGTAATGGGACTTGTGTCCTTATACAGTTTACGTTCAGTTGGGAGTAGAGAGACAATGGATAAATAAACATATGTTAAAATATAATAAAGGAAACAGACTTGGAAACAACTCTGTGTAATACATTATGATTTAGCAATGGTGGAATTAAGACTAAGAGAATCTGTGATGATTGTTTCTTAGGATTCAGAGAGGCCTGAGGCATGTCTTGTAAACACACAGGTAGTGGGAATTCTGGCACAGGAATGTCCTGAAATTGCTAACTTGGCCCTGATTTTATGTCTTTATTTTCTTCAGTAACTGTGAACTGTTTAATATCTATGTAAACTTTCATATTTTTTTCCTTCTAATGAAAAATCCTTTGAGAAGGTTTCTGTTCTAATATTTATAAAACACGGCCACCATTTCACAGGATATAATAGCTAGTAATTATGTACTGCTTGCACACACTAGTTTAATTATCTGTACAATCCCATGTGGTAGGTCTTATAATCATCCTCATTTTTATAGATAAGGGAACCGATGACAAGAGGTTAAAGAATTTGCTCAAGATCACCAATTAGGAAGCGATGGAGCTGGGTTCCCAAGTCTGTGGTCTAGTAAGAGCGAAAGTACATCTTTTGACCAGAAACAACACTGATAGTTGTGGCTCTGGTGAAAGATGATAAAAACTTCTGATTACTTTTCCAGCAGTTCTGAAAGATTAACTTCATATCATTCCTCAGTCCTTATGGTCTTTTGCCTTTATTGCTCCCACCTAGCCTCAGTTCTTTAGAGACCTGATGGTCTTTTCACTGCCAGAGAGTGGAAACTGTGTGTGTTTTACCTTACATTTCCCAGCAGCACGCCTTAAGCCTTTTTCCAGTACAGGTTCAAAGTTGGTAAAGTTTTGCTTGCGTGTTGCCTGCTACACATCATAGAGTACTGGTTAACCTTTCAAGAACTTAAAAAAGAAAAAAGCCCCTGCCCCTCCAAACAAAACAAAAACTGTGCAGAATCTTTTTTAAAGAGTGAAGGGCATCATGTGCACTTAATGCCGCAGTGGTTGTTCTACAGGAACTTCTCTGACAGTGTAGGGATGACGCCTGTCTTTCAGTGTCTGCTTTAAGAAAGAGTGGGAACTGGGGACACCTCACTGCTCTAAGCCTCTCTTCAGGTGCAGAGGTCTGCGTATCTGGAGACTGTATGGTCAGCCCTTCACTGTCATATGTTAAGGTGTAAGTGTAATACCAGGGGTGCTTTAGCAATTGATAACACTGCTGGTCTAAGCCACACGTGCTCAGTTGAATTCAGAAGGCAGTAGATGAAATGGTAATTGTTAACTCCTCAGACACATAGGTCCTTTGTCGTTTTAGGGCCGCACCCATGGCGTATGAAGGTTCCCAGGCTAGGGGTCTAATTGGAGCTGTAGCCACCGGCCTGCGCCAGAGCCACAGCAATGTGGGATCCGAGCCATGTCTGCAACCTACACCACAGCTTACAGCAATGCTGGATCCTTAACCCACTGAGCGAGGCCAGGGATTGAACCCGCAACCTCATGGTTCCTAGTCGGATTCGTTAACGACTGAGCCACGACGATAACTCCTATCAACTTCTTTTCTATCATCTTGATAGTAACAGTAATAATAAGAGTAATAACAATAATAAGAGTAAAAGCACTTATGAAATGATTACTTCGGGTTTACAAAGGACTTTAGTCATGCCTTATCTCTTTTAATGCTTTTAACAACTCTACCAAATCTTCACTGTTGTTATTTCCACTTACTTGGAGAAACTCAGAGATTAAACAACTTGAACAGTATCACTCAGCTGGTATTTCTAAGTGTTTAACTTAATTTGAGAGTGACTTGTTTGGAAAATTAAAATAAACTCTAATACTTAAGAAGCTTTTAAAGTTTTATGTGTCCATACTTTCCCTGCATCATATTAACTTTCAGCTCATGTAGTTTCTGGAGGATAATGGGGTATCTCTTACTTATAAATCTATTTTCTACCTAAAAGATTGGGGGGTAAAATGCACATCACACAAAATTTACCATCTTAACAATTTTTTTTTTGTCTTTTTGCCTTATCTAGGGCTGCACCCATGGCCTATGGAGGTTCCCAGGCTAGGGGTCTAACAGGAGCTGTAGCTGCCGGCCTTCACCACAGCCACAGCAACGCAGGATCCGAGCCGCATCTACAACCTACACCACAGCTCACGGCAACGCCAGATCCTTAACCCACTGAGCAAGGGTAGGGATCAAACCCGCAACCTCATGGTTCCTAGTTGGATTCGTTAACCACTGAGCCACGATGGGAACTCCACCATCTTAACAATTTTAAAGTATATAGTTCGTGTTAGATATATTCACATTTAATAATGTAATTTTAATAAAGAGTGTGACTTTGTCTTTGAGTAGTATAGTCAGCCTGGGGGAACCCCAAACATTTCAGTCAGATGATGGGATTTTTAGATAAAGGACAGTTGTGTGTTTTTTTTGTTTTCCTTACAGCTAGCAGAAGTCCTGGGCCAGGAGTAAATGGTAAATATGTAAACAGATACAGCATGATATAAAATTTTCAAGAGATGAAACATCCAAAAATAATATTTAGTATCCAAGAAAATATCTATTGGGAGAAAAGAGAAAGTCATGGGAATCTACTTGAGCTGTTTAAATTATTATGGTACTTAAAATAGATTTTTAAAGTACTAAACTATACAGAATAAAATTATGTGCAAACTTATGTATTTTTCCCCTCCATTTTAGACTACGTTTTGATCTTTTAGCTAGACAAGTTTCTCTGTCTACTTCTCTTCCATTGCACATTTAATTGCCATGTGAACTATGCTTACTGTGCTACTCAGGGATTGTTTCCCTCTATGTATGATGCATGAAAAAAATCTATTCTTAATGCCTAATAGTGTTTAGGAAGCAATAAGACACAAGGAGCCAGGAACCGTATCAGTTTAATTTATCTTGAGTGCACTGAAAGTATTTTGTGGATACTTTGAGTGTGATGGTGTTGTGGTGATTGGTATGATTAGTGTAAAACTTGGCTATTATAAAATAGGAAAAAAGGGGGTTAGATTCTGATAAGATAACTTGCTCATTATTCATTAGAATCACTTAGTTACTGCCTTGAATTCGCTATAAATACGTTTATTTCTCTTTCCTAAAAGTAAATGTTTAGTTACTGGTTAAGTCAGAGGAGTCTCTTCTGGTGTTAATTGCATCCTACTACCTTAAACCAGGACTATTCTAGTGATTTTAATTCATCTCATGGTCCCTAACATATCTTTTTTTGCTATTTAAAAATGGTAAAGAAAAAAAAAGGGAACTCTCTTGTGATGCAGCGGGTCGGGTCACTGCTGTAGTGAATAGATAGAATAAATAAAAATGGCAAAAAAGTTGTCTTAGCGACATTAAACTGATCAAACCGCTGACCCCCTTATCTTGCTAAGAACTGACCATTCCGGAACAATGATTGCCCTACATTTTGACTGTTAATCTTCAACCCACACCCTATCTTGGAACATTTTCACCCTCTCCTCCTACCCTTCCCATGACCCTATCTTGGAACTTTCTCATTCTCTCCCATGTACCCTGATGCTAACCTTGACACAGGTTATTTCAGCCACAAGCCCCTATAAAACCTACTACCACTTTAATGCTGGGGAGCCTGAACCTTTCAGTGCTCCTGGCCATTTGCTGGTCAGTAAACCTACTTGAAGCCTCAACACTCTGGACTCCCTGACTCTGTTTACTTCAGCTCTAAACCCACAGCCCTTTCTTGCCTTAACAAGTTGTTTTTAATACTCATGTTATAATAAAGAGCACATGTCATATATTTTTTGTTGTATTGTTTGTTTTGATAGTAGAATGCTCAGGAAGTTAGTTCTTGTGTAGTTAGTGGCATTTTTATGAGTTCTTAAAAGATATCATTGACACAGTTATCCCATGTTTGTGACCAGAGTATACATCTTTTTCGTTGCTGGTGCTGTGTTTTTAATTAACTTCTGTCTTTCCCTGCTTTTTGTAGTGGTTTTGTGCATGTTTTGGTAGAAATTGAAGACAAATCTGACTCTATATGTTCTGTCAAATTTAGTTATAGGATTTTGGAGTTGGGGGGAACAGATCATAACTGTCATGTACCCAACTTTCTCATTTTACAATTGAGGAAACTGACTCAGAGAAATGAGGAACTTGTGAAACTGAACACAGTCAGGCTGTGAGCTCAGAACTTGTTCCTTAACTTCTAACCCACACCCATCCTACCACTAATGGATTTGAGTGACTGTCTTCCTGGTTGTCTTCTCCTTTGTAAATTCTTCTTTTTAGAAAAATCTTTGGATTCCTGTTTCCTGACTGACATTGCTCACTGTGGAAATTTTAATTCATGTCAGCTGTGCAACAGTGCTTCTGCAGATCACTGTTTTTTCCTCAAAATGTATACATGTGTGCGTGGGTGTGTGTGTGTGTATAAAAGAACCTTTGCTTTGCCCTTCTTTGTACCCTGTTCTTTCTTCTGCCTTCCTCTGGGATGAGATAGCTAGTTGTCTCCCTTTTAAACTTAATGGTTTATTTGGTGTTCTCCATTCTAGTAACTTCCTTGAGATCTTAATTTAAAAATTATTTAGCTATTAATTTACTTAGATTTTAACTTACTACTCTTTAGTTCCAAAGATAATTGCCACCTTTAAGAGTATACTCTTTAAACAGAGAAAAATTCATGGAGACAGAAAGTGGAATTGTAGTTACCAGGAACTGGGTGTTGGGGGAAAATAGGGACTCATTTAGTGGGTATGAAGTTTCCGTATGGGAAGATGAGAAAGTTCTGGAGATGAATAGTGGTACTACAGTAGTACAGCAGTGTGAATGTGCTTAATGCCACTGAACTGTACACTTAAAGTGGTTAAGATGATACATTTTATGTTATATATCCAAAAGGAAAAGAGTAGACTCTTCAAGAAGCAAATATTTGGCTCTTGCTTTCATAATTTTCTCTCAGTTGACCAATATTAGGTTGGAGCAATTATCTTATCAAATATTATGTGCTACCTGCCTCATGTTGTCCAGAAATTAATGATACTGATCCTTCCACATTATATTTGAAACATAGTTCCTCACACTAATGTGAATAACTTTGTGGGGTGAAGCTCGGTAACCCGATTGTGTTGAATTCATCGGGTAAGGGATAAGTTTTACAGAGCACTGTTTATTTCCTAGTTGTCTGAAGTTGTTTTCTTAGTCGTTCTTTGGAATCATTTCGTTTTGCGGAAGGACTCCTGTAATACAGGAGAGCAGGTGGTTTGGTGTGGTGAGATATCTTTATATGACATAGAGTTAAGGCTATATGAATCAACCATATTTCCTCTCCTGAGTTTACTATAGACCAACTTTATGTTTTACTAGCTGAAAATAAGTGTCACCATAATCAAGGGTATATAGTTTATATCCAAGTTTTTATCTGAAATAAACTATGATCTCTGCCATCTTGTTGTGGTCTCTACATTTCTGTTCCATTACTTAATGTTTTTAAAAAGTTTAGCTGGTGGATACAAAATAGGTTTGTTTTAATTTTTTTTGCCCATGCTCATAGCATGCAGAGGTTCCTGGGCCAGGGATCAAACCCAAGCCATAGCAGTGACAATGCTGAGTGCTTAACCACTAGGCCACCAGGGAATTCCCCCAAATAGAATTTTTTTTTCAAAGAAGGACAACCCAAAAGTTATCTTTTATTGTGAATCCATGTAGTCAAGTCATTGTTATACCTTAATTTTTGTTGGTATTCATTGGAGTAATACTGCAAACATATAGACATTGAATGTCAGAACGGTCCTTGGTGTATGTCTTATATTCCTGTTATTTTAAAAAATGCCTCTTACTGGGGCATCGGACAATTTATTAAATGTGAGCACTTTTCTTTGTGTTCATTTCTTGTCTCCTCTTTAAATAACATGTCCTGCTTCGTGCCTTTCCACTGAGCTTGCCATAGTTGCTTGCTTGTATTGCTACTAGTTTCAGAGCAGCTTTACAGCTAGAGCTCTCCATGCCTTCTGGTTGATATCCTGTCTCTGAGAGAGCCCAGTTTTGAATGAACCACCTCTCTGCCCCAGGTGACACCCCTGTACAGTGCTTTAGTTTATGTGAATTCTAATCTCTTTGATTGGTAGGAATGTACACAGATATTCATATATTTTATACACACCTCAGAACTTTGAATTCCATCAATTTGGACATAAAGATTGTCACATGTTTGTATCTGTTCATATAAAGGTGTTCTTAGCTCACCAAAGGAATGGATTCTTGAGTACATTAGTGTAAATTAAAACCTGGCAAACAAATGTGTGTTTTAGTTGTCCATGCAGGCACACTGCCCATTCTGTGCTCTCCAACTTTCATCAACTAGGTACCCAGATATAAACCTCTAGTGGCCAATGTGATATTTAATGGGCTCAGTTTTATACACTTTGGCAAGGTAATAAAATACATTTTCTAACAATTTGCCTTCTTTCAACATTCATCTAATTAGCAAATACTGCCTTTAGATAGAGAAGCTGCATCACATAGTGGCTAAGAGCCTAAACTCTGGAGTTTAACTGGCTTGTTTAAATTCTGGTTCCACCATTTATCAGCTGTGGGTTTTGGTTATTTAATGTTCCTCTGTCTTGGTTTTCTCATGTGAAAAGCAGGGATCATAATGGTCCCTACCTCGTGTTGCTGCGAGGATTAGTTTCAAAAAAGTAAGATATTTAGATTATGCCTGTCATGGCAAGAATTCAGTGATCATTAACGGGTGTTGTTATTCACAAGTGATGGGACATGGTCTTTGCCTGTAGTGTACTTATAGTCTAGCAAGGAGAGAGAAACTAAATAGATTCAGTCATTTGATATTTCAGCTCTCATTCCATCCCTTCTATGTGGCAGGCACTGTAGTCGACCCTGGAAACAAAGTAGCAGATAGGCAAACATATCCTTGCCCTCATGAAGCTTGGTCTTAACAGGGAAGATGGTTAAAATAATTTCAGTAAAATGTCAACAGCTGTTATAGGAAAAATGCAAGAGGCTGTGGATACACCTAGCAGGAGGGTCTAACTTATTCTAAAAGGTCAGGGACAGTAAGGAAACTATATTATGACAGATGCTGTAAGGGAAGGTCTTTTTTAGGTTTAGAGATATCGCAGAGTAGGAGGTGCTTGATTGAGTCTTCTTCAGCCAGTCAGGAAAAGCTTCCCATTGGAGGAAGTGCTTGAGTTCACTCTGGTGGTAAAGATATGGATAGGTGGCAGTGGGGCAGGGAAAGTGTTCCTGGCAGATGGAATGGTTTGTAGGGTGATGTGAAGCATGCCGAAGCTTCAGTAGTTCTGGATTGTTGGGACAACGTGTGTAGCAATGGGGGTGGTCAGTGGTACATGGGGGAAGAGCAAGGGGAGATGATACTAAATTGTGGATCTGGAAGAATTTCTCTAACAGAGTTAGGACTTTATCCTGAAGGCAGTGGGTGTCACTGAAGTGTTTGAAGCAAAGGAGGAATTCTGATCCCATTTTTGTCTTTAAATATCATTATTTTGGAGTTCCCGTCATGGCGCGGCTGAAACAAATCTGACTAGGAACCATGGGGTTGCAGGTTCGATCCCTGGCCTTGCTTAGTGGGTTAAGGATCCAGCATTGCCATGAGCTGTGGTGTAGGTTGCAGACATGGCTCTGATCTGGTGTTGGCTGGCAGCAGCAGCTCCGATTGGATCCCTAGCCTGGGAACCTCCATACACCGCGGGTGCGGCCCTAAAAAGACAAAAAATATAAATATAAAAATCATTATTTTATCTCTGTAGAAAATAGACTGATGAGGGTAAGCTTGGAAATAGACCTTTTGCGAGACTGAAGCAGTTGAATAGGGAAGAAATAATGAGAGGCTGAACCAAGGCTGTGGCAGCAGAAATGGAGAGAGAGGATCAGATAGAAGAACTGGAAGATGAAATTGAGATGCCTTGGAGTTCCCGAAGTGGCTTAGCAGTTCACGAAACTGACTGACATCCATGAGGATGCTGGTTCAATCTCTGGCCTGTCTCAGTGGGTTAAGCATCCAGCATTGCCGTGAGCTGTGGTGTGGGTCCCAGATGAGGCTCGGATCCCACATTGCTGTGGCTGTGGCATAGGCCAGCAGCCGTAGCTCCAATTGGACCCCTAGCTCGGGAACCTCTATATGCCTCGGGTGCAGCCCTAAAAATAAACAAAAAGACCAAAAAAAAAAAAAAAAAAAAACCAGAGAGAGAGAGAACGAGGTGCCTTAGTTAACAACTTTATGAAGGGGCAAGGGAGAAGAAGTTAAGGCTCATTACCAGTCAGGGGTTATGGGAGGAGTGGAGTCTGTCAGCTTGGCTTTCCCCCAACGTTGAAACATCCTGTTTATAATAACCATCAAACATTAGTATCACCTCAAGAGACCTCAAAAATGCACTTATATGCACTTTTATTCAGGCACTTTTATTCACCTGTGAGAGCAGTTAAGGTTGGTTCTCTCTGGATTTCATAGCTAAGTAGTGAGAAGAATTCAGGTCAGATCTCCTGTCTTCCCGTACAGTATTCTGGTGAAAGTTGGCCGTGCTTAATTGATTGTAAGCGTTTTTAAGAGCTGTAGGGAAAGATTTCGTAAATGGTTGAGTTAAAGCAAACATATGGGATACTGTTAGAACATGTACAAGAATAAACGGCTTTTGAATAAATAGGAAAAAACATCTTTCGGAAGAGGAGGGAAGCTTGCATAGTAAAAAATGATATTTTTTGGGTTCTGTGGCTGGCATTTAGTGCCCTCTATTGGCTGTTTAGTTTAAAACATCTTTATTCTTGAATACAGTGTTCCTTGTGTTTTTTTTTTTCTTTACCAAAACAAGAAAAAATAGATTTTAAAATTATGTTAAAAGATGATTAAAACTGATGGGAATTTGAAAAAATCTGGATAGGGTCTAGAAGTTGAGTAGAGGTCTTAAGAAATATCTCTAATAACAATTTGTTTGTTTTAACGTGGGTATAATATTGTAGACTGTACTTTCAGAAGACAACTTCTCTGATGAGAAGCAGCCAGAACCAGGCTGGTTTTTAAGCATGTTTTTTTGCAGTAGCTATCCTAGTAGCTCTTTTTCCATAAGGTGGCTGCTACGGCCTACCATGTGATGACCATGAAAGGAAATGACCATTACTCAGTAAAGCAACTCCATGCAGCTACGTGAGAAATCTCACAGTCAGAAAAGTCATCATGGAAAATGAAGTAGTGATTATCCATGATGGGGTGTCTTCATCTTCAACAGTGGGAGGTTTGTCCATTTTTTTTTTTTTTTTTTGTAAGTGACAACGAAGCTGCTCTTGAGTTTTCTCCTCCAGGAAAAGGGATGGTAGATTGGATTTAGTGTTTAGAAGAACTAGAGGGCCAAGCGTGCATAAATTTTAGTAAACCCGGTACTAGTTCGCGATCTAAAGATTGCATTTTGTGTAACTAACTGCTCACCATGACTTTTCTATAATAAGGGAAATCTATTAATCTGTTTCCTATTTCCATTATTTCCTGGTTAATCTTCCTTTGAAATGTTTCTAATTATCATTTCAACTGGTTGCATTTTGTAAACCAACTCACCTATTTATTCAGGTTAAAAACAGTACTTTTTGATTAGGTGTTCAATGAGACCAACCCAGTGAAATCATTTATTTTCTTTTGGTATATTTTACTCTCTTTCTCTAAGAGAGTTTAGTAATTATTAATATGAAGTAACACTGGCTGCTTTCTGTGCATTTCATGAGGGGAATAAGCTATTATGTAGTTTCCCTTCCCCCCTAATAAAAAAGCCTTCCATCAAAAACTGACATCCTAAATGAAGGACATAATTGTACAGCTTATTTATTAGTGTGTCAAACTTAAAATGTAATGGTTTCATATTTCAGAATGAAAAAGTGTGTTGTGATTCATGGTTGCTGGTGACAAAATAGACAGCTCTTTTATATTACTGTACTGATTGCCTGCTGATATACCACTGTATTTTTTTTTTTTTGGTTCCTTTCTACTCTTTTCCTATACAATAGCTCCCTCTACTTGAAAATATTGGTGTAATTATAGTTTAACACTATGTACTTTATTAATGAGTTCCCATGACTATTGTTACTTTCAATCCTCTTTATAAATACGTGGTATTATAACAGGGCATGTTAGAAATTTACCAAGAATCTCTTGACCTGGTAATGCAAAAGCAAGATTAGTTAAGGAAAGTGAAATTCATTGTTTGAAGGCATTTTTCAAGGAATTAGCTCTGTAGCCTTTGTTGAGTTAAATATAGTATATTTGGTAAAAATTTCATGCAGTATTGAAAATGAACCTTGACACCTACAGCACAGAGGTATAGAAAACTGCATCAGAAAACTTCAAAAGAGCCACCACCCACTTCAAACAGATATGGTCTGGAACTTGCCAAAGTCTCACTTTACTAATTCCAAATTATAATTCTGATGCAACATTTAATAGTTTCAACTTTCTCAGGAAAGGTTTAATAGAGACTAACAGTAGTAAAATCTCATGTTACTGCATCTTGCCTTTATGGAATAGTGTGTGAATAATGAAACAGTAGGAGCAGAATAGACAAACCAAAGCAAATGATATTATGAGTGAGATCTATTTTTTTCTCTCCATTGTAAAGTCTGAGGTTCAATAATAGCATCATATATCTGCACTGTTAGGACCAATTAAGGGATTCTACTCCACCATAAGATTTTCCCATGAATATGTCTTTTCTACTCAACTCTTGATTTCCAATTTCTTCTGAACTATTATGAGGCAGAGCAAGTGAAAGAGCACAGTAGTCAAGAAAAGGGCTTAGGAGCCAGACTGAGTCTGGATCCTGGTCTTGCCACTCACCAGCTGGGTGATCTTGGCAAGTTTCCTTAACTTTCTGACCTTCAGTTTCCCATCTGTAAAATACAGACCATAAATCTACCCACATCCTGGAGTTCATTGTAAGGATTAGTTGAATTAATGATTATCAAGCACTTACAACAGAACCTGACACATAGTGTTTGTTGAATAAGATAAAAAAGATAAGAGTGGGGTTATAAATTGGTTTTTTATAGCCATGTCTGTTTAAAGAGTTTCAATGTTTTCTTCTGTGCTTAATGAAAAGAAATGTAAGGTCCTCCCAGTGGATGAGAGAGACTTGCACGTTGGGTTTTGTTCATGAATTGATACTCGTTTTCTCTGGATTGGAGTAGTTCTCACCTAGGGAAACCTATACCATGTCAAAATTTCAGGGTTTTTTGTTTGTTTGTTTGTTTGTTTGAAGGGCCACAGTCGATGCATGTGAAAGTTCCCAGGCTAGGGTTTGAATTGGAGCTGCAGCTGCTGGCCTATACCACAGCCACAGCAACGCAAGATCCAAGCTGTGTCTGCAATCTACACCACAGCTCATGGCAACGCTGGATCCTTAACCCACTGAGCGAGGCCAGGGATTGAACCTGTGTCCTTATGAATCCTAATCGGATTCGTTACTACTGAGCCACAACGGGAACTCCCCAGGTTATGTTATTTTTAAACATACGTTTTAAATACAGTGGAATATGCCATCGTTGACATGTCTGTTTTGAACTTACGTGATTTAGCAAAATTTTATGCTTCCCATATACTTATTGTCCAAGAGCAATAATTAGATGAGCTTGTCTTTGGTCCATAGTATGATTCTGCTTGAGATGTCAGGGAGTCTTTCCATACTCCTCAGACTTCTTGTGGTCCAACAAAATAACAGTCATCAAAAGTTTAAAAAAGAAATCCATATGTATTAAGCACTCAGACATGCAGTTGAAATTGTTAAGGTTATATGTTTACCCTGATACATGCTGATATTTGCATAGTGTATAGAGTGATATTTTAATAGATATCTTCTTTGTGTGGATGTATAGAGTAATATTTTAATAGATTATGTCCTGGAAGAATACCACCAGGATGCTGGACACGTAAATAGTTGAGATTCATGAGTCAGACATACCTTTTTCTACTGCACTTTGCAGATACTGCATTTTAAATTTTTTTTTGCAAACTGAAGGTTTGTGGCAACCCTATGTTGTCAGATGGTGGTTAGCATTTTTTAGTAATAAAGTATTTTTTCACTAAGGTATGACATTAGTTTTTCAGACCTAATGCTATTGTACACTTTATAAACAGTATAGCATAAACATAACTTTTATATGCACTGGGAAAACCAGAAATCTTGTGTGACTTTCTTTACTGTGATATTTGCTTTATTGCAGTGGTCTGGAACCCATGATATTTCTGAGGGACCTGTCTTAAGGCTGTGTATTTGTTTTCAGGGAACTGACTCATCTTTCTTTTCTGGTTGTTCCCTAGGACCCCCTAGATCCCACAAAATCAGTAATTGTGATTCGTTCCCTGGTGCCAGATGGTGTGGCAGAAAGAGGTGGAGAACTATTACCTGGAGACCGCCTGGTCTCAGTCAATGAATACTGTTTGGACAATACCACCCTTGCTGAAGCTGTAGAAGTGCTGAAAGCTGTGCCACCGGGCACTGTACACCTTGGCATCTGTAAGCCTTTGGTGGTAAGTGTTGAATTTTATTAATATAGGAAGTGATAATACTGTAATGGTTAAGTGTACCTTTTTTTTTTTTACAGGCACACCTGTGGCATATTGAAGTTCCTGGGTCAGGGGTTGAATTGAAGCTGCAGCTGAGGCCTATGTCATAGCCACAGCCACCAGATCTGAGCTGCATCTGTGACCTTCACTGCAACTTGCAGCAATGCTAGATCCTTAACCCACTGAATGAGGCCAGGGATCGAGCCCGCATCCTCACGGAGACAACGTTGGGTCCTTAACCCACTGAGCCACAGTGAGAGGCCCTTGTGCAAGTTTCTTAATGTTCAGAAAAAGTAACATCTACCTCCTAGGGTTTTGAAGATTAGAGATGATATTAAGAGCTTATCACAGTACCACATCAATGCTAGCTGCCAACATCGCTGGTCCTGCTACTCCTACTTCTGTCTTCATGCTTTTAGCACAGACTTCTGCATTCTCATTATATATATTCCTTATGATATAAATTGTCTGTTTATGTGTTTTAACTTTCATTTGGGCATGATGTAGAGATGGCATGATAACTTGAAATCTAGTTAACCATATAATTTTAATCATATGACAGAGAGATTTTAATATGTTTTTCAGACCGTCACCGTGCCTTGTAACCCCTGGCACCTAAACTCTGATACGCTCAAGCTATCCTGAAGTCATCTTACTGCTTCATCGCACGTACTAGGTCCAGATGGCTGTTTCTGACTGAAGGCTGCACTAGCTATGGTGCTGTTGAGGTTCCGCATATAAAAAATACTTGATAATTCTCAAGCGGCATGAACGTATTTTTTTGAGTACTCACTGAATGTCAGTGGGTATTTTAAGCTCTTTACTCACAGTAACTAATTTAATCATCACAGAAACTTTAAGAGGAGGCGGTCCCTCTTATTATTGTCATTACAGATGAGTTAGTTACGACACAGAGTTAAGTAAATTATCCAAGGTGATATAACTAGTAAGGGGCAGAGTTGGAACAGAAACGCAGCAGAGTGGCTGCAGACCCTGTGCTCTTAACCACAATGCTGTATGCTGTTATTTTAATTTGTCACCACTAGTTTAGTTTTATGCAGCATGTTTGAAATAGCGTAGTTGTAGTAGAGTGCTGGACTGGGTTTCAAAAAATTTGGGCTCTATTTCTAACTTTGCTACAAGTTAGCCCAGTGGGTTCTCAAATTCAAAGATATGTAATAGACATAAAAATTGCCATGGAGGCATTCCTGGGTAGCTCAGCGGGTTAGGGGTCTGGTGTTGTTATTGCAGTGGCTTGGATCCAGTCCCTGGCCTGGAATCTTTAACATGCCATGGATGTGGCCAAAATCATCATGAAGATGGTTAAAGTGCAGTTTCCCAGGTCCTGCTGTCAGAGATTCTGATCTAGTGATTGTCGTGTGCTGTTCAGGAATCTACCTCTTCAGCGAGTCACTGCTGTAGTCCTGATGCAGATTCTTGTGCTTTGAGAAACACTGTACCAGTTATTTGACCATTGGTGTGTCAGTTTTCTGAATCTACTTCTTCATTTCTGAAAAGACTGAACAAGACTAGCAAATTCCTAAGATCTTTCTTAACTTTAAAATTCTTTTATTCCATGAAACAGATTAGTATACCACAAGTGTTCATATAGATAGATGTATAGGTAGATAACTGTCTACATAGGTATAGTTAAATATGTTCGTATCTAGATAAAGACAGATTCATGTATTGCATATAATATTTTTGCTTTGGGGAACTCCACATGACCTTCATGTATTACCTTATTATTCTTCACCTATTACATATTAAAATGCCTGTATATTACACCCATCAGTTACTTTAAACATTTCAAAATGGAATATAGCTATGTTCTTGACTTTTTGTTGCGTATTTGGTGTGTGTGTGTGTGGAGGGGAATGCCAGTATAAACCAGGAGAAGCCCATTTGATTTTTGGACAAATCAAGGAGGGGAAAACTTGATATTTTTACAGGGACCTCATCTTCTTTATTTTGGATTGTGACAAGTACTTCGTCTAGATTTTCCCTGATGAGTATTTGCCTTGTTATTTGGGTTGCTAGAGAAATCCCAACCTGTATAGTGTGACTTTACTCTGAAACAATTTAAGGAAGTCTCAGGAAGTATTAAAAAAAAACAGAACTTAGTACTAACTGGGCATGGATCCCCGTGCTATTTTGGGGAGAGGTAGAGATGGAGAAACCTCTGGACCCCGGAGCTTTACTCTGAGAGGATTTTTGAATGTGACAATCTTGAGATGGACCTTTGCCCAGGCTTCCCTCTGCAAGTAAAGGCTGCCAGGATACCGGGGCCTGGGAGGCTAGAAAAGGAATGAGAGAAAGGTCACTTTCAAGACTTAAAAATTCTTAGTGGAATTGCCACTAAGTTGTTCCTTTTATAACACCTGGTTTCTTTTAGCAGAACTCTCTGCGTTACAGATCGTGATGCAGGATCTCTTCTGCGGTCTGTCTGCCTGTCTCTCTCTCTCTTTCATGGTTCAATTGGTGGCCACTTATCTATCACCTAATGTTTGCTGAATATTTATTTAGTTCTCAGAAGAACCAGGACTAGAGTAAATAAGAAAGAAGGTCCAGAGTCAGGTTGGAGCAGAAAAACTCTGAATAGATAACAGGAAAACAAAATTATTTTTTATTAAGTCATATAGATATTATATAATCTTGTATTATAGTCTTATATACATATATATTACATATGTTTTTATAAGCACAGATGTGACTTACTTTCTCTTTTCTCAACTCACCTCAAATATCCCACATACAAAATATGAATGAACTAACTTTAAAAACTGCATTGTATCGTCAGAACTAACAGGACAGAGCTGGCAATGGAATTCTTGAGCCAGACGGCTGTGGGTTTTTGCTTAGTTCTGTGATTTTCAAAGCTATGTATCTTTTGGCCCATTATTTTACTCACCAGCTCCCACTTGGTGGAAATCACAGGCTTTAGAGCCAGACAGCCAGGGTTCAAATTCTGGGTGTATAACTGGCTAGTTATGTAACATTGGGCAGTTACTGTGCCTCTTTTATTCATCTGTAAAATGGAGTGCATAAGATCACTTACTTCTTTGAGCATATATAAATTATTAAGTAAATTGATACATTTTAAGTGCGAAAACCTGTGCCTGCGATATATATGTATATTTGCTGTTATTTTTATGTGGCAATAAAATCCTGACCTAATAGGATTGCTGTAAAGATTGAGATGAAGCATGTAAAAGTTTACCATAGATTGTGATATATAGCTAGGGCTTGATAAATAGTTGCTGTTATTACTGGGGACTGATACTGAGCTGGTGAGCCTCAGGAGGATTGTCTCTCTTCTGATGGAGAGTGACTGTAATGTACTATTGTTAAATATTTTGAGTATAACCCTGTATAAACTTTGGCATTTCTTAATATTAAGGAAAGTGATTTTTTTCTTTAAGGAATACCTGAAAAATATTAAAGGCTTGAGAAGTTTGACCTGCCTATGCCTTTTTTTTTTTTTTTGGCTTTTTTGCCTTTTCTAGGGCCGCAACCACGGCATATGGAGGTTCCCAGGCTAGGGGTCTAACCGGAGCTGTAACTGCTGACCTGCACCGCAGCCACAGCAACGCGGAATCCGAGCCACGTCTGCAACCTACACCACAGCTCACGGCAATGCTGGATCCTTAACCCACTGAGTGAGGCTAGGGATCGAACCCTCAACCTCATGGTTCCTAGTCGGATTTGTTAACCACTGAGCCACGACGGGAACTCCTGCCTATGCCTTTTTATATTAATATTAAATAAAATTGCTCTAATAAAACAATTTATATAACTTTTATTGTGTACTTGCTTTAAATGTAAAGATGAGAATTAATCTGAAGGGCAATTGAAACTAAGATATTTTCTTGATTATGAAAGTGCTTCTTTAGTTGGAGTTCCCTGTTGGCTCAGTGGATTAAGGATCCGGCATTGTCGCTGCTGTGATTCAGGCCACAGCTGTGGCATGGATTTGATCCCTGGCCCAGGAATTTCTGTATCAGGTGCAGCCAAAAAAAAAAAAACCCACTACTTTGGTTGCTAAGTTTGGTGGCTGGGAGTGGGTAAAATGGGTGAAGGTGATCAAAATATATAAATCATTATGTTGTACACTTAAAACTAATATAATGTTATATGTCAATTAGAACTCAATAAAAATAGTTTCGTGGTTGACAAAAACATTTCTTCGATCATGCTAAAAAATTAAAAATTAAAAGTGTTTCTATTTTCAGGAAGGTGATAAAGAGGAAGAAAGTAATATTTTACATTCAAACGATGAAGACAAGACTGAAATTTCAGGAATAATTCATGATCTAAATTCATCTTTAATACTTGAAGCACCCAAGGTACATTTATTTATTTTCACTTTTTTTTTTTTTTTTGGTCTCTTTTTTTTTTTAGGGCTGCACTTGTGGCACATGAAGTTTCCCAGGTTAGGGATCAAATCGGAGCTGTAGCCTCCGGTCTGTACCACAGTACAGCAACTCGGGATCCGAGGCACATCTACGACCTACACAGCAACACCAGATCCTTAACCCACTGAGCAAGGCCAGAGATCAAACCCCATCCTCATGGATACTAGTTGGGTTTATTAACCATTGAGCCACAACAGGAACTCCAGTAGTTGCTGTTTTAAAGACAAAAGCTTGTTCTCACTCTCTTCGCTAAATAGGAACAAATTAAATAATCCATCTTTATTTTTTTTTTAACTAAAACTTTTTCTCATGTCACATTGGCATAGGCCAGGTGTAAGGCATTTTCAAAGAATAAACAAACATACCTGATTTTATGTCACTAATATATTCTTAAAATTTGGAGAGTGGAACATATTTTTGTGAATAGACCTGCATTTAAAATGCCGTAGAATAAGAGCTGTACAGAAGAAGTTCTTATTGAATACTTTCTAAGCAAAAAGTTTAGACAAACCTTATTTTATGCTTTAATATTAGAAAGGAAACATTTCCTTTTTTATTCTTAAAATGAATTGTGTTTATTTCGCTTTTTGCAGTTAGAGTATCCTTTACTTGATAACAACTGTCTTTTGACATTCTTTGCACAGATTGTTGACAATGTCTAAAGCTGATAAATAGTCCTGTAATGTCCATTTTATCTCTCTCTCTCCCTCCCTCCCATCCTCCCTCTCTCTCTCTCTGTCTCTCTCTCTATATATGTATGTGTGTGTGTATATATATATATATATATATATATATATATATTTTTTTTTTTTTTTTTTTTTTTTTTTTTTTTTTTTTTTTTTTTTACTGTAGCATGTGGAAGTTCCCAGGTCATGAATCAAACCCATGCCATGGCAGCAGCCTGAGCCACAACTGGATCCTTAAACTACTTGGCCACCAGGGAAAGTCCCGTTACCTTTTTTTAGTTTAGACATTTTTTTTGTTATAATTTCATAACTGTGACAGGTTTATATCCTCTAAGTGCAGCTTTTAATTTTTTTGGAAATAACTAGGTTTCAGTATTTGGTATACTGTACTAGTTTAAAAGCTTCACTACAGTAATGTTTAGCTGCAAAGGAAGAAGCAATGGGAAGGCGTAGATTCATTTCAGGAATTTAGATTTATTGATACGTAGTGAATAGCACTTAAAATAGGAAATGTCACTGATGCCTTAGAAGGAATTGGGTGTCACTGCTCAGCCCCCTAGAGTTTCTAGATTTGGGAAAGGCTTTCCAATCCCAGCAAAAAGAGATGGACAACAGGAGCCTTGGAGTTAAGTCTAGGCTCAGCAAACTGCAAGCGTTACCTAAGAACTCCACAAAGTTTCTGCTCACGTATGACTATCTAGCTTCAGTTTTATGTACTTGTTCTTCTGAGTAGTGAAGTATGAATTTTTTTTATATTTTTTATTTTTTGGCAATTTTCTACTGTACTGAATTCTTTTTAATATTACCATGTATGCTTTATTTGAGTTATCATTTTCTCTGTTCAACCAGGTTCACCCTAACTTTTCAAACTTTTGGAACTATATTTGGAGTCAGTTACTAAGGCATAATAAGTTTGGCAGAGGACATAACTGAGGGTCGCAGACACCTCCTTGAAAATATCTGGAGTCTGATTGGAAGGCGATGCAGTTCCCTATACTCCCTTTCTCTTCCTCAGAATGAAGTATAAATTAATTGAAGAGCATACTGTATCCATTCCTTTTTGCGTTATATTTTTAATGAAGATGCAAAATTAAATTTCTATTAAATGATATGAGTCGTACTCGAAGTAGCTGAGACATACTCCCCATATCTTTAGTTTACAGAGAATGATTTATAAACATTCAAAGAGCCATTAATTTATTTTGAATTATTATATAAACTTGAAAACCCTGACCGTTTTAAGTCTTTGCTTTCTTAAGCAAGAGCATGACGTGCATCCATATTTATGTGTTACTTTTTATGTGAGATGCATGAGTTAAATATTCCGTGTGGCAGTTTAACAAAATTCCTATTTCTGACTTGAGAATTTTCAAGTGGTTAATGAATAATGAACCTTTTAAACCAGTCAATCACCTTGCCAAAGGCATGTTTGCTTCTTATTTTGTTGTTTGTTTCTTTCCGAGGTTGAGGGTTGTGTGGTAGTAAGCTTGTGTTTCTCCTCATTTGTAATGGAGAGCTGTTCAGGTCAACTGTGCACTGGCACATAATACACGTCATTGCAGTTATGGCAGGGGTTAATTTCCCAGTTAACCTGTAGAGTGCAGCTTTAAGACAGGCATAGTTTAAAATTTTCTGCAATTTTTTTTTAACAGGGATTTAGAGATGAGCCCTATTTTAAAGAAGAACTTGTGGATGAGCTGTTTCTAGATTTGGGAAAGGCTTTCCAGTCCCAACAAAAAGAGATAGACACCAGCAAGGAGGCCTGGGAAATGCACGAATTTATGGTTCCCAGACTGCAGGATATGGGCGAAGAAAGAGAAATGCTTGTCGATGAAGAATATGAGCTGTATCAAGACCACCTTCAGTCCATGGAGTCGTATCCTTCACCGCACATTCAGGAGGCCGCTCCTGTTCCATCCATGAAGGAACTTCCCTTTAGTACACAGTGGTTCCATGACGGTGAACTGCCTGAGCCGCAGGAAGCAAGATCTATGATGAGCGTTTATTCCCAGGAGATGCAGCAGCGTGGCTATAGCACTGAAAACATGGTAAGGGGTTAGAATACATCTTCCATGTCCTCCCTGACTCCTCATCTCCCTGGCTCTGTCCATGGATCCTGTAACTTTCAAAAAAAATGAACCAAATTTAATGGATCTTTTCTTCATTAATGATTTTTTCCCAACATGTACCATGCTATGTGTTGCTTTAAGTGAAAGCTCATCATTTCTGTATTGCCTAACTTCTAGTTGGAGTCTGTAGCTGCCATGTCCTTGCTTTTATGTTTTTTTTTCAATTTTGCTTTTATAGTGATAGTTTTAATAACCCATTTCAAGGAAGAGTTCTTTTGCCATTTGTAACTTTTCTTTTTTTAAAATTCCATCAGGGAGATAGCTCTATATTTCTTGCGTAGTGTATTTGTGAGGGAAAAATCAAGGCAAAATTAATTAAAGATATCTTGCTGTTTCTATCTTGCTTATCCACACCGTTCTCTGCATTATGTATCAAACTAAAATAGAAAGCCAGACTAAAATACAGGTCCATTGAACTCTAGAAAAATATCTACATTTGTTTTTTTCCTTTACATTTGTGATACTGCCTGTTGACAACTTACCAGGGAGGTATTATATTTTGATAGGTTTGCCTTTGCTATTAAATGACTGATAAACTTATTTTTAATAAAAGTTAGCTGGGCAGCAGTTAGAATCTTTCATTAGGGATTTTTCTTAATGTTTGATTTTTTGCTTTTTTATTTCCTGCCCCCAGTTAACTTCCAGACAAATGAAACCTATCATATGGGTGTGTGGCGGTGTGTTCAGATACAGCATGGTGCCCTCCTCACTGAGGTGGCTACTTCCCTGTAGCCGTGTGCACAGTGGCCTTCTTTGCTCTCACTGGGCAGGTGGAGCTGGTGTTTCTCTTGCCTCTCCTAGACCTTCCTCCATTTTTCCTTTCTGCAAATGCTTGTGAGTCCCTCTGCTATGCAAGACACTGTATTTATGTGTTTAAGGAACCCCAGAGGAGTCCCCACGATAACAAGACTCTGGGCAGTCGACCAGAAAACAGATGTTTGGGGATTCTGTGATTAATGTGGGAAGAGGTGACAGAGGATCACCTGGTGTGTTGTCACTGACACTGGTTCCTTCTTTCTTTGCCAGATCCACTTCTCTGTCTGTGAGTGCTTGACCTCAAACAGAATATTCAGTTATATGGAACAAATTAGTGATCACAGATTGGTGAATATTCGTAAACATAAACAGCCCCTTATTGGGGCTGCTTTCTTCTGTAAAAAGAAGTTTTTTTCTTTACACCAGTATGAGGCAACCTGAAATATAGGTCCATTTTACTATGTAAACATTTGGGGATATAGATGAAACAGTCAAATGTACAGTCACAATATTTACTCTATAAATTTAGTTAAGATTCATATTTTAAAGCCTGTAAAATATTAATTTTTACCTGGTCTCACTTTTAATGATGGAATTTTATTCACATTTTTTCAACGCATATTTAATGTCAGAATCTACATTATTACTAGAATCACTTTTTGATTTTTTAGCACAGTTTTTCAACTGTGCCATCTTCATTTCCATCTAGGTTGTTTGAGAGACAGTAATTTTTGAATCCATACTGTCAGTCAAAATTTTACCCTGATCTCAAGTATCATTTGCATAACATTAGGTTTTTAAAAAATTCCTCTGTAAGTTTATATTGATGATTTATACAGTGTAACCTCTTTATTGTTTATTCAAGTGCTCTTCAAAAAGCTTGTTTAAATAACATCGAATGCTCAAAATTTGAAGGTCATACATCCTGATTACTAACTCACTAACTAGATTAGTAATGAAAAGCTAAGTTCAATTTCCTAGCTTTCTGTCTGTGAGGTAACTTGTATAGTTTCCCTAAACTGGCATTGATAAGATTGTTTCACCCCTAATGTGTCTTGCCTAAATAGTATTTTATTTTCTTTAGGTAATTATATATTCTTGATTTGGTCATCAACTCTTTTCCTCCCTTTCTGCACCCTCCAAGGATGGCAGTGTAGGGAAGGCAAAAAAAAAAAAAAGCTTTTTCCTCTACCCTCCTGTGTTCCTCTGACTGCGGCCCTGGAAATGAAACTGACAAAAGACAGATTAACAAAAGAAAAACAGTTTATTAACACCTGCAGCATGCATGCACACAGAAGAAACTCAGTGATGAGTCACTCAAAGGAGGGGTTAGAACTTGGGCTTATATAGCATCTTAACAAAGAACGGTAACTTCATAGAAAAATGACAAGACAGAGGAGAAGGGATTTAGACTTTAGGCTCAGCGTACTGTGGAAAGGTAAATATGTAGGGGTTATTGATGAAAGATAAGTGTTGTTTTAGTAAGATTTGTCAAGTACATTTCTCCTAGTACCGTCTTGAGCTAAAAAGAGTCTAGAGTCGTCTCTGGTGATTGAGAATCAAGGGAAAATAGGGAGCTTTTCTGAGTCTGCTCCTTTTCTTCAGCACAAAAGAAAATCCTTATGCCAGAGTGGCATGTTTCTGGGTTGAATGTTCAGATTCCCTTTAACCTTTGTATCCATATGATCAGGATGGGCTTGGATGTATATTTTTATTTTATTTTATTTTTAGGGCTGCACCCACAGCATATGGAAGTTCCCTGTGCTAGGAGTCGAATCAGAGCTATAGCTGCTGGACTATACCACAGCCATAGCAACGTGGGATCCAAGCCGCATCTGTGACCAAAAACAAACAAACAAACAAACAAAAAAACCCTGGAGTTCCCGTCGTGGCTCAATGGAAACGAATCCGACCAGGAACCATGAGGTTGCAGGTTCGATCCCTGACCTTGCTCAGTGGGTTAAGGATCCGGCGTTGCCGTGAGCTGTGGTGTAGGTCGCAGACGCAGCTCAGATCTGGTGTTGCTGTGGCTCTGGCATAGGCCGGCGGCTACAGCTCCGATTAGACCCCTAGCCTGGGAACCTCCACATACTGCGGGTGCAGCCCTAAAAAAAATGACAAAAGGCAAAAAAAAAACCCAAAAAACAAAACAAGCCACATCTGTGACCTACACTACAGCTCACAGTAATGCCAGATCCTAACCCACTAAGTGAGACCAGGGATCGAACCTGCGTCCTCATGGTTGCCAGTTGGGTTCATTAACCACTGAGCCACAAGGAAACTCCAGGCTTGGATCTTTATTTGCCTTTCTTTCTTTATGGTGGACCCAGGATGATACTTTATTACCTTATGTTATAAGCTCTGGGTAGATTTTAAAGACACAGCTAAATTCCTTGTAAATATGTAATTCCCGAAATTCTTCTATTTAATGGGTGCCCTCCAGAAAGGTGGAGAGCTTTGTCACTTCTGTCTTCACTGTAATATTGAAGGACAAAAGATACAACTGTATTTGCAGAGTGCAAATAGTACCCAACTACTTATAAGTTTATCTTTCTCAACCACCTTCTTAACTCCATTTTAGCTGAACGGTGAAACCATCGAGGTATATAGATCTAGTTCTTTATTTTTAGTTGTGGTAAAATATACATTGCGTAAAATATACCATTTTGATCATTTATAGGCTCACAGTTGCCATGGCATTAGTATACTCACATTATTGTACAACCATTACCACCATCCATCTCCAGAATTTTTCTTCTTCCCAAATTGAAACTGTACCCACTAAACAGTTACAAGCCATTTTTCCCTTCCCTCATCCTTTGGCAACCAACCATAATTCTACTTTCCGTGTCTAAGAATTTGACCACTCTTAGTACCTCATATAAGGGGAATCATACAGTATTTATCCTTTAGAGTCTGGCTTATTTCACTTAGCATAATGTCTTAAGCTTCATACATGTAGCATGTGTTGGCATTTTCTCCCATTTTGAGGCCGAATAACATTCCGTTGAATGTATATGGCACATTTTATTTACTCATTTGTTAGTTGAGGGGCATCTGGGTGTTTCTATGTTTGCTTTATGTGAACAGTACTGCTGTGGATATTGGTATGCAAATATCTATTCAATAACCAAATTCTGGTTGGTACGCACCCAGAGGTGAAACTGCTGAATCATATGGTAAATTCTGTTTAATTTATTGAGGGACCACCATGCTGTTTTCCATAGCAGCTGTATCATTTTACATTCCTGTCAGCAATGTACACATTTTCTAATTTTTCTACATGCCCACCAACATTTGTTTTCTGTTTCTGTGTGTGTGTGTACGTGTGTGTGTCTTTTTAGGGCTTCACCTGTGGCATATGGAGGTTCCCAGGCTAGGGATGGAATTGGAGCTATAGCTGCTGTTATACACCACAGCTCATTGCAATGCCAGATCCTTAACCCACTGAGTGAGGCCAGGGATCGAACCTGTATCCTCATGGATGCCAGTCAGATTCATTCCCGCTGAGCCACGATGGGAATGCTGTTTTCTGTTTTTTAAATAGGTATAAAATGGTTGGTCACTGTGGTTTTGATTTGTATTTCTCTATTAGTCATGTTGAGCAAGTTTTCATGTGCTTATTGGCCATATTCAGATATTCTATGGAGAAATGTCTGAGTCTTTTGCCCATTTAAAAAAGATCTAATTCTTTTTGCCTGAGGATTATTTGCCTGAGAATAATTTTATGTTCTCATTTTCTTCTCTATTCAGGAATAAAAATGAATTGATTTTTCTAAAGACCTAAATTTTCATACCCACTGTACTGAAATCTCAGATTCAAGTATCAATTCTTATTCCTCAGTTATATAATTGCCATTAACTTTTTAAAAAAAGTCTGAACAATTCAAAAATTGTTGTAATTTTAAGTAACTCAGTGGCTGCTATCTCTTCCTTACTGCTATCTCTTCCTTACTCCTTTCTCTAAGAAGTTCTTTCTTATTTTACTCTAGCCAACTAAGTGGTCATCTCCTTTTTTCACTTCTATTTAATATTTGAGTTGAGTTCTGTATACTGTAGGTTCCATTATGGATCTGATATAGTTATATACTCAGTTATATTCATAACCTGTTTGGTAAAATCTAGCAGTATTTGGTATATCAGTTTATGAGAGGTCCTTTTCTTACCATTGAAGAATGACCAGTAGAACCATGCTGAAAAAGAAATATATAATTTATATTTTTGCTATGAACAGCCAAAATTTCCAGCAGTAGAGAATAATGTATTGTTATTCACCTTAAATGAAGTAACATATACTCCTGCGGTGGCTAAAGTGTTGTCATTTAATTTCACGCATATAAAAGATTTTTGTAAGGATCCTAATAAAATACATCAGTGGAAACTGTATTTTCTGGAAGACTGTAACTTTGGAAAGCCATAAAAATGTGTAGAAGAAGAAGACAAGGAAAGTGTAAGAAGTATTGGTGGTGTTTATCTGTACGTTTTAGGTTTAGGGAACAGACTGTTTACTAGGCAGATAAAAGTGCTGGGGGGAGGGGTCACAGCAAAGGCTTAAAACCATGAAAATTCACCAGGTGTTTCTAGATCAGCAATGAAGCTATTTAAGTTGTGGTCCAGCATGATCCGGGCCGTAGTGTACCAAACCATTGACCGTGCTTGACTTGATAAATCTTTTGTTCCTCCACCTTGGTGAATGTTTATTTAAATCCACTTATTAATGTTTATTAAAAAATTTTTTCTTGTTAAAAATCCATTGTTTGGAAAAGACGGGTTTTACTAAGCCTTTACTCTTGCAGGTTTTAAGTTACCTGCATTTGTTACTGCTTAGCACAGTATAAACCGTTACTAGAGAAGGCCAGTTCACAGGGCCAGTTTTCCACCATGATTATGATCTGGGCTGAACAACATATGGTGTTCCACACTCTATCATAAAAGTGCTGCTAATGCATTTCTTTTCTTCTTCCTCTCAAGATGAAAGAAAATTTTGGCATTGATTCCCTACACCCCATATCATCGACTGATGGAAACAGTCAACAAGGCAGATTTGATGATCTGGAAGATCTTAATTCATTAACAAAAAGCAGTCTGGATTTAGGTTTGTGATTTTCATTTTTCATAAGCTCAGATTACATTATTTTGCAATCTTTGTTTTATTTGTTTAAATGATGAATTTTACTGTCACATTTTCATTCATTATAATGTTTTGAATTGAAATCTGCTAGTCAATTGATCTGCTTCAGAATATCTGGAAAAATAATGTGACTCATATTTCAACTTAGAACTTTCAGATTCTGTTTTCTGAAAAGGCTGCGTTTTCCCCGTCTCATTTCGCTTTTTATTAGCTGTATGTATTAAAACGAAAACTAGTGCCTATGCTGAATCTGAAATGTCTCTACTAATATATATTAAAATCTCTGATGCTATTAAGTGATACTGTTAGCTCATTGAATGGGGTCGTTAAATATTAATAAAGAGAGACATATTTTAAACATTTATGAAACATTTTTATAGCCATATATTACAGTCAATTTTGGTACATTAATAACTTATTTCCATTAAAGAATCCTGAAAGTATAGTGCTTCTCCTTGCCTTTTCCCATATTGATTCTTAAATATTTTTGAAAACTTGACTTTAAAAAAATAACCTTTCCTCATTTGACACTGCAATATTGAATGTCATTGTATTTTTAAGATCCCTAGGTGAGACTGGTAAGTTCTTTCATAGCATTGGGATTTATAGAGCTATTGTTCAGGATTTATGCTGTCCTTCACCTGTTTTGACCCCTCTTATAAGAAAAGTCTTCCTCCGTAGGCAGTTCTCATGTTGTATGTTAGGAGAAAGAGAGATAGCTATAGAGAGTTATGTAACAGTTTCATATGAATTCAACATTCTGTCAAGTGAAATCTAGAGAATAGTATTCTTAATGCGGTTAAAGATTGAAGGCATCTATAAGATGATAATAATTGCCAGTTTCCTGTAGTTCAAAATACATCAGGAATAGTTAATTAAAAAAGAAAATTAGTAGGGAGGGATAAATTAGGAGTTTGGAATTAACATATATACACTACTATATATAAAATAAATAACCAGGGAGGACCTACTGCATGGCACAAGAAACTGTATTCAATATCTAGTAATAATCTTGAACAGAAAAGAGTCTGAAAAAGAATATGTATATTAATATATAATTTATATACGTATAAACTGGATCACTTTTCTGTACACCTGAAACTAATATAACATTGTAAAGCAACTATAAAAATTAAGTAAGTTAGGATACTTAATTTTGCATATGTAAGATTAAATGAGTCTGTTCAGTTTTTCATAATGTATAAAACTAATTGTGACTAGGAGAAAAATGGGACTTTTTTTCACCAGAACGCTCGTGGTATACTGCTTTTTAAAAATTATTATTATTCACCACATTTCTGTAGTCATCTGCCTATGAAATAGTGGGGGAAAATGTTTGGCAAAAAGGAATGAATAAATGAATGAATTGTCCATATCTGTTTGATTACCGTTGATACTTTATAGCAATGTCACCACCGTTTTGGAACAGAGAATTCTACTGTGGAGGGCTTACCTGTGCATTGTAAGATGCTTAAGAGCCTAGCCTCCCTGCCTCCTGGCCCTAGATTCCAGTGGTATTCCTACTCTCAGTCATGACAGTCATGATCAAAGTCAGAGTGTCTTCAGACATAGCCACATGTCCCTTGGGAGACAAAATTGCTCCTGGCTGAGGACCGCTCACTGCTTTATACTGTCAGGATTAAAAGGAACAGATCAGAAATATGGGATGGGTACTTGTGACGAAGGGCAGTGGAGTTGGGAAAAAGACAGGAAAAGGGATTTTGTCCTTATGGGGTGATCAAGCCTTCCTCTGAGCCCTGTTCTGTGTCATCTGAGTGATCCAGTTATTTCCTATGCCTTCTGCTTGCCTGCTTGAGTTTCCTAGGGCTTCTCTAATAAATTGCCATAAGCTTGGTGACTTAAAACAACTGAAGTAATTCTCTCTCTGTTCTGGAGTTCAGGGTCCTAAATCAAGACGCTGCACTCCTTCTGAAGCTGTGGGGAAGAATCTGTTCTTTTCCTTGTCCAGCTGCTGTTCCAGCATCCTTTGGCTTGTTGCTGAATCATTCTGATCTCTGCCTCCATCCTAACACGGCCCTCTCCTCCTCTTCCTACCCACATCTTTTCTTCTCTCTCTCTTATAAGGATATCTGTTGTTGAATTTAGGGCCCCTCATCTCAAGATACTTAATTTAATTACACCTGCAAAGACTTTATTTTCATCTAAAGTCTCATTTACAGGTTCTGTGGCAGGATACATATTTTAGATGCACCACCATTCAACCCACTATGATGCCTTAATATCATATTTGGCAAGGCCCAGGATATTTATTTTCGGAGATTATAGTTTTAGTAATTAAACTGTACTTGTATACTTTAGGCCTGTCCTCATTAGAAAAGTGTTCATAACCACATGCTTTTCAGAAAAACAGAGAACCGCCAGAATGCCATGTGGCAGGTGTGAGTACTTGGATTAGTGCTGACCGTGGGTGGACTGAGAAATTGTTGATATAGCGTCAGTATAGCTTCAGTCCCAGGTCCCTCTGTACTGAGCTGTTAACCTGCTGTGTCACCTAACAAGCCGCCTGCTTCTCCAAGCTGCTCCTCTTTCTCAGCTGTAAAATGAAGGAATTGGGCTAAGTATTCTGTAAATCCTCTTTCAAGTTGTAGCCGTTTGATCGCTCTGTTAATAACAGACAATTTTAGATTTATCTTTGAGCAATTAAATTAACAATTATTTTTGAGCCCCTATGTTTGAAAGGCTATTCTTGATCCTGTACCTAATCTATTTTTTAATGATTTTAGTATTTTCCATTATAGCTGGTTTACGGTGTTCTGTAACAGTTTTTTACTGTACAGCAAAGCAACCCAGTCACACATACATTCTTTTTCTCACATTATCCTCTATCATGCTCCATCGTAAGTGACTAGATATAGTTCCCAGTGCTCTACAGCAGGATCTCATTGTTTATCCATTCCAGAGGCAGTGATTTGCATTTATTAACCCCAGATTCTCAGTCCATCTCACTCCCTTCACCTCCCCCTTGGCAACCACAAGTCTGTTCTCCAAGACCATGAGTTTCTTTTCTGTGTAAAGATTCATTTCTTCCATATATTAGATCCCAGATATAAGTGACATCATATGGTATTTGTCTTTTCCTTTCCGACTTCACTTATTATGAGAGTCTCTAGTTCCATCCCTGTTGCTGGAAATGGCATAATTTTGTTCTTTTTTATGGCTAAGTACTATTCCATTGTGTATATATACCATATCTTCTTCATCCATTCATCTGTTGATGGACATTTAGGTTGTTTCCATGTCTTGGCTATTGTGAATAGCGCTGCAGTGAACATGAGTGTGAATGTTTCTTTTTTAAGGAAAGTTTTGTCCAGGTATATACCCAAGAGTGGGATTGCTGGGTCACATGGTAGGTCTGCGTTTAGTGTTATGAGGTACCTCCATTCTGTTTTCCATAGTGGCTGTATCAATTTACATTCCCACCAACATTGCAGGAGGGTTCCCTTTTCTCCACACCCTCTCCGGCATTTGTTATTTGTGGACTACCCTGAATGTGCCTGATCTCACCTGTACCTAATCTAAAATTAGGTTCCTCAAAGAGCCTGTGCTCTTTGTGGGCTGTGAAACTAAACCTATGAATTAGCATGGCTAATCATGTAAAGCATATAATATAAATTCCAAGTCAGTAATACACTTAGTGTGAAGAGATTTCAGACAGAAAGTAGTTCTGTCTTTGGCTGGCCCTGCCTGGAATAGGCCTCCAGTGAACCTGGATGAATTTCTGTCCTTGCACCTGAGCAGCAGGCACACTCGCACATTTTCTTGCCTACTCTTACCCATAAGCTTCTGGTGGTCAAGGCTTGTATGTGATTATGTTACCAGAGTGGGTGCTCAAGAAATATTTCTTGTTGGACCTAGAAATTATCATACTAATTGAAGTAAGTCAGACAGAGAAGGACAAATAGCATATGAGCTTAATAATATGTGGAATTAATAAAAAAATGATACAAAGGAACTTATGAAACAGAAACAGACTCAAAGGAGTTTGAAACCAAATTTATCGTTACCAAAGGGGAAACGTGGGGCAGGGGAGGGATAAATTAGGGGATTGGGATTGACTTATGCACACTCCTCTATATAAAATAGATAGGTAACAAGGACCTACTGTGTAGCACAGAGTAAACCATTCAATACTGTGTAATAGTATAATAACCTATATGGGAAAAGAATCTGAAAAGAAGAGTCAGAGTAAGTAACTGACTTACTTTGCTGTACATCTGAAACTAATACAACTTTGTAATTCAACTATACTCTAATAAAATTTATTATTATTATTATTAATTTTTGTCTTTTTAGGACCACACCCTCAGCATATGGACGGTCCCTGGATAGGGGTCGAATTGGAGCTGTAGCTGCTGGCCAATGCCACCCCACAGCAGTGTGGGATCCAAGCCATGTCTGCTACCTATATCACAACTCACGGCAATGCCGGATCCTTAACCCACCTGAGCGAGGTCATGGATCAAACCTGCATCCTCATGGATGCCAGTCAGATTCGTTTCCACTGAGCCATGACAGGAACTCCATTCCAATAAAATTTATTTAAAACATTTCTTGAATGAGAAGATGATAGTGCTGCTCATGTGTGATCATTCAGCAGCATGCCGATTCCCTACTTTCTTTTTTCCACTTATCAAGTTGTGCAGTAACCCCCTTTCTTCTCTGCTTGGATTCTTCTTGCCTTTATTTATCGTTCTGTTCTTGCACTTCACTAAGTATAAACCTTTTCAAAGTTTCCGCCATTCTGCTCCTGTAAGTATTAACTTCCGTTTACTCAGGAATATTTTTTTAACTTCTCTGTTTTCCTAACCTTCGTGCTACAGTTGTGGCCATTACCTAACAACTCCACAGGCCCTGAAGGATGCTGTTTGTTTGACGGGCTCCCAGGTGCCACGGTGCACTTGGGGAACACTCTGTAAATGTGCCTGTGTCAAGCACGGTGAGAGAGGGGAGATGTGTGTCTGAGCAGTGCCAAGGGTCCATGGAGGAGGAGTAGGTAAAGGGTATATGGGCAGCCTTTGTGTGGAGCAGATAAATGAAAAGTTTTAAACCGTCTGCCTCAACCTGTGAAACCCAATGTTCTGATTTAGTAGGCTGCTTTTACCTGCATAACTGGATGGGAACTAGCTCTGCAAACAGAGCCAGTCCTCTGTTCTTTAAATTCTGGTTTTAGGCCATTCCTGCCAGGATCTCCATCCCCGCCCTGGTCCCTTCTCAGGGGGGGCATAGGCGAAGCTGGAGTGATGGAGCACTCATGTAGATTTGCCTGCAAGCAGGGATGTAGGCCCAGGAAATGGGAGTGGAGTATGCCTGGGGCTGGGGGATAGCCACTTGAAACTTACTTTAACACCACCTGAGCATTACAGTTATTTTCACCCCGCTGCCTTACCACATGAATGGATCCTGATTCCAAAGTGTCTAGGCAAGACAAGAAGCAGAAGTGTGCTAGAAAATTTGTTCAGTATGGAGAAAGGGAAAGTTTAGGTGATGCTTATAGGAAAAGTTGTAGAAGAGTATCTTTATCTGCTAGTGATCATTTTTAATTTTCTGATAAGCCAGGTCTCCAAAATATGCTGTAAATATATGGATTTTTTTTTTTTTTTTGGCCATCCCCATAGCATGTGGAAGTTCTTGGCCCAGGGATCAAACCTGTTCCTGGCCACAGCAGTGACAATACTGGATCCTTAACCTGCTAGCCACCAGGGAGCTCCTATAAATTTATGGATTTAAGGGAAGCATTTAATGCACTATTCATCCCGTTTATATACCATGATGAAGGAAGATTGGCTGGGAATTTATTATGGATTCAGTATAGTGGTTACTGGGGTGTATCCTAAGAGTGATTAATGGGTTTATGGCAACTTGGGTTCAGGTCTCTAAACATGTGCCATAGGACTATATGCACAGCTCTGCCCTAGTTGCTCCTTTTTTAAATAAATGGGAAAATGATACAGATGACATACCAGGTAAATTTGCACAATCTAATTGTCAAAATGCTTAGCCTAGAATTCCATATCTATAAAATATGGTTGTTAGTATCTCTTCTAACTCATAGTTTAATGTGAGAATTAAATAAAATAACCAGTGTAAAAGAATTCTAGAATTTATAAGCAAAGCCCCTTTAAAAATATGTTTTATTTGGTTGTTACTCTGTGGCATTATTTATTTTTTTTTAAGTCAGTGAATTGTCAGTGTCCCTGTAATAGAGACAGCCTAGGTTGAGAAAGGGAAATTTTGTAGTTAAGATATGAATACCAAAGGAAAGCAGATTCTTCTTCTTTTATAAATTGAATGAAAGATTCTTTAAATTCTGCAATGCTTGAGAGTTTTCAGAAGTTTCACACACAGGAGTTCACATAATAACGCCCTTTTTTTTCTCCCTACCCCTATATTGTCTCTCCCTCTTTTCCTCTCCCCACTGATAACCACCAGCTTGTTCTCTGTAAGTCTGCTCCTTTCTTGTTTTATTTACTCATTTGTTGTTTTTTTTAGGTTCCACATATACAAAATGTCATATAGTATATGTCTTTCTCTGTCTAACTTATAAATGGGATTCTTTTGATAGATGATTCATATTGCTAAAATATTATCTTTCAGGAGTTCCCGTTGTGGCTCAGTGGTTAACGAATCCGACTAGGAACCATGAGGTTGCGGGTTCGATCCCTGGCATCGCTCAGTGTGTTAAGGATCTGGCGTTGCCGTGATCTGTGGTATAGGTTGCAGACACGGCTCGGATCCTGTGTTGCTGTGGCTGTGGTGCAGGCCGGCAGCTGTAGCTCCGATTAGACCACTAGCCTGGGAACCTCCATGTGCTGCAGGTGCAGCCCTAAAAGGACAAAAGACAATATATATATATATCCATATATATATATATAAATCATCTTTCAATGAGCCCACACAAAACTGCAACCCACTTCCACTGAGCAATACCTTATCCCCTTTCTTGATTTTTTTTTTGTTTTCTTTTACAGCTGTGTCTATGGCATTTGGAAGTTCTGGGGCTATGGATTGAATCAGAGCTGAAGCTTCAGGCCTATACCACAGTCATGTCAACAGTGGATCTGAGTTGAATCCGCAACCTGTGCTGCAGCTTGCAGCAATGTCAGATTCTTAACGCACTGAGCAAGGACAGAGATTGAACTTGCATCCTCAGGGACACTGTGTCGGGTTCTTTACCCACTGAGCCACAATGGGAGTTCTGCATTTTTTTAACCATAGTACTTACTGCCATTTAAATATTTTACTTACTTAGTTTAAAATAATAGTAAGTAAACCATAGTACTTACTGACATTTAAATATTTTACTTATTTAAATATTTAAATATTTTACTTAGGTAAACATTAAGTAAACATTTAAATATTTTAGTTTAGAATAATCTACGTGGAAGGGGCCTACCTGTTGTAGATATCCATAACTATTTGTTGAATGAATGAAGTGAATGAATGTATCATGTACTCACTATCATCTGGGTTTGCTCTTTAGGCATGATGATATCCACTGATGTCCAAGGTCCTGGCTTGCTCGTTGAACTTCCTGCTGTAGCTCAAAGAAGGGTGCAAGAAGATTTGCCTCTGTATCAACTCGCCAGGACTCAAGATGTTTCCAAAGCCTCAGCATACACAGGAATATTGTCTTCTAGATATGCCACTGATCCATGGTATGATATTATTTCTCTTTGTTTTCTAATTATAAAATTATTTTCTTTCTGCTTCTGTTAAAAGCAACAGCAGCAGGCATGATCATGGGAGAATGTTTGGAAAACACAGAAAAACCTTGAGAATAAAATCTGCTATATTAGACTATGACTTTGAGAATTTCACATACTTAAAATTGTACCATATATACAATTTTGTATTCTTGCAGTTGTGTGCAAAATGAATTATGTAGAGTACTTACTTAGAGAATGGGAGGTTAATTAAAAATTTAACAACTCACGCAAGAAGTACTTGAGGATATTAAGAAAGGAATGGACTAAGGGGTTAGAGAATCTATAGGAGTTGGTGACATGTTGGGATGGGAGTAAGAAGAAATAAGAAGGAGTAAGAGAATGACCCATGGTTCAGAACTGGGAAGCCAGATGGATAGCAAGTGGATAGCAGGACCATTTATTCTTTGACATATGATTATAGGAGCATGCACAGGTTGAAAGAAAAAATAATGAGTTTAGTTTGGGACATATTGTAGGTTCATGTATTCATAGGACAACAAAGTGAAATGAAGTTAAATTAAATACATAATCCTGGGAATTAATGTTGAGGTCCATGTTGATGTGGATAATTAGGAACAAAATCAAGTGTAGGTGAAATTTTTGGATTTGAATAGTCATGCAGGGGAGGATGATAAGAGCATGGGATGAAAATTAGAGTTAGAGTTCTGCGAAACAGCAATACTAAGGGCATGAATGGAGGAAGGAAATAGTGAAGTGACGTGAACAAAAGGTCGAAGAAAATTGTTGAACTAGAAGTTGACGTGGAAACCAAGGGAAGAGAGTGTTTTAACAAAAGGATCGTTAAAGACAGTTGTTAACATGCTACAGAGAGGTCAAGGTAAGTAAAATGGAAAAGTTTCATGGGGACTGATCATATGAATGACCTTGGTAAACAAGGAACAGTTTCATTAAAGTGGAAATCAGAGAATAATGGCTTGAGAATTGTACAAAAGGTCAGAAATTGAACAAAGTAAGAGCAGACTAGTGTTTTTAGAAACCTGATCATGAAAAGAGGCAGCAAGAATGCATGTTACCTAGAGAACGGGAGAGTGAGTATTGTGGGACCGAGGCAAGGGGGGATATACATATATGACCACATATATTATGAGTGTGAAAGATCCAGAAAAGGAACATGTAGATGACAGAAACTGGGTGATTAAACATAGTCCCTGGAGAGGGTGGAAGGAGAGCAGGACACTGGACATCTAGAGATTTACCTTTAATAGTTGGATAAGGAGTTCCCATTGTGGCTCAGCGGGTTAAGAACCCAACATAATATCCATGAGGATGTGGCTTCAATCCCTGGCCTCCCTCAGTGGGTTAAGGATCCGGCATTGCTTCAAGCTGCAGTGTAGGTTGCAGATGTGGCTCAGATCTGTATTGCTGTGGCTGTGGCATGGCCTGCAGCTGCAACTCTGATTCCATCCCTAGACCCAGGACTTCCATATGCCACAGGTGTGGTAATAAAAAGGAAAAGGAAAAAAAAATAATTTGATAGGAGGAACCTCATCTCTTCCATGGAAATAGATGCCAGGAATGAAAGGAAAGCATGAATGCAGGTACCGTTAGTACCTTGAGGACAGGAGCCAAGGAGATTCTTGCCCAGTGACCTTGGTTTTTTTTTTTTTCCTTTCATTTAAGAGAAAGATTATTTATGCAGGGGTGCCAGTAAAGTGGGCCTATACAAGGAGAGGTGTCAGAGTAAGGATTAGCTTTTGAAGCAAGGATAGAAGGGTTATGGCCTAGTAAGAGGAAGGAATTCAGAAAAGTACTGATTCCTCTTCCAGCTTCCCAGGCAGTAAGGGAATGAGCATCACCCACTGAAGTGCGCTATCCATGGTGGGGAAGCAGAAGCTGCTGGGAGGACAATGGGTTGAGGAGAGAAGTTAGGGTGTACAGAGGTTTCTTTACAGTTCACAGGGATTTCATGGAATGTGATGGCTAGTTTGTCTGGGTGAGCCTTGGGGTGGGATATGGGAACAGAAGTACATCTGAAAGAAAAACCAGAGAAGTGCAGCTCTGTGTGTGGAGAAGCGAACCAAAGAGTTAGAGGTGTTGGCAAAGCCTTATGGGGATGGATAGGATGAGATTTAATTGGCTTTACTGCTTTTATTAAAACCTTAGTCCAAGAAAGACTTCGTGTTGCTATATGAGGAGTCTCAGACTGTTATGACATCACTTCTTGGTGATATCATACAGCGGCTTATGACTTTTGCTTAGTATTTTAGGTAGAAACCTCATGAAACGTACTTGTCTGTTTCTGCAAAGCTCATCTTTGAATGGAAAGGAAAGAACGAAAGGCCCAACTAGTTGGAGGAATCCACTGGTGGCTTTTCCTCAACAGACCCAGGCCAGGATGCAGTGGGGAGGATCTGACACTTCGGGGTCCTGACGGGAGGGATCTCCCCAGCTCCCAGAGGAACATGGTGTGGAACAGCAGTGTACTTATTTCTTTAGGAGAGGTGCCTGGCAGTGGAAGAGTTAGGAGTATGTTTTGACTTTTTATATGATCACATTACTTTTCAAATGAGATACTTTTGTTTTTAAAATTTCTCCTGTGCTGAGTGTTAATATTTGAATCTGCCTGAAGAATTCAGAAATGAGGCTGCTTTTCGAGATGTGAAATTGTAACTATAAGTTAGGAAAGATTTAAACGAATTTCCAAACCCACCCTGCCTTCCTTGTGCAAAAGATGGAAACATCCCATTAATTGTGTCTTACTCAGTTCACTCAGCTTCAGAGAGAGAGGATATGCTTTACTTCTAAAGTGAGTACTTTGACCAGCTACTTTCTTGTGCCAGCACTGGCATTTAAGCGCTCCAGCCTAACTTCTGTCTGGGGAGATCGGTCTTGCATTTGAATGTTGCCGTTTTGGCTTGCTGTCATAGGTTCAGGATGTACTTAAATCTTAGTAGGCTCCAGAAGAGTTCCTGTAAATCATACTCACCCTTTTAATCTTTCAGAGCATGCCCCATAGACTCAGGTTCAGAGGTGAGTATTTACTGCCACTCAGAGACTTCTTAGTAATGCAGAGATTCTTCCAGAATATAGTCTCTCAGCTCATCAGGGTGCCATCTAGTGCTAAATGCTCTTTTGCAGTTTCTTCTTTGCATAAATTTTTGCACAGAGCCCAGCAGAGCTACTCACTGCACTGTGCTCCTTTCCTTTGGAGGCAGGATTGATGCTAAAAGGTCAGATGCACCCTAAACGTGGAGATTTTCAGGAAGGGAAAACTGTGGGCAGGCAGAGCATTAGAACTCTGAGAGGAATCTAAGTGATCTTAGATTCTGAGTGTCCTTCTTTCTCATGAAATCACTCGAGGTCATGTTTTCAGAATTCACCTGATTTCAGTTTTTTTTCTAATGCACCTCTATTGTTACCTGCTGCCTGAAGCCATGGATATGCCCATTAGTGGGGGACGTGGCGTTTCTTAGACTAATGGGAGACCTACAGTATAGATATAGTGTGGTGCTATTCACAAATGTTCTCTGTTATTTATGGCCATGCAACCCTGAGAGGGTTTCCCTTGTGCCTTTATTTCCTCACTTGTAAAGTAGGTTGCTCTATGGTTCAATTAAGAGAGAATATGAAGGGCTTCATATGATGCCTTGAACATAGTAAATGTTTAATGAAAGGTTAGTAGTGATGCTGGATGACAGTAATGGGCTCCTGGGCCCCAAGGTGTATCTGGGGTATTATTCATCATTGCTGATGTTTTTGAAACACTTAAGGATATTATAGTTTTGTTGTTGTTGTTTTGTTTTTTGTTTTTTGCCACATCCACAGCATATGTAAATTCCCAGGCCAGAGATGAAATCCAAGCTGTAGCTGGGACCCGAGCCACGGATGCAGCAATGCCAGATCCTTAACCCACTGTGTTGGGGATTGAACTTGGACCTCTACAGTGACCCAAACTGCTGCAGTCAGATTGGGAACTTCTAGATTTTTTTTAAGAAGGACTAAAATAGAATCAACTCACAGTAAATAAAACAAAGAAGGTGTCAGAGGCTAAAGCCTGGGAGGGTGATAAACCTGAGGTGAAACACCTCAGGTTTTGTTTTAAATTGAAACAAAATCATGTTGAAGGTACAATAGGATGCAAATGAAAAGAAAGGCTTTCAGGTATTGGATACTTTGTTGTGAATAGTGGGAGGTAAAATAGGAGGCAGAGTATCATCACTGGGGAAAGGATTAAATGAGTTAATGTTATATTTTAAGCCCCCAACACAGTGCCTGGAATTTAGTGCTATCTAAGTAAATGCTGAATATCAAATAGGTTTACCTTTGAGTTCAACTGCCAAAACTGTGTAAATTCAGAATATTGGTAGAAGACTGAGGGTAAGGGGGAAAATATACATGTCCATTTGAGAGAGGACTTACTTTGGAATGTTTGAATTGGAGGGAAAAGGGGGAGTTTCCAGGGAGTTTATGGTCTCTTGTATGTAACACTTGCCCATTTTTACTATGCTGATGCAGCCGTGGTCCACACTGTAGGTGGAGACAAATGTGAGAAATTAGGACATAGGACTATTGCCTTTAAAAATATAATAAGACATTTGATTGCTAATCCAGGCTTTACAAAAGCTGAAAAGAGGAGGGCCTATGGAAGCAACTTACCGTTTATACCTTGAATTTTTCTTTCTTAACAAGTGTCTTAAGTGCTGTTTTATGAGATAGTTTTCTTAATTTTGGTAAATGTGTGCGTTCATGTTATCAATACCCCAATCAAGACATTGAATATTTCCATTCCCTTTCCCTTCCTCACCTCTTGCCCTCTAATACTGTAAATTACCTTTTCTGTTCAGGAAATCATGTAAATGTATAATCATACAGCAGGTACGTGTCTGGCTTCTTTTACTCAGCACCATGTTTGTGTTATTCTAAACTTTCATATACAGGAATGCCTAATCCTTTAATTACTATTCTGGTGTCAGTTAATAATTCGCTTTGTAACTTCAGAGTCAGAGTAACATTCGTATAACTAACTCCACTGGTTTGGAAAATGCTAGTGCCCTTTCTCCCTGCTTCCAAAGGCTTATATTCCCTTGGTGTGTCACAGAAAATTGCCATATAGAATCTATATTTTAAGAGGAAAAAGAAATCTTGAGAGAACTTAGCCACAACCATAACTCTTCCTGCTTACATCATTTTGGAGTGCTGAGTTTGCTTAACCCTCATTTGGCTTAGCATATATAAACTTTATATGAAAAAAGGTATATTGGAAAGGTCACCTTGGCTATCTGGATTCATCTGATGTTGTATGATGTTGAAAATTTTATTCTCAAAGACATTGTATATCATGATCAAATCGTACTGTTAATATCCACTTATTCACTAATAGGGCATTCCATCTTTCCTTCCAAATATGTAAAGGATGATAACTTTGGGCATTTGTTATAAAGGACTGGAATAAAAAACAGTTTCTATTACATGGTTATTTCTATTTGAGAAAAAATGGTTGTAAAACTCTAGTTAATTGTAAAATTCAGGAGTACTCATCGTGGTACAGCAGAAAGAAATCTGACTAGGAACCATGAAGTTGCGGGTTTGATCCCTGGCCTCACTCAGTAGGTTAAGGATCTGGTGTTGCTGTGAGCTGTGGTGTAGGTCGCAGACGCAGTTCGGATATGATGTTGCTGTGCCTGTGGCTGTGGTGTAGGCTGGCAGCAGTAGCTCCAATTCTACCCCTAGCCTGAGAACCTTCATATGCCACAGGTGTGGCCCTAAAAGGCAAAAAAAAAGAAAAAATTGTAAAAGGCAAAAGTTAGTTGTTTTAAGACTTGAGATTCTAACTGATTGAGCTATTGACCATGTTAAATCAAAGTGCAAATTATAAAATTTGATGTTAGAAATCTCTTGTGAAAATTTCAAATACATTTGTGCAAATTTACATCTTAATATGTACAATAAAATTATTTTATTTTATTCTCTCTCTCTTTTTTTTTTTTTTTTGGTCTTTTTATAAGGCTACACTAGAGGCATATGGAATTTCCCAGGCTAGAGGTCGAATTGGAGTTGTAGCCGCCGGCCTACGCCACAGCCACAGCCACACTAGATCGAGCCACATCTGTGACCTACACCACAGCTGGTGTAGGATCCTAAACCCACTGAGAGAGGCCAGGAATCAAACCCAGATCCTCATGGATACTAGTCGGGTTTGTTAACCATTGAGCCATGATGGTAACTCCCCTAAAATTATTTTACTTTCTCAGTTAAGTTTTAATTTGGGTTAAAATGTATACACATTTATCAGTGTAAAGAGACTACATTATTTTGTATAGTTTCTCATCTCCTGTAACTGCATTTCTAAAACTAATCACACTATCTAGTTTTTGAAAGTTTTCGCTCTCTTTAGGTATGAAATAATGTGAACAAAATATGTGTTTATCCACTTCTGGAAGAAAGATAATATGCTTCAAAAAAAGTCATTGAGTCTCTTCTAACAATAATCCTTTTGTTATACATTTTCTTAAAGAAAAGTTTTCCATGTTTTACAAAGATTTCCCCCCTTCTCTCTTTTTTTTAGGGTCATACCTGCGGCATATGGAGGTTCCCAGGCTAGGGGTCTAACAGGAGCTGTAGCTGCTGGCCTTCGTCACAACCACAGCAGATCCGAGCCGCGTCTGCGACCTACACCACAGCTCACGGCAACGCCAGATACTTAACCCATTGAGTGAGGCCAGGGATCGAATCCGCAACCTCATGGTTCCTAGTCAGATTCATTAACCACTGAGCCACGATGGGAACTCCAAGGATCTGGCATTGTTACTGCTGTGACATGGGTCACTGTTGTGGCGAGGGTTCAATCCCTAGCCTGGGAAATTCCATACTCTGTGGGCATGGCCAAAAAGAAAACAAATATGTACATTTACTTCTTTTTTTCTTTATATTTACCATGAACTGTTTTGCTCACAACACTTCTGACACCAAACGTCTTGTGTTTTTTCCTCCACCCAACCACCAATTCTTTGATTTTCTTGACACTGTGCCCTACAGTTCATTTCAGTTCTGACATTAACTACCTGGAGTTGGTGCAGACCCCACAGGTTAAGGGCTCAGCCCCACAAGACTGCCCCAACTTCAGATGCAAGACACAAGTCCCTGGCTGGGAACCCTATTTCTGACTAACTGGCTCTAAACTAGGGGTTCCCATTATACCTTCCTTAGGTTCGAAAATTTTCTAGAATGGCTCGCAGAACTCAGGGAAGTGCTTCACTCTTACTGGTTTATTATAAATGATGCAACTCTGAAACGGAAGAGATGTCTAATCCAAGGAAGGGGTGTGTGTGTGGGATGCAACAGTTTCCATGCTCTCTCAGGGCACATTACCTAACTCCTCGCACCTTGATGTGTTTTCTCCAAGCTGGAGGCTGTCTGCACCTTGTCCTTCACGGGGTTTTATGGAGACTCCATTACGCAGACATGATTGACTATACCATTGGCCATTGGTGATTGAACCCCAGAGGTGGGGGTGGAGCTGAAAGTTCTAACTCTAATCACATGGTTGTTTCTCTGGCAACCAGCCCCCAGCCTGAAACTGTCCATGGTCCTACCTAGTGTTCCCTTATTAGCATAAACTCAGGTATGGTGAGTGAGGCTTGCTAAGAATAACAAAAAATGCTTCTGTCACCCCTATCCTTCAGAAAATTCCAAGTGTTTTAGAAGCTCTGTGTCAGAAACCAGGGACAAAGACCAAATATGTATTTCATGTTATCATACCTGTCACAACTGGAAAGTGGAAAATGGAGAGAAGGACGTTTTCAGTGTTGGTTTGGTTTTTAGCTCTCAGTCTTACTTTAATTAGTATCTGTTTAAAGGAGAATATTTAAATATAGCAGAGCATGAAAATATTCTTTGCAATATGTCTGTGTTCCAAAAAAATGGTATAATCTAAGTGCATCATATACTGGGATAGCAGACAGATTACATCAATACCATGGACTTTTAGGATGCTATTAAATAAAAAACGGTCAAGATTATAATAATCTTGGGGAAAATGATGATGTAAACTCAAGTGAAAAGATTGTAAAGGAAATGAATATTGGTTGAGCCTTAGATAAATGCCAGTCATATCTCATTTAATCCTTGTTACTATTATAATCAAAATATGAAAGTTTACGCTGTGATTACAACTGTCGAATGAACATATATGCAGATGTACAAAAATAATGTGATATGATAAAGTGAATACTTGACTTAAATTGGTGGACTTATGGGTGTATCATTTAGCAATTGCCTTTAGCTGCTTATAAACTAAACCCTCCCCCCTCATCCTCATGCTGTTTTTTGTTTGTTTGTTTTTTATATTGTAGTTGCTTTACAGTTTTGTATTAGTTTCAGGTGTACAGCAAAGTGATTCAATTATATATATATTTGTTCTTTTTCATATTTATTTTCCCTTATGGGTTATTACAAAGTGTTGAGTATAGTTCCTTGCACTAAACAGTAGGTCCTTGTTGGTTATCCATTTTATATATAGTCATATATGTATGTGAATCACAAACTCCTAATGTATCCTCACCTTTCCCCTTTGATAACCATAAGTATGTTTTCTATGTCTGTGGGACTGTATCTATTTTGTATGTAAGTTCATTTGTGTATTTTTTTAGATTCCACATATAAGCGATATCATATATCTGTCTTTGGTTACTTCACCTTAGTATGGTAATATCTGGGTCCATCCATGTTTCTGCAGATACTGTTATTTCATTCTTTTTAATGGCTGAATAATATTCCACTGTGTACATATACACCACATCTTCTTTTTAGTGTGGCTTAACCCAACTGGGGAGTATTTTTTTTCACGTACAAGAGTCCTGAAGAAGGTTGTATGTCAGGATCTTAAACACCATCTTCCTTTCTGCTCAGCTGTCCTTAATGTACTGCTTTAGTTCTCACTGTTTCTTTCTAATTTTAAGATGGATTCTTTACCACCAATAATTACCTCTGCCTTCTAGGGAAAGAGGGAAGAAGAGGGAAAGCATTGAACAAAAGGCTCCTGTCAGCTGATTCCCTCTTCCCTACAGTTTTCCTGGAAATCTCACCCAGGGACTTTTGATTCCTTGTTGCTGATCAGAGCCAATGCACACAGTTACCCCTGGCTGAAAGGAAATCCAGAAAATTTACTTTTTAAAGCTGGGCATAGTGCTACCTGGAGTAAAGGGAGATTATGTTGGTAAGGAAGAAGGGGAAAGAGGACATTACATAAGTAATCAGCAAGTATCTGCCAACTTGTTTTTCCTTGAATTCTTTGATGCTTTTAATTATAATAGGGAGACTAAGACAAGAAGGCCATCTGGCAGTGGGTGAGATGTCACTGATCCCTAAGGATCCCAATTCCTTAACTGATTTTTAGATTGTCTAGTTCTTTCACTTTCTCCATTTCACACAGCCTTAAACCATTATATCCCAGGAGGTTGTAGAGTGGCAAGTAGGTTAAGTTGTATACTTTTTATAGGACTTATTTGAGAATTCAGAGGAAAATGGAGCATGGACACTTCATGCTAAAAGATTTGGATACTGTGGAGAGGTTGTGTTGTCTGAGTTTTCTCTGCACCTCAGTTCCTTGTGTGGAAAATATAGTATTATGACTTGCTGTGCTTATGTCACAGGGTTTTCCTGAAAATGAAATTGAAGAGATAGTACCTACATTTTTGTATAGAGTAATACAATTGACAATATCACATGTATTGTTTCATTTTGTTGTCCAAAGTCACATACCTGTTTTGTGGTACAGGTTAGCCTGGAATTTAGAAATCCAGACTCCTCTCCCAGGTAATAGATAGTAATGTCTCTACCCTAGCATTCCTTTTATAACTGTCCTGTAATCCAAAATTTTCTGTTATCCAGTTAGGCATTTCCATATTAACGTAACTTGATGGGTGAAAGTATGGTGGTAGTAGGTGGGAAGATCCCATTATATAAGTAAAATGTCCTGAAACTGAAAAGTGCAGTGGAACTACACAAAATGCTTATGGTATACAAATGACAGGGAAATTATTTAGGGTTAGAGTGACAAAGAAATCTAGAAAGAACAGTCATGTTTACTGACTTTAATTATTTTAGCTGCTTGTCAGTTTATCCTAGACTGTTATCCTAGACTGTTCCATTAGCTGGTTAATCACACCAGGTTTTAAGGGATATATTTTATAATACTTATATGCTTTATAATACTTGTATGAAATTATGCAAGTTCAAACAGTTTTTTTTTTTTTTTTTTAGAAAATAGCATCTAGAATGTTGCCAATGAAAGTATAATCAATGATTTTCTGGTGGATATTTAAGTTGAACATTAAAGCAATATAGTTTTGCTTTGTATAAATAGTTAATTATTGATTTAAATCTTTTTAAAGCTTAGAAATTAGTAGTTATTTAACTAAATATAGATTGTGCAATGTCAAACTTTTCAAGAAACTTTAATGAGCGTGTCTTTAAGTTATGTGTGTGTTTTCTTTTCTTTCTCCTCAGTGAATTACCTGAGAGGGAAGAAGGTGAAGGAGAAGAAACGCCAAACTTCAGCCACTGGGGACCACCAAGAATGTATGTTGATGACATGATTGACTTTCCCAGTAGGACCACACAATCAGTTGCTCTTTACTTTAACTTAACTATATCATTCATTTAATCTCTAATGATTCCCCTCGTTCCAATTTACACTGGCCTAAATTTTAATTTCATTTTGTTTTATTCAGAGATTTTTTTTTGTCTTGTTTTAGGGCCGCATCCACAACATATGGAGGTTCCCAGGCTAGGGATCAAATCGGAGCTGTAGCCACTGGCCTACACCACAGCCACAGCAACGTGGGATCCAAGCCGTGCCTGCAACCTACACCACATCTCATGCCATATTCTTAATCCACTGAGCAAGGCCAGGGATCAAACCTGCATCCTCATAGATGCTAGTCAGATTTGTTTCCACTGAACCACTACAGGAACTCCTTAGAGATTTTTAGCTAGGCAAAATGACCATACCCAACATTAGGAAAATCTTTGTCATACTCTTGCAGAGAAAGCAATTTATATAAATGTCCATCTGTGATGGACTAAGTATACTTTCTCACTGCATCACTAAGCAAGGCAGGTAGGGCTGCCTTGAGTGCAGTAAAGCTGTTTTATTTATTTATTTATTTTTATTAACAACAATGGCAATAGTTGAGGCTCTTAAGTAACGGTATCTCTACCCCCCTCTCCTTGTGTTAGTCCAAGTTTGTGCCTTGTTTGAACTAACAGAGTGGTGGGCCCATGTTCCCACAGATACTCTCATGGTTTTAAGTAGTCACTGGGGCTGCACTTTATTAAGATTATAAAATTTTTCCTTTAGTTGCTGTCTCTATTCTTCATACATTATTAATTCCACCAGGCCACCCCAATTTTTTTTCTTGCACCTTTGAGTTTTGTCTTATAAATTCTTAGAAGTTGTTTTCTGAGCAATGTTTTAAAATTAATTATTGGCATGTCTGAGCAAAATTCATAATATTTTAAGCGGTAAGTTTTATCCTATACTTTCTTTATGAAAATGATGTGGAAGTAGGAAGGAAAGAAAACCTCTCCAGCCGTAGGGAAAATAAATTCTGCCTTCTGGTAAAAGAACCACAGGTTAAACATGCTGACTTAGAAAAGCATTATGGGCAGTGAGCCTGCCAGTGGCAAGTTTATTTTATTTTGAAAGTCTGTGTTTCTTGCCAAAATGATACATGTGACTTTCTTGATTCTTTTTTCCCACCCATTTGTCATTTCCTTAATTCATTCCTTGCTATTGTTACAATGTAGATGAAAAGGACTAAACACAGAAAATATATGGTGGTAGGAGATGGGAACATTAAGGCCTAGTTAAGTCTTTGAATACTAAGCATTGTATTTATTGTTTGGGAAGTATTTTTCAGGATTTAAACTTTCACATATGCTCTGAATTATTGACAGTGGGGCTTATAATTTTGGAACTAGGTATAATTTCTGTGACATTTGTAAAACTATATTTATAAAATATATTTACATATGGAGTTGCTGTTGTGGCTCAGCGGGAATGAATCTACCTAGCATCCATGACGATGCAGGTTTGATCCCTGGCCACACTCGGTGGGTTAAGGATCTGGCATTCTTGTGAGCTGTGGTATAGGTCTCAGATGTGGTTCAGATCCCTCGTTGCTGTGGCTGTGGCGTAGGCCGGCAGCTACAACTCTAATTTGGCCCCTAGCCTGGTAACCTCCATATGCCGCAGGTGCAGCCCTAAAAAGACAAAAGACCAAAAAAAGTAAAAATATATTTATATAAAATATAAGTCATAAGGATGTGGTACACAATGAACACAATCACAGTACAACAAATTACATTACCTTGTTCAGATTGAATTTTTTTTTGTTTGTTTCTACAGTGTTGAGATTTTTAGAGAACCAGATGTATCTCTTGGTATTAGTATCGTTGGTGGACAAACGGTTATAAAACGCCTAAAGAATGGGGAGGAGCTTAAAGGTATATTTATCAAGCAAGTTTTGGAAGACAGTCCAGCAGGAAAAACAAATGCTCTTAAAACTGGAGATAAAATACTTGAGGTAAATTGTGTTAAAATTCTGTTTTTGTTTGAAACATGCTGTAAGATAGTAAAAATAATCATAGAGCCAGAAATCCTTCCTTTATGTGTTGTGGTATCTGTATGTACAATTGGTATAGTTTATTCAGATAATGTAGTTTGTATGTTTGTACAACTCTATGAGTTTCTGAAGTTGAGCTGACAGCATAGAAAATGATAAAAGGAAAACTCTCAGCTGACTGAAAAAATAAATTTAGAGTTTAACAAAATGAAGCAGATGGTGGGCACCAAGCTTCTCCCACAGTCTTTACCAAATTCTGAATTGTGCACGTCAGTGGGTAGCCACGCTGTCCTCCCAAGGTTGACCCTGGAAAGCAAAGGCCATTGCTGGAGGGGTGAATCCACGCTTTACATGTAGCAGGCTTTGCAGAGAGAGTTTCACGGGCATATCAGGGCACTAAGAGGTCTGAATCTGATACATTTCTTTGCTTGGGATTTATAGGATGGCACCATATTGAATATCTTGGATCTCAGAATCTGCTTTTTTTTAAATAATGATTTTTATTTTTTTCCATTATAGCTGGTTTACAGTGTTCTGTCAGTTTTCTACTGTACAACAAGGGGATCCAGTCACACATACATGTGTACATTCTTTATTCCTGCATTATATTAGATATATTAGATTCCAGATATAAGTGATATCATATGGCAATTGTCTTTCTCTTTCTGACTGACTTCACTCAGATGAGAGTCTCCAGTTCCATTCCCAGAATCTGCTTGTTCTTGGCTCATGCTTTATGATGCCCAGCATCTACTGGGGTGTTTTAGCTCTGATAGAGTGAGAAGAGCTCTGGAATTCATTGGTTGAAGTCTAGATTGTCCTGTTTGTTTTCGGAAGTCTAGATTGTCCTGTTTGTTTTGTTCTTGGACAAATTATTATACCTATTTTATTTTCAGTTCACAGATAAAATGAAAATAAGATTTCAAAACCGATAGCCTCATTCTGAGGATTAAGTCGAACAACTGCATAAAACTGCTCTGTGTATACAGATTTTAAGTTTTATTTATGTTTGTGCAATTAAAAAAATTTAAACACCCTGGATATATGACAGTGAAAAAATGACCAAAAATCCATTCTCTAAGGGCATTTACATGAGAGTGGGGGATATAGACAATGTACAAAATAAGGAATATATAGAATGTTAGATTGTACTAGTATCTATGGAGAAAAATAACGAGGAGGATAAGGAATGATGGGTAGGCAACAGTTGCAATGAATAGGTTTGTGGTGCAAGATGGTATTGGGTCAAATATAGGAAATGAGAGCATGAGCAATGTAGATGTGTGGGGGAATAAGGCTCCAGTGAGAGAGAACTAAAATGCAAATCTCTGAGGTGGGAGTTTGAAGAAACAAAGGAAGTGCAACGCTGCTAATGTAGGTAGAGTGAACAAGAGAGAGGGTGAAAGAGAAAAGGTCTGAGAACTCCTGGGAAGCCACACCATGTAGCGCTTGGAAAGTTGTCTACACTGAATACTGGAGAATCCATTAGAGAATTATGACCACATACACTTTATTTTTTTTATGTGTGTGTCTTTTTAGGGCCACACCAGGGCATATGGAAGTTTCCAAGCTAGGAGTTGAATTGGAGCTGTTGCTGCTGGCCTACATCACAGCCACAGCAATACCAGATCTGAGCTACATCTGCGACTTACACTGCAGCTCATAGCAATGCCAGATCCTTAACCCACTGAGCAAGGTCAGGGATCGAACCCACGTCCTCATGGATACTAGCTGGGTTTGTTACCACTGAGTCCAACGGGAACACCACATACACATTTTTAAAAAGGATTATTCTGGCTTCTGGGGCAGTGTGGTGTGTGATTTCTTAACTTGTTTTTTTTTTTTTTTTTGGCTGCCCCCTTGGCATGAGGAACATCCCCTACTGCACCACAAGAGTTTCTTTTATATAGCATTTGCATGGTACATTTTTTGTTTCATTCCTTCCTTTTCACCCTTATTTGTGATTTTGTTTTAGTTATATTTTTATAAGCAACATATAACTGGATTTTCTTTTTTTAATCTAAATTGATAATCTTTAATAAACATTTTTTATTTTGATTACTGATACATTTGAACTTAGAACAAAATACAGTATATATATTTTAAAACTATCTTTCCTCCTTTATATTTTGAAATTATGAGAGACTTACAGGAAATTGCAAAGAAATGTATGAGGAAGTCCCGTGTACCTCCCTTCAGCCTCACACAGTGTTGATGTCTTACCTAATTACGGGGTAATCACAAAACCAAAATACTGATATTGGCACAATTTATAGACCTTACCCCCATTTCACCAGTTATACATGCACGCTTTGTGTGTATTTACAGCTCTACACAGTTTTATCACATGTGTAGTCTTGCATATCCACCACAGCAATCAAGGAACTCAGCTGTGTCATCAACACAGGACTCCGTTATGTGACCCCTCTGTAGCCACTGCTCCCCTGCCCTCTTCTCTCCTATCCTAGCCACCACTGTTCTGTTTCTCCATGTTTATAATTGTTATTTCACAATTATCGTGTAAATGAAATTATGTACTTTGTGTCTTTTTGAGATTGGTTTTCTTCACCCTGTGTAATTTTACTGACGTGCATTCAGTTTGTTGTGTCTACCAACAGTTTATTCCTTTTGGTGGATGAGTAGTATTCCATGATACTACAGTTTAACCATTCACTCATGGAAAGACATTTGGGCGGTTTCCAGTTTTTGGCAGTTATGAAGAAAGCTTCTATAAACATGTGTATACAAGTTCCTTAGTGAAAATAAGTCTGCGCTGCTGGGTTGTATGTTAAGTCGATTTTTAGTTTCAAAAGAAACTGCCAAACTATTTTCTAGATTGGCTATACTATTTTATATTCCCACCAGCAGTTTCTCCACATTCTCACCAACATTTGGTGTTGTCACTGTTTTTTGCTTTAGCCATTCTGATGTGTATATAGTGTTTTCGTGTTAGCCGTTCTGATGTGTATATAGTGATACCGTTGTTGTTTTAATTTGTGGTTCCCTAATGGCTAATGATGAAGAACTTTTCAGGTGCTTAATGGCCACCTAATACCCTCTTTAGTGAGAAGTTTGTGCTTGTCTTTTGCCTGTTGTTTAATTGGATTGTTCATTGTTTTATCTTTTTGAATTTAGGTTTTTTCCCTCCTATCTTTTCTGTGCTCTTGGTTGACTCTAAAGTATTCTCTCACTTACTCCATCATCACTTTTACACATACTAACAAGAATCTACTCTTTTGTCTCAGATTTAGTAATTTATATTTCTTCAAACTCACAATAGCCTTGAAATGTTAGTCTCTTTTTTGTGAAGCATAGTAAGTCATTTGTTTACTTTTTTCTATGAAAAGCATTGCTTGTTTGTTAGAGAAGTTTAATAATTCTATCTTGAAACTATTGCATGAAACGTTTTGGTCTGTATAAAGAAGAGTTTTTTTAAACTAGGAAATTAGAATTTAACTTCGTTTTTAGAAATGGTCTTCATCTATGTGAATGGATGTGCTTTAAGTTACAATTTGAAAGCTAAGAAAAGTAAGATTATTTTTCTGTTATACCATGACAATTCTATTTTTTCCCTTAACTTCAGTGATTCCTATTTAACACTGTAGAAATATGTTAGGAAAACAAAACCTAATTATTACTCAAAGAGGAAGTAGTTCCCATGTAGTCTCCACTTCTCTTACTGTTGAATATTTTGGGGACAAAGTTATTCAAAAGAAGCTTCGTCAAACTGTTGTGACAGCTTTTAAGCATTCGCTTTGTTTTTTCTGTATTTTTTTAAACTTACTGTTATTTTTTCTCAACTCACAAGGGAAAAGAGAATTCACAGAGCAATAAAATCTTTATGGCTGTCTACTAGAATAAAAAGCCAAAGTTCTTACCATGGCCTTTTGGATTTTGTGTGATGTGGTTCAGTTGTCCCTCTGATCTTACCTCTTTCCGCTCGCTCCTCTTTCACTGTCTTTATACTCACCTAGCCTTAAACCCCTCTAGCACACAAGGCTCCCGTCTCCTACCTCAGGGCCCTCAATTCTCTGTCTGGCATGCTCACTTTTCTCTTCACTCTGCTCAAATCCAGTGACTGATCATTCTGTCACTCCCTTGCTTATGCTTCCAACTCCTTTGATCCTCTTTCCTTTCATTGAACTTGTCTGCAAGAACCACACCCTAGTTAAGTGCAACACTTTGTTTATTTCGGGTCTCTAGCATGATTGGAGAAAATAACTACCCATACTGTCTGGTCTCATTTTAAATTCATGACCACGCCCTCAAGTGGGCCTTTAATTCTGCCCTGCAGTTCTATAATATTTCTGGAGTTGTTTCAGTCTTCTGCTTTCATACTTCAGACCTTCTATGCCTCCTTCCTCAGTCATAATCTCAGCTTATGGTCCTTGTTTCTTATTTCATTGAGAAAATCAAAAGCAGTCAGGAGGGTGTTTCTCCTTGTTCCCACTGCATACCAAAGCTTTTTTCTAACTGGCGGTCGCAAGACATGAACTCTCTGTGTTTCTGTCTAAAACCAGTCTCTCTAACTTGTGCAACAGAAGTCATTCTCTCTTCATGGTCCAAGGATATGCTTTTGCTGTCGTCACTTCTCTCTTTATCCTTCATTCTCCCTCTGCTCTGCATCATTATTACTGTCATATACTCCCTCTTAAAAACAAAACTTAACCTTGATCCACATCCATCTCCACTTAACATTCCTATTTCTTTGGTCCCTTTATGGCAAAACAATATTCACAAATTGTCACTATCCACTGACTGTAAACCACCTTAACTTTTACCAAGACTTCCTTACATTCTTGCTTTGAAATACTGGTTCTGTTAAATACGTTAGATTAATCTAGAATGCTCTTTGAGTTTTGGGGCATGTTCACAAATTAGATCTCAGATTTATGTAATGAGACATTTACACTTAATCAAATTGTTAAATATTAGTAAAAGAACCTATGGATGTTTTCATACTTCTTTCTTTTAACGTAATGTGGGAAATGTTCAACTACTCAATTGTAATAATGGGCAATTTGCTTAAAATATCATTCTTCTTAGTTTAATTGAAAGAAGATGAGTTCAAAGAGATCCCTGCCTGTTGCCCCTCCTCAGAATTGTGTACTGTGATAGTGGCAGAGGTGAAATTACAAGCTCAGAAGCTTCTCAAGGTTCTGTTACTGACTGAGCTACCCATTTTGGATAAATATATTTAACTAGGACTGGTATTACTATTATGTTTATCTTATTTACTTTTCTTGGAGGCAAAACATTAGTTTCCTTAAACAAAGCAAAGCTTTTTATGGACCAATCTTATTTTTTTTCTGGTTTTGGTCTAATTCATTAGATTCTAGCTGCTCTAATAACTAGATAATACAGATGAACTTTGAATTGAACCTGTGCACAAGATCTGCCTTTCTAATGGACATAAATTACTTATGTATTTTTAGGTGTCTGGAATAGATTTGCAGAATGCCTCACACAAAGAAGCAGTTGAGGCCATTAAGAATGCAGGAAACCCTGTGGTGTTCGTCGTTCAGAGCTTGTCATCTACTCCAAGAGTAAGCTTTAGTTTATAATTTCAAAAAGTTTTAAAATATTCTCTATATATCTGTGGACCAAGCTTTTGCCTCCAAGTATTTTTCAACTTGTTTATATTGTTACTCTACTATTACTTAAAGGGAGCATTAGTTTCATAAAAATTTGTTTATTTATTTATTTGCTTTTTAGTGCCACACCTGCAACATATGGAGGTTCCCAGCTAGGGGTCTAATCGGAGCTACAGCTGCCGGCCTATGCCAGAGCCACACAACAACATCAGATCCAAGCCGTGTGTGTGACTTACACCACAGCTCACAGCAACGCCGGATCCTTAACCCGCCGAGTGAGGCCAGGACTCAAACCTGTATCCTCATGGATGCTAGTCAGATTCATTTCCGCTGAGCCACAACGGGAACTCCCAAAAGACCTGTGTTTGATTCCTCAGCCTCAATTCCCTATTTACCAGTTTTGCTAATTTAGGGGCAAGTTATTTAAATACTTGGAATATACGGTGGGCGAAGTATAAAAACTTTCTAGAAGGATATCAAATGTTCTTTATATTTATATACAGGCAAGTACAAATACAGACTTGTTGCATTGTTGTATATTCTGTTGGAGATCCTGAGTGCACAAAGAGCAGTATTTAATCATAATTTTTTTTCTGTAATAAATTAATCTTTTGGTATGGAATTAGAACTCAGATACACAGAGGTCAGTGGTAGGATGTGTATTTTATGTAGCAATATGCAGCAGAAATGTCATGAATAAGTTTGTAACTGGAAACAATTTTTATTTTTTCTTTATTTTGTAATGGAAGATAGCTGTTCAAAACGTGGGCACTCCTGAACAATAGAAAAGCTCTGCCTATTTTTTAAAAATTTGCTTTTCAATATGTGAATGTAGTGCTTTTTAAACTTTTGGTGTATGAAGGCACCTAGAAAATAACATTTGTACAGCAAACTGGGTAAACAGATGATTGGCTATCCCAAGGACGAGGGCATTGATATGCTTTCTCCGCTAACCTGTAGCCTGTCCACATAGGGGGTGCTGCAGCCTTACCCTACTTGGGCAACTCTGCTGTGATACCCTGGCACTGTACTGCAGCAAGGTCCCTTCCAGTCTTAGCACTCTGTTTACCATCAAGAGTAATTGAGCAGGGTAAACTGAATAAAGTCTTCACATTTTTTGCAGTTTAAAATTCTAGATTTATTGGAATCTACCTTTCAACTCTTATTGAGAGAGTAGTTGAGGGCATCACTTTCTATTTCTGGAAACTGAATTCAGTAGGAAAATTGGCCAGATTATTCCCTGCCAAAATAACACTTCCAGTGAAACAGTTTTGAGCCAGAATGAGCCAATCATGTTATATGTCTATGTGGCTACCCTCCAATGCCCTGCCGAAAAATATTCAAAGCACTTCAGTAGGTTATAAAGTCAGCCAAAAAGCCAAGCTTTTAATCCAGCCTTTGCTGGTGAGCTGAGGTGGAAATTTTCATTTGGATGACAAACAACTGTCTTTCAACTGTTCAAAAAGAAGAAAGTATCTTCAGCATTATGACATGCTCAAGTCACTGTCCCTAAGGCTGCATCACAGACTGTCATGTTGTGCATTCGGTTCATCAAGTATTGAACTTGCATGAACTGTGCATTCTGCTGTACTGGCCAAGGGCGTGTATTCAAGTGATGCTTTTAATGTCCATGACTTGTTTTTTTTTTCCTCTTATTAGCACAAAGTGATTCTAATTGTATAAGGCATGAGAGAAATCAAGTTTCATATCTTTGCAAAATGGCACTCTCTTTGGCTCACCTCTTGTTGCAAGTAATATTGGTCATCACAGGAATAGAAAAAATAGCCAAATTCTTAGTCATTTTTGATCAGTTTACATTAAACTTTGAGACTTTCTTCAAAACCCCTAAAGAAATAATTTCCTAATGTTTGGACCATCAAAGGCCCTATGTCTAAACATGTCTTGGTTACATGGAAATTCTCATCAACTCCATGAACTGAGTGGTAGCTTTCATATTTGTACTTTTTTGGTTTCTTTTTTTTAATATTTGTACTTTTAACATATGCCTTAGGAGAATCAACAACACGTTACCTTTTTAAGCCTTTTCTCCTGAATTTCTCAACTCTTTTCTCAATATATTTTCAGCATGTTAGAAAGAAATATATATATCAACTTAGATTTACTTGGTAAGTGCTTATTTGAGAGCAGAACTCATGAGTTATACTGTACACTTCTATTGAAAGTTTTTATGCCAGTGTAATTTTTTCACTTATAATTAATTGCATTTCATAGTAACATCAGATTTTTTTTTCATATTCGAAAACAAATCCTTTTGTAATTGGGGTAATCACTTCTGTTCATTAAATTTATTTTCATGTGTTTTTTTTTTCTGTATTCCATTTGAATTTCCCTAATATCAATGTTTCAAATGGCACCTAAATTTTGTTGACACATGTACATTTTGCATATTTATCATATATACATTTATTTTGTACTTTTATAAGAAATATACATCATTTTACTTTCCTTAAAGATGTAGTCTTTTCTGTGGGCCTTTTGTCTTCCACATTTTGCTAATGCTATGTATACAGAAGGTTTTTCTCTGCTTTTTGAAAAACAAGCAATGTAAACGTTATGAATGGCAGCTGACATTCTGTCCCATCCCAAAGCTTCTGTGTTCAGCTTCAGCTGGTTTTTCCGTAGGAAAAAGTAGATCCAGTGTGGGCCAATATTCCAACTGAGAAACAAGTATTTGTTTTAAGACTTTTGGGGACAAGAAACATACCTATAGACCAACCAGTTTTTGAACTCTGACTTACGTTTTTGTGTGTATTAAATAGAGAAACAAATATTAAGCACAGTGTCTATTCAGATAGGAAGCCCCAAATATGGGTTGATGTCCATTATTACTGTTTTCTTTTTTTAACTTAAACATTTCTAAGACTTTCTCATTTACTGCAAAATTATTTCTTTGGATTCTATATTAAAAGCGAAGAATTAACCCTAAATTACTGTTAGAGAGAAGTAATTTTTTTAGCCTTGTTGTTAACAAAGGAACTAGACAAGTAGTTCCTTTAATTTTGTGAAAGGAGATTTATTTTTCCTTTTAATCTACGTGTCTGTCATCAGACTTTATATCAACATTATTTGTATTAACTATTTGAGGAACCTTTAAAACATCACTAAAAAAGTTATGTTTTCCTAAGACGTTTCTTGGATAGTTTTACAAAAAGAAATGAATCAAAAAATATGCTGTTGGCACCACTAAGAATTAAAATTATTTCTATGAAATTGAACTGTTTGAGTCATATATAAACTTTTTTTTTTTTAAGGGCCGCACCTGTGGCATATGGAAGTTCCCTGGCTAGGGGTTGAATCATAGTACAACGTGGGATCCAAGCAGCATCAGTGACCTACACCACAGCTCACGGCAACACCAGATCCTTAACCCACTGTGCAGGCCAGGGATCAAACCCATGTCCTCATGGATACTAGTTGGGTTTGTAACCTACTGAGCCACAACGGGAACTCCCATAGTAAACATTTATTGAATACTGCTATGTATTAAGCTTTTTCTGAGCAACAGCGTGTATAGTGGTAAATAACACTAAATTCCAGCTCTCATTGAGCTTTTATCCAGGGGTGTAAATAGAATTGCAATTTCTCTATATGTTAAGAGCGATAATAAAATATTTATTGAATGTTTAGTGTGCTAGGTATCATCTTGAACTGGGGTACAGTGATGAATTAAGTAGATCTATGAAATAAATGTTGAATCCAGTGTTCTAGGAATTAACTTTGGTCACCCTTGTATTTTGCGAAATGAGATATGTGGATGGCAGTAAGTAGTGTGACCTTCTTTTTGGTCTTCTTCATCTTCACTTTCTGGATCTACTCAAGCCTATGAATGTATTGCCCATTGATGCTACGTGTACTTGCACACACACACTCATACACACACACACATTTTGGGTTACATAGCTATAGATTTCCTAAGTTGTATTGTTGGCTTTGAATTGTATTTCTCATGTTTTTACTTTTTACATGAAAGAGAGTTAAGTATGATTTTAATTGCTTTTTTAAAAAAATGCATGAAACAATGTAATGATTGTGACGTTTAAATGTTTTCCTCCTCCTTCTTCCTTGTTTTTGTGGTGGTAGGTCATTCCTAGTGTGCATAACAAGACCAACAAAATTGCTAATAACCAGGACAAGAACACTCAAGAAAAAAAAGAAAAGGTAACCTAACCTCTCAAGCTTTAAAAAAATGTTTTTGGTTTCTTTTTGCGTATCTGAGCTGCAATTAATAAGAGTAGTTTTTTGATGAATATCAGGGTAGCGGTCCTGTAGGTATAACATTTCCCTTCTGTGAACATAATTGGTTCTGGCCTGGATAAAGATTTAGTAAAACAGAGGTGTAAAAATGTCATGAATCACTGATCAGCCATCTTCATCTTTATCTGTCTTTGCTACTCAGCGGGGCTGGTTGCCTATCCAGTCTGTTTCTGAGATTTTGCCCTTGCTGTTCTCTCAGCTGGAAATTCATTTCTCACATCGTTCTTCCTTTTCATCCTTCAAGGAGCAGGTCAAAGGTCATCTCTAACAGGAATACACTCCTTGCTATCAATCAAAGCTAATCCTCCATTCCTGTTTTCTCATCTCTGTTCTAGTAGAATTAGTTGATCTAAAATTTATCTTAGGATATGGCATTTGGTAGGGTGGACTTTCATTTTTACTTGTAAAGATAATTATCCCACTATTTTAAATAGGCCCTCCTTTCCCCGCTGATTTGCACCACAACCTCTGTCATATCTCAGGTTATCAGAGGAAGTCTGTTTCTGAGCTTTTTCTTTGTTCCTTTTGTCTGTCCCAGCACAGATGCTACCTAAATTATTAAAACCTAATAATAAATCTTGTTTTCTAGTAAAGCAGTCTCCTTTATGTATTTCTTCTTATTTAGAACTGTCTTACCTATTTGTGTCCTTCTAATTTTCTATATAAATTTCATAGTTAGGTTGTCAAATTCTACCAAAAATCTCTGGTGATTTTGATTGGAATTGTGTCAACTCTGTAGATTAATTTATAAAGTACTTACATTTTTATGATATTGATCCTATTTAACCATTAATGTGATATGTCTATTTATTAAATTCCTCTTTTGGAGTTCCCATTGTGGCGCAGAGGAAACGAATCTAACTAGGAACCATGAGGTTGCGGGTTCAATCCCTGGCCTCACTCAATAGGTTAAAGATCTCCATCTGTGGCCTCACTTAGTGGGTTAAAGATCCAGCATTGCCGTGAGCTGTGGTGTAGGTCGCAGACTTGACTTGGATCCAGCGTTGCTGTGCCTTTGGCGTAGGCTGGCAGCCACAGCTTGGATTCAACCCCTAGCCTGGGATCCTCCATATGCCGCGAGTGTGGCCCTAAAAAGACAAAAAAATAAATAAATAAATTCCTCTTTTATTTCTTACAATTAATTTTCTTCAGAAAGGCATTATGAATCTTTGGTTTGTTCCTAGAAATCCTTATATTTTGTGCTGCTTTTAAACATTTTTGAGTTGTATTTTCTGTTTGTTCCTAGTATGTAGATATAAAATTGACTTTTATGTGTTTGACATCTTATAATATTATTCTCTTGATCTTTATAAAATATCTTGTGCAGAACAATGGGAAAACCAAAATGCTGAAATAAAAAAATTAAAATCTTTCGTAAACCTACCACCTAAAAGTAAACTTATTAAATATTTCATATAGAGTCTTTTAGCATTTTGGTGTATGTGCTTCAACAATATATATGTAAAGAATTTTTAATAAGAATATGACTCTCAAATTCATACTAGTACTGTGTAGATTTTCATTTCTGGATTTTCTGTATAGATAATAGTAACCACATTTAAAGTCAGTTTTCTTTTTCGCTTTCCAGTATGTTCCCCCTTATTTTATTATATCTGCTAAGACCTTTAGTTGTGTTGTTGTTTTGCCTCCTGATAATTAAGAAATTGCTTTCAGTATTTAACCATTGAATGAGATGTGTGCTGTAAGTTCTGGTAGATAATCCTTTGGTTAAGGAAATATTCCTTTTCATTTTTATTTTGCTAGGAATTTTTATCATGAATAGCATTGACATTGAATTTTATCAAATGTGTTATCTACATTCACTGAAATAATTGAGTGTTTTTTTTTTCTCCTTGAATCCCTTAATGTGAATTATATTAATAGATTCTTTTCTTTTTCTTTTTAGGGCCACAACTGTGGCATATGGAAGTTCCAGGCTAGGAGATGAATCAGAGCTACAGCCGCCGGCCACAGCAACACCGTAGCTTGTGGCAATGCCAGATCCTTTAACCCACTCAGCGAGGCCAGGGATCAAACCCGCATCTTCATGGGTATTAGATGGATTCTTAACCCATTGAGCCACAACAGGAACTCTGAATTATAGTAATAGATTCTGTAATGTTAAACCGTTTTTTCTTTCTTCTTCTTCTTAGGGCTGTGCCTGCAGCATATGGAGTTTCCCAGGGTAGGGGTCAAATCAGAACTACAGCTGCTGACCACAACAATGTGGGATCCGAGCCGTGACTTCGACCTATAGCACAGTTCCCAGCAGTGCCAGATCCTTAACCCACCAAGCGAGGCCAGGGATAGAACCCGCATCTTCAGGGATCCTAGTTGGGTTCGTCAACCGCTGAGCCACAAAGGGAACTCCCAATGTTAAACCAATCTTGAATTAAATTAATTTGGTCATGATCTTTCTTTGTCAGTTGCTGGTATTATTTCTTTTAGAATTTTTACATCTGTGGTTTTGCATGACTTTAACCTAGAATTTTCCATTTGTGTTCTGTCCTCTCTGGTTTTGGTTATACAAGACTACTAAAATGAATAGTAGGAGTATTTCTTCCTTTCAGTTCTCTGAGAGTTTGTGTAAAATAGTAATTATTTATGGTTTATATGTTTGGTCAAACTAGCCTGTGAAGCTGTCATGGGCCTGTGTTTTCTATGTGGCAAAAATATAAAATACTGATTTAGTTCTTTAGTAGTTACTGAGCTATTCAGATTTTCTATTCCTTTTAGAATCAATTTTGATTACTGACTCTTTTTTAGGAATATTGATATCACCTCCTTTTTACATTTGTTGGCATAAAGTTGTTCATGTATTCTCTTAACCTGTGTTATCTATGTTTTCTCCATAGTAGGTTTTTTTTGTAAATATAGTTTATTTTTAATTAATCTCAAAAGTAATTTCTCCTTTAATTCCTCAGTTTGTTTGTTTCTGTTTTTCTTTCTTTTTAGGGCCACATTCGTCGCATATGGAAGTTCCCAGGCTAGGGGTCGAATCGGAGCTGCAGCTGCAAAAATATGCCACAGCCACAGCAATGCCAGATCTGAGCTGTGTCTGCAAACTACACCATAGCTCACGGCAATGCCGGATTCTTAACCTACTGAGTGAGGCCAGTTGTGGAACCTGTGTCCTCGTGGATACTAGTCCAGTTCGCTACTGCTGAGTCACAACAGGAACTCCCTAATTCCTCTTTTTGAAGAGTTAATGTTTGAGCTGTGTTAGTCTTCTTTACTGTATCTTTATTCTGATTAATTTTGTTCTCGTTTTTTTTTTATGCCTTATTTGGGTTTATCCCCCCTCTAATAATCTTTAGATAGTTGTCAAGTTTATTCATTCTTAGCCATTCTTTTTTTTTCTAAAATAATCATTTAAGACCATACACTGCCTCCTAGGGTCCTTTTTTTCTGCATCCCAAGATATTAAGATGAATTTCTGTTGTAGTAAGTTTGTGTGTGTGTGTGTGTATGTGTTTTAGCTTCCAAATGATATTTTTTTCTTCCTTTTTTGCTGCCCCAAGGCATATGGAGTTCCTGGGCCAGGGATCAGATCTGAGCTGCAGTTGTTACCTGAGCCACAGCTGTGGCAACCAGATCCTTAACCCACTGTATCGGGCCACCAGTCAGGCCTGTGTCCCAGCTCTTCCAAAATGCTGCTGATCCTATTGCACCACAGTGGGAACTCCCAAAGTGATTTGTTTTTTGTTTTGTTTTGTTTTAATGTATTTTTAAATTTCCATATGGGCATTTTAAAAAACCGTATTGCTGTTATTGTCTAACATATTTCAGAACTAGAAATTTTGGTTTGTATAATGTCTTTTACATTGATTGAGACTTTTTTTATGGCCTAGCACATAGTTATTATAAATGTATATTTGCGATTTAAAAGAATAGTTAAATCTAGTTATTGGTTACAGATTTTTATACAAAGTCATTAGGGCAAATGTATTCAATTATTCAGATATTCTATACATGTACTGTTTTTTTTGGTCAACGTAACTTAACAGTCTTCCATTTTGATAGTTAAATTAGTCTGCTTCACATGCAGTTTTTTAGTTTTTTACGTTTTCTCAAGTTAATTTAATAGGTATCTATAAGTTTAAAAATTTTATATCCTCATGGGGTATAATTAGCCCTTTATTAATATGTGGCATATTTAGTAATGTCTTAATATCCATTTCATGCAATATCACTGAAACTATGCCAGGTTTCTTTTTGTATTTGCCTTATATTTTGGCTTGGAAATGTTTGAGCCACACACATATTGAATTCAGGTCTCCAACGTAGTGGGTCTGGACTTGTAAGTAATTCTCAAAAGACACCTTTTTTTTTCTTTTGTTTCCTTCCATCTCAAGCTAAGGCCAGGGCCAGGAAAAGGTCCTTCTGTCTTCTGTGATCAAGATTTTGGTTTTTGATTTACTCGTTTGAAGTTCATCCATCACAGGTTTCACCTTGTTAAAGTGAAAACAAACAACGACTGAATTGAGCACTTGAGAATACTCTATTTACAGAGTATGTGGGGACCAATTAAAGCCCCTTGGAGATTTGCGGGGAAGGGTTATTGAAATGGATAAGGGATTAAGTGGTTACCAAATCATAGAAATGTCTGTTTTAGCCTGCTTGGCTGCCTTCGAGTTCAGATCTTTTTTTTTTTTTTTTGCCTTTTGTCATTTTATGGCCGCACCCGCGGCATGTGGAGGTTCCCAGGCTAGGGATCTAATCGGAGCTGTGGCCACTGGCCTGCGCCGCAGCCACAGCAACGCAGGATCCGAGCCACGTCTGCAACCTATACCACAGCTCACGGCAACGCCGGATCGTTAACCCACTGAGCAAGGGCAGGGATCGAACCCGCAACCTCATGGTTCCTAGTCGGATTCGTTAACCACTGCGCCACGACGGGAACTCCTCGAGTTCAGATCTTAATCACAAAAATGATGTTCAGCTTAGCAGTGGCAAATACTGTGTGTTCAGGCAGATACTGTGTGATTTGTTTTTGAAAACCACCAATAAGCAGGTAATTTGTAGATTCTAGAAGATCGTGGTTATTGCTTGCAGAAGTGTTACTTATGTATAGATTGCAAGTCATTACTTGCAGTGTTCTCCCTCAAACTTTTATTTGCAGGGATTAGGGTTTGGAAGGGTCATATCTTTCGTCTTACCTCCCGCTTAGTTTGACCTGAAATAAAAACTATGGACTAATTAAGTTCCTAACTCTCACTCTATAAAAATGAGTAGATACTGCATGATTATATAAACGTATAGAAAAATACAACCTGTAGTTACAAAAAGGAGATAAGTAGCTCAGGAGAACAGGGTGCCAGGGGAAGTGTGTGTGTGGGGAAAGCGTGACTAGAAAGAGTCATGAAGAAGCTTTTGTGGATGATGGTTGTATATTCATTATCTTGACTGTGGTGGTGGATTCAAATTGTACACTTTGAAATCTGTGCAACTTTATATCATTATACTTCAATCTGCTGCAATGAATCTACTAAAGACATAAATTTCATTCTTTTCTGTAGCTTGCATTTTAGTAGGGCAAATCAAGCAATATAGAATTCAGTGACTGCTCCTTTAAAGAAATCTGGGGATAAGACCTGAAGCCTCTCAAAATATAGTATCTGAAAGGGACTGGAATATAAACTCCATGAGGTCAGGGAGATAATCTGTCTCATAATTCCTCTATCCACGTCACCCAGAACACCACCAGGTGCCTAGTAGGCACAGAATACATATTTATTGAATGAATAAAGAGTCCTAAAATAGAACAACAACAAAAAAAATCTCTGGCCTTAAGTCACTGTGGATTGGGTCATGCCCTCTGGGGATTTACCTTCTGATTTGGGACTTATAGTTATTTCTGGCCTCAGTTACAAAATAAAACATATATATATATATATATATACACACACACATATACATACATATATATTTTTTTGCCACACCCACAGCATGTTGAAGTTCCCAGGCTAGGGTTCGAACCCTTGCCACAGCAGTGGACTGTGCCACATCAGTAACAATGCCAGATCCTTGACCTGCTGTACTCATGTTTTTGTTTTTTTCTTAAAGGATTTCTCAGAATATTTAGTCTGTCCCATTGAGGGGCATTTTGTTGATTCATACATTTTAAATATCTGAACATTCATCGGGTGTTTATTGGAAACCTCCAGTGTGCCAGTTACTGTTCAATCAGTGGATATAATGTCAAAGAGAAAACAGAGCAAGGATCAGTCTGGGGGGATCCAGACAATAAACACACAAAGATGAATAAACTAGTTACTAATTTAATTACTTTGGGGACCAAAGCAATTTAATTAAGAAAAGTTACACAGATCTCAAGAAGGAAAAAGATAAATGTATGATTCTTTTTTTTTTTTTTGTCTTTTTGCCTTATCTAGGCCGCACCCGCAGCATATGGAGGTTCCCAGGCTAGGGGTCTAACAGGAACTGTAGCCGCCGGCCTACGCCACAGCCACAGCAACGCGGGATCTGAGCTGCGTCTGCAACCTACACCACAGCTCACGGCAACGCCGGATCCTTAACCCACTGAGCAAGGCCAGGGATCGAACCGGCATCCTTATGGTTCCTAGTCGGATTCGTTAACCACTGATCCACAACGGGAACTCCATAAATGTATGATTCTTATCAACTTTGACCCACTCCGTTAAATGAAATTGAATTTCAAAACATAGCAAGGATATTTGAATTCAAATTTTAAAAATCCAGTAAGAGTTGTAATACCAAAGTCAGTGTTGGTCTATCCAGCTAAGTTCCTTGGTATAGGGAGCTAATCACTAAGGTGACATGGCAGTAGTTAACATTGCAGCCACAAACCCCAAATCAGAAGGTTAAGTGGTGCACAAAGTGGTACTTGTCCAGAAGCATGTGCTAGTCCCAGTGACCTAAAGGCAGATATTTTTGTTTTGTTTTTAGGATTCTTTATTCTTTCACTAAATATGTATTGTGTGTCTGTTAGTTGCAAGGCAGTGTTCTGGCCCTCTTAGGTAGATGATACTTCATCAGTTACGTGAATTCTTTGGAGAATTCAGAGGTGATTTTTGCCCCCCCAGATCACTTCCATTTGTCAGTTAACTGAACATACCAGAATCTACATCTCCATTACAGGATGATGTTTTAATAAGAAAAAGATGTACTTTATTGTATTACTCTCCTCTGAAATTATATCTTGTGTACGAAGCATTATTCTCCATTCTGGAATGACAAAGCATCTTCACTCCAGGAGGTACATAGATGAATGTGACATGTAGTGAAATAAACAGAAGTCTAATTAGTATGATAGAAATATGCCCAGGGTGCTAGGGGAGAACAGTCGGGAGATGTTTCCAAAGATGGAAGGTCAGATGATGACTATTTTGTTAACAATTATTATTGATAGACGTAATTTCTGTTATGCATTTTTCTTTCTTTAATACGGAAGCAGTTTATGTTCTCTAGAATTCCTGAAAATCAGAAAGGAGACAATAAAAATCACTTGAAATTCATCACTAGTAGAAGTCTAGGTTAGAAATAAAGTTTTGACTTAAAATTATTCACATTAAAAAAAGGGGAAGAGAGTGAAAAACTAAAAAAGAATCAATAAGCATGTCTTAAGAAAATCCCTAGTTTTTTCTTGTTTTATCTTGGTTCAATATTTTCTGACCTGTTTTGCATGATACAAAATGTGAAATAATGACAGTCATTATTCATAGAAATGCTGTTATCAGGTATAGGTTCATAACATCTCTTTGGTATTTTCTTTCTAAATTTTTGGTGTTATTTCATATATTCTCTTTAAAGGAATTGCAGACACTATTCATAAATAGATGTTTGTTAGTAGAAAAGTAGTCCTCTAGGGAGTTCCCGTCATGGCTCAGTGGTTAACGAATCCGAGTAGGAACCATGAGGTTACGGGTTCGATCCCTGGCATCGCTCAGTGGGTTAAGGATCCAGCGTTGCTGTGAGCTGTGGTGTAGGTTGCAGACGTGACTTGGATCCTGTGTTGCTTTGGCTGTGGTGTCAGCCTATGGCTACAGCTCCAATTAGACCCCTAGCCTGGGAACCTCCATATGCCAGGGGTGTGGCCCTGAAAAGACAAAAAAAAAAAAAAGGAAAAGAAAAGTAGTCCTTTGTTGTTATCTTCACTTTATTTTGTTTTTCCCAAATGAAAATGTTTCCCACTAAACATAGTAGTCCTCAAAAATGTAGTTTTATTTAACTTATAAAAATGATCTATTCCAAATACACTTTATTATATGTAAATTATACTTCAGTAAGATTGCTGTTCCAAGTGAAAAATCTGGGCATGACAAACTCTGGGACTAAGTGGGACCTTGTGATGGCATTTTGCTAAGATCAAAATCTCCTCTTATGGCTCTGCTAGCAGCACTTAGAGTGTTACAGGATGCACGCTCTCTGATTACCTTAAGACGAACAAATGATACAGTGTTCCATCAGTGATATTCCTTTTCTACTAGCCTTTAGAATTGGCTGCTAGTACTCAGGTTAATGTGGAAACATTGTGATACACACACACACACACAGCATGTAGACATGTGCTTGTCATGCAACGTTGCATTTTTATCTTGTATGTTTTTGTTTTATACTCTGTACCAATAAGATCAAGGGGGTCAGGGAGAAAGTATAGAATTTTCAATTAAAGTTAACATATCTCTTTAATTTTGTGAATCTATATTCTTACATAAATATGCTTTTGAGTTACTGATTTCTATGAAAAAGGATTTTCTTTGAAGGCTGGCACATCTAAAATTTTATAAGTTGAGGTTCACTATTTTCTGGAATATTCTGGGAATACTGGATTTAAATCACGTGTATTAGTCTATATAAACCTATCGGGAAGATATTCTTTAAGAGACTATAAATTTTGAATACCCCCTGAAGATAGGAAAATATTTCATACTCACAATGTTGTAAGAGCTTGTCTCCATGTCAGATACACAGAGCACTTTGGTTTCTGTCCTCCGACCTTAGCCATACGTCAGATGTAGACACAGAAATACTAAATCCCACTGATCTGTATGGCAAAAAGCTGTTCTTTCCAGTGGCCCCAAGACATGTTCTTGTACAAAAGCATGAACAAGCAAGCAGAAAGTCTAATAAACACATTCCCTGTTGTCTCTCAGTCAAGAGACTGAACCAGTGGATAGTAGATCCTCATGATTCCAGCAAATATTACTAAATTGCCAGATCATAAAACCATACTTCAGTGATTGCTGCTACTAATAGGGAGTAACTTACAGCCCAAGTAAAAATCAGAGCCAAACTAAGCTTAGTATCAGAAACAAAAACGTAGAATTGGAAATTTAAAAATGGAGAAACAGTCAAAAAGACAAAGTTCTGTTGCCACTGGGGATTTACTGTGGGAACCAGGAAATCATGTGTATGGGTTTAAATAGCTAATGGGCTGTGTATCTCAGGCATCACAGTTCCCTTGGTCTTGAAGGTGAGTCTTCTTGAATATCTCAGTGAGACCTCCAAGACTCACTAGTATAACTTAAGAAATTATGCAGACTCTACAGGTGCCAAAGGGAGCCAACAAGGTGGTTTGCCTGGTTCAGAGTAAAGTATTTATAATTGCTGAAGGAAAGAATGTGTAAGTAAAATTCAAACTTAGATACAAAACTGGTTAATGTCTTACAAGGCAATATAAATGTAATAATTTGCTAAAATAATTTAGCAGATTTTGTCTACCAGACAAAATAAATATGCGATGCTCTTGAATTAGGACGCTTTATGTTGCTGTCATTTTTCTAAGAATTAATGTGTCAGGGAATGTAAGCAATATGAGTGACAACCAGTTATTTACTTCTTTGGGATGTAGTTAAGGACCCTGTTCTTAGAGCTGAGGGTGCCATACAGTCTGTGCTGTTCTCTGCCCTCATGGAGAGAGGTTCTGTTCCTCTGGCCCTTCTTGTACACACTCTGCTCCAGCCTTCGTTGCCACTGGGAAATCCTGGACCTGCCCTGCACCCTTCTCCCTTGTGCAACAGAAAGACGGCATGGGCATCTGGCAACCCACATTCAAATCATAGGGAGCCCAGAGTACACTTACCTTGCTTTCTTTCTGAGAGTGTTGGTAGAAATTAAATGAATCAGTTGCATAAACAATTTCCCCTTAAATATATATTGTTTAAAGTGCTATTCAAGAGAGTTAACATCTTTTAGTACTGTTTGAAAAGATGGCTGACCTTATTTTGAGCATTGTCTTTCACTTAGAATGATCTGATTCTAAGGAAAAGTTTTGCTGAAAATTCATTTGCCTTTTTTATTCTTCCTTTAACTAAGTTTTACATTCTCTCAAGCAAGAATTAAAGAGATGCAGTAATCACATTTCTGAATTCTTTTGTTGCTTAATAAGGTATTTTTGTAGTTGGCATCTTCTTCTCCTTCACCACTCTTGCATTATTGATTTTTGGATGTTCTACAAATACACAAAGTACTGCTTTGGTTAGACATTATCTTAAATAAATTTGGGTGTGTGTTTTTCTTTATGGCTCCCAAATAGTGTTTTCTATTTTGGAGGAATTTATGACATGCCTGCTTTCTGTAATGGACCACTCATTGTCCATTTACTGAAGTATATCCTGCCATTAGTGGTTTTGTCCTGTAAAACATAATTGATTGTACTTTATTGGAATCCTGTAACAAAACAAATCTTAATCCAGTTGTTTTGATATTTGTGGAGTGCCTGGCTGTATTGGCTCCTATTCTTTCCAGCAGCTTGGATCTCTCCGTAGGCTGGCATGTTTTATTTTTCCCAGCGTTCAAGAAGATGTCTACTTCTGTGAAGGTAATCTGATCATAAAGTCTGCTTTAAGTCTATTTGAACCAAATATTGATGTACTGTTTCATTTGGTGCATAAATATAAAGGCTTATACAAAAATACAAAAAGTATTCATCATAAAGCTTTCTCTTTTTTAAATCATTAAAATGTGTTTTCTATTTACAAATTATGAATACCTCTAGTTAGGAAAATCTTGGTATTTCAAGTGCTTTTTAAAGAATGAAATCTGTACCTTTTACAATTGAATAAAAAGTTTAAATAATTGTAAGTTTAACACATTGGATAGTTTTTATATTTAGACTTAGTAACTCAAATGAAGGACATTTCAAAATTTGATCAGAAACAAAGAAAACTAAGCTCAACAATTCAAGGAAAATACATATAATTGGCTTTCTCACTAGAGAAAGGAATGCATTCTTCTGGGTAGGTCAAACAGTCTTCAAAACTGTGCTTTTGAATTTCTGTTTACTGTTACTGGGTTGTTCATATTTTTACAGGATAACATGAAAATAAATTGTGTTTTACAGTCCTAGTGATATTATGAATACAGTCAAAATATTTACAAATTATCTTTATATCCTATTTGTCATTGAGGAATAGGTTGTACAAAGGCAATTAACCCTTCTCTCAATTTTGCATCTTCAGAGGCGAGGAACTGCTCCACCTCCAATGAAATTGCCGCCTCCTTATAAAGCTCCATCTGATGACAGTGATGAGACTGAAGAGGAATATGCATTTACCAATAGTGAGTTTCTTTTCATTATTTGGTGTGGATGCAAAATTTATTTATTAAGTTAATAACAGTAAGTTATCAAATACTGTGCTATACATTCTCAGAAAATGCGCATGAGTATATCTTGTTGAAAAAGAAAGTTTACATCTCCTAAGCTTTTATAACTTTATTTTCCTAAGCTTTTGTCTTTGACACTGTTGTAACAAAGGCAAATATCAAAAGCACCTAGATGGTACACTTTCATCTACACTCTGTCCTAGTCTTATTGTTTGGCTATGAATACCAAAATGTTAAGTCCTTGATATTGGACTTTGACCCCTAATAATCAGAGCTGGATGTAGATGTTAGCTCTTGATTACATGGCCTCCTCACACGGATGGTGATACTACCAATGCACAATTACAGAAGACCCACCAAGTCGTAATTTCTCCTTTAGACTTCCTTTCATGATGTTCTTTTGCATTAGCTGTATCAAATATACATTCATACATATATTTAATGGTGGCTTTATTTAAGAGAATTTATGTTTCTTTTATGCATGTAAAGTATATGTAGTAAGATCTGATTGCTGTTATGTGTGCAATTTATTTGAGGGGGTGATGAAGATGTGCTAAAATTAGATTGTGATGATGGTTGCACAATTTGTGAATGTACTAAAACCTATAGGATTATGCATATAAATAGGTAAATTATATGGTTTTTGAAACATATTTTTAATATTTTCCTTTTAAATAATATTTTTTTCTATAATTTTGAAAAGAAATTTGATATAGAAATTGAAAAAGTTAAATTTCTGGCTCTAGTACTTCCTAGTGTGTACCCTTGAACATGCCCTCTTCTGTGAAAATAATGGTACCTGTTTTATAGGTTTGTGATGAGGATTAAATAATCTGGCATATTGTGAATCTTTAATAAGTATTATAATTCTTATTATTGTTAGTAATTATTTTTAAGTTGACCATAACTTTATATTTTTCTAAATATAACAATATATAAATATAAAATATAAAATAAATTAGCTATAATAATTAAGTTGACCTTGTGAAGTACTTGGTTTGTACTTTGTACTCTAGAGAGCACTTTCTCATGCATTATTTCATTTATCAGTAAGGAAGGCCAAGCAAGATAAGACGTAAATGATAAAGAACCAAAGAGCTGATCATAGTTATCATATCGATCAGATTTTTTTAGGCTATCATCCACAGTAACACATAGTTTATTTAATAACCAAATATAGATGTTCATGTATACACACACACTAACATACATATATAATTGAAACAAAAGTTTCATGAAATATACTTACCTTTATAACATATGAAGAAATTTTATTCTTTTTTTTTACTTTCTATTTCATTTTTTTAAAGACTATTTGCAACTCAGTTTATTTCTTGATCAGCTAATGAGTTGCAACCTTCAGTATAAAAAACACAAATCTGAATCAATTGTTTTCAAATATCAGTGTGTATCAGAAGCACCTGCTGAGCTTGTTAAAATACTGATTGCTGAGCCCCACCCCAGTTTCTAATTTCTTACATGTAGGAGCACCCAATAACCTGAATTTCTAATTAGTTCCTAGGTGATGCTGTTAATTCCATTTCAGGGACCACATTCCGAAAACTACTGATCTGGATGGTATTGAAGTAATGAGAACAGGTGAGGTAGAGTAGTGTGTAAACAGCACTGAGAAGGGAATGCAGCGCCTGCCCGGCATAAGGGCATCTTAGCATGAGAACACTTTGAAGAGATTATACGTTAAGCAGATTAGATTAAGAGAAGAATGTGTTTCAAGAAGAGTTCTGTATGGAGTTCCCATCGTGGCGCAGAAGTTAACGAATGCGACTAGGAACCATGAGGTTGCAGGTTCTGTCCCTGGCATTGCTCAGTGGGTTAATGATCCAGTGTTGCCGTGAACTGTGGTGTAGGTCGCAGACGTGGCACAGATCTGGTGTTGCTGTGGCTGTGGTGTAGGCCGGCAGCTGCAGCTCTGATTCGACCCCTAGCCTGGGAACCTCCACATGCCATGGATGCGGCCCTAGAAAGCAAAAAAAAAGTTCTGTACCTGAACCTCAGTTGTTAACTGTGGAATGGTTCTAGGGACTGAGGAGATGGGAGACAGAGTAGTAACCATTGAAGTTAGCAACATGGAGTTGATGAGGAAGAACAAAAGAAGGATACTTGGTAAAATAGCCAAACTAATTATTGTTCAGGTTGTTGTGAGAATTCAGTGTTACAGTTATTATAGGCATACTTCCTTTTATTGTGCTTCGCTTTATTGCTCTTCACAAATAATTGCATTTTTTACTAATTGGAGATTTGTGGCAATCCTGCATTGTCTGATGATGGATAGCATTTTTTAATAATAAAGTATTTTTTAGTTAAGGTATGTACATTGTTCTTTAGATATAATGCTGTTGCATACTTAGTAGAATACAGTATAGTGTAAACATAATTTTTTTATGTACTGGGAAACCAAAAATTTGGCACTACTCACTTTATTCTGATATGCACTTTATTACTGTGGTCTGTATACAGGTCTGTATATCTGTATGGAGAATGTGTTGCATAATAGGCATTTTTATTATAGATCACCTATCTTGCATAGTTGAACATACAACATTCTGGTGTCTAATTACCATAAGATGTCTTACAACCATTTTAATAATAAAAATTTCTTGAATTTTATTTTATTTTTTTTTGCTCTTTTTGTCTTTTTAGGGCTACATCCGTGGCATGTGGAGGTTCCCAGGCTAGGGGTCTAATTGGAGCTACAGCTGCTGGCCTACACCACAGCCACAGCAACGTCAGATCCCAGCCACGTCTGCGACGTATACCACAGCTCACGGCAATTTCGGATCCTTAACACACTGAGCAAGGCCAGGGACTGAACCTGCAACCTCATAGTTTCTAATCGGATTCATTTCTGCTGTGCCACAATGGGAACTCCAATTTCTTGAGTTTTAAGAATTATGGAACAATTAAACATTAAGAAACAATATCCACATACATGCTTAGCTGTTAACAAAACTGCCATTATCAAACTTGAAGGATTTGTGAAAAGGAGGTATCGATGGTGCAGAACTTTTGACTTAACTTTATGGTAATAGTCTTTAATGCCTAAATGTAAAATTGGATTGTCTTGTCATAAGAACACTGAAGACATAAAGTGATCCCTCAGTTCACTATCATATAGTGTCTTTCCAGTATTTGTTTCTAGCCTTAACCTCGTTCTGATATCCTGGCCCAGATTTTCAATTGTTTTTTGGAAAGATGCCTTATCTTTATTATCTTACTTCCTGACAGTGGATAAACAAATGTAGGCTAATCTTCTTTTCCAGTATCTCTCATATTTATAGTTTCCTTAGTGTTTTGATTACCACAATTTTAGTAACTATATGGTGATTAGCCACAGTATTAGCCACAGTGAGCATCTGTCTGCCTTGTGCCATAAATTCTCCCCAACTCTTTCAGTGCATTCTCAGAAGAGCCTTTGAAAGGAGATATCATCTCTTCTGCTAATTTTAGCTTCATGTTGCGTTTTTTGGAAAACTTTGCCCTATTCCTTCCTGTATTTTTCTTTCATAGTACTTAACAAAATATAATTATTTATGTGTTTATTAGATTAATATCTATCTTTCCCATCAAAACTTTAAATTCCTTGAGGCTAGTTACCCTCCATTGTGACCTGGGACATTATGGAAATTCAGTATTTGGGGCAAATTAATGACAGAGGGTATGTGACTTGCCTAGTCACATGGGGGTGCACTGAAAATCCAGGTATGCTCCTGGTGCCTCGGAGGTACCCTTTCTATTGAACTGTACCATCCCTGTAGTTTCAGAGCATTCTGTCCAGAACAGCTTGATGTCTCTTTTTTAGTATGCCACTCTTTACCTTATTTAAAAGTTTCCATCCCCTTGGAGAGGAGCCACGATCTCCAAAAAGTCCTCCTTTGTTCGTTCTTGATCTCAGAAGTCAAATGCTTTTCTATCATCAGTTCTTTCTAACCTGTTAGCATTCACTCTTTCAATTACAGGTTTAAACTACAAAGAGCAGAAGGTTTGGAATCACTTTTTGTAACACGAGAGAGTGAGGCAATGAGAATCATACAATATACATGTCTCTTGATGCATACTAGGTCTTAGATATTCAGAATATAATTGACTTATTTGACACCTGGCTTTTAAGTGGTGTAGCAGGGATGTGAATGGGACCTTCTATGAATGGCCTCTGAAAGTCCTTTTGTTATCTTTTAATTACAGAAAAGCATATTCTCTTTGGGTGTTTTGTTTTTTCCCCCTTATTGAGTGAGAATTCTTTAGTAAGAATTTGGTTTAATTACTGACTGTGCTACATCTTTATGGCTTTTTGTTCAGACCCCCCCCTAAGTATATGTCATGATGTAATATTTGGTATAAAGAATATATTTGAATTATGAAGCATAGTAAAATTAGCCTCTGAACCATACCACACAAATAAAAATTAGGTTACATCTTTGTTTTACTTTAATTTTTACTGTTTTCGTTCAGTTTTTTTTTTTTTTTAAGGCTAGGACACTCGCTAAGAACTTCTGAAATGTGATTCACTACCAAATTACTCAGTCACATTATGTGTAAGTTTAAAGGGGATGATTTTTTAAAAACAACAACTTTATTGAGATATAATCCATATTATATAATTCATGGACTTAAAGTGTCCAATTCAGTAGCTTTTAGTATGTTTACAGAATTGTTCAACGATCATCACTATCAGTTTTAGAATATTTAGAATATTTTCATTACACTTTCCCATATCAAACCCTGCTCATTAGCAGTCACTCTTCTCTATCATATTTATTAAAAATTCTTTATATATAAATAAATTCATATATTTATATATATTCATTCATGTATAAAATATACAAACACATATTTTAATTTTTAAAAAGATTTTATAGATAATCTTCATGTGTTCCCATATAGTAGTCTGGGGAAAACTGCCCCAAACCTCTCTTCCTTTTTTAAAAATACATGCACAAACCCCACAAAAATCCAAACTGACTTTAAATTTAGAAGAGGACAAGGATGCTTGCTAACTCCACTGTCCTCAAGAATCTAGCAGTAAACTAAGATCACCTTTTCTCCCCAATTCCAAAATTAAAAAAAAAAGGAAAGAAAGAAAAGAAAAGAGAACAAGTATTTCTCTTGTGGAGGGCACAGCAGGTTAAGGATCCAGCATTGTTATGGCAGCAGCTTAGGTAGCTGCTATGGCTGCTGGTTCTATCCCTGGCCCGGGAAATTCCACATGCCATGGGCTCAGCCAAAAAAAGAAAAAGAAAAGAAAGGAAAAAGGAGAACAAAATTATTATTCATCTATAATACAGTCATCAGTCTCAAAAATTCAAAACCTAAAGTAATCTTTTGGCAACAATAAGTCAGGCTATATATGATTTGCACATATGAAAAACTCTTCTAATCAGTATTATCTACTTTAAAAATGTGATAGAAATTTCTAAAAGCAGTAATAGAAAAACTGAAAAAAATCCAGTAATAATACAATCAAAAATATAAATCATGGCACTGCTTTACATTTCTTTTTTCAATCATTTATTCTTTGGCCATGTTTATGAAAGCCATAAGCCCACCCTCAAGAAAAATATATGCAGATACACACACACAATTTTAAATAGGCATCATTTTGTCTGTTTAGTGAAAGTCCTGAAACCCGCTTAAGGTAATTTGAATCCAAATCCTAAGGCTATATAGGCTTTTTTTTTTTTTTTTTTTTTTTTTTTTTTTTTTTTTTTTTTTTTTTTGCTTTTTAGGGCTGCCTCTGCAGCATATTAAAGTTCCGAAGCTAGAGGTCAAATCAGAGCTAGAGCTGCCGGCCTACACCACAGCCATAGCCATGCCAGATCCAAGCCAGGTCTGCAACCTACACCAGAGCTCACAGCACCAGATCCCTAACCCACTGAGCAAGGCCAGGGATCGAACCCGCAACCTCACAGTTCCTAGTTGGATTCGTTTCCGCTGTGCCACGACGGGAACTCCTAGGCTTTTTTTTTTTAAATATAAGAATTTGACTGAACATTGATTTGGAAATGAAGTGCTAGGCCATTTTGAGAAAGAAAAATATTTAGAGGTAGGGGACTTGCACTTCCCTTGTATTTGAATATATTCTAAACTTGTGGTTTTCAAACTCAGTCTGGAGCTTTTAGAAATGAGGGGGAGAGTTTTAGGCTCTCTGAAACAGTTTTCATCAACCTTGGTCTATTGACATTTTATAAAGCCTTTAGTTCTTTTTTGTGCAGGACTTAACCTTTGCACTGTAGGGTATTTAACAGATCCTTAATCTCTACTCACTAGATGCTAGTAGGCTCTCCCTCCCACACCAGTTGTGACAACCAAAAATGTCTTCACACGTTGCCGTGTCCCCTGGTCTAAATGGATGGGATACTGTACTAGTATTTATTAGCTGGGAGTGCCAAGAGCACTGTGTTGTATGGTGCAGTGAAGAGTTATCCTGCTCAGAGGACCAGTAGCACTCCTGATTAGAAATATTGTTTAAAACTGTAGTGATTGGAGATCCCTTCATGGCTCAGCAGAAACAAATCCAACTAGGAACCATGAGGTTGCAGGTTCGATCCCTGGCCTTGCTCTGTAGGTTAAGGATCCGGTGAGCTGTGGTGTAGGTCACAGATGCAGCTTAGATCTGATGTTTCTGTGCCTGTGGTATAGGCCAGCAGCTGTAGCTCCATTTCGACCCCTGGCCTGGGAACCTCCATATACCACAAGTGCGGCCCTAAAAAGCAAACAAGCAAACAAAAAAACCTGCAGTGATTAAATCAGTTTAGTATTTGCATTAGAACTGGTCTAGAAATAGACTCATGTATCTATTTAGAATTTAGAATGGTATAAAAAATGTTTTGAAATGGTAGAAACAGGATAAATTAATCTATAAATGATGGGATATGTAATCATTTGGGGAGAAAATGTAGAGCTCTTCACTTCCCAACAAATTATAAGTTAATTTCAGAAGAATCATATATTTCTAAAAACTGAAACCATAAAAATATTATAAAAAGTCTAAAATTTTAAAAAATATACTCTTGGTACAGAGAAAGGCCTTTCATGTTATTCCAACACTAGAGAGAAAATCATAAGTTGGGTTACATGAAAATCAAAAACATACATATATAAAATATATACATACATATATTTTATACACATGTATTCAGGAAAAATGTGTACAATAATAGAAAAGCAAGCAAAAATCAAACATCATGTAGTAGATTTGGGCAACAAGCACAGAAGTTCTGTTTAGCCTCACTAATAATGAGAGATCTGTAAATTAACCAAAAAATAAGATTTTTTTGACCTGTTAATTGCTTATGATTTTAATATTATTATTGGAGCGGTTGTAGAAAAATAGTTCTTATATACTGGAGGTGGGAATCTGAATTCATGTACCTCTTTCTGGAGACTCATTCGGCAGTACATAGAAAACATTTAAATGTACATATTCTTGAATAATTCAGCTTTCAGTGGTATATCCTAAGGAATTCATTGTCCACATCAATATGTGTGTGTATATATATACCTACAAAGAGGTTTACTGCTGCGTTTTTCACTAATAGCAAAGCAATACACACTACATGAAATCAAGGTATAATATAGCCTTAAGTTACTTAATTTCTAAACATTTCTAGCCATTTGACCTAGAACAAGTTGCATGTCTTTTTCTTAGTTTCCTTCTTTGGACAATGAGGATAATAATAGTACTTCTTTCACTGTGTGCTTGTGAGAGACTAGAAGAAAAGGTGAATGTAACGTGCTGATATGGGAGGTGACACATAGGAAGTACTCCAGAAACCCTAGCTGCTACTCTTTATCCTTACCAGTAGTTATACAACATTCTTTAAGGTTTGCCACATATTTCCATTATAGAATGAAATTCTGGGATAAGTGTATTTTAAAAATTTTGCAAGTCAGTTTTTTGAAATTTAACATTATCATGTAGGAACAGTACTTCATTAACACTGTCTACAACTAACAGTTCCTTGAACACTGTTGAATATTTTTAACCCTCTTATATTTTCTGTTTTCCTTTTTTTTTTTTTTTTTTTTTTTTTGCTTTTTAGGGCTGCATGTGTGGCATGTGGAAGTTCCCAGGCCAAGGGTTGAATCAGAGCTACAGCTGCCAGCCTACCCCACAGCCACAGCAATAGCAATGTAGGATCCGAGCCGCATCTGCCACCTACACCACATCTCACGGCAACACCAGATCCCTGACCCATGAGTGAGGCCTGGGATCGAACCTGCATCCTCACGGATACTAGTCAGATTTGTTCCCACTGGACCACAGTGGAAACTCCCTAACACTTAATATTTTCAGTGGAAATCATTAGAAGAGAAAGGTATTTGGAGTACTTCATTTTTCTCTGGTACTTTTTCCTCATCCTATGCTTTATTTTCTCTGCACCAATGGTGGAATTATCATAGAAGGATTTGTTTATGATTTTGTGATTTTTTTTGTTTTCATGGAATTTCAATGTTGTAGGATTGATAATTTACCTGCATTTCATTCCTCCCAGTGTAGGAAGACTGTACCAGAGAATTTTTGGAGAAAAATTCATGGTCCAAAATGAATGAATACAGTAAAACAGACTCACAGATTCAGAGAACAAACTAGTGGTTAACAGTGGGCGGAGGGCTGGGTGAGGAGCAAGATAAGCATAGGGGATTAAGAGATATAAAATAAATAAGCTACAAGTATACATTACACAGCACAGGCAATATAGCCAATATTTATAATAACTTTAAATGTAGTATCACCTAGAAAAATACTGAATCACTATGTTGTACATTTAAAACTAATATTATAAATCAACTACATTTCAATAAAAATTTTAAAAAAATTAATGGTCCAAATGAAATTTAAAAACTAAATATGTCTTTTAAAGATTACTTTCTTTAATGTGAGTGCTAATTTGCCGAACAATCCTACAAAGTTTGTGACATGACTTAATCTCTATTATTATGCTTTACAGTATTTAAAAACTTATGAACATTTGTTGATTCACAAAAGGTGAATGTTCTTTGTAGAGTTAATTCTCAATATTCACATTAACTCTGAATATATTTTTCTACCTAACCTTTTTAAAGTTTTGTTAATTTTAATACGAAATTTAGGTTTTATCCTTATCTTCATTTGTGATATTTTGCTCTTGTAATAATAAACATTTATATACTTCAATATGCTGGTAGAATTTCAACATATCAAACACATAAAGACATTTTCACTCCAATTTACATCGAGATTGCTAACCTAGGAGTGGCTCAGCGGAAACAAATCTGACCAGTATCCATGAGGATGCAGGTTTGATCCCTGGCCTTGCTCACTGGGTTAAGGATCTGGTGTTGCTGTGAGCTGTGGTGTAGGTCACAGGTGTGGGTCGGATCTGGCATTGCTGTGGCTGTGGTGCAGGCCAGAGACTACAACTCTGATTCGAGCCCTAGCCTGGGAACCTCAATATGCCATGGGTTTGGCCCTAAAAAGGCAAAAAAAAAAAAAAAAAGATTGCTAACCTAGGTGATAACTGAATAGAAATGTCAGGCTTGCTTGAATCACTGCCATTAATATGCAATTTAGTTTTTCATTGTTAATCCGTGTTGCCCCAGGATCATCGATCGGGTACTGATTCAAAGATGTCTAAATGATATCCAAGTGTCTCCCAGATCTTTGGCCTCCTGGAAGCAAAGCCAAAGTGCAGACTTCAGTCAGATTCTAAGGCCAAAAGCTGAACTTTATAGAGTCCCTAGCATTTTTACATTGAAAAAAAGTGTAAAAGCTATCTACTTGAACTTTGTGTAACAAAATGTCTTCGTCTGGAAGAAAAAGAGCACTTTGTCTTACAGCTCAGTAATAAGAAAACAGGCAACTCAATTTTTTAAAATGGACAAAACTTGAAATGACATTTCACCAAAGAAATATAAATGGCTAACAAGCAACAAAAAGGTGCTCAACATCATTAATTTATTAGGAAATTCCAATTAAGCACTTCACATCCACTATAATTATTTAAATTCGACATACAACTGGAACCCTCATATACTGCTGGTAGAAATGTAAAGTGGTACAGCCAATTTGGCAAATGATTTGGCATTTTCTTAAAAAGTTACACGTTTACCCTACAACCCAGCAATTCTACCTCTAGGTATATACACAAGAGAAATGAAAACAAATGTCCACACAAAGATTCCTATGTGAATGTTCACAGCAGCATTATTCATAATAACCATAAACTGAAATAGCCAAATGTGCATCAACTGGTGAATGGATAAACAAAATGTTATGTATCCATGCAATGGAATATACTCTTATATGCTCAATAAAAAGAGCAAAATACTGATATATGTTCATTATGCTAAGTAAAGGAAGCCTGATGGAAAGTACTACATACTGTATGATTACGTTTTTATAGAATGTCCATAGAAAACAAATTTTTAGAGATAGAAAGCAGGCCAGTGGTTGCCTAGAGTTGGATTTGAGATTGGACTTGAAGGAAGTTTTTGGCAGAAATGTTCTAAAACTGGATTGTGGTGATGGCTGTACATTCCTATAAATTTACTAAAAAATCATTGAATTGTGTGCTTGAGTGAATTTTGTGGTGTGTAAATTATACTAAATAAATCTGTTAAAATTATTTCAAAGTTAGACATGTTACACTAAAAAAAACACCACATTTGTAAGGGATGGTTAAAACAGTAATTATAAAAAGGTCCGTATAAAATGATGATGGCAATCACATAGCAAATTACTTTAAAAGAAGTATCGTTCCAAAAGTATCTTAATCAATGCCTTCCTTGATGGTGATGGGATTTGAGAACCATCAGGCTCGGATGATCTGACCAATTTTACAGTCAAGAATCCTAAAACCCAGAGCTATTAATTTGTCCAAAGACACAAGATGAGTTACTCTTGACGGCAGTGGTGGAACTCAGGTCCCATTTAGGGGCTACATTTAGGCTCTCCCTTCCAGGATCTTCCTGTGTGCACTATGCTGATTTTTAACATGATGTAGACTCATGATTAATGAAGATTTTTTGAGCAACTAGTCATTATTTTGGTTTAAAAAATTGTTTTCTTGTGGCCTCTGTAGTTGATCTCTACCTTGCCAATAGATGTCACTACAATCAACAGCAATTATACCAAGGATTTAAAGAATGTTAAGAATATTCACCTCAAACAAGCAAACCGTGTTCATTAGTGGCTTGTAGTGGTATCTCCGTGTTCATTTTACTAAATATGTGAATTTATTTGCTCTCTCCTTTTTTTTATTTTTGACAGTACACAATGGGAGGGGAAAGATTAAGACATAAAAGCTAAAGTTTAATTTTTTAGTTTTATATAAATTCTTTTTCTCATTTCCTATAGTTAATTATCCTTTTCTGAACCCTTGATCTTTGTGATTCGGTAAAATAAGTAGAATTCTTATCCTTTCCCTATAACTGGAGATAGGTGATCATTACTTTCTATTTTAGCAGATTTTTTTTCTGAAAATTTCCAAAGCTTTAACCCTGGATATTGTTTAGATGCATTTATTGTAACCATAAGTAAAGAAGTATATTGTTTAAGATCTCTTGAGAATCATCTAAATTATGTTCAGGTGTTCTTGACCTTCTTATATTGCTCATCCATTTGATCCGTGATCAGACAGATGACTTCTTATGCTGCATTTTACAAAGAAAGGTCAGAAGATACTGTAGTGATCGATAGAAAGGTGAATCTGAAGTAATTGCAGTTGGTTAGATAATTATATGAAGGTCTGCTGGGGTAGGCGATGCAATGTAGAATTTTAAGTGAAGTTTAAGAATCTAGTGATACCTCTGAGGCTTCTGGGTTATTTTTTTCTCCATAAGCTTCCCCCCGCCTCCCCCAGAAAGCTAACTTGAAGACTTGACTGCTTCAATAGCATCTTTACTGCACGTTTAAAATGTTACTGAGACATAAATGAATCTAGCTAGGGGATACCCAGTGTTCAGTGTGGTTCACCAGTTTCTTTGTTACAAAAATGATTCAGTGCTGTGAGCAGTAAGGAGAGAGTAAGTTAATGACTATTCCTCTCACTTCGGACAGGCTAAAATCAACTGCTGTTTCCTTTTAATATGCATTAGAAAGATGCAGCTAATGTGATGAACTGTTTCTCTGCAGGAAAACTGGGTCATTAAAATGATATTAATTGAAGCTGGCCACAAAATAAATGCTTGTGTTTATATTGCCTCCTGTTCTGGAATAGAGCTATCATCCTGATGCGAGCAGGGTGCACAGCCGGCAGCGTGAAGCATCCGAGGGTCAGATGTTGGAAACCTGGGATTTTTGCTTCTCCCAGCGTACTTTCCCAGGCAGCTTTCACCTACTTGACAGATGTGACTATTTGCTTGAGGGGTAGCTGGAAATTAGCTTAATTGATTGCTTCTCTTGAGAGAAATAGACTGACAACTTGCCCTTAAGGAGAATAAAAATCTGAGGGGAAAAAAAAAATAGGCCCAAGGTCGACAGAAGAGAGAGGGCAGAGTCTGTGGTGAGGATTTGAGCTGCTTCCAGCATTGAATGTTTCTCAGGAATGCAGATACCCTGAAGGGAACACTGATACAGCAATGGTCCAAGGGGGTTTCCCAGGTAAGAGATCTGTGCCTCTGTGATCTTCGGTTCTTCTCTAGGAATGCAGTCTTAAGCTGTTTTAGTGATGGTGCAGGATGTTGTTGTAAAAGGTTTGAACAATAGTAAGCTAAGGCATTTATGTTAAGTGAAGGAGTAAGGGTACCTCTGCATGGGCAAGGCAGTTGTACCTTAGAAACGAACCTTGAAAAATTTCTTTTCATATGTATTGTAGCTGGAATCATCCCTGTGATGTTTTTGTAAAGTAGAACAGTTTATCAGACTGTCAGGAAATGCTCGTAGTCAGTGCCAAAATTCTTAACACTGTGTTCATGCAGTATCCTCTCAGAATTGTAATTGACAAGTAGATCTCGTGGACATTTGTTATTGTTGTTATTTGTGACTTCACTGTAATCAAAGAGGTTATTGTGATTAATTCAAAAAGCTGATCATGCAGCATTTTGTTGTAGATGAAAGCAGAACATCATTAAGGAATCACAGCGTAAACAAAAGGCTTCTTTTACTAAACTGTTAAGATAATATCTTAGGTATTAATTGCTAATTGTGATTGTGGTCACATTCATCTAAACCTACAAATTCAAATTCATTAGGGGTGGGGGCTCAGTGCTTGGAAGTATTATCAGGAACTTCCTTGTTAGCATATGGTTCTTGAAATGATTGCTAGATTGATAATGTAATTTCGTGCAATAAAATGCCGTCTTTAGTGTACGCTTTTGTCCTGACTTGTGAAAATTAATTAACATCAGGGCTTTTTTTTTTTTTTTTAATCCTTGTAAGATATGGAATATTTAGACATAATAGGGGTCTTCTTGTCTAAGCATTTATTGCCTAAGGGAGGTACTTGTAAACTCAAAGAGTTAGACATCACATTATAGCCTTTTTCTTTTCAGCAGTGCACACGCAAATTAGGTTATTTCTACTGCAACGGCAGGATATATGCTGCATTCCTGATTTAAGCTAGCAAAGCTTATTCCTAGCTCTGCAGTCAAAATAATTGAGCAAGAACTTTCCTTTTGTCTAAAATATAATTTCTGAAGATCTTTTTGAAGTCCTGAGCTATCTAGTATCCAATTTTTTGATTTTGATTTAGAGGAAATAATTATAGCTTTTAAATGGGTGCGTCACAGATTCCTCGTAGTGACAACTGTCCGTATTGTTTCTTTCCATGCTATAGTTGGAATTGCTTTCAAGTGTACAAAAGTCACCTTTTTAATACTAGTTCTCAAACTTGTATTGACGAGGCAGCTATAGAAGTGATTCTGAATATCTGTGGACCCTCCCCGCTTTTCATCAGAGTCCCTAGAGCAGTTCATTCATTTTTCTTTTCTTTAGGGAGTTTCTTAATCTTAAAATCTGTTTCTCCAGATTAAAAATATACTAGTGCTTTAGCCTTCTCAGTGTAACCTGCCATCCCTGATAATGTCCTTAATTTCCATCTTACCATGGTGAAGTTGCCTCTGTCTGAGCTTTGTAACCCCGGTCAAACCCTCAAGAATCCCCACAGTGGGTTTACCAGAAATTGAATGGAATATATCTAATCAGTAGGAATTTCAGTGTCTTTGGGCATTTTATGCAAAATAGGATATGAACTTGGTTTTTAGAGAAGGTTATTAGCTATAAACATGTCTCAGAAATAAAGATATATTTGCATTGTATATATTACTTTTCCAGTGTTCATGCTCAGGATTAACTGTTCATGATTTTCCTAAAAAAAAAAAAAAATATATATATATATACACACACACACATGTATATATGTATTTGTATTACTTTCACTGCTCTGCATTCAGTTAATTTTATGTCTTTCTATTTCATGTCTCTTTTTGACATATTTTACAAAAAAGTTATACATAGGATGATAAGTACAGGATGAGGCCTCGGTCTGCAAAGAATTTACTTTTTCTTTTGCACTTACTTAGGAATGTTATTTTCAGTAGGTTTATGCTGCCTTGTTATTAGTGGTTTTATGTTGCTTTAAAATATTTCAAGTCACATATGTGAATATAAATTAAAACCTCATTTTAATTGACCCAATGTTGAACAAAAAAGAGTATTATAATTTTAATTAGGCAGAGAGTGTGTCAAAATTAAGTGGTGTTGAAAAGTTAGTGTCTTGAAAGATTGCCTCTATTTTGATGAGTATAATGGGGAGGGAAGATAAGAAATATTACTCTACTTCTATTATAGTCTCTTATTTAGATAGTTATTTTTTTGTAAATATCACATTTATCTCTTTTCCTTTGTATTTATGATATTCCAAGCCTCTTAAGATACTTATATAGAGTGAAGGATTCATATTGTATATTCTGAACATATCCCAAGTCAGTTAGACTTATTATTCCCATTTCTAGATAGTAAAATTTTTTATAGAAGGCTAGGAGTGGTTTATCCATGAGTTGGTTGAAGTATGACATAGTCTCAGTTACTGTGATGATATAACATTCCAAAAAAAAAAATTGGAGCCTACTGGGAGAAACAAGCTAATGTGATCTCTGCCATCAAGAAATTTATGATCTTCCTAAAAAGAGAAAATGTCGATAGGTGCAGATGTATTGGAAGGCCATCTGGAAGAGACCGAGTTTAAGAGGTTGGCAGGATTGGCAGGAGCCTGGCAGCTCCAGACGTGGGCATCCACTAAAAGGCAAAGGAATGTTCTAAGCCAGGTGTGTAGGAGGCAGTGGGCAAAGATGAACTGTACCAAGAGGGCACGGATACACGCCGGAAAGCAGAACAGAGGAATTAACACCAGGTGTTAGAAGAGCAAGCGCTCTCAAACTGAGAGCAAAAGAACTTGCTCTTTTCTGAAATGTGAATTATAGTGATGGCCAACCCACGGAGACTGCATTTCCAAATGCTGAATTAAAATTCCACTTTATTTATTTACTTTTTTCTGCATACTTAAGTTCTGTTTTGAATATATGTATATTACTTATATAATATATATTCTATATAATATATACGTTATTTAGTTCAATTCATAGAATTTTATGAGTTTCTTTTCCAAAGTTGCATTATTTTATAGATGAAGTCTAGATAATTCCGAAGTCTGTACTTTTAACAAGTTTTCATTTACTTATTTTCAAGGCTCTTCTCAAGTAATCCATCCCATTGGCAAAGACAGATTGATTACTATCTTTTCATTACTTGGGTAATAGAGAGGTAATTAGAACTCCCCTGTCAAAATGCTAAAGTTCTGAATTCTAAAAAAATGTTTATTCTTCGGCAAACCACATTTTAATATTGAAAGTTCCAATTTAAAAGAAAAGTCACAGACCAAATGAAGCTGAATTGGGGAAAAATACAGTAATGGAGGCATACCATTCTGGGTGCACTTCACCATGGCATCACACCCAGCACAGCATGAAACAAGCTTCTCGGTGTAAACACATTTCTTTTCCATTACTGAGAAATTTCTGTATTTGGAGAAGGAATAGCAAGTCTCCTGATGCTGACCAGAAGGGGATGGGTAAGTATCTATGGTTAATGAGATGTTTAAATGAAATTTTTAAAAATTATATTTTGAGTCACTCAGTATTTTCATGTTCATCCTAGGTGAGATGGAAATATATTAGCATTTTGGTAAATGTTTTGAATCGCACTTCAGTTTAGCTCAGTGTTGCCTGTATCTTCTTCAGGTTTTCAATATTTGTCAAAAGCCAGTGCAGATATAAGAATGTGCTGTGGATGAAAGAGGAGCACTTTTTAGCTTCATAAAGCAGAAGATCATGACATATAAAAGGTTTATATAAATGAGAATTTACATCTAATGGAGCTTACTAGCTTCCCATCTAGGTGTTTGCTTGAATACATCTGATGTTTCTTGGAAACATTTTGATACACCTGCAGGGATAAAGCATGCACAGAGAGTAATAGTCTAATAACAAAATTATTTTGGTTATGGCTGTTCATCTGTGCCATGCAAAATCTCTGACAGCAGAGATTTTGCTTCTGTGCAGAAATGAGTTAAATGCTTTGGCTCCTCTAATGACAGTTGTTGCATTTGATTGATTGCCAAGGCACATTTATATAATAATTTGCAAGTTGTTTAGTCTCTTGTTTGATTGTTCTTCGAGAAGACTCATTTTGGCAGATTCATAATCTGTGTTTTCACAGATCATAGAACCTACAAAAACCAATTTCTCATTCTTCAGTCTCTGTGGAGTCTATCACTTTCATCCTGTGCCTGTGTCCTTATTTCATTCAGTTTATGCTTAAATAATCACTTTCCTCATGTGAATATGGTTCTTAATGCATTTACAGTGCTGTGTTGAGATTAGGTGTTTAGGTGTTAATCTCCTCCATTGCCGAAGCTTAGGTCACAGTAGATGTTCAGTACATGCTCTTTGAACTGATGCAGAGAAACCTAATGAATATGCATGAGAGAATGACCGGATCTATTCAGTTCATAAAGTGGGCATTCTCTTGGAACCATGGCTCACTAAAGAAAATGAAATCGTTCTAGCACCTACATGCGTTACTTAGAAGGTTCTTTTTATGGGCTACATAGTGTGATGATAGTATATAAGGAAAAGGCATTTTCTCTCAGTGGTTTTTCTTAGAAAAATTTAATCATAAAGAAGTTCTTATGAAGTGAACAGGAAAATAATTAGCAGACAAGTATATTTATTACTGTCATTTTTTAAAAAAATTGATCAGTCCATTGTATTTGCTTCTTTAGTGGTTTCTAAACAAAGCCATAACATGATTTATGCATTGTAGTGTGTTTAGGGCAAGTAACAGAATAGTTTCTTGGTCAAGCAGGAAAAAGTAGCAACTTTTGCATTTTGTAATCAGCAAACCTTTGGTGTTGGGGTGAGCTAATTTGAAATTAATCATTTATTCCAGCATTCAGCAAACTATAACCTTGGGCCAGATTTGATTTGCTGCATGTTTCTGTACTAAAATTTTATTGGGACACAGACATACCCATTCATTTACATATTGTCTCTAGTGCTTTTGAAGTACAAAACCCAGCAGAGTTGATCAGTTGTAACAGAAACAACAGGGCCCACAAGAGTCTAAAATATGTACTGTTTAGCTCTTTCCAGAAAGTTTGCCAACCCTGGAGTTATTCCAAAGAAGTTAAAGCTTTGAAACTTTCTTTACGGCTTGCTCCTGTGTAGCTTTGAGTAAACAGCTTGTTGCAAAATTTTCTGACCTTTTATGTCCTTTTTCATAAATGGGGATTCCTATTTACCCCATGTGTTTTTCCTGGTGATTATATGGAATAAAATATATAAAGTATTTAATATGTTGATTTTAAATGATAATTACTCTGAAAAAGTTAGCTACATTCAAAAACTATGTATTAGTATATTTTCCTTTGTGCAAGATTAAAGGTTAACTTTATTGTGGTACACTCTTACTGTGAAATAATTTGTTTACATGGTTATTGTGTTATATTTTTATCTTATTGATACAATTGGTGGCATCCTCACTATTTCTAATTCTGTACTTTGATGGCATAAATTTGCCAGCCAAGTCGATCATCCTTTCCCTTGTGCTCTCCTATTCTGTAAATCTAAGCTCATCATAAAAATTGTTTTAGTGTAATTTTTATGGAGAACAGTTCATTTTCCTTTCATATTAAAGAACCCCTGACTCGAAGATCTTGTTAGCTTGATTTTTTAGAAATTCCTCCAAATCCTGATACTAATTAGTACTCTAGAAAAGATAACTTTACAGAGCATTTTTCATGGTGCTCTTGGTTTCATTCACCGTTTCAGATAGGGGGCAACACTGATTTCTGTGGCTTTGGTTTTAACAAGATGCATTTTCTCTAAAAGGGGCAGAGTTAAAGATGGAAAGATTGATCTCTGTAACAACACCTAAACATTCAGGTGGGAAAGAAAAGAAGTGCCTGTTTTAAAAATGAAAAGATAAACAAGTGTCTGAGGATATGGTTGAGCTCTCAGATGGACCTGGAAAGAAAAGACTGAAGTTCTCTCTTCTTTACTACCATGTGGGACATCTAGAGCTATGCCATTGTGTGAACTGGGAATAGTCCCACCTTTTGGAAAAACACTGGCTTAAACACCAACAAGACTTAGCAAAGTGAATGCCTTTAAGCAGAAGAAAAAGGAGCCTTTAATACTTTGGATGCAATCTCTCACAAGGGGAGGAGCTCCATGAGTGGTGGGCAGACTGGGTATCAGCCTCTACTTGCTATGTCAGGCACTGTTGTGTGGTACACATTCAGTACCAGGAAACATGGATGATTCTGGTACTAAATCTTCTGAAACTTAGCTTTCTGACATCCTGACCATTTCTAGCCTAAGCACGAAGCCATGAAAGAAATGATCAGGTGTGGTTTCCAGAGGCCAAAATGAAGATGAGTACATTTGTACTCATAGATCTTCTTTTTTCTTCTCCAAAATGAATCCCTGGCTTGAAGATCTTGTTAGCTACCAGTTTGCAGATAAAATTTTCAATTGTTATCTGTCATATCCTATCATATTTTGCCTTCATGTAGAATGGGACAAAAACTATTTGTCAAAGAGACTTTAGAGAGGTGTGCTACTGCAGAATTAACAAATGAAGAGTATCAACCTGATGGCAAAAGAGGTGGAAAAACTAAAGTAGGCATAAGAAATATGAATATAGCAGCTCTAGCTGGACAGTAAGCAGCCTTTTATACCAAAGCTCAAACTCTACCATCTTTTCTTTTTGCTGGGAAACGTTTCTTGATTACTTCAGCTGCCAGTGTTGTTTTCTCCAGATCTTTCTATTGGTTCTTCTCTTATTTCACTTTTACTTTCATAGCCTATGTTAATATTATAGTTATTTGTATAGAGTTATTCATTGTATTTATAGCTTCAAGAGAATAGCATATCTTGATTTATGTTTAATTCATAATGTCGTGTTACTGCCTTGTGCAGAGGACACTCTCAAAAATTAAATGAGAGGGTGAATGGATGAACATCAGGTTATATAAAATTATGTAAAAGGCATGTGAATGGAAGGGTTTGACAATAATCTTCTATTTTTTTATATTTTTTCTCTTCTTGAAATATTCATTTCTTTTTTTCTTTTCCTTTTTTTTTTTTGCCTTTTTAGGGCCACACCTATGGCATATGGAGGTTCCCAGGCTAGGTGTCTAATCGGAGCTGTTGCTACCGGCCTACGCCAGAGCCACAGCAATGCCAGATCTGAGCCGCATCTGCAACCTACACCACAGCTCACAGCAATGCTGGATCGTTAACCCACTGACCGATGCCAGGGATTGAACCCGCAACCTTATGGTTCCTAGTCGGATTCATTTCCCCTGCACCATGACAGAAACTCCGAAATATTCATTTCAAATACCCTGTCTGGGGTTTAGTTTTGAGTGATTGGTACAAAGCAGTTTTATAGTTGATAAAGCAGGTAAGAGGCAAATCAAGCTTCATGTGTGAAGGAAAGGAGTTAAGGTTTGTGTTGAGATGCTGTAGGGCTTGGAATGAGGAGAGACTTATTCTTATGGTCAGGAGAGAACTATTAAAAACTATCGAGGCTGAGAAATAGTCTTCTGACCACAATTTAAAAGGAGTATTAACTTGATAGATTACATGGTATGGATATAGTGAACTGCTTAGAAGATATATTGGTTAGGATGAAGTTTCAACTGTGAGCAAAGAAACCCCAAAGTACAGTTAGAGAACAGAAGTTTATTTTTCTCATGGGTATGTGCCTGAAAGTGAGCACTGCCTGGAGTCTGGGACCCAAGCACCTTTGCCTTTCCTGTTGTTGCTCTTCAGTGCCTAAGCTCCATTCCCTACATCCCCTTAGGGTCCAGCGGACACTAGCTCCTTATCAGAGCTTCTTCGGCTCCCAGGACGGAGAAAAGAGAAGGGGAAGGCAGCCTTCTTCCTTCTAATTATAATTTCTGCAAAGTTTTGTATAACTTCTGAGCTTATATTTCACTATCCTGAGTTTAGTACTACAATTAGCACAAATGAGGCTAAGAAATTTTATCGTTCTTCTGGACTGACATATGCCCAGCTAAAAATGTTTGTCTCTACTACTCAAGAAGGAAGGAAGAATGTATATCAGATTTTTCAAGAGACTTTCTGATGGTGAGATTTTTAATATTTTAGGAAATATGGAGAGAAGGCCATGAGCTAGTGTAAATAGAACTCTTCGAAGATAAGTGATGCACGTATGCATTCACATTCAATACATGTTTTTTGAGAGTTGTCTTTAGAGTCTAGTGTAGTTCTAACTGTAAAGGGAGTCATCTGTGTGGAGTAGATGATCAAAGCTGAGAGAGCACCTGTGATGATCAGGGAGAGAGTATAAAGGCCTGGCACAAAACCCCCCAGGACCATCATCAGAAAGCACCTTTAAGATCAATGTCCAGGAGTTCCTGTTGTGGCACAGCAGTGATGAACCCGACTAGCATCCATGAGGATGCGGGTTTGATCCCTTGGCCTCCCTCAGTGGATTAAGGATCCACTGTTGCCCTGAGCTGTGGTGTACGTTGCAGACATGGTTTGGATCTTATTCAGCCCCTATTCTGGGAATTTCCATATGCTGCTGGTGCAGCCCTAAAAGACAAAAACAAAATAAGACCAATGTGCAAGGCAGTGCGGGAGAGGTGGAGTGGAACATTTAACCTTTAAGATGAAAAGTACCTCTTCCAATTTCATATGAGGGACTAAACACCTCAGGCCTGTGAACACATCATAAAGCCCAGCACCTTCACTCTTCTGCCCGTCAGCTTTATATTTTATTAACTTCTGTTCTGGTCATTCTGACCTTGTCCTGTGTTTTTGTCATAGGTTTAAACTTTGGGAATAAGAGTACAGAAGAATCTGTGGTATAATATTATGTTTCCTTTTTTCAAGGGGCACATTTTTTTTTTATTTGTGGAATGAGACCAAAATATGCTTTCCTGTATAGTACTTCAAGCACTTTAAGAAGAGAATAAAAAACAGCATGTCTTACCCCTTCTAAAAAAATGTTTATTTGCTTGCTTGTATTTAACTGTACAAACTAGAAGAGTGTGAAAAATTTTGGCCTGTGTAATGTTTTAAATCTCTTGGAGCTATTTCTAAAGGTTTATGATTTTATAGTTGAATGTTTATTGTAATGATTTCTAGAAAGTAATATGTATTTTGTTATAGTTTATTATAGTTTATATTAGGGTACATTAAAAAGCAATAAGATTTCTTAATGTTCTTAACTATCCCTAAAATAACCAGTTAAATAAAAATGTGATAGATTGGCAGGTTAAAGCTTTCAGAAGAGATTTCTTTGACATATAGAAAAGGTATTTAAATTCTGCCTAAGTTGTAATTTGAAAGAAAATAAGGCATTTACTCTTAATGGAGTTTTGTAGGTTAGAGTGTATGAACACTCTCCATACGTACTACACTACCTGATCATTTGATTATATTTTTTAGGATCATATAAAAAAAGGAAAATGATACTAGAAAACTTAATTTTATAATTCAAAAAATTTAAAACCTCTAATCTGTGGTTGGATGTATAACTAGGATTTCATATCTATGCCTGAGGATTAAAATGGGCCTTGTTGGTGATTTCTTTTTTCTTTTTCTTTTATTGTCTGCTTATAAAATCTATGTTTGCCTATTTCTTTGGGAATTAACATTATAGCAGTTTTTATATTTAATTTAATTACATATAACCTTTAAGAAAGCTTTGGGAGTTCCCGTCTGTGGCTCAGCAGTTAATGAACCTGACTGGCATCCATGAGGACGCAGGTTCCATCCCTGGCCTCGCTCAGTGGGTTAAGGCTCCAGTATTGCCCTGCGCTGTGGTGTAGGTCACAGATGCGGTTGGTATCTTGTGTTACTGTGGCTGTGGCTTAGGCTGGTGGCTACAGCTCTGATTGGACACCTAGCCTGGGAACCTCCATATGCCGTGGGTGCACCCCTAAAAAGAGAGAAAGACCAAAAAAAAAAAAAAGAGAGAGAGAGAAAGAAAAGAAAGCTTTAAATTTCACTTATGACATGGTTGTTCATTTGGGTATTTTAGTAGATAAGCCATTCATCCTGTTTTGCTGACAATCCCTGCCTCCAGTTCAGTGACTTCCCTTCCCATTGTGAGTATCTAAGGATTCTCCTGGTTCTGTCCCAGGATCTCTTTCCACTTTTCTCCCCTGTCTTCTGTGCCTGCCCCTTGCCTCTGGGTTCCCGCTGTTGTGGCATTTCCTCCAGAACACAATCCTCTTCCTTGCCTCACAACCTCTGCCCAGAGTTTTCCCCTGTCTAATAATTTTCCCTCAACTCTCTTAAAGCTCACTTCCTCCATGATGTCTAATTCAGATATAGATACTTTTACTATACATTCCCTGTAGTGCTCTTTTTAAAAACATTTTATCTGAGTTTATCTTATGATAATAGAGTAATTCTGTCACTTACACTTGGTGGTATCCTTCTGAGCCAGGTCTACATTGTCCTTTGCTCCCAGCACTGTGCTTGTCACCTGATCAGTACCACCAAAAACTTTTTTGTTTTTTAAGGGCCGCACCCATGGCATATGGAGATTCCCAGGCTAGGGGTTGAATCAGAGCTGCAACTGCCAGCCTATACCACAACCACAGCAACACCAGATCCAAGCTGCATCTGAGACCTATACCACAGCTCATGGCAGTGCTGGATCCCCAGCTCACTGAGCAAGGCCAGCAATTGAATCCACATCCTCATGGATACTAGTTGGGTTCGTTTCCACTGCACCATGACAAGAGGTCCACCAAAAACTTTTTTTGAATGAGTAAGCATAATTTTCAGCCTTTATACTTCATGCTGGAGAACTAAGCAAAGTTCACTTTTATATTGCTGATCCTGATCAAGAAAAACACATCAATTTAACTCATCCTTATTTATTTATTTATTTATTGTCTTTTTGCCCTTTTACAACCGCACCTGTGGCATATGGAGGTTCCCAGGCTAGGGGTCTAATCGGAGCTGTAGCCGCCGGCCTACGCCACAGCCACAGCAATGTGGGATCTGAGCCACTTCTGCGACCTACACCACAGTTCACAGCAACGCCGGATCCTTAACCCACTGATCAAGGCCAGGGGTTGAACCCGCAACCTCATGGTTCCTAGTTGTATTTGTTTCCTCTGTGCCACAACGGGAACTTCTAACCCATCCTTATCTTTGGAATTAAAAGACCCATATAGCGTAGTCAAAGTGCCTTTTTATATAGAGTCAGAAAGTCTTTATTCAGATTTGAGCTCCTTTACTTTCTAGTTGTGTCGCTCAGTTAAGCCACTTAAACTTTCTTGGCTTCAGGTTATTCATCTTCTGTATACATAGGGAATGCATACCTTGAATATGTTTGAAGATTAAATGAAAAAAAGATATATGAAGGAGCCCATTGCAGTGCCTAATATATAGCTCCTTCTCAATAGATATTTGCATTTGAATATAATTACTCTTTAATGTCTTCTGGGTTCATCATAACTGTTTTTGTTATCTCTAAGCTAAAGGTTACATAATTGTTTAAGTGAACCTAGTGATTTACAAAGTGCAAATCACTTCCCCCTCCCTCCCATGTGGAACCTTTTTAATTTCTGTTCTTTGATCTCATGGGCTAGAATTGGGGACCAGGGAGTTAGTAGTTAAGTGGACCAGAGATAGAGAAATGCAGTCTGTGGGCTATCAGGTAGCCATATTATCATGTGGAGAAACTGCATGTATGGGGATCCCTGGGATTCTGCAAGGTAAAGTGGGTGAGACTGGGAAGTAGGGCCAGGTGTTGTGCTATGCTTCGAATGCATTCCCTTACATAGTCCCCCAATCAACTCACATATGTAGTTACCATTATTATTTTCAGTTTATGCATGAAGTGACTGAGAGACATAGGAGGCTAATCAACCCAGGGTTTCCCAACTGTGAGTGGCCAAAGCAGCATCTGAATGCACCTTCTGACACCAGGGCCCACATTCTTAGTCACTAGTTTTTATTGCCCAGTTTACTAAGGAGACATTGCTTTGGATGGTCAGAACTAGGGATTTGTACCAGGAGAGTTTGGGAGTGTGAGACAGAAAGATCCAGGCTTCCGGGAGCACTCACCTGGGAATTCACCCAAGAAGCTGTTACACTGGGTTTAAGATGGATTTGGGGGTGCCTTTTGTACCTTGGATTTTCCTGCTGGTACCCTTTTGTCCTTATATTTGAATCTTTACCTCTTAGGGCCAAAGAACTCCATCAAGATTGAAGCAAAACTGAATTGTAGGAAAGACAAACCTGAAAAATATATTCAGGCTCTTATCTTTGAATTCTTTGAGTCTGCAAATCAAAGTATTAATCATTTAACTGAGTGCTTACTATGTGCCAGATTCCATGATAGGTGTTGGAGCTACAAAAACAAGTCACACACAGGTCTGGTTCTCAAGGAGCCCCTGTCCTATGAGGAAGCTAAAGGAATTTAATTTTCACAGTGGAGGAAGAGCTTTGATAGAGGAAGGCTGTGAGCACCTTGGAAATAATAACAGGACTTCATATTCTACCCAAGGAGTCATTGACTGCTCATTTGAGCATTGTACAAAGTCACTAAGGCACAGAAAAACAGAGGAGGCATGACTAGGGTGCATCCTGCTGGGGAGCATGGCAGAAAATGGAGCTTCTAAGGAATATTTACTGAGCACTTTCACATGTTTAGATTATCTAAACTATAAGGGGTTGGAGTTCCCGTCATGGCACATTGGAAATGAATCTGATTAGGAATCCTGAGGTTGCGGGTTCAATCCCTGGCCTCAGTGGGTTAAGGGTCTGGTGTTGCCATGAGCTGTGGTGTAGGTCGTAGACGCGGCTCGGATCCAGCGTTGCTGTGGCATAGGCTGGCAGCTACAGCTCCAATTTGACCTCTAGCCTGGGAACCTCCATATGCTGCTGGTGCAGCCCTAAAAAGCAAATACTAATACTAATACTAATACTAATACTACTGATAAAACATAAAGGGTCATTTTATTTGGCTATACTAAATTAAGAACTCTCCTTTTATTCCTAAAATCTTTTATTAAAGAAAAGTTTTTTTTCTAAACTTTCGATATTTTTTTGTTTTACTAATTTTACCTTAAATTATAGCTCAAGAATTGAACTTTCTATTCAAGGAAGGACATTTTAATGAGTATTCAATACATACTCTTTATAGGATCGACTTGATTACACATTAGAAAAAAAGAGTACTAAATACAGTTTCATATTACCTTTTTAAAAATATGTGTGGGTTTATAATTTATAAAAGAGAGAGTGACATATATTAAAATATCAGCCCTGCCCCTTGTAGCTAATGTTCTTGGGCAGTTGAATTAATCTCTCCCAGTTGTAGTGTTTCTTATTTCTAGAAATGACAGTCAAAGTATTAAATGAGATCATTTATTTAAAGGTAACTATTTCTCAAAAACAGCATTTGTTACTGTTATAAATCTGAGTTCAGAATTGCCCCTAAGAGAATTTAGCTTGGTCTTCAGCAGATGTTTCCTTGCTTGCTTTCTTCCTCTGCCATTACTTTAGCCTTTCTATTTTGCTTGTTTCTTTCTTGCAGTTCCATCCCCTGTCATTTGCTTTTTCTTTTATCTTGAGAGAAAGCAGTTTTTCACTGATGTGCAAGATCCTGTTCAGGTTCTGACTGTCAGCTGCTTTTGGAGTGTGATCAATCTGAAGACAAGACACAAATGAGAACAGACTGGTTACAGTGCCTGAAACAATTCCTTCTTGATATGATTATCTTGTCTGCCTGAAAAAGAGCCAAAAAGATATTAAAGCCCAGGGGTAAAGTACTATATGGTGCAAAAACAACACCATAGAAGAAACCAGTTATCAACTCCTCTGCGGGAAGGAGATGAATGCCGAGTGTTGGCAGTTTATTTTGACAGCCTCTAGATCTTTTCTGTATTTTTTTAATAATCATCTTAGCTACCATTTTTTTTTTAAACTTTTTATTGGCTTCCTCAGGTGTGTGCAATACACATTTCCTTTCAGAAGTGGCTTTCGTACAAAATAATTATGTGGTCTCCTTCCTAATGCTTAGGTGTTGTTTTGGCAAATGCAGATCTTGATCACACCATAACATTGAATATATTTTCATAGGTTACCTTTTGAAAAAAGATAAACAGTTTTATTTATTTATTTTTATTGTAGAAAACTGTTGTGAATAGTGCTGCTGTGAACACAGGTGTACATATATCCTTTTAAAACTAGTTTATTTATTTATTTATTTTTCCATTATAGCTGGTTTGCAGATTTCTGTCAATTTTACAACTGCACAGCGTGGTGACCCAGTTACACATACATATGTAGATTCGTCACAAGTGATTAGACATAGTTCCTGGTGCTATACAGCAGGATCTCCTTGCTTTTCCATCCCAGAGGCAATAGTCTACAACTGTTAACCCCAGACTCCCATACCATCCCTCTCCCTCTCCCACCCTCTTGGCAACCACAAGTCTGTTCTCCAAGTCCGTGATTTTCTTTTCTGTAGAAAGGTTCATTTGTGCAGTATATTAGATTCCAGATATAAGTGATATCATATGGTATTTGTTTCAAGACCAGTTTAAATCCTTCTGGATAAATACCCAGAGATGGGATTGCTAGATCATATCGTAATTTTATTTTTAATTTTTTGAGGAACCTCCGTACGGTTTTTCATATTGGCTGCTCCATTTTGCAATCCCGTCAATAGTGGATGAGGCTTCCAACTTCTTTACATCCTTGCCAACATTTCCTGTTTGTGGTTTTTGACCTAATGAGTGTGAAGTGATATTTCAGTGTAGGTTTGATTTTCATTTCTTTGAGATGACTGGTGATGTTGAACGTCTTTTCATGTGCTTGTTGGCCATTTGTATGTTGTGTTTGGAGAAAATTCTACTCGAGTCTTTTGTACATTTTTAAATTGGATTATTTAATTTCTTGTGTAGTAGGAGTTCTTTATATATTCTGGGCATGAATCTGTTATCAGATGTATGATTTGCAAATATTTTCTCCCATTTCATCGGTTGCCTTTGCACTCTGTTGATTGTGTCCTTTGATGATCAAAAGTTTTTAGTTTGTCATCCCATTTGTCTATTTTCGGTTTTGTTACCTGTGCTTTTGGTGTTTTATCCAAGAATTCATTGACAAATCCAGTGTCATGAAGCTTTCCCTTGTGTTTTGCTCTAGAAAATTATAACTTTTAATAATATACTTATGTATATATTTATTTAAGACTATTTTGCAGAATAGTTTTAGGTTCACTACAGAATTGAGCAGGAAGTTCATAAAGTTCCCTCCCATTTACTTCCTGCCTCTGCACACATACAGCTTCCCCACTATCAGCATCCTCCACGGGAGTGGAACATTTGTTACAACTGATGAACCTACACTGACATTATCACCCAAAGTCTATAATTTACATCAGGGTTCACTCTTGGTGTTGTGCATTCTCATGGGTTTGGGCAAATATACAATGTCGTGTCCATCATTATGGTATCATAGAGAATAGTGTCACTGCCCTAAAAATGATCTGTGCTCTGTGTATTTATCTCACTCCCCCACTAAGGAGTTAACTTTTAATCAAGAGAATTTTGAATTACTCAGAAGATACTACTATTAAAATATCCGTTGTTCAAATTGTAGAACTATTAGACACCACTGAAATTTTCAGTCCCCTGGTTTAGTAGTCATTGAAGTAGAAATTTGCCAGGGGGAGGAGGGAGTGGGATGGATGGGGAGTTTGGGGTTTTTGTATGCAAACTCTTACATTTGGAATTGATGGGCAGTGGGGCCCTACTGTACAACACAGGGAACTGTGTGTGATTGGGTCATTTTGCTGTACAACAGAAAATAAAGATTGTAAATCTACTATAATTTTTAAAAAAGAAATTTAATCAGAATGGTATTCCCTTTCTCTCAATAAATCTTTATTAATAAAAGCTTTGAAACACAAAACTAAAGTTCTTAAGATCTTAAAACAAGATCTCTGGTTTCTTAACATTATTTTAGAGGATAACACTTTATAAGGTAATTTCACAGGTACTCTTTATTTGATCATTTTAAAGATCCTGTGAGATGGTTAAGACAGGCCAGATTATTTTTATTTAACTCATGACCAGACAGAGGTAAGTGTTTTCCCGAAGACTGAATGGTTAGAAAATAGGGTCCAAGTCCTTATCTTCAGGTGTGTTGTTTCTCTGCTCTTCACTGCGTTGCCTCTCCTCTGACATGGACATACGTGAATGTGTGAATATGCTATCAGCCTATTGCAAAAGTAAATGAGATCTTTCTAGTGACTCATTTCTTTGCCTAAACTTTACTTAAAACATCACAGCATCTGACATGCTGTGGGATAAAACTGTTAAACAAAAGTTTTGCTCTTGCTTAAAATTAAAGGAACAAAATTAATTATGTAAACATCATATCATGACAAATTATGGAATTAGTCTTCTTTCTCATAAAACTTTTTAAAATGTCATGGAATACTATCTTGTCCTTATTTAAAGTTTAAATATTAAAATATACAATGTACTTTGCAACCTATGCCTGTTTCCTTATTTATTTATTTATTTTGTTTTGTTTTTTGTCTTTTTGCCTTTTCTGGGGCCGCACTCGCGGCACATGAAGGTTCCCAGACTAGGGGTCTAATCAGAGCTGTAGCTGCCGGCCTACAGCAGAGCCACAGCAACGCGGGATCCGAGCCATGTCGGCAACATATACCACAGCTCACGGCCACGGTGGATCCTTAACCCACTGAGCGAGGCCAGGGTTCGAACCCACAACCTCATGGTCCCTAGTTGGATTCGTTAACCACTGAGCCATGACGGGAACTCCCTTACAGTATATATTTTAAGTCTCTTTTTCAAAAGTAAATTTAGTGAAATATATACAAACAGAAAACTCTACTACAGTTTGACGAATTTTCACCCACCATCCAGGTCAGAAAACAGAGCATTGGAACCACCCAAAATCAGTTTGTGCCCCCTCAGTTCACTGTTCTCCTCTCTTCCCAAAGGTCAACACTCTCTTGACTTCTAAAACCATAGATTAACCCTTTTTTTTTTTTTTTGGCCCAGGGATCTAACCACGACACGGTAGTAACCCTGGCCACTGAAGTAATAATGTAATGCCGGATCCTTAACCTGCTGCACTACAAGGGAACTCCTTTGCCTGTTTTTGAACTTGACAGAAATGGAATCATGTGGTGTATACACTTTTCTGTCTTGATTTCTTTCACTCAAAAGTGTGTTTCTAATATTCAAATATATTGTTGCCTATAGCAGTAGTTGTTTGTTTTAGTTATTGAATAAAGGTCTATCATATGAATACTCCACAACTTGTTTTTTCAGTTTAATATAAATGGACATCTTGAGGCCTATATTTCATAATACCAAATATGGAAGGGGGTCAACATAGTTGTCTAACAGAGAAAGTTCACTTGATATTAATACAGTGCCTTGTGTTTAAAATCTGCTCTTTGCATATTGATTCATTTGAATTTTGTTTCTTCTGACGGCAAAATTTTAGATTTTCACTATTATTTGAGGATCTGTTTTCTCACACAGTGGTCTCTTAAGGAATTAATTGTAATGATTCTTGTTCTAATCGACAGCCTGAACTATGTTAATTTAGAATTATGGTTGCTTTCCTTTTCCATCTGTGTATTTAATATGGATTGAATTTTTGTGAATGAAAGGAAGGAAATGACTTAACTTCTGTTTTTCTTCCAAGTTCTGAATATAGTAGTTTTTGTCTAATTCCAGCTCCAAATCTACTACATTTAAGAGGAAAGTGTCCTGTCAAATACGGTTTCTTTACAGTGACATGTTTTCATTAGTTTCTTTCTTTGACCTAAAATTTCACTTGAGAGTTTCTTCTTGCTACCTCAGTTCACATGCTGTTTCTTCTGATCGATTATGAGTTTTTTAAAATACGTTTTTCACTTCTTAAATCTACATGTACTAGCAGAAAATTAAAAGTTGCTTAGTGGGAGTTCCCATTGTGGCACAGCAAAAATGAATCTGACTAGGAACCATGAGGTTGAGGGTTCGATCGCTGGCCTCTCTCAGTAGGTTAAGGATCTGGTGTTGCTGTGAGCTGTAGTGTAGGTCACAGATGTGGTTCAGATCCTGCGTTGCTGTGGCTGTGGGCTGGCAGCTGTAGCTCCGATTGGACCCCTAGCCTGGGAATCTCCATATGCCATGGTGCGGCCCTAAAGAAGCAAAAAAAAAAAAAAAAAAGTTGGTTACTGGTTAAGAAAATAAGAAAGAGATGCTTCAAGAGAAGCATCTGATTATTTATAAGTGGAAGTGTTGTATTTAATGTATAAAAAATGTGTTTAAACATTTTCTTTGTATTAAATTATTTTTTACTGTTTGGAAACAGACCAGGTAACCAAGTGCTTCTGAAATTGTATTGAGTCTTTATTCCAGTATGTTGAACATCTTCTATTAAGATACTGGGCAGTGACTTGAATTGTTTCCTTCTTGGGAGAAAGGCTCTGTTACTTGGCAACACCTAATATCCCATGATTATAGGAAACCACTCTGAGAATATACTAGAGAAATCTTATTGGCTTTCATAGGCAAGGAAAAAGAGCTGATTCTTTGATAAAGAATTATGAGCAATCTGGGATTTCTTTCTTCAGATAACATTGTCATGGGGTTAGCAAATCCATGTTTAAGACAAATGTGACTGTTCAGCTGAGTCAAAAGTCTGTTCTCTCTCTCTAGTTATTCTAGTCTGATGTTCATTCAGGGGTTACTCAAAGCGTGGTGTCAAAAGAAGCCTGGTGCCTCCTAATCTCTGATTTGTATTTAGAAGTGGAAGGCATCTAAGTTATTTGGAGTAGGAACTACTGCCACTTGACTGACATACTGTGAAAGTCAGTGAAAATCAGCATTAAGATTGGCTGTTTATTACAGATATTTCTAGGAAATACTAGTAATGGATATGTTGCTAAAAGCTGGTACTTACATGTTTATGTGTATGTGTTTGTTATGCATGTTTATGTATAGGAAACAAAGTATGGGTTCTTGGATTTTTTTTTCCTTGATTTTAGAGGAGAACCTCATTGGCTTCAGATAAAATAATAGTCTTTACCTACCTCTTCAATGATTTTTAATGAAATGAAAATGAATAAGTTATAAGAAAACCGTTCTCCTTATACTTTTCCCTTTCCTCACCCACTGGTTCCCATGTAAATGACTCCCTGTAGCCCTTAGACCAAATACCAGGTAGTGGGGGGTTCTGCTGCAGTGAAGCCACACGTTTGATACTCTAGAACAGTTTGTACTGACTTGTTGACTCAGCCATACACACGAGGACCTCAGCTATGATTTCTTTCTTAAATTCTGAGTTAACAAACTCACTTGTGTCTTGATTTTTCAAAGATAAAAAAAAATTCTGGTCTGCTTTTTCACCCCCACGCAACAACTTTGTTTTCCTTCTCTTGTTTTGAAATTCTAGTTCATCTTTTATTATACCGAGTAGAAGCAATTGATAATGGGAATTACAGGAATCTTCTTGAGATTGGAGAAGGAGAGAGGCAGTCTGGGCCAGTGGGAGATAAAGGGAGAAAGATTGAGATTTCAAAGTAATCTATCGTATAGTCAAGACAAAGCTCTTATTTAACTCTGAGGTATAATTGTGAAGCTGGAGACAATCTCCATATTAGACTAGTCTTGTGAAGTCTGCCTTAACTTTGGTATCTGTGAAATTTATGGTTGACTGTCATGGTTGCTGTAGAAAAAATTTCTCATTGCACGAGAGATTAGTGTGTTCTTTACAGACATATTACAAACATAGCTGCCCACAAGAATCATCTAAGGACCTTGTTACAAAAAAAAAAAAAAAAAAAACTGTACCCTGTTTGTAAACTTGACCGCAAACTGACTTAGGATCTCAGCTGTAGGAGCCTAGGCATGATTCTGCTTTATAGGCTCTAAGGAAAATTTTTAGGTAGCCAGCTTGGCAAATAATCTAAGGAGACAAAAAAGCCTAGGAACCACTGTTTGAGTTCCTTTAAGGGAGCTTCTTCTCGTTCAAAATTCTTCTGGTCTAAGAGACAACAGTGAAGTGATAGGATACTCAGCTCTTAGATTCAGCAAACCTGGCCCAAACACTGGCCAAATCACCTTTCCGCTCTAAATATCAGTCTACTCACCTGCAAATGGAGGTGTTTACAAAGGTGTGGGAAGGATTCAATGACGTGATGAACTGTGAAATATTTTTGCAGGTAAGGAGGTATTGTGAAAATATGAAGATTCTAAAGATTGTTCTTTAACTGTGGGAGAAACATGATCTGATTTGATTTGGTACAGAAAGAACTGACCTGCCAACTAGAAGACTTCAGTTTCTAGCTATAAATTAGCATTATAACATTACATTCATTTCTTCAGTCTTGTTTCTTTCTAAATTGAGAAAGGAGGTGAGTGCTATAAGAGAAGGTAGCTTTACATAATATCTTTGTTTAACCGAAATTAAAAATCTCTGCTTTTATGATATGTTAAAAACATAGCATTTAATTTATCTGAAGAATTGAACCTGTTGTCTTTTAAACTCCTCGTATGTACAGGTTTAAATAACCATTGTAGGATAAGCCAAATTCTGAGGCCTAAAACAATGGTAATATATATTTAACTGAAAACTAAAGAATATATGTATTACAGAGCATTTGGCATTCCTTTGTCTTACTGCTTTTCTTGTTTTATGATACACAAAAGAAAAGAAAAGTGATAAACTATCAGCCTTTTGTTTTTCAAGTTCTTTCAGTTCAACAGAGTTGAATTTTTAAAAGATAGTATATACATAGTACTTTGTTTTTGTAGTAGTCCAAGTGGATTTTGTTACTTTGGAATAGGAATAAAAATCCAAAGAAGAAACAAACCGTTCTTCTACTCTTTTTAACTGAAAGAATGCTTGTCTTTGAAACATATCCTAGGTGTCCAATGCTTTCAGGTCTCTAGTTGCTTTTATGTAGCATGTTTGGGTTATTGGCAGAACTGTGGGCAGAGAAATTGAAGAAGACCTTAACGTCATCCGTTTATGCTTCCAACAGGTATATATTGTATATATTAACCATCTGATTTATGCCAGGCACTGTTTTAAATGCAGAAGACACCAGCGAACTGGATGTACAAGGAACTTCACGGAGTTTATAGTCTAGGATAAGGCGACAGAAAGAAGGAAGACATCTGAAAAAATACTTTCAGATAGTACTGTGAAGACAAAGACCAAACTCAGTGTGCATCCTTATTATATCCGTTTCTAGCTGGGTAGCCTTTGGAAAATTATTAAACATCAGGGTCTCATTTTCCACATCTTAAATCCAGAGGTGATCATTTGTACCTGATAGGGTAGTTTTTAGCATGAATGGAGAAAATTTATTGAATGATTTTAGCAAAGTTTCTGCAATTTGGCAGGTCCCCAGTAAATTATCAGTAAAACGTTATAATCCTTCAAGTATGCTCAGCTCTTTATTTTTCTTGGGTTTACTTTTTTTGCTGATCTTTGTTCTATTGGGATTACCCCCTTCTCCCATTAAAAAGAAAAAGAAAAAGGATAGTAAAAAAAAATTCAAGGAAAGTTGAATAATCCATGTCTTAGTGTTTAGGAAAATAAAGTTGGAAGAAGCTGAATGCAGGATTATTGGAAATGTCAGCTAAAATGACATTATGCATTTAGGACACGTTATGCATTAGAAAGTGTATCTGATGTGTAGAATGAGAGTTGGCTGGAATATCTATAATATTTAGTGTAGTTTGCAGACATTAATTGGTTTTCCTGA
>PVHT020000066.1:12574980-12656970 GCA_004024745.2 Catagonus wagneri | reverse complement strand
GAATAATCCATGTCTTAGTGTTTAGGAAAATAAAGTTGGAAGAAGCTGAATGCAGGATTATTGGAAATGTCAGCTAAAATGACATTATGCATTTAGGACACGTTATGCATTAGAAAGTGTATCTGATGTGTAGAATGAGAGTTGGCTGGAATATCTATAATATTTAGTGTAGTTTGCAGACATTAATTGGTTTTCCTGACAACTCAGTGAAATGGATGGGTGACTTCAGCTGCTGGTTTTTTTCCTCATAGTTTCTCTGAATTAGAATTAATGATATGTTTGCTTATCTTCAATGATAGATTTTAAAGTCCTTGAAAACAAATTCCATAGTGTGCCTTTACATCACAGGCCTGACATGAATTTGGAGTCGATCAATATTTGTTAACCGAATAAATGGAAATATACTAGTGTCATAACAAAACATTAGCCAGAAAAATAGGACTGCTTGTTTAAAAAGTTCAGGATAACATATCTATAACCTAGTCCCTTGGTAGAATGTTGATAAGGGAACTAATTTTTTGAAGGGTCTTTTAAGCCTATGGACAGTTTTTTTCATCTTCCCAAACTGAAGCTACAGAAGGTTTTTAACTCCACACTTGACTAGCTCACAGCTGAAAGCCACCTCAGTGGCCTATGAACCACAGGACAATCACTTGAACAAACGCTGTTATCCTTTGCCCCTAAAGAAGTTCTCCTTGGGACTTCTCAATATGAGTAACTCAAAAAGGAAAATTGGGAAGCTAGCCCCTTCCTCTCATGATTCCCATTGGAGAGCTGTGTGCCTACTTCCTTTATGCCATCATGGGAACCACTGCTTCCTTTCCCAAGTCTCAGTTTTCCTCAAGATAGACAAAGAAGAGAAGAGTAGCTTTGTCACCAACTGGAGACCCACTTAAAACCTCAACATAACTAAATTATGAAAATGAAGTCATGGCTTTATTTTCACTCTAACATTTGGACCCTCTGTCCCAGGAATTTTTAGTTAACATCCATTTAAAGGTAACGGCCCTGTCTTACAAATAAGAAAGCTGCCATTCATAGAGGTTCAGTAATGGTCCAAGGAACCAGTGGTGTCACGTGCCTCAGCTAGGACTTGAACCAAATTCTCACCCTTTAGCATTTGCTCTTTCTATTCTGCCACAGAATGAATTGATAGCGATTCACCATCTGGCGCACAGTTTTGAGTTGCTCATCGATTCTAACGGAGCCATGTTTTACCAAAGGAGGTTCCCTTTTGTCATTAATCACTTACATGTCTGTGCAGTTGAATATGTACTTAATAGCCACGAAGGTTATTTTTTTCACCTAAAAGTTGAAGAGAGACATATTTTGAACCTGGAATTATTTTTATATAATGCTAAAACCTTTCTCAGGATAATTCTTTTTCTCAGTCCTCAAGGGCAGAAGATTGCATTAAATATAATCCTTCATAGCATGCTACCACCACTGGTCAGCCAGGGGTCCTGGTTTGGTTTTCTTTACTCCCTTGCATTCTCTCTTTTTCCACCCACTATAATCAGCCATTCTAATGTGTTAAATATTCGTGTTTTTGTATATGCACTTCCAGAATATATACTGTGGTATTTGTGCTGAAATCTTAATTTGCATAAATGGCATTGAATAACTGTATTGAGCCTATTCTGCTTTCCCCACTTTTCATTTAGCACTGCTCTTAAACTCTCTTTAGGTATATCAGTGCTAACGTTAACTTATTATTAATTTATGTCTAAATACAACAGAGCTTTGAAGTTACTTTTGGTGTTATAGCTTTTCATACTTTTATAGCACTATGTCCAAAGATATGCCTGTATACTATTGATTTTTGGAGACTTTTGAAGTTTCTTTTATGGTCCAGTGCACCATCTCTTTCTGTAATTGTTCTGTATGTGCTCCCCCGAAAATGTGTATTTTCTGTCTGTCAAATGTAGTGTTCTTTTATATCTAATACATTGAGCTTATTGTGTTAAGTCTTCAGTTTCTGTTTTTTTTTCTTTCTTTCTTTCTTTCTTTTTTTTTTGGTTTTTTGCCTTATCTAGGGCCGCACCCATGGCATATGGAGGTTCCCAGGCTAGGGGTCTAACAGGAGCTGTAGCTGCCGGCCTTCACCACAGCCACAGCAACGCGGGATCCGAGCTGCGTCTACAGCCTACACCACAGCTCACAGCAATGCCAGATCCTTAACCCACTGAGCAAGGCCAGGGATCGAACCCACAACCTCATGGTTCCTAGTCAGATTTGTTAACCACTGAGCCACGATGGGAATTCCAGTGTCTGTTTTTAAAAATCTTTTCTGGGAGTTCCCTTTGTGGCTCAGTGGTTAACCAATCCAACTAAGAACCATGACGTTGCGGGTTCGATCCCTGGCCTTGCTCAGTGGGTTAAGAATCTGGCGTTGCCGTGAGCTGTGGTGAAGGTTGCAGACGCTGCTCGGATCCTGCATTGCTGTGGCTGTGGCGTAGGCCGGCGGCTACAGCTCTTGTTAGACCCCTAGCCTGGGAACCTCCATATGCCGCAGGTGCTGCTCTACATAAAAAAGCAAAAAGACAGAAAAAAAAGAAAAATCTTTGCCGTGTTATTATTTTCCGGGAACGATGTGTTAAAATTTTATTTTGTTTCTTTTCTTCGCTGTGGTATCATTTCTTAACCATCTTATCCTGTAAATCCAATAAACCAAGGAGATGAAAGTATAACTGCTCTGGTTGAATCTGGAAGAAGAGGCCTTAGTTTGAGTGTCTTCTCAAGGCCACATCCCCAGAGCATACCCCAAGGTACCTGGGCATAATCCCTCAAATGGAATAGTATTTCTATAAACAAGATATCAGTCAGTTACCCCTTTAACCTCATACTCTTCTTTCTTTATTTTTTAAAAAGTTATATTGAAGTATAATTAATTTACAAGATTGTGATAAGTTCTATTGTACAAAAAAGTGACTAAGTCATGTATGTACACATATCCATTCTCCCTGATTCTTTTCCCACATAGTTTATCACAGAACACTGGGTAGAGTTCTCTGTGCTATACAGCAGGTCCCTGTTGGCCAATCGTTTCGTATACCTCAGTGTGCTTATGCCAGTCCCAAACCCCGAGTCCACCCCCGCCCCACCTGTCCCCTTTGGTAACTGTAAGTTTTTCCAAGTCTGTGAGTGTGTTTTTGTTCAGATTGGAGGTTTTATCCTTTCATCACATTAAGTGTATTGTGCCACTCCCTTCTAGCCTGCAGAGTTTCTGCTGAAAAAATCTGCCAATGAGCTTATCAGCGTTCCCTTGTATATTGTTTCTTTTCCCTAGCTGCTTTCAATATTTTCTGTTTAATTTTGGTCAGTTTGATTAGTATGTGTCTCAGGGTGTTCCTCCTGGGGTTTATTTTATATGGTACTCGTTGCACTTCCTGGATTTGAGTGAGTGGTTCCTTACCCATGTTAGGGAAATTTTCGCTTATTATCCCTTCAAACGTTTTTTTCTGTTCCTTTCTCTCTCTCTCTTCTCCTGGCACTCCTATAATGCGGATGTTAGTGCATTTAACGTTATCCCAGAGTTCTCCGAGACTCTTTTCATTCCTTTTCAATCTTTTTTCTCTTTTCTGTTCCACATCAGTGATTTCCACTAGTCTGTCTTCCACCTCGCTTATTCGTACTTCTGCCTCCTGTATTCTACTGTTGGCTGCTTCTGAGGTATTTTTTATTTCAGTTATTGTATTTTACATCTCTTCTTGCTTAAGTTTTGAATCTTGTATTTCTTTGCTCAGTGTTTCCTGTAAATTCTCAGTCTTTGCCTCCAGTTTATTTCCAGTATCTTACATCATATTCAGCATCAACAGTCTAAAGTCTTTTTCCTGGAGGCTGATAATCTCCTGATCACTTAGCTGTTTTTCTGGGGGTTTTTCTTTCTCCCTTATCTGAGTTATAGTTCTCTGTCTTTTCATTTTTATAGGTTTTTGGTGTGGTGTCCTTTTTGCAGACAATAGAGTTGTAACCTCTCTTACTTCTGGTATCTCTCTCTCTTGTGGCTGAGGTTGGTATGGGGGCTTGCTGTAGGCTTCCTGATGGGAGGGACTGGTGTCTGCCTACTGGTAGATGGTGCTGATTCCTATCCCTCTGGTGGGTGGGGCTTTGTCTCTGGGTGAGATTAGAAGTGGCTGTGTGCCTTGGGGGGACTTTAGGCAGCTTGTTTACTGGTGGGTGGAGCTGTGATCCCACGTGAATGTAACTTTGTTGTTTTCATGAGAGAGGTTGAGCTTCAGTCCTTCTATTCCACCCTGTTTCTGTTCTGCAGATAAATTTTTGTATCTTTTTTTTACGATTCCACATATGTGATATCACATGACGTTTGTCTTTCATTGTCTAATTTCACTTGGTATGATAGTTTCTAGGTCCATCCATGTTGCTCCAAATGGCATTATTTCATTCTTTTTTATGTCTGAGTAATATTCCATTGTATATATGGACTACATCTTCTTTTTTTTTTAGCTTTTTAGGGGCGCATCTGCGGCATTTGGAGTTTCCCAGGCTAGGGGTCGAATTGGACCAGTTGCTGCCCGGCTATGCCAGAGCTACTGCAATGCCAGATCCTAGACACGTCTGCAACCTACACCACAGCTCATGGCAACGCTGGATCGTTAACTCACTGAGCAAGGCCAGGGATCAAACCCACAACTTCATGGTTCCTAGTTGGATTAATTTCTGCTGTGCCACGACAGGAACTCCTGGGACCACATCTTCTTTATCTACTCCTCTGTTGATGGACATTTAGGTTGCTTCCATGTCTTAGTTATTTTAAATAGTGCTGCAGTGAACATTGGGGTACATCTATCTTTTCAAATTATGGTTTTCTCTGAATAGATGCCCAGGAGTGAGAATGCTGAATCTCATGATAATTCTATTTTTAGTTTTTTTTTTTGGAACCTCCAAGCTGTTTTCCATAGTGGTTGCACCAATGTACATTCCCACCAACAGGTAAGAGGGTTCCTTTTTCTCTGCACCCTCTCCAGCCTTTATTATTTGTAGACTTTTTGGTGATGGTCATTCTAGCTGGTGTAAGGCGTTACGTCATAGTTTTGACTTGCATTTCTCTAATTAGTGATGTTGAGCATCTTTTCATGTGTTTTGACCATCTGTATGTCTTCTTTGGAGACATGTCTATTTAGATCTTCTGCCCATTTTTTGATTGGAGTTTTTTTTATATTGAGCTCTGGAGATGTTTGTATTTTAGAGATTAATCCCTTATCACTTGCTTCATTTGCAAATATTTTCTCCCATTTTGTGGGTTGTCTTTTTGTTTTGTTTGTGCTTTCCTTTGCTATGATAAACTTTTAAGTTTAATTAGCTCCAGTTTGTTTATTTTGTTTTTATTGTCATTACTCTAGGAAGTAGATCTGAGAAGATATTGCTGCACTTTATGTCAGAGAGTGTTTGGCCTATGTTTTCCTCTAAGAGTTTTATACCATCTGGTCTTAGGTTTAGGTCTTTAATCCGTTTTGAGTTTATTTTTGTGTGTGGTGTTAGAGGATGTTCTGATTTCATTTTGCATGTAGCTCTCCAGATTTCTAGCTAATTCAAAAAGATATACATACCCCAGTGTTCTTAGAGGCATTATTTGTGATAGCCAAGTAACCTAAGTGTCCATCCATAGACGAATGGATAAAGAAAATGTGATATATATACACAGTGGAATACTACTCAGCCGTAAAAAAATATCTTGACATTTGTGACAAAATAGGTAGATCTAGATGCTCTTACACTGAGTCAAAGACAAACATGATATGATTTCACTTAAATGTGGAATCTAAAAAACAAAACAAATTAATAAACTAAACAAAACAGAAACAGACCCATAGTTACAGAGAACATTCTGGTGGTCACCAGAGGGGGTGGGATTGGGTGAGGCAGGTGAAGGGGATTAAGAGGTACAATCCTTCGGTTATAAAATAACATGGGATGTAATATACAGCCTAGGGAATATGGCCAGTAATATTATGATAACTTTGTATGATGACAGATGGTTACCATACTTACTATGGTGATTAATGTAATGTATATAAATGTTAAATCACTTTGGTAAACACCTGAAACTATTATAATATTGTATGTCAACTATACTTCAGTTAAAAAAATAAAAAAAGAACAAAATTCTCTTCAAATTCTGCAGCTTCCACAAAATCTCTTTAGCCATATCAATTCTTAGAACTCTGAAAGCAAATTTTTTTTTTTTTTTTTTTGCCTCGTCTAGGCCTCACCTGTGGCATGTGGAGGTTCCCAGGCTAGGGGTCTAACAGGAGCTGCAGCTGCCGGCCTGTGCCACAGACACAGCAACGCGGGATCCCAGCCGCATCCGCAACCTACACCACAGCTCACGTCAATGCCAGATCCTTAAACCACTGAGCAAGGCCAGGGATTGAACCCACAACCTCATGGTTCCTAGTCAGATTTGTTAACCACTGAGCCACAATGGGAACTCCTGAAAGCAGTTATTGCTAGCTCAATTAATGTAGTGTTTATTCACTGACCTAATTCACTAATAAATTAGTATTTATTCAGTAGTCGGAATTTCTATTTTCATGTTGTAGTTGTTTAATATTTGTTGTGTTTGTTTGCTTCCCCTGTTTTACTGCATAAACATCTTGAGGGTAATGTGTTTTGTATGTCTCTGTTAATTAAAATACCCACATAGTGGCTTGTTCTTGGTAGTTGACTAACAAAAATACTTTGAGTTTTTCTACTGCACTGTTAATATTAATAATTTTATTCCTATATAAAGGATAGTTTTGTTACATTGTAAGTAATTTATTTTAGTGTATTTTGCTAAGTGTGTTCTTTATAATAAGCATTATTAATGAAAGTTCTTTGTTTCTCTTCAAAATCTGTGTAAGCAGACAGATTTAACCTCTTTCTAAAATAAGCAGTCATTTATGATTAATTCTTTTAAGGTAAATTTATGCATAAAATAGCTTTTATGGGTTTTACTTTATCTGTTCTTTTATAAGACAGTGTTTGTGAAATCTGGTGAAGTGATGCAATGGACTAGGCTGTCTTCCTTCCCTTCCCCCTTAACACTAATTATTTGAGTTAAATTTCAGTTTGCAAGGTTCCCTCTGAAGACAGTGAACTTATATCAAGTGTTAGACTGAGCAGAGAGTTTCAGGACAGTCACAAGCTACCGCGTGGTTATTCAGCTGATGAGATAATTGCATCATGCCATGGAGTAGTCAGCAAGCCTTGGCAGCACACCTGGCCTGAACTGGTGCTGTGTGGGGTACCAGGCATATTTAAAGCAGTATCATTCCCCGCAGTGATCTGCCAGTGTGGTTTTGTTGCATTGAAACAGCACAAGTGAAGCATAACCAGCCAAATCTTAAAAATACGTAATTCAGGCCATAAAGTGGAGGTTGGAAGGTGAGACAGAAGATCAAATTAAAGAATTATAAAATTACCTATAAGCCATGAGCCATTCAGTCCTTTAACGTGTATTTTATTTTAATTTTTCCAACATCCATGAAGTGGGTATTAATAATCTCATTTTGGAGTTCCCATCGCGGCACAGCGGTTAACGAATCTGACTAGGAACCATGAGGTTGCGGGTTCGATCCCTGGCCTTGCTCGGTGGGTTAAGGATCCGGTGTTGCCATGAGCTGTGGTGTAGGTCGCAGATGTGGCTCGGATCCTGCGTTGGTGTGGCCGTAGCGTAGGTCAGCGGATACGGCTCCTATTAGTCCCCTAGCCTGGGAACCTCCACATGCCGCGGTTGCGGCCCTAAAATGACAGAAGGAAAAAAAAAATATATGCCCATTCGTTTAAAGACAAAGAAGTGGAACTCCATGGAGGTGAAATATTGTGTTAATTATTGGACACTGAATAAATGGTATATTTATGTATTGAATTCAGATCTCACAGCTAAGCCAACATCCTTAATTCCCCTTGTTTTTACTCACATAACCCCCAATATTGTTTTGTAACCTTTGTATGCTTTAAAGAAATGTAATTATTTAGAATTAATTGTTGATTTGCTTTCCTACTGGACTTCAAGTCCTTGAGAATAGACTCATGTGTGTTTTGTTCAAAATGATATTTCCAAGACCAAACACCTTGCTTGTAACGTAGCTGGTGATCAGTATATATTCCCTTTTTCTTTTATTTGGTGTGGAGGGCATAGCAGGAGGCCAGGGTTTCTACCACATCGTGTTGACTCTCTTAGGTAGAGAAAATATTACATAAAAATTCTAGGGCAGTGTGAACCTGAACAATCAGAGGTTTTATGGGTGAGCCAGTCTTCTTAGATGGTGATCAAAAAATTTTTAACTGTAATCTATGTATAAGACTATGAATGACCTCAAGTACTTCACTCTCAGAAGGGACAGTTCATTATAGAGGAATCAGTAAGGGTGAGGAAATGCCAGTATCTTTGTAATATAGATTCAAGTTCTCTAAATTTTTTTTACCTTTTTTTTTAAATAGAAAAAATTAGGCAAAGATATGCAGATCTGCCTGGAGAATTGCACATTATTGAACTCGAAAAGGATAAAAATGGACTTGGACTCAGCCTTGCTGGTAACAAAGACAGATCACGCATGAGCATATTCGTGGTGGGAATTAACCCGGAAGGACCCGCTGCCAAGGACGGGCGAATGCGTATTGGAGATGAGCTGTTGGAGGTGAGGGGTGTATAATTTCTGTTCTGATGAGTTGGAGGGGTATAGAGCATAATATACAGGAAAATGAAGTGAAAGAGAAGAATGCCATGAATTACATTTTCTTCATCTATTTAAAGTCATTTTCCCAACCAAGAACGAAAATCATATTGTTGCTTATAATTGCTGTGTGCCACTTAAGTAAAAAACTAAGGATTGGTTAATATCTGTGAAGCTGGTGATGGGGTTCAGCCCGCATGGGTTCCTTATTTAGGAACAGGAGAGATAAGAGAAACGAGGGAGATGACTGATCCTCTGCTAATACTTTAGATGATTTCATCAGTAATATGAAAAGGTTGTTCTTATTTTCCTATACTTAAAGTTAAGGTTTCTGCTTTGATATTTTGATATTTATTGGCCTGTCCAATCATTCATTCAGCTAACATTTTTTGAATACCTCTTAGAACTAGACACAGAAAAAGAGTACATCCAGTACCTTCATTCAAATAGCTCACGGTCTCAAGGAAGAAATGAGACATAAAAAGCTTGTTAAATAACCAAAAAAAAAAAAAAACCTCCTACAACAGTAGCAACAGCTAATATGTACTTGGTATCAGACAGTGTTTTACTGCTGAGGTTGCAAAGTAAGCAAAGTGTTGGGGTTCAGTTTTGGGCAGTTTTGACTTCTTAGCTCTTTGTTACCCAGTATGCTGTGAGACCTCTTGCCTAAAATACTCCAACCCTTGGACACTGAGGGGAGTTGAGCCACAGAGGCGCTTAGTGTCAGACGGCTTACTTAAAATAAGGCATTACTAATTTGTCATATTACAATTTCCTCTTCAGACTCTGACTCAGAATAGAATTCGTAGACATCCATAATGTGACTTGCCTAATAATATCTCTAGCCAAAGCTGGTCAGATACCACTGTGAGACCATTAGTATCACCCTCTATCTTCTAAGCCCCAGTAGTTTCTCCCCATCTAAAACCTGTTTCCATGAAGAAGGCATTTCTGGAATTACTTTTCTTGTTCTTTATATTTTTTTAATATAAGATCATGAAAGGGACCCAGGACCCATGTTGGATAGTAGCACCAACTCACATGATCTTTAATAAAAATCAAAAGCAACAGTATGTATTAACCAATGTAATTCATTGCTTTGAGTTTATTTTCTTTGGTTTATATTTTTGTTTTATTTTATTTTGTTGAAGTATAGTTGATTTACAGTGTTGTGGCAGTCTCTGCTGTACAGCATGGTGAGCCAGTCACACACACATATACATACATTCTTTTTCTCATCCTGTCTTCCTTCATGTTCTATCCCAAGAGATTGGACATAGTTCACTGTGCCGTAGCCTAGAACCTCACTGTTTATCCATTCTAAATGTAATAGTTTGCATCTACCAACCCCAAACTCCCTGTCCATCTCTCTTCCTCCTCCCTCTCCCTTGGCAACCACGAGTCTGTTCCCTATGTCTGTGAGTCTCTTTCTTTTTTATAGTTAGGTACATTTGTGCCATATTTTAGATTCCACAAATAAGTGATATCATATGGAATGTGTCTTCCTCTTTCTGACTTATTCACTTAGTATGAGAATCTCTAGTTCCATCCAATAATGTTGCAAATGACATTATTTCATGCTTTTTTATGGCTGAGTAGTATTCCATTGTGTATATGTACCACATCTTCTTAATGCGTTCATCTATTGATGGGCATTTAGGTTGTTTTCATGTTGTGGCTACTGTGAATAGTGCTGCTATGAACATAGGGGTGCATGTAACTTTTTGAACTATAGTTTCATCCAGATGTATGCCCAGGAATGGAATTGTGGGACTGTATGATAGTTCTGTTTTTAGTTTTCTAAGGAACCGCCATACTGATTTCCCATAGCTGTTGTACCAATTTACATTCCTACCAACAATGAAGGAGGGTTCCCCTTTCTCCACACCCTCTCTGGCATTTATTTGTAGACTTGCTATTTTTTTGTTGTTGTCTTTTTGCCTTTTTAGGGCTGCACCTGCAGCATACAGAGTTCCCAGGCTAAGGGTCCAATTGGAGCTGTAGCCTTTGGCCTACTCCAGAGCCAACAGCAACATGGAATCCGAGCTGAGTCTGTGACCTATACCACAGCTCAAGTTAACACTGTATCCTTAACCCACTGAGCAAGGCCAGGGATTGAACCCATGTCCTCATGGATGCTAGTCAGGTTCGTTAATCGCTGAACCATAACAGGAACTCCTGTAGACTTGTTCTTGATGGCCATTCTGACCAGTGTTATGTGGTGCCTCATTGGAGTTTTGATTTACATTTCTCTAATACTCAATGATGTTGAGTATTTTTTCATGTGTCTACTGGCCATCCATATGTCTTCTTTGAAGAAATGTCTATTTAGGTCTTCAGCCCATTTTTCAATTGGGTTGTTTCTTTTTTTTCTCTAACATCATATACAAAAATAATCTCAAAATGGGTTAAAGGTCTAAACATAAGGCTAGATTCTATAATACTCCTAGAGGAAAAGATAGTCAAAATGCTCTTTGACATAAATCACAGCAACATCTTGTTTGATCTACCTCCTAGAATAAAGACAATAAAAACAAAAATACACCAGTAGACCTAATTAAACCCAAAGGCTTTTACACAGCAAAGGAAACCCTTAAAAAAATGAAGAAAAAAAGAAGTTCCTGTTGCGGCTGAGCAGGTTAAGAACCTGACATAGTGTCCGTGAGGATGTGGGTTCAATCCCTGGCCTTGTTCATTGGATTAAGGGTCTGGCGTTTCTTCAAGCTGCAGTGCAGGTTGTGGATGCAGCTAGGATGCAGTGTCTGTGGCGTATGCTGGCAGCTAGCTACAGCTCAGATTTGACCCCTAGCCCAGGAAATTCCATATGCCTCAGGTTTGGCCATAAAAAGAAAAAAAAAAAAGAACTGAAAGACAACCCACAGAATGGGAGAAAATCTTTGCAAACAGTGCGACTGACAATGGCCTAATCTCCAAATTATACAAATACCTTACACAACTCAAAAAAAAAAAAAAAAAAGACAACCTTTGGCTTAAGTTTTGAGATTTCTTGAGAAATGAAACCAAAGTCATAGTGGGGGTAATAATGACGAAAGTAAAAACTGATTTGCTGAGTTATTCCCAGCATAGTACCTATGCACTCACACCTTTGTATTCAGTATCCTTAAGAACCCTATATGGTAAGAACTGCTGTTATCCCCATTTTATGTATTAAAAAAAAAGTGCATCGGTAATTTACAGAACTAAGTTACTATGTTTTATTCAGAACCCAGGCATGCCCAGCTCTAGTATCCATGCTGTAGCCACCGAGGTGTTTACTGTGTTCCCCATGGTACATCAGCTGAACCCCATCTGTTTCGATCCGTGAGAGTCCTGATTTATGATGCTCTAGGCTTTAGGGAATCATGTATTTTAAATCATTCTATTGTATTATACGAACCTAGACACAGATTTCCTGTCTTGTGTGGTAAGCGGAAATGTTCCAAAAGCTATAATTTGGAACATGAAGATTCTTCTTCTCTTCTCTCTACCTTATTAAGATTCGAGATGGAATAGCCTATGGGACCCAGCCCAACAGGAGAACTGGTATTTTATTTCTCTGTCTGACATTTTATTAGATAGAGGTAACAGATGAGCTGGGGCTGCAGAGAAGTGAGAGTGTTTTACGAGTCCTGCAGAAAAGTCAACACTGTGCAGGGCCATGAACGCTGGACTTGGAAGACCTACGTTAACTTGTTCCAATTCTTTCAGTTATTAGTTGCATTTCATAAGGGGCTTAACGTAGTGCATGGCACATGGTTGTTAATTAGAGCACATTTCTTCCCTTAAAGACAGACACTTCTGGTATCTGTGTTCTAGACTAGCGGCTTTCCTGGATGAAAAAGAATATTAACATTTTGCCATTTCAGACTTCTCCTATTCCTTGCTTTGACATTCTGAATTTGGTCCTTTTGTTACTGCTTACCAATTTTATGTTCATTTAGAGATGAAAAGAACAGCATTAAATATTGCAATAAATTAAACCCCCCTCTGTTCTCTAAGAGTCTATTATTTTTTTTAAAAAAATCAAATGAAAATATATTGGGGCATAGATTCTAGCATCACAGATCTTTGGGTAATTATTAATCTTTATCGGTCCATCAGATGGGAATTTTTCATTCATTCATCAAGTACTTTACTGTGCACCTGTCATGTAGGAGGAAGTCTAGGAACAAAGTGCTGATTTTGCTTTGAAATCTGTGGTCCTTTTCTCAGAGAGCTTGCAGTCTCATAACACCTCAGAAGATGTTATGAGATTTTTTTTGTCTTTCTAGGGCCACAACCATAGCATATCGAAGTTCTGAAGGCTAGCAGTCAAATTAGAGTTGTAGCTACCAGTCTACACCACAGCTACAGCAATGCGGGATCCGAGCCACACCTGCGACCTACACCACAGCTCATGGCAATTCTGGATCCATAATCTGCTGAGCAAGGCCAGAGATTGAACCCACATCCTCATGGATAGTAGTCGGGTTCTTTACCCCTGAGCCACAGTGGGAACTCCTGTTATGAGAATTAATGAGAGAAGATATGGCAAGTTTTGCTATATTATCTGGCACGTAGTAATACCATAATACATTTAACTAATAATAGTTATGATATTTTCATGTGGATTTGTGTATTTCAGTTCTTTTTAGCTTGTTTATAGTAATACATTTGTCTCTGAAAGTATGTCCCAGAGGGAGACCATCTTCTGATTCTTCGGTAGCTCCATGTAGCATCTTAAAAAGCTAAGAGTAGAAAAATGCACATACTGGATTCTTACACAGTTATAAGCCGTAGTCTCATGGACTTCTGGCTCTAGGTCAGGGATGACAGGGGGAAAATATTCATGTGGGAAACATTTTCCTGGTTTCTTTTTATAGCTGAGAAAAATTTTAATCATTTCTCTATGATATGTGAAGAATTTGTATATCGCCTAACATCAAATCTGATGTGCATTGGAACTGAGAATAAGACATTGATTTAATGATGAGTACCAGGAAAGCTAGAAGCCAGTGTTATAGTAGCTGTTCTTTGGATAAGCAGCATATTAGATTGCAGAAGGACAGTGTATCAAGGAGGCATTTACAGTGGGCTTTTAGATTATGCTTACTAGATTGCTAGGTTACAGCAGATCTTGTGTATTTACTTACCCATACACACTCCATTTAATTTTGTGGTTTCTCTCCTCAGCTGAGGTAAGGTTATCTGTGTCTTGATTATTCTTACAACTCCACCATTGGCTCATATTAATTCTCATAATTGCTTTGTTGTTGTCATTACGTTATTACTTTGCTCACAGACTTTTGTTTATAGTTGAGCTGACTTCTTTTAGGCCCTCAGCTGAGGCTAATTTGTAGGAAATAGAAGAGAGAACGGTCAAACATTGTGGCTTTTTTGAAGTGAGGAATTCTGCATCTCTACTAGAGACTGATTTTTTTGCACGGCATCTTCCAGCAGTTTTGTTGCTGTGGATCTGCATTGTGACAGTGCAAGGGCAGTCAGTTCTGTCGATGGATGGCCCAGTTCATGTATAAAAGAAATCTTACACTGAACCCCCAGAAGACAATGTGATTAAATCTCAGCGTCTTTCTCCTTTACTGCAGTGCTGGTGTGGGGGTTCTGAATTAATTTCAAAAGGCATTAGCATATAATTACCATGTAGACTGGAATGAGACTTGCCCTAGAGTATTGGCTTTCCCTAAGCAATTAGTCCCAGAAAATACACAGGCCTGGGCATGGTGCTGTCATATGAATATAGGATTTATTTATAATCTTCCCTACAGTGCAAGTGTGGGAAGAGAGAGCTGAGAGTGCCATGTGGGGAATTAAAGTGATTTGTCAGGTGACAGAAACAGCCAGAAGGAACAGTGTGGGTGGCACAAGAAGTGCAGTGGATGGGACTAGCGTGTAGAGCTGTGTCTTGTCTGGCTACCACACCCTTCAAGACAGAGGAAATCCATTTCCTTAGTAACGTTTACTTGCAGGATAATCTAAATTAAATCTTATTTTTGCATGTGTATAATAAGTTTAAGAACCATTAAAAATAAAACTATCTGGAGTTCCTCGGTGGCCTGGCCTTAAGGATCTGGTTTTGTCACTGCTATGGTTCAGGTCACAGCTGTGGCATGGGTTCAATCCCTGGCCTGGGAACTTCTGCACACCACCAAAAATAAATAAAAAATTATAAAAGTATGAATAATTTCCATATTTACAAGGAGTAAAGGTATAGAACTACAGGTAAACTCATAGCTTTTTGTCTCATAGTACTTATCTTATAAGAGGAAAAAACTGGGGAGCAAAAAGTTAGTTGACTAACCCAGGTATGTGTATGTAGCTGCTTTATGAGAAAACTGTCTGATGGTCCTTACTAAAGTCTGATTCTTGACTTTCTGCTTGTTGCCAGTGAATTTTTTTTTTTTTTTAATTTAATGGAAGACTGGAGTGCCCATCGTAGCTCAGCAGAAACAAATCTGACTAGTATCTATGAGGACTCAGGTTCAATCCCTGCTCTTGCTCAGTGGATTAAGGATCCAGCTTTGCCGTGAGCAGTGGTGTAGGTCAGAGACACAGCTCAGATCTGGCGTTGCTGTGGCTGTGGTGTAGGCCAGCAGGTAGAGCTCCTATTTGACCCCTAGCCTGGGAACGGCCCCCAGGTGCAGCCCTAAGAAGACAAATAAATACATTAATTAATTAATTAATAATTTCATGGAAGACTTAGATGTGATTTAGAAGCACATTATGTTAGTGAGTAAATCACTAGCTTTTGGGCATCCATAGATAGGTTCTTTCTCATTTGCAGTTAAAAGCTTCTATCTTCTTGGATTGGCTCTTTTAGATTATTACCATACATGGATATAATTTTATAGAGTATACTTCTTAAGAGCAATAATTATGCCCTAAGGGACCTCACGGAGTGAAATATGCCATTGTAAAAACACTAGTTTGAGGAACAGAAAGAAGAGTAAAGGATTTCACAATTGCAATAAAATTATTTTTATCTACAATGTTATTAACAGAGATAGGTTTGTAATAGCTAAAAGCACAAAAATAAATTGATTAAATCAGTTTTTATTGTGTCAAGAGTGACAAAGCGTATCACATTTTAACATTTTATTTTATTATTTTACATTTTAAATACATGATTTATTGTATGTCTACTATATCTCCATAAACCTATTTTAAAAAATGGGTTGATCAAACCTAACAAAAATAGATATTGTAAGCAGGTCCTGAATATGACCTTCCATTATATAAAGCTAAAGTCACTCCATTTTTTGACTCTTAAAATAGCCTACAACCTAATTCACTGCTCTGAAAGTCAACAGAAGAATGTGGTGCTCGCTAAGTGGTTGGCTTCACACACAAAAGTGTCCTGGGACCTCTGATGTGTGTACGTTTTTCCTTTCTTCAGTGTGCAGTCTCCCTGGTCATTACAGCGTTGTAACCAGAAATATCTGTGTTTTGCTGAATCATCATCCCTAAGTAATCCATTGTATTATATTCAATTTGTGTTACAAAAAGATGTGCTTATTAAAAAAAATTTGGGATATCTCATGTGTACACACATACACATACACTGAGGAATATTACTCAGCCATTAAAAAGAAGGAAATTCTGGAGTTCCCATCATGGCTCAGTGGTTAATGAACCCAGTTAGTATCCATGAGGATGTGGGTTCGATCCCTGGCCTTGCCCAGTGGGTTAAGGATCTGGCGTTGCTGTGAACTGTGATGTAGGTTGCAGCTGTGGCTTGAATCTGGGGTTGCCGTGGCTGTGGCATAGGCCAGCAGCTACAGCTCCGATTGGACCCCTAGCCTGGGAACCTCCATATGCCACGGGTATGGCCCTAAAAAGACTAAATAAATAAATAAATAATAAAAAAAAGGAAATTCTGCTATTTGCAACAACTGAGGTGGGTCTTGAGGGCATTATCCTAAGAGAAATGAGTCAGACAAAGACAGACTCTCTATAATCCCACTTATATGTGTAATCTAAATCCTTAAGCAAACAAAAAATAAATTCATAAAAACAGAGTAGATTACTGGTTGGCAGGGGTGGGGAATAAGTCAATCAGGTCAGTGGGTACGTATTTCAGTTATAAGATGAATAAGTTCTGGAAATGTAACTTACAACATAGTAACCATAGTTGCAATACAGCATTGTATGCTTGAACTTGATAAGAGAATAGATCTTAAAATTTCTCACTATTAAAACAACAACAAAGAAAGTAACTATGTGAGTTGATGAACATGTTGTTTACTAACCTTATTTTGGTAACCATCACAATCAAATCATCAAATTGTATACCTTATTATGCACTCTTATATGTCAATAATATATTAATAAAGCTGGAAAAAAAAACAGAATAGTACAAAAAAAGAAAACAAGAAATAGGTAGAGGAGCTGTACTGGGCATTAAATTAACATTGAACACTTACTGTTTGCTAGCCAGTGTTAAATCATTCTCTTTTTGAGCAAAAGTTAAGTGCTATTTTAATCCCTGTTTTACAGAGAAGGACACTGAAACATGAGGGGCAGACTCAACATATAAACACTGACTTTTCTGACTCTAAAGCCTGTATGTTTTTAAGTTATTTAGTTCTGGATTGATAATGATTATAGAAGGTAATAAGTGAATTTCTCATCATTTTGTAATTTTGGTAGATATAATTTAATACACTTAATCCAGTCCTAGTTTAAAATATCTGATAGTTTCTCACAATGCTGTGTTCCTCTTTTCATCTTCTTAAAATTCAATGCCACTTGGAATTCATTAAAAGAAGAATGCAGTCAGTGAAATTATACCCATCTCTCAAGAACCAAAGAAGAAAAAAAATCTTTTTTTTTTTAGGTTGTTCTTGGCCAATTTAAGAGCTTCTCTGAGATTCATAATTTAACAACTTTCCCTCTCAGAGCCACTATAGAGTTAAGGTTTTATTTTCAGGCTGCAGGAAATATTATGTAAAACCTCGCTCATATTGGGTGGCCTCATTCTTTTCTGTGTTTCCCGGAGTGAAGTCTTTGAGCCCTGCTGCCATTTTTGTTTTTGTCTCTGGCTTCTCAGGGGAAATGTTTTGAATTTTTTGGTCACACATCATTATCTTTACGCTGCTGAAATATTTTGGTTAAAGATCTATATACTTACTAATCTTTTAGAGGAATGACAATTATTTCATTTTTATTATTGCAGTCCTCATTATTGCTGCACAAAAGCTTTATGTGGGCTCTCTACCATGAACTATGTTGTCTTAAAAGCATGGAGACACGGTGCCATGCAAGAGAAACTAAAAATGAGGGTATTCAAAGGAAGTTAATTATTGTAGAAGAATATAAACAAAAGGCATAGGAATGTATGCAGAGGAAGAAAGCACCATTTGGAAGGAGTAACTGGATTTCAGCAGTGCCTCTTGAGACTCTTAGACCCTTACATGACAGGTGTCCATGCCTCTCTTCCCTCCTTTGTCCAATTTCTTCCCCACTCCCTTCCTGCCCTACTCATTGTCACACTGAAGTGCAGTCTGGAAAGATATGTTCTTAGGCTAATGGAGAAGTGTTTCCTTACATCACCCCCATTATGTAATTTATTTCTGTACTTTGCTTTATTTGCACAATAGAAATTTCTTACAGTCACCATGCAATCTTCAGATATAAAACCTGAAAGAAAAGTGTTAATGAAATTCTTTTTTTATTTTTTTTGCATTTTTTTTTTTTTTAAGGGCTGCACCTGCAGCATTTGGAAGTTCTCAGGCAAGGGGTTGAATCGGAGCTACATCTGCTGGCCTATACCACAGCCACTGAAACGCCAGTTCCAATCCATGTCTCCTACCTACACGGATCATGGCAACGCCGGATCCCCAACGCACTGAGTGAGGCCAGAGATCGAACCTGCATCCTCATGGGTACTAGTCAGATTTGCTTCCCCTGCGCCACGACAGGAACTCCCATGAAATTCTTACTCCAAATTTGGCTTAACAGACAGTATCAAACACCTGCTTGAACTCATCACAAACATGGATCATGTATGTGTGTTTTAATTACAGTTTTTAAGACGTAGGCCTGAAATCAGTAATCCAACCTAAAAAATCAGATGTTCTACCCCAAATGATAAGCAAGTGCCAATTTCACATTGTCAGGAAAAATTACTATGCATAACATGTCAACCTCAGATCTCCCGTTCAGTTTCCTAAAATATAACTAAAATATAGTAAAAATATTGTATAGAGGTAACAGATAATCATGTTAAGATGTAAAGTAGCTAATATTACTTCTGAATCACCAAGTACTGTGATGGTTAACACACAGTTGTTGTGTATGCAACAACATGGCTTCTGTTAACTCTGCTAGCATCTAAGCTATCCACTCTCTTTGTTGGTATTGAACTTGTGATTTCTTTTTGTTTATTTTTTTAGGGCAGCACTCGTGGCATATGGAGGTTCCCAGGCTAGGGGTCTAATCGGAGCTGTAGCTGCCAGCCTACACCACAGCCACAGCAATGCCAGATTCAAGCGATGTCTGTGACCTACACCACAGCTCATGGCAATGCCAGATCCTTAACCCACTGAGTAAGGCCAGGGATCAAACACGCAACTTCATGGTTCCTAGTCAGATTCGTTTCCACTGCACCGCAACGGGAGCTCCCCTGAATTTGTGATTCTGAACGTCTTTCTGTGATTCTGTACTTGAAATACAGCTCTAGCCTTTTCTCTCACAAGAGTTTGTTTAAAATTTTTTTGCTTTGGGAGTTCCCTGGTGGCTCAATGGGTTAAGGATCTGGTGGTGTCACTTCTGTGGCTCAAGTCACTGCTGTGTCACAGGTTTAATCCTGGGCCCAGGAACCTCTGCATGCCACAGGCATGCCCCCCCAAAATAATAAATAAATAAAATCTTTTACTTTGTATTGGGTGATGTAGATATGAATTTTTTCTCTATAAACATTTATTGAAAAATATTATATTGAGAGAGTTGTAGTTCTAAGAAGTTTGAGTACTGAAAATCAAGAGATATTCTATCAGGAAAATAATAACTGGTGAGGCATATCCTTTGTGTCTTTTGTCCTTTAAAAATTTTATTATAGAGATTTTTTTTAACATCTACAAAGTAACTGGAATAACATAATTCTTTTAGTCATCACATAGTTGCACTATGCCGCTCATGTATCATCGATACCTCCATACACCTACCCCAGCTCTGAAAAATTATTTTTATAATTGTGTATATGTGAATATGTTAAAATATACTTAAAAATGCACAGATCTTTGTATGATTTCGACAACTGTGTACACCTGTGTAATCTAAAAACCTATCCTCTCCATCTCCCCAGAAACTCTTCTTATGTCCTTTCCTGTTGGAATCTAACTACCTATGAATCTGCTTTTTTGTTATATTCACTGGTTTGTTGTGTTTTTTAGATTCCACATATGACATTGTTATTATTTATCAAAACTGATTTTGGCTATTCTGTCCTTTGAATTTCCATATGAATCTTAGAACCAAGTTGCAAATTTCTATTAAAAACAAAAAACTGGAGTTCCCGTTGTGGCTCGGTGGTTGACGAATCCGACTGGGAACCATGAGGTTACGGGTTCGATCCCTGGCACCACTAGGTGGGTTAGGGATCTGGCGTTGCCGTGAGCTGTGGTGTAGGTTGCAGACGCGACTCGGATCCCACGTTGCTGTGGCTGTGGTGTAGGCTGGCGGCTACAGCTCCTGTTAGACCCCTAGCCTGGGAACCTCCATATGCCACGGGTGCGGCCTTGGAAAGGGCAAAAAGACAAAAAAAAAAAAAGCCTACTGGAGTTCCCGTGGTGGTGTAGCGGTTAACGAATCCAACTAGGAACCATGAGGTTGCAGGTTCGATCCCTGGCCTTGCTCAGTGGGTTAACAATCTGGCATTGCCATGAGCTGTGGTGTAGATTGCAGACACGGCTCAAATCTGGCGTTGCTGTGGCTGTGGTGTAGGCCAGCAGCTGTAGCTCCAATTAGACCCCTAGCCTGGGAAACTCCACATGCCGTGGGTGCGGCCCTAAAATGACAAAAGGCAAAAAAACAAAACAAAACAAAAACAAAAAAAAGCCTACTGGGATTTCTGTTGAGATTGTATTGAATCTATAGTTTAATTTAGGAGGACTAGATACATTAGCAACTGAGTTTCTCAATTATTAATGTGATTAGTTCTCCATTTACTTATCTGCAATTTTTCATAAGTTTCAGTGTAGAGCTTTTCCATTTCAGTTAAGTGTATTCTCAAGTATTTTATTTTTTAATGCTCTTTTAAGTGGAATTTTTATAGTTTCATTCTTGTTTGTTGCTAACACATATGTATAAATATAATTGATTTTCATATATTTATATATTGACCTCATATTCTGTAATCATGCTAAGATAACTTACTAGTTTTAAGAATTTTTATTGGGCATTCCTGGCGTGTTACAGCTGAAATGAATCTGAATAGTATCCATGAGGATGTGGGTTTGATCCCTGGCCTCACTCATGGGGTCAGAGATCCAGCATTGCCATGAGCTGTGGTGTAGGTCACAGATGTGACTCGGATCGCACGTTTCTGTGGCTGTGGTGTAGGCCGGCAGCTCCCATTCGACCCCTTGTCTGGGAACCTCCAGATGTGCAGGTGCCGCCCTTAAAAAGCAAAAAAAAAAAAAAAAAAATTTGATTCCTTCTCATTTTCTAGAGATAGACAGTCATTTCATGTGTGATGGGAAGTTTTATTTCTTCCCTTTCAATCTTTATGATCTTTTACTTTTCCTTCTTTCCTGCCTGCTTGCCTTCATTTCTTTCCCTCCTCTTCCTCTCCCTGTCCTTTTCCTCCTCCTCCTTTTTAAATCACAGTTTGATATTGTATTTTGTGAAATGCTTTTTCTGCACCTAATTAACTTATCTGTATTTGTTTTAAAATGAAATATAAGTATAACACAAAAGAATATTGATTTATGGGCTAGTCAAAACGCCTTTTTTTTTCCTTTTAGGGCCACTCCTGCGGTGTATGGAAGTTCCCAGGATAGGGGCAGAATCAGAGCTGCAGCTGCTGGCCTACACCACAGCCATGACCATGCCAGACCTGAGCTGCTTCTGCGACCTACACCACAGCTCACAGCAATGCTGGATCTTTAACCCACTGAGTGAGGCCCAGGGATCGAACCTGCATCCTTGTGGATACTCGTAGGCTTTGTTACCGCTGAGCACACCAGGAACTCCAGGAGTCTTAATTGTAATATTCAAAATCCTTCAAAAGATATCTTCCCTTTTCAGCTTTTGCCACTACTTCACCAATCTGCAATCCAGCTATATTGAACCACTTAAATAAATTCTCATTACAGATGTGCATTTCTTATTCTGTTCTTTTGCCCATGTATTTTATTCAGTATACTAACACATTTTTAAGACCTAGCTCAACTATTTTGGCATCAGTTCATGAGATTATTTTTGTCAGTATCCTAAATAAAAATTCTTTTTTAAATCTGATCTCTTAGTATAGGTCTTTTTTTTTTTTAATGTTTGTTAACTTTAGGTAATTGACTTGCAATTCAAAGGTAAAGATTACAGGATGGAAAAACAAATACTGTTAGATATTACTTGTTGAAATTGTACTATTTCTTTAATAAGAGATGGCTTCTAATATTAGATATATTTTTAAGTAATTTTTTCTTGTGTAAGTCCCTTAATCTCTCTGGTCATCACTTAACTATAAATTGGAAGAATAGTCAATAAAATCTTTGAGAACCTTTCAAACTTAATGTTTTATAATTCTGGGATCTAAATTTTTGCTTCTCAAATTTCAGCATGTAATTTAGCCTAAAGTATTTCTGATCTCTGTTCTGGGGAACATAAAAACTATAAATCCTTTCTTGAAAATTTTACTAAATAAATCTCTTTAACTATATAAGCTGGTCTCAAACAAGGTTGCATAGCAGAATTGTGGGCAGTTTTGCCTAAATAACAACCCTCCACCCCAGCCTACTAAGTGAAAATCTCTGAAATTGAAGGCCTAGGTGTGCTTCTTGTAAGTTGCAAGAAGTTGTAATATTAAAGAAATCTAATCAGAAGTCTAGATGTGAAATTTTGCTCTTATAATAGGAGTCTCTTATGGCAGAAAATGTAACCATTTGCTGTTCATACAGATTCCACAGCAATTGCATGAAATAAAATGGTGTGCCCAGTAATGGAACTAGCAAATTTTGACAACCGATTCAAATAACATTGAACGTGTCCTTGAAGCCACAAAGGGCAGAGAAGATGTCCTTACGTGGTCCATAGTACTACCTGCCCTTCATCTGAGTCTCTGTCTCAATCCATCTCTTCTAAATGCCAAGAAAGTGGGGTTGACGTAGACACTGCAGCTGTGGCTGGAAAAGTGAGATTAGGATAGAAGAATAATTTCTCAGCTGAACGCTTAATGTTTTGCACAATTTTTAAATATTATAATTTTAAATTATTTTAGCTAAAGTTTACTGACCATCCTTATTTCTGTTTCTGGCTTAAAAGTATTAAGTTAGCAAACTGGTTTTAATTCTAATTGATATCCTAACATACCAAGTTTTTGTAAAGGCATTGCTGCTGCTTGGTGTTTTTCTCTTTTTTAACTTGTAGATTATAGTTTTTTTATATGTTTTTAATGTGACATGTAATCATAAAACATTGTGATTGCGCAAGTGAAAATAATAATCTTCCCTATTTTACCTGTATAATAATATTCCTTCAGAAGTAACCACTATCAATGTACCATTACTTCCTGTTCGTCTCATGCACAGTCATACACATTTGTGCAAATATAGATTTTATAGTTAATATACACAAATAGAATCATATTGCACATACCTTTTTTACTGAATGATGTATCATTTTCCACATCAGTACAAGTAATATAACATACTGGTGTGTATGTCTGTGTGCAATTGTTTGAATAAATCTCTGGCATAAATAAATCGTCTTTCTTTAGTATTATACAAATTTACTGCTTCACTAGCAGTATGTGAGAGGCTCCAGATGTTGCAAACATTGGATATAATCAGACCTTAGCCAACCTGCCAGGTGCAGTTTTTTTAATTGAAAAAAATTTCATACATATATCATATATATGCACATGGGGAAGTAACTAAGAAAATAGTACTACACTCGGGTTAGAGTTTTTAAAGTTGACATTTGAACTGGATTTTTTCTGTGCCATCACCACTGTACGGAGAGTATTTGGTGTTGGGGAATTATTTTGGGGAAGGAGCAGGGTGGTTGGGGATGAGATATGTGTGATTCAATGAGTATTAAGCAAAGTAGCAGGAGTCCCATAGCCTCCAGTTGAACATACATGTCACCCAGACCTGCCTGGAAAGAGGCCCCAGACCTACCTGGAAAGAGGCTTTGGGATCAGGAGACTTGAGTTTGGATTCTGACTCTGCCACTACCTTACTTAGAATCCTTGCGCTGGTTGCTGAGCTTGTGCGTCTCAGGATCCTCCTTACAAAAGTACAGAAGCAACTACCCCACCTCCTTGTCACACTGTGCACTGTGGCAGGGCCAGACTCTTTGTGAAATATGCTTTAAAGGATATCAAATGCATGTGATGTAATCCTGCCTTACAGACTGAGTCACTGCTGAGACGTGGTGGGGGTGGAGTAGAAGCAGCGTAGTGGTCGAGACTGGGGTTAGAAGGAGGAGACTTGGAGGTTTTGATAAAGGTCTTTGATGGTTGATTGGGTTTTTGGCTGTGTCTATAGAAGCAGCAAAGAAAATATCTTGAAGGCAAGAGAGAGAAGATTCTAGTAACAGGGAATTGGGATAGAGGGCTAATCATATGATTTGCATGAAAGATGCAGCTTTTAAGTGGGATATTATTAGTCTGGGAGAAGTCTTGACTTAGAGCATGTACTGATGTTCTTGAAAGAACTTGGAAGAAGGAATTCCAGGTCACTGTTGAGTCCTATTTACTTACTTAACTAACAATACCATTAACAGAGATAGACTGATGCCTCAACCTCCTAGGAAAGCGTGATTCCTCTGCAATATCAGTGAGCTGTTAAGAAGTAGTTGATACTTCTGCCTCTATTGTTTTATTCCTTCCTGTGCCCTGCAGGTAATAGGAAATTATCCACAGACAGCTGCTTCATTTGGTCAGGTGGACCAACCTATAGCAATTGGGGCAACTTCCACAGAAGCTCTAAAAATTAGAGCAACACATAAAATATTTCCCTGTTCACTTCTTTGAAGTCAGTATTTTTCAGTATTGTCAGGGTTTAGGATTCAAAGGAAGATCTTACTGTTTTCCTAACATATCATATTCAGAGAGATGTGAGTGACATACTATTACTCTGCCTTTAGAAGATTTTTCGATTTAATTCATTTCGTTTGAGAGAAAATAAATCTCTCAGGCTTAAGCTTTGTAAATGAATGTGCTCCTTCGGGAACACTGTATTTCACAAGAAACAGATTAAATTGAAGTAGCAGAGGACCTCATTTCAGCACTGTATTCATTAAACCTGGTCCATAAAACCTGCTTCTTTGCCCAAACTATTAAGTTTATTGGAGCTTGACGTGTACTATTTTGTCTTTTGAGAAAGGCATTAATGTGCTAATTTATTCAGAAATATTTTTTTTTGTTATCGTGAAACTGTTTTCACGTTGAGTATGTCATCTTCCCTGATCTGTCCCTGCCTTGGTGTGTGCTCTTTTCTTCCCTTCAGTTTTCCCATCTGCAAAACTGAAGGCAGTGGTTTGGAAAGTGAGGATTATTCTTCATGGCGGGTGGTGCCCAAGAGCTTTGGAAGTAGAAGATATTTTACGAGATCTTCTTTGTACAGGACCTGGTTATACCTCTATTCTGTTCGTCTATACCTTGCCCCCTAAAGCTATACCTGTGGTTCCTAGGAAGAGACCTGCAGTTTGCCACCTACATGTCCTTTCTATGCTTTTCCCCAGTCCTTGTGCCCTTCCTGCCCTCAGTTCGTCCTGGGCCTGTACCCATCTCTAAGACGAGATGATCACCTTTTGCTTTGTGCCTGCATCCATCATAACAGCAACACAATTATTTGTTTCCAGGACTGTGCCACTCATTAGAGTAGCAGGTGCTTGAGCACAGGGACCATATCTGACTGAATAAAAAGAAATAGAAGTCACTATACAGTGACTTTCAGAGAACAGGTATCTGGAATATACTTGGTGCTCAATACATGGTAGCTACGGTAATGATGGTAATGAAATTCCTGTATCCTCATCACTTGCCCAATAAGTGAATAAGTTGATGGGTACAACACATATCTATTATATTTTTATTGGAATCTTTCTCGATCTGGGGTTTCTATTTTGTGAGGCCCTGTTAATTGGATTTATAATTACATAGGATTAAAAGTGAGTTACTTATTCTATGGCTTCCCCCCCTCCATCCCAATAGTCTTAGGAATGGTTTTGAATTATTAACAGGACAGGCTTTGGGATTCAGATTTGGCTATAAATATTGGCTCTAGATATATTGTTCAAATTCCTTAAACTCATTAAGCCTCAATTTTTCCATCTGTATAATGAGGTAGTAATGCATTCTTCTACTGATTTGTATGAAATAATGTATTTAAGGCACATGTGTATGTACAGGTATAGTATATATGCCCTGTATGCTGTAAGCATTTATCAATGATATTACAAAACAGTTATAAAATATCAGTATAGAAAAATAAACTGGAAATCATCTTAAATCCCTCCAGAGATACCATCGTTGTTGACATTGAGTAGAGATACTCAGAGTTTTTTTTAGTCTCAGACCAAAATTTTACATAAACTAAAATAATATGGTAAATAGATTACATGATATTTCATCACTTACTTTTTTCACCCAATTATGTTATCTTTTAGGGCAATTGATATAGATCTGTATCATCCTCCTTCACTTCCTTTTAATGGCATAGATTTCTACTTACTGATGTATGATGGAAAATATAGTAAAACCTTTTTTTGATGAATGTATAATTTTTTCTAATTTTTTTAAATTGTTAATATAGCCATAGAGATATTTTGAAACCTGGGTTTTTAATCTTTTTAAGGTAATTTCTTAGAAATGAAATTATTAGATTAAAAAGGAACCTATTAGAGGGTCCTTGTTTGTTTTTTCCTACATGTGTGTTATAGTCAGTAAGAGAATTAACTAAAGACAAGAGTTAACCTGTAGATTGTAACGTCTTGAAATGAAAAATTTAGAACGTATTTAAAGGTAAATTAGGGAAGACTTTCAGATTTCATTACCAGCAATTCCGGTTACCTGAATTCCAACTCAATTTTAATAATAATTTAACACTGTTCATAGTAAATCATCCTACTTTAATAAGAACATGGGCAGAGAGTGTGTTGAGTATTATATATGTGTGTGTATGTGTATATATATTTTTTTCTTTTTTTCTTTTTTTTTGCTTTTTAGGGCCACACCCGTGGCATACGGAAATTCCCACGGGGCTCTCGGCCTACACCAGAGCCACAACAGCGCCAGATCCAAGCAGCATTTCCAACCTACACCACCGCTCATAGCAATGCCTGATCCTTAACCTACTGAGCGAGGCCAGGGGTCAAACCCGCAACCTCATGGTTCCTAGTTGGATTCATTTCCACTGCGCCACGATGGGAACTCTGATGAGTATAATATATTTTAAGATGGTATTCAAACCTCAGGTAAATCTGTTACTTGAACTAACTAAATTTTAATTTTTGTGTAATTAATATTTCTAATCCAAGCTTAAGCTAATTAACTTTTACTTCCAACTTGATAAAAATTTTTTCAGTAGATTTAATTGAGCAACACTTCATCATAAATTTATATTCATGTTCAGTTAAACTATAGAAAATTGAGTTGTTGTAAGCCTATCTCTTCAGGACATTTTTGAATAATTAATTTTACTGAAACAAATATAACTAAGTACATCTAAAGTGAAAGTTTAGTATAATAAAAGAATTTATTTCCATTGACTTCTACTGCTGGATTAACCCTAATTCTAGTTCTACTTCTATTAAAGATTGCCATGAAATATCCCATCTCTGGTGCCTAAATATAGAGGGGTTACCTCAAATCAGTGATGTTTTTTGTTTTCCCCTACTACTGTAGCAGAAACAAACCCAAGAAGGGAAATCTAGATCAAAATGAAAACCCATTATAATATGACTTATACATTTTACAAATACAGAAGTTTCTTATTTGAGGCTATTGTCTTCAGTATCCAGAACTGCTATAAGGTGCTCTTGAATGACATTTCATTCAACTGGAAATTCAGAACTATAAAAAGATGAGCTTACTTACCTACGATAAATACTAGATCACGGAGATAACCCTGAGGAGGATCTCAGAAAGACTTTTATTGTCTAGTAATCAGAAGAGAAGCCAAACTCAGATAAGAAAAACAGAATTGTGGGTCAAGAGCATAGAAAGCACCCTTTATACCAAAGCCCTTTTCCTTTGTCTTTCTCTTTTTTTGAGTGTCTGAGGGATCATAAGGCTAGGAGATAGAGTAACTTGGGTATATAAATTAATATTTATAATTAGAACTCCCTGATATGATATTAGCAGAGACTTTTCAATGGCAAAGAACAGAAATTAGTTCAAGGTAATTTAACCAAAAGAAGAATTTGCTGGAATGCTGTGACTGATCCTCCTGGAAATGAAGATCAGAATGTGTGTGGCCCTCAGGAGGGTGACTTATCCTGTCCCTTTATCCATGCGGCAGGTTATGGCCATGTCACAGAAGCTTAGAAAAGCTGTAGAGGATTGTTACCTGTGGCTCAGGCACAGTTCAAACCCCCCAAAAGAGGAAATCTTGATGGCCCTAGCCTGTGTCAGATGGCCCCCATCTTCAGCCTGGAGTTCTATGACAAGCAATACCAACTTGGTAGTTGACCGATGCAGATGGCACTCGTGATGGAAAGGTTTCAAGGACCATCCTTTGCAAAGAGAAGTGGTTGTGTGCTGGCAAAGATCCCCAAAGTCTCTACTGCATCCTAGTCTGATCTGGCTTCCTCATTCAGTAATATGGAATGCAAGATGGAGAGGCATAAACTGCACTTCCCATAGTCATGGCTAGGTGGATATGGGGGAAAAAGATATCATTTATCAGCCAAACTGGATTTCTTTTGAGAGGGAGCACTATTAGTAAGGGGAACAACATGTCGAAGCTGGACTGTCCCAGATTTAGAATGTATGGTTACCCCTGAAGAATTGTATATCTCAGATTTCAAGATAATAAATAGATTATTTGGGTGGAATTGAAATACCAAGTCAGAACTAAGGATAACTCTTTCTACCATTAGAAGATAGTGTCAAAGATAAGGTTATATCTAAATAATTTATTATTCTTTCTGTATATCATTGAATCACCTTTGAAAGGAGAAACTTTGGGAAAGGCGCTTAGTTTCTTAGTTTATTGGAAGTAAATGGAAAATAACATTTTTTCCAATTTCTAGATAATCTGATCACTTTTATTCTAAAAGAATGAAATATTTTAACAGTTTTCCTTTGGCTTGGGTCAGAAAAAAATTTAAAATATGGTGTTTGTCTATCTGTATAATGAAAAAAATGTATTAAGTGTATATTATTGTTCAGGGCACAGTTTGTTTGCACAAAGAGAAAGGTACAGTCTTATGCATGACTATATACTACATTAGGGATTGCAAAAGCCTAACGGAACTATCAGGCCTTGCCTCTGTGCATTGTAGTGGAATGCTTAGAGGCATTTTTGCATTCTGAAACTCCAGGACCTAAGATGGTAGGTGTCCAGCTCAGAATTTATTTTATAGATATTTTTACAAAGATGACTTCAGAAATCAACTGATTTTTATGTACACTGTGTAGATGATGTAACTTCTAGGTGTGCTTTAGGATTACAGGACTTTAAACTAATAGCTAAATCACCTTGAGTAAATTACTCAAGCTCTTGAGTGCCAGTTTCATCATCTGGTGAAAGTACATAACACCCACTTATTCTGAAATTTAACTGAGATTCTGTGCATGAGCTTTGCAGAGTGTTGGGCACAGAGTAAGCAACCAGTAACTGGAGGCTATCATTAACGAGAACTAACCTGAAAAACTTCCAGGAGGTGTAAAACGCTTTCTTGCTTGTCTACGCTATACTTAGAGGATGTCCTAAATCTGCTATTTAAACAATAGTGCCCTCAGAAAACAGCAGTTTCTCAGAAATAGGATAAATTGCCTAAAGTGCAGCGTATTCTTTCTAATCACTTGTTGAATTTTCTCTGGAATATGTTTCCTTAGAGATGAGGAAACATAAAAACTCCTGATGTCATTGGAAGCTATATTCCTTTTGTTTCAATAGTGAAATTGTTTCATACTCCAGAGCTGAGAAAACACAAAAAGATTATCCTCTCCTGAAAGTCAGAGGGCTGCTAATATATCATTTCTAAAGCCAGAAAAGAGGCTTTGTCTTGTTTTGTTTTGAATCCAGAAAAATGCATTTTTCTTTTAGATTTAATCCGGTAAAATCAGGTTTCACTCTATCTTGGGTTTCTTGTTTTGTTCCCAGTTTTCCCACTGGGTAGCAGTCTCTTCAGAGGCCCCTGAACATTGGCAGGGAGCAGCTGCCTTAGCAGTAAATGCCACAGTGGTTGGCAATGGAAAAAACATCGACAGCAAGCAAGCTGCCTTGCCTTTCTACTGCCAGGGCCTCTGAATATTCAGAAGCGGCACCATGAAAGATATAACTTGAGATTTACTCTTACGTAAATTAAAATTAATGACTTGCTTCCTTCATTTGGACTGTGATTTTTCCCTCTTAGTACAGTAGTGCCACGGATTCTATTCTATCAAAATGGAGGGTCACAGCTAAAAAGCAGGCATATCCGCAAACATGAAACAGCTCAATTTTCTATATGCTCAAGCTTATGCTAATCAAAAGAACCCTTTTTTTTGTTTGTTTTTTAAACTTCAATCACTTTGAAGGCTGGAGCCCACCTTAGAGAAAGTGTCCTAGCAGTCGATTAAGTAGTACTAGCAGTACTACTTCCATTCAGGGCTCTGTGATTCAGCACATCCTCATCGAGCACCACTGTGGCAAGCTCTATGTGAAAGCTGGGGGGTATGAGGATTCCAAGAAAAGGACACCACAGTTTAGCTCGGTTCAGTAACTGTTGCGGGCCTGCTCTGAAGCTTTCCACCTGACAGGTGGACTTTACTTTGTGGGAGGGGTGCAAGTGCAATAAGAGAAAAAATTTTAAGCCTAGTGCCATAGAATTCAAAGATAGGAAGGTCTGATAGGTCGTGGTTTAGGAAAGACTTTTTGAAAATAGAGGCCAGGCATGGTGGGGGAGATATTCACAAATAATTACCTGAGTGCCAGGCGTTAAATCAAGCGTATTTCATGCGTCAGCTCATTTTAAAACTGTGATTTAAAGTTCCTTACTTGCAGTTCATTATCTATTAAAAAGAATAAAAAATGCGATTAACAAAAAAAGTGATCACGCTGGACATACTATTCTGTAGCCAGGCTTTGTCACTTAATACATTTTGGGTATTTCCTATGTCATTAACGTACGCTTTTTCACATTACTCTTAATGACTGCATGGTTTATTTAATTATTTCCCTGATAACTAAGTTAGGTAAGAAGATTTAAATATAAGAAAAACAAAACCGTGAAGTATTAGGAGAAAATATATTATCTAAAGGGTGGGCACTTAAAATTTTTTTCATATATTTTAGAGCAGGAAAATTAAGAGGAAGATACAGAGACTTTCCACCTACCCTCTATCCCCACACAGTCACAGCCTCCCTCATTACCAGCATCCCTCTCCAGACCAGTACGTTTGTTACAAGTGGTGAACCCACTGACCCATCACTAACACCCAAAGTCCATAGCATACATTAGCACTCAGTCTTGGTGCTGTACATTTTATAGGTTTGGACAAATGGATGTTGGCATGTTTCCATCATCATAGTATCATACAGAGAGTGGACGCATTTTAAAATACATGATATTGGGAATTCCCGCTGTGGTACAGCGCATTAAGCATCCAGCGTTGTCTCTGAGGTGGCATGGGTTCGATCCCCGACCTGGCACAGTGGATTAAGGATCTGACATTGCTGTAGCTCCAGCAGAGGTCACAGCTGTGGCTCAGATTTGATCCCTGGCCTGAGAATTTCAAATATGCCATGGGTGTGTCCGAAAAAGGAAAGAGAAAAAAAAATGCTACAATATTTAAAAAGGCAGAAGCCTTAACATAAAAGACAAGTAATTTTAACACATAAAAATCTTTTGAGCATCAAGATTACTGTAAATAAAATTTTCAGGCATTATTCAGTCCTCACAACAGTTCTATGAAATAGGTGCCTACATTCCTTTTAAAGAAGGAAAAACTGAGGCACAGAGAATCTACAGCGTGGAGATCACTGGATTTCTGGGAGACTGATTTATCTTGGTGAAGAACAAAAGCTGATAAAGTGAGAGGTGTAGTGAAACGTAGTTCAGGTTTCGTCTTGGTAACAGCCTGTGATATGAATCCCAGCTTTACCACTTGGAGATGGTGGATAAGCTTCATTTTAGAATTCCACCCTTTGAAATGTTTATTTCCATATACTTTCTCATTTTAGCTGTTATGACAAAGATGATAACTTTTTCAGATGTGTCTTCAAATGCAAAAGTTCAGAGACATCAAGGACAGGCAAATTAGATGCTAATTACAAAAAGCATAAATCCCTTTTTACTGTTGTTTATATAGTGTACTATATTGTCCTTTAAATAATAGAAGTTGTCAAGACTTCAAATAAGGATAGTATAACATAGATCATTAACTACTTATTGAAGAGATGAGAGGAAAAACCAAAACTGCCTGAGCTTTTATTAGATGGCTGAAGTAAAATAAAAGATTGATTATAACTATCACCGTAGTTTAGCAGTGGGGAAATCTGGAGTGAAAAAATTTGGAATATAGATATTTTTAGATCATACTTAGATGAATTCAGTCAAGTTAAAAATCCCACCTCATCCTGGATAAGAGCAGATGCCTCATTGATTGGTTACAGTAAAATGTTTCTGTGCAGCTGATCTAATATTTGTCTTAAAATGAAGACATAATATTTATGTCCTCTAGAATAACAAAATTTATACTATGTAATAACCTTGACACGTTTACAGAATCACATTTAATGGACCCTTCAGAGCTCTGATGAGTACCACAATTTGACCTGTTGTCTATGTTTTTTAGGAATCTGGAAAAGCTATAGGAAGTGAAATATTTGTCATAAGGTTTTTGCATCCAGCTCAACTACTGCTCTCAAGTTTAGTAAAGGGTCAAAAACTGTGTGTTCTTTATTAAATTCATTCAAAGCTAAATTTAAAAGATTTTAGTAGCTGCTTAGAATTACTGTTTGAATCCAGACTGTAGAGAAAAATTTTTAGCATTAAAGAACCCTTCACCTACCCACTTAAAAATGAATGGACTTCATCGTTTAATTCTGAGTATATACACATATACTTGGACACATGTATAAGTATTTTCCTATATATTTTCATACAAAATATACATATTGCAATCTTACAAAAACATTTTATTTTTGCCCGTGTAGATAAACAATCAGATCCTGTATGGAAGAAGTCACCAAAATGCGTCTGCCATTATTAAGACTGCCCCATCAAAGGTCAAGCTGGTTTTCATCAGGTAAGACAGACAAATCTGATTTTCTAAAGCTTCAGATCTCTTTTGGAGATGTTATTATTTGTGTGAGACTATTTTATCTTTGGTTCAACAAAATCACTATTCTAAAAACATATCTTCCCTCTGTAGCAACACTTTCTGGATTGTTTTCATTTTGAGGTGTTCCTTTTATTTGTTTCACGTGATAGAACTGGCAGTCAGGGCTGGTATTTATATTTTCCATTTTTAAAAATTCTTCCCTTCCTGGATCTGATTATCCTCTTTATAAATATAATAGAACATTCTAGCTTCTCCTCCTGCCCCCATCACTCAGTACATTTGCTGGCTCATTAATACCTTTGTTGAAGAGAGGGCAGGAAAGCAGAACCCAGGAAAGTTTTAGGTGCTTCAGAGTTAAGAACGCTGATAAGAAATACACAGCGGAGGAGACATGAGCTCTGCTGTCTGAATCGTGTGGTTGGTAAGGGTCACGTTTGCCCATACCTCATCTGTTTGCTGACTGAATCCTTTTGTCATAAGTGAGTCAGGATGGGGCTCCCCTTTGGTGTAGCCATCATTTCCTCATCAGCAATGAAATGAGCTTGGATTCCCTGTTACTGGACTGAAGTGACATAAATCTGAATTATTTTTAGGGGCTGTAACTAACCCTGTATGTTAACTGGCACTATTTGTCTTTTCCTTCTGGACCTCGGATATTATCTATAGAATGGGGGTTATAAAGAGCTTGCCTCATTCATTGAGGTATTTCAAAAATTAGAAATGCTTACCATGGAGTTCAGCAGGTGGCTCAGCAGGTTAAGAATCTGACTAGTATCCACAAGGATGTGGGTTTGATCCCTGGCCTCACTCAGTGGGTTAAAGGATCCAGCATTGCCATAAGCTGCAGTGTAGGTTGCAGCAGAAGCCGCTTAGATCCGTCATTGCTGGATCCACGCCTAGCCTTCGAACCTCCGTATGTCACTGGTGCAGCCCTAAAAAAAAAAAAAAAAAAGGAAAGAAATGCTTACCACAATGTTGAACACAGAGTAAAGGCTTGAACAAGTGTTAGCTGGTCCTTATGATGGTGGTGATTGTTGTTACTCTTCCCCTTCTCAGTAGTTACTTGTCAGTAAGATTGTTTATTCCCAGGAGACGGCTGGGACTAAGGAGTAGTTTTATTCCCAGATATGGGCACTAATGTAGGTGACTGAAATATTCCTTCCCATGCTATCACTTCAGCCTCACAGGCATTGCTCCTCTGCTCCTGGAGAGAGCCTATGCTGATACCCGTTTCTCCTGCTCAGTAGCATTTCCTGGATTTCCTTTTTTTTTTTTTTTTCAGTTTTTTTCCCTACAGGAAGAAACCTTCCTTCTCATCTGTTTTCATGTCTTAACCTCCTCTGGCTTACTTACCTTGAAGTCCTCTGTTAGGCCTCAATCTCTTTTTGCAGGTTTCTTGGTCCTTCCTGTTGCTAGAGGTTATAAAATTAGAGTTAGATGATAAAAGCATGAACAGACTTGAAGAAAGTTCAGCCACTTGAAAATTTAAGATGTCCATCAATAGAAGCCCATACAAGTAAAGCGTTGAACCATGTAGGCTTGAGAATTTTGTATAAAGTGGTTTGAGGCTTACATAAGAAGACATTATGTAGCACTCATTGTCCACACATCAGTGCTTGCAGTGGTGGCCACTGCAGCAAAAGATGTCATTAACATTACTGTTTAATTCTTCAGCATTTTGGGGGCCTTTATTACTCATGCCGAGTCATCCCATTTTAAAGAGAGGAAAAAAATTGAATAGATTCTGAAGGAAATCGTGTAATGCAATTAAGTAATTGGGAAACAGAAGCCCTAGTATTTATGAAAGGTTAAATGATTTGAAGTTTTTTAGAATATGGAAGAGAAAGCTGAGTAGAATTTTAATAGTAGTAAATCCCCATTAGTTTAGTGTCTGATGGTTTCAATTTTGATTTTTGAAATATCATGCTACGTTCAAAATTTCATGTCATCTAATTATGAACCTTTATCCCATGGTTATTGAATTATCGTGCCTAGCACATATGGGTATTCAGAAAGCTTTACTGAATAAATTTCCTTTCAGCTTCTGTTGAGCAATTCAGATTACTTATTGTCCAAAGACAGCAATTGTAGTAAGTTAAACTTATCTTGTGGATTCAAAAACATATATAGATATATTACTCTTTATTTTACAGAATTTCTCATACATTAATACTTTAGTCCCTTTCCCCTACCTTCCCAAATTATCTAACTATATATCTGTATCTCCTTTTATAAAGGTAAAAATGATGTGGGCATGATTCCGAACAATCTGTTGTCATATCCACTTTTAGAATAAAGGAAAATGAGTTGAATCAAGAGAGATGTATGCCCTGCTCACCACCTTTTGTTGTATCAGTAGATATATAGCTGATAATTTGTGTGCCAACATCTTATTAATTAGTTAATGCTTCAGTTTCCATAGGGAAGGAACTAGTCATCTGACTGAGAACACTCACCTAAAAAGAATTCAGTGCTAAATTCTTTTCTAAAGCAAGACTGAACTCTTAAGGCTTTAGTGATTAAAAAAAAAAAAACAGTGAATTCACCCTGCCTGGGTTTGAAACCCACTCTGTGATACCTAGCTGTGTGAGCTTGGTCGGTTTCCTCAGCTATAGTATGGGAATAATATAACTATCTCATGAACTATCTCATGTATTAATATATATAAATTGCCTGGCAATATGGACTCAATCAACAGGGCTGGCTGCCGTAGTAATGAGATGATGGTGATGATGCCCATGGCAGGAAAAGGTGGGGAGAGAGGGAGGACGGAGGTCAAAGAAAAGAAAACAAGTAGTCAGGGAGGAGGAAAAAGGAGGTTGGAAAAAAAGAACCACTTCTCATATATGTTTTGCGTAATTCTAGAGTATTTTTTTGAGTAAAGCTCATTCACAGTTTAAGGATGTTTAACATCATAATGATTAAGTGCTGGAAGAGATAGCTACAGACATTAAATACAAACATTCTGGTAAATGTTAGAATAGGAGATATGGGCACAGCCTGCCTAAAATATCTTTTAGTTCTCTGTCTGCTGTTGCTTCACTGCTGACGCTTCTGCATCATTGTTTTCTTCTTTTTTTTAATGATGACCTCATATTCTAATGAGGAGTAGAATGCTGTTTAATTTAGAAACGTATAAAGAGAAGTCTAATTAAAAGGAATTATCCCCATGTCAATAAAATATAATAGATTTTACTGAGGTAAGTAATATCAGATAGGGTCAGAATTTAAAGCACTTGAGGAAATCAAAGATAAAATATTTTATTGCTCATCAGCTCTGTACATCACCAGTAGGGATATAATGGTAATTGGTGTCCTACCCATGTGTGGTTACCTGTGCATTTTAGGTGCTATCCACACATCATCCTCACTTCTTCAGACTGTGTGGTTCATTGCTCATTTAGGTTTATCTTTCAACTTCTGCCTATGTATTACTTCTTTCAGAGTATTGTTACCAGAACCCTAATTTTGTCGGTTTTAGAATGAAATCCTGAAACAATTAAATATTGATTTGTTACCAAGTTTCAGGAAGTTAACACTTAAGCCATCTCAGTACAATGGATGCCATTATGCTTTTCTTTAAAACTGCATAACTTGCTTTGTGCTATATAATGTTACTTTAAAAACTAACTTTTATAAATTGTGTATCTTTGGTTAATGTTTCTATGTTGAAGTACTGACTTCCTTGACTGAAATTTTTGATTCCCTGTGCATTTCCATTATAAGGAAATTTTTGGCTTCTGCACCTCAGCAACTCTTTTTAAATTTATTGACAATTGAGATAAAAATGGGAACTGGCCACAGGTTTGGGAGAATGATTAACAGTAATCACAGAAAGCTGTTAAAATATGCTGCAGGCAGCATTTTAATTAAGTAGAGGCTTTACTCTGCAGTGATGTGCTTTTGTTTGATAAGGTCCTTGTCATATTCTTTTAACACTTGTATTTATTCGTATACTAATGGATCTATAATTCACAAGAGGTCTGTGAGTCATTAGGGAAAATTAGCAAGTGATGCTAGGTGTGCATGATTTACATAATCACTTTATGCCCTTTTCTCCCCACATTGTTAGATTGTGGACGATCCCATAATTATGTAGTTGTACCCTATAGCACATATGGACTCCGAGACACTAAATTATTCTACTGTGGATCGTCTGGACGTGTATTACAATCTGGGTTCTTACCGTGTACCACACATGCAGTTCTATGCGTTTTCCATGCCACATGATTCCCTCTACACAAGCACTGCATTTTCAGTACAGGAGGAGTGCTGTATTAATAACGATGAAGAATGAATGGCTGTATTTGGCAGCGCAAGTATCCAAGGAGATTAATGATCTTGCCTGCAGCTCCTGTCATACCCTCCCCCACTATCGAAAATTAAATGTCATGTGTAGCAACTCACTCTCCTTTACTTAATTACATGTGGAAAATGTGTACTGTTAAAAACTCCTGAGGCTAAAGGAGGCCAAATGAAACCGAAACCCTTGGAAAGATTTAGTGCTGGCTGTAAAGACCTACTGAGTGAAAGTGGACTCACCACAGGATCCACAGTACTGTATCCATCCGTTGAACACGTCCTGTTTTTTGTAATTAAAAAGAGACTGGGGCCCATAATCCTCTGGCCATGTCCCTAAGAGACAATGTCGATTTGAAATTATTGTGAATGTCAGAGTAACTCCATCTGAGTAAGCAAATTGAATGCCCATTTTCAAAATCTTTGTCACATTCTTGATCCTTTATACCGAGGTAGATTTGTTGTTGTTGTTAGTTCATTTCTCTTTGGTTTTGGTTGTTTTTTTGTATCCAAGGCATGTGGCAGTTCCCAGGCCAGGGGCTGAACCTGTGCCATACCAGTGACAACACCAGATCTCCCTGCTAACCCACCAGCCACCTCTTTATATCTAGTTTTGATAAATAGAAAAACATTGTAGGAACAAGTATGAATTTGACTTTCATAGATATTCACGTGTTTACTTGACGAGTATTTGCTGAGTGTGACCTTGTGCTGGTTTTGTGGAGTGAGTGACAGAGAACACAGTCTCTCCCCTAAAGGAGGAAGCAGAAAGTAAAACAGTCTGGTACCTTTTCCAGTGATGTAAGTGATGTGGTACTGTAGAAACATATGGGAGACACTTCAAACCTAGTTTTGCAGCTTTTGTAAAGGTGTCATGGAGAAAGATGTATAAGCTCAGACCTGAAGTAAGCAAACTCATAGTGTGCATAGCAACCCACACGTTTCTGGAATTGGTTGTTATGCCCAGTGTACCTGCATGTTTATTTCTAGGAGAGAAGCAGCCCTTCTCTAGGAAAGTACCATTGGATGAATACAGCTAAGTATGTCATTTGTTTTGATACCTGTCAGCAAGCATCTTTATCACTCTCATGTACCGTAAAAGAATGCAGTGTCCATTTTCAAGTGCACATAGTAGAATTTATAAGACTTTTACTTCAAGAACAAAGTGGAATTGGAGTGTTTTGTGTTTTGATCTTTTGTCAAAGACATTGGAGTTTATATAACCAAACAGGAAACATTGTTCCCTTTGGCAGTGTATAGTACCCTTGGGAAGCTGTGTATTTAATCCAGTTATCATTTCCATTGGGTCGTACATTTCTGGAATCATCTTGAAAGCCTATGACATTTTCTTTTGAATATCTACAGCATCCATACATTTTCCTCTTGTGAGAGTGGCTGGAGCTAGATAGCCTGAAGTAACCAGAAACTTTATAGGGCCATTCATGATTTAGGTGAATTCAGACAATTAGGCAAAGTTTTGTTACTAAACAACAAGCCTGCCTTTCTTGTAGGACTTGTAAAGTATCTTTGAAAACCAATTTTAGTATTTCATGAATAGAATAGATAATTTTTCCTTTGCTGCTTCTATTTCTTAACATAGTATCAGGCTTGTGGTAACTATTTGTCTCACTTCTTTGGGCACTCCGAAACATCTCATTGTGGTGGTCAGAGATGACAAGGGCATTTTTCTCCTGGCACCTTTTTTTTCCTGCTAATGAATATTTTTACTCCTTTTCCTGTAGAATGCCTATTTCCTTTGCAGGCTTCCCTCCCCCAAAGATGCACACACACACACACACACACACACACACACACACACAAAATGTACGTGGTGTGGTGGAACAGTAAAAACAGTAAATCTGATGCATATCTCCCTATAGAAGCTGAAGGAGCCAGATCCTTCTCTCACTGCCAAGGTGTGGCCAGTGGGTGGTCATGCAACCTAAGTTTGGACAATATGATACCCTTAGAGTTAGAACAGGAAGCAGATAATATGAGTGATTTTATTTGGGTGGTATTTATTCATGGAACCACAGGGCCTTGATGAGAGGTTCCCTCAGTGACATCACTCTGCATCCTGTTTCCTTGTCCTCTGGAGGTCTCTTATCTGTTCCAAGTCTGAACACAGAGCCTGCCTATGTTTTGTGAGATCCAAATATCCCTCTAATTACTTTTTGCTTAATTGCCCTAAATTCATTTCTATTGCTTATTGCCAAAGAATCCTGATGAATGAGAAGGGGATAAGAGTTATCTGAACAAATCATGAGCAGCCAAAGTGAGTTCCTTTCGCACCTATGCTTGTCACATGTGGGCTGTAGCCTTGATCCTAAGAAGTTTTTTATCCTTCAAACTTCTTTAGCAGAGCACAAGACCTCTGAACAGTTTCTACTGGGGATCTCCAGTGTGGCATGTTGCCATTGCCACTAACTCTTGAAATGAGATTACCGCGCTGATTTCAGAGCAATCAGGGAGGATTTTTCTCAAACTTATGGCTGTGGGAAGAGTCATCTTTCCTTGCACATGGCCTTATGGTGAGGGCTAGATATCTGAAGAGCACTTGGGCTTTGCCTACCAGGGTAAAGAGGAGAATGGCTGTGGGTGTCTACCATGCTATCTTTAGAAAGAATCTCAATGAGAAACTTGCTAGGCTATCATTTATCTCATCCAGTCCTAAAGTTCCCCACATTAACACTGCCACCAACCTGCACTATCAAATATTCTATGTCTCAGCTTTTCTTCGGCACAACTGGCAATAATTACTTAGAACTTGCCTGGGGCCACCTTTGTAAGGTGCGGGTCTAGATGCTGAGTTACTCCCAGCAGCCCTCCTTAGTGATTGACACTGTATGGAATGCCAAGTAAATAGAGTTCATAATCCCACTGTCATTGGACATTTATTTCAGATTCAGCACATTCAGCTATTTTGGTGGTTTCTCCCAGCTGGAAATCAGAAACTGTTCAGCGTATTCATAGAGTTAGAAATATTGCTTCGTATCTTTTCAGAAAGGAGTTTTGCTCCCACTGAGATGTAATGATTTGCTTCACTTCTGTTTCATTTACATGGAGCTTTCCTGGCCAAATGTTAATATGTCATGTTCCAGTTAATAGACCAAATGTAGTATTTACTTTTTCTGTCCTCAGCTATCTCACATCACTGTATTTAGTACAGTCAGAAAAAATTATCTAGGCCAGTTTATTTATGTTTATGTGTTCCTCATTCATTCACCTTTTTTGTGTGTGAATGGACCTAAACAAATGTTGTAGATTGTAATTATAATCATTTTATGAACAGGTTAAAAAAAATTAAATCAGCTCACTCAAGAATCCAGGTTGAATTCAGGCATCTAACTTCTACTTTTGATATAATGCTGTTTTGTGAGTATAAAATAAGATTCTATGGATTTAGTGAAAGTGAATTTCCAAACAGCAAGAGCAGTCCTGAAGACAAAATGCTTTTACGTGATAGTCTAAATAATTCAAACATATTCTCATCATACTTGTGTTTTTTGCCTTAGTTAATTTTTTAATTTATGGTAAAATATGCACAACATAAAATTCATATTATTATCCATTTTCAGTGTACAGTTTAGTGGCATTAAGTATAGTCACATTGTTGTACAGCCATCACCACCGTCTATCTCCAAAACTCTTTATATCTTACAAAACTGAAACTCTATACCATTAACAAATACTCCATTCTCACCTACCCTCCCCCCAGCTCCTGACAACTATCTTTCTACATTCTGTCTCTGAATTTAACTATACTATATATCTTATAAAAGTGGAATTATATAGTGTTTGTCCTTTTGTTACTGGCTTATTTTACTTAGCCATAATATTTCTGAGGTTCACCCATGTTGAAGCATGCATCAGAATTGCCTTCATTTTTAAAGTTGAATGATATTCCATTGAATGTTTATGCATTCATCTGATGAGAGACACTTGGGTTGCTTCTATCTTTTGACTATTGTGAATAATTCTGCTGTGAACATGAGTATACAAATGTCTGTCTGAGACTACCTTCAATTCTTTCCATATATACCTAGAGGTGTAATTCTATTTTTAATTTTTTGAGGAACCACTGTATTTTTCATAGCAGCTGCTACTAAGAGCGGACAAGGGTTCCTATTTCTACACAACCTTGCCAATTCTTATTGTTTTCTATTTTTTTTTTTTGATATTAGTTATCCTGTTGGCTGTGAGGTGGTATCTCAGCATGTTTTTGTTGTGCACTACACCAATGATTAGTTATGTTGAGCATCTTTTGATGTGTTTATTGGCCATTCATATAACTTCTTTGAAGAGATGTCTTTTCAAGTCCTTTGCCTATTTTTTTTAATCAGGTTGTTTTGTTGTTATTGTTGAGTTGTAGGAATTCTTTATACATTCATTATCAGATATATGATTTGCAAACATTTTCTCACATTCCATAGGTTGCCTTTTCACTCTGTTGATTGTATCTTTCGATGCATGAAAGTTTTTCATTTTAATGTAGTCCAGTTTATCTCTTTGTTGTTGCTTGGGCTTTTTGGTGTCATATCCAAGATATCATTGCCAAATCCAGTGTCATAAAGCTTTCCCCCTATGTTTTCCTGTAACAGTTTTATAGTTTGAGCTCTTGTGTTTAGGTCTTTAATCCATTTTGAGTTAATTTTTGTATATGATATAGAAGAATCCAATTTCATTCTTTTGTGTGTGGATATCCAGATTTCCCAGCACCATTTGTTGAAAGGATCATTCTTTCCCCATTGAATTTTCTTGGCACCCTTATTGAAAATCATTTGACCTGACACATGAGAGTTTATTTGAGGACTTTCTATTCTATTCCATTGGTCTATATTCTTGTTTTTAAGCCAGTACTACGTTGTTTTGAATACTGTAGCTTTGTAGTACATTTTGAAATCAGGATGGATGAGACCTGCAACTTTGCTCTTTTCCAAGACTTTTTTGGATATTCTGTATAAATTTTAGGATGGAACACACTTTCACTTTTTAAAGAAGGAGAAATGCTCCTTGGAGATATCTCAGTCCCTGATAAATGAAAACTTATGGAATCGCACTCGCGTGCGCACGCGCACACACACACACAAACACACACAGCCCATTACATCAGATGTATTTTTTCTCCTCATTCGGAAATTGTTGTCCTGGGCTCATCATGTTTTCCTGAAGGACAAACATGTTCTCCTCTTATCTCACTAATATTTCTTTTGACCACAATTTATAACATTCTTTCAGAATTTATGTTAGAGAATATCAATTCCCTCATATTTAATCTTAAGGAATCAGTCAGTGGTTGCTGGATCGATGCTTTGAATAACATGTACTGAGATCTCTTACTACAATTTAATTATGGTTACAACTTTGATGGATAAGGAATAAACAAAAATGGTTTTATGAACAAATCCCTGCATGTGGCATGTATGTTCTAAAAATGCAGTGACATATTCTTAGAAGAATAGAATGAGGTTACTGTGAAAAGCCATGTAAGTAGTTTAGAAATTAAAAGAGAGAGAGAGAGAGATGCTGGGGAAGTGGGTATAGCAAAAGCTACCTGGATAGATTTACATAGGATAAAAATTAAATCTAAACCAAATGAACAAACTTAATTCAAGCATTTATTACCTACTGTATCTCTGATGCTATAGAAGATCATGGAGTTAGGTAAGAAATTCTCCAAGAATGTCTAACACATGTGGATAAATAACTATACATCATGCAAAACAAGCACCAATATAGGGAACTTTACAATGTTGGATTATTCGGGTGCATTTGAGGCTTAGTTGCAGAGAGGGTTTGCACGGTTGAGAGCGGAGTGATTTGGATTGACCAAGACATAGAGAAAGCAGAACAAGGAAACTAGCAGGGTCACTGTTGTCATACTGTAGGCAACATGAAAAGTACATGAATTAGTATGGAGACATGACCCTGGAAGAAAATAGGAAATAAAGATGAAATCTTTAGAATGAAGCCTTTAGACTTGATGATTTCTTTGGGTATAAGGGCTGATGACTGAATGAATTAACGGTAACTGAGGACTTAGCACCTGGAAATGTAAAACATCTAAGACTGAATATAAAACATTAAATGTTAACTGTTGTTATTGTGCTGCTTTACTATTCTGACATTTGTATTACTTCACAATTCTATTGGAGGATATTATTCTAACTGTATAGATTAAGAAATAAGATTTTTAAAAAGTTGTTTAGTATCTTGCTTACATCGTACTGGTAGAACTGCAGATAGAACTGTACGTTTATCTAGGTCTGCTTCAGACTACATTTCTTTCCAGAACAGCACATAGTTGTTTTATACTTTATATAATTATGAATTCATCTTAAGTGGGAAATACTTTATAGTCAGTGCAATATACTTTAAGTGTTCAGTTTGTTGAGTTTTGATGAACATACTCCTGTGTAGCCATCATCTAAAACAAAAATACAAAACGTTCATTCACCCCAGAACATTTCTTGGTGTTCCTTTCCAGTCAGTCCCTTCCCCCAGAGCCACCAACACTTCCAATTTCTGTCACCATAGATTAGTTTTAACTATTCTTGAGCTTCCTGTAAATAGAATTAAACAACATTCATTATTTTGTGTCTGGTTTCTTTCATTTTACATAATTTTTGGAGATTTATCCATGTTGTTTTGTATGTCAGTAGTTCCTTGAACTGCTGAGAAATATTCCAGTCTATGAATATACCACAATTTGTTGATCCATTTTCCTGTAGGTGAACATTTATTCTGTTTCCAGTATTTAGCTATTCTGAGTAAAAAACAAGCATCACTTTTTAAAAAAATATATTATAGAATAAACTTGCTTTGAGCATGTTTGAGTCAGGGTAGATTTAGTTTTTGGATTTTTTTTATGATTTTTATTTTTTCCATTAGAGTTTACAGTGTTCTGTCAATTTGCTATGGTACAGCAAAGTGACCCAGTCACACATGCATGCATACATTCATTTTCTCACATTATCCTCCATCATGCTCCATCACAAGTGACTAGATATAGTTCTCAGTGCTACAGCAGAATCTTATTGCTTATCCATTCCATATGCAATAGTTTGCATCTATTAATTAATCCCAAACTCCCAGTCCACCCCACTCCCTCTCCCTTGGCAATCACAAGTCTGTTTTCTAGGTCCATGAATTTCTTTTCTGTGGAAAGGTTCATTTGTGCCCTATATTAGATTCCAGATATAAGTGATATCATATGGTATTTGTCTTTCTCTTTTTGACTTACTTCACTTACTATGAGAGTCTCTAGTTCCACCCATGTTGTTGCGAATGGCATTATTTTGTTCTTTTTTATGGCTGAGTAGTGTTCCATTGTGTACATATACCATATCTTCTTAATCCACTCATCTGTCAGTGGACATTTAGGTTGTTTCCATGTCTTGACTATTGTGAATAGTGCTGCAATGAACATACAGGTGCATGTGTCTTTTTCAAAGAAAGTTTTGTCCAGATATATGCCCAAGAGTGGGATTGCTGAATCATGTGGTAGTACTATATTGAGTTTTCTGAGGTACCTACATGCTGTTTTCCATACTGGTTGTACCAATTTGCATTCCCACCAACAGTGTAGAAGGGTTCCCTCTTCTCCACACCCTCGCCCCAGCATTTATTATTTATGGACTTATTAATGATGGCCATTCTGACTGGTGTGAGGTGGTACATCATAGTAGTTTTGTTTTGTATTTCTCTAATAATTAGTGATGTTGAGCATTTTTTCATGTTGGCCACCTGTATATCTTCTTTGGAGAAATGTCTGTTCAGTTCTTTTGCCCATTTTTCAGTTGGGTTGTTGGGGTCTTTTTTGCTGTTGAGTTGTATAAGCTGTTTATATATTTTAGAGATTAAGCCCTTGTCAGTTGTATTATTTGAAACTATTTTCTCCCATTCGGTAGGTTGTCTTTTTTTTTTTTATGGTTTCCTTTGCTGTACAGAAGCTTGTCAGTTTCTAGGTCCCACTGGTTTATTTTTGCTTTTATTTCTTTTGTCTTGGGAGACTGACCTAAAAAAATATTTGTAGGGTTAATGTCAGAGAATGTTCACCTATGTTCTCTTCTAGGAGTTTGATGGTGTATTACTTTATGTTTGTCTTTAAGCCATTTTTGGTTTATTTTTGTATATGGTGTGAGGGTATGATCCAGTTTTATTGGTTTACATGTGGTTGTCCAGTTTTTCAGCACCACTCGCTGAGAAGACTTTTTTCCCATTTTATATTCTTGCCTCCTTTGACAAAGATTAATTGACCATCGGTGTCTGGGTTTATTTTTGGGTTCTCTGTTCTGTTCCATTGGTCTATATGTCCATTTTTGTACCAGTAACACACTGTCTTGATTACCATAGCTTTGTAATATTGTTTGAAGTCTGGGAGAGTTATGCCTCCTGCTTGGTTTTTGTTCCTCAGGATTGCTTTGGCAATTCTGGGTCTTTTATGGTTCCATATAAATTTTTGGATTGTTTGTTCTAGTTCTGTGAAAAATGTCATGGGTGATTTGATAAGGATTGCATTGAATCTGTAGATTACTTTGGGTAGTATGACCATTTTTACAGTCTTAAATTTTCCAACCCAGGAGCATGGAATATCTTTCCATTTCTTTGAATTCTCTTTAATTTCCCTGATTAATGTTTTATAGTTCTCAGTATATAAGCCTTTTTTGCCTCCTTGGTCAGGTTTATTCCCAGGTATTTGATTTTGGGGTGTGCAATTTTAAAAGATATTGTATTTTTGTATTCCTTTTCTAATATTTCATCATTAGTATACAGAAATACAACAGATTTCTGAATGTTAATCTTGTATTCTGCTACTTCGCTGAATTTGTTGATCAGTTCAAGCTGTTTTTGGGTTGAGTCCTTAGGGTTTTCTATATATAGTATGTCATCTGCATAGAGTGACAATTTTACCTCTTCTCTTCCAATTTGGATACCTTTTATTTCTTTTGTTTGTCTGATTGCTGTGGCTAGGACTTCTAACACTATGTTGAATAAAAGTGGTAAGACTGGGCATCCTTGTCTTGTTATGCTTCAGTAACTAACAGCCCAAATCTCAGTGGCTTAAAACAACAACGGTTTATTTCTTTCTCATGTTACATGTTCACTGACGCTCAACAGGGGGGCTGTTTTGCTCACTGTGGTCATTCAGGTACCCAGGCAACAGAAGTTCCATCTCAGCATGTGTCTCCATGATCACTGGTGCAGAAAGGAAACACAGTTAATCAAGTACTGGCTCAACTTTAAAGGTGAAAAAAAGTGCAAGCCAGAGGATTTATGAACAGTGCTAGTAACTATCACAGAAGAGGACTGAGGGAATGGCACTCCACTGTATTATTCCCCACCCTGCCTGCCCTACCAAGCACAGTGAATATTTTAATGTATTTTATAGTCATTTATATAAGGGATGGTATTGTAGTTGTAACACTCAGAATTGAAGTGTGAAAAGTTGGTAGGATCAGTGTGAGCAAACTTAGAACCCTGCATGCATCTTTACCCCAAGGAAAATTATGTAATAGCTTTAAGAATAAATTGTGACCTAGTAGAACTTCTCAAGATGGGCTTGGGGATATTATCTTGGGTAAATGAGAGAATATATTTGTAACCTTGGAATAGGCTACAGAAATGGGAAACATTGTAATAGTTTAAAAGAATAGGTTTTGAAACTAGACAGCTGGATTTTAATCTCAGTTTCCTGTTTATTAGCTTTGTGACTTTGGTCAGGTTGTTTAATCTCTGTGTAAAAACGAAGAAAATAACTGTAACTACTACATAGAGCTGTTGTGAACATTAAATGAGTTAATGTATAAAAAGCATTAGAACAGTGATATATGATAAGAACACAAGAGTTATGTTTCTGGTAACCAAGTTTTCCAAATCAAAAAGTTTGGTTGTGTATTACTTTTCTCTCACTGTGTAACAAATTACTACAAATTTCATGGCTTAAAACAACCCCATGTATGAACTGACAGCTCTGGAGGTCAGAAGTCAGGCTAAAAAGGGCTGGGCTCTCTGCTGAGTGGTTCACAGGGCAGAAATCAAGATGCTGACCAGGCTGATCTCATCTAGAGCCTTGGGAAAAATCCACTTGCAAGCTCATTCTTGTTGAAGTCTGTTTCCTTGTTGGTTCTCAGATGGAGACATCTCCTAGCTTTTAGAGTCCATTCACATTCGTTGCCATGAGGACTCTTTCATCTTCAAATCAGAAATGGCATTTCTAATCTCTGACTTTCTGTCTCTGACCTCCAGGAATTCTCTAGAATTCACATAAGTCAACCTACTCATTTAAGAGATCAGGACAGTGAGGCTCTGGGAATTGAAATCTCCAGATTTAAAGGGTTCATGTGATTAAGTCTGGCCCAGACTGGTAATGTCCATTTACCTTGAGGTCAGCTGTGCTGTAGAATATGACTTATATGAAAGTGAAATTCATCCTTTTCACAACCTGGAAACCCTCTTAGAACTCTGCCTAACATATGTTGAATGATTTTTACAAATGTGAATGTATTTTCTATAACAAAATTGAATTGAAATCAGGACCTAGAATATGTGTTTGCCATAAATATAAGTATATTCTACAAACAACTGAATTGGGTGTGCTTCTAGCATGCTTTTGGAGAAAAATTAAATTGACAGTCCCTAGATAGAAATTTCACCATTATAATTGTCTGTTTACTTAGCTATGTTCCTCACTAATTGCTAATATAATCAAAGGCAGGAATCATGTTTTATTCATCTTTGTATTTGTAGTATAAATATTTGTTAAATAAACAAATGAATATATTCAAAATATATTCAGAGCTATATTGTTGAGTTTCGACCGATTAAACTCCAGCCAGTTTAAATTAAAAGGAGAACGTAGTGTAAAGAATACATAAATCAACTATAATTAAAAAAATTTTTTTTTTCTTTTTAGGGCCACACCCACAGCATATAGAAGTTCCCAGGCTAGGGGTCGAATCAGAGCTACAGCTGCTGGCCTACACCAGAGCCACAGCAACACGGTATCCGAGCTGCATCTGTAACCTATACCACAGCTCATGGCAACACTGGATCCTTAACTCACTGAGCGAGGCCAGCGATCGAACCCTCGTCCTCATGGATCCTAGTCAGGTTCGTTACCACTGAGCCATCATGGGAACTCCTTAAATTTTTCTTTTTTTAAAGAATACGGTAGTATCTTGTGGACTTTTTTTAAGGCTTTATCTTTATTCCTTAATTACAGTGAATAAAATTCAACAAAATATTCCAATATTAACAAAAATACTGTCGATATGATTTAATTTGTAAATAAAACTCAAGGTGCTGGACTGAAGGTGGCTCCACAGGGACCACAACCTATTCCAACCTTAGATCTTAGACCTAATCCAGCTGCTTAGATCTCATATCCCTGCAGCTGGATTGGGTCATCATCATTTCAAACCAGGAATATCTGTGGACTCTTTAGGTAGCCGTACAACTAAGACTGAAGAGAAATAACCATGGTAACTCCAGAGATGTCAGCAGAGGGAGTTCTGACCCCCTGTGTAGCCTTGAGTATTTCCACTGGCATTATCTAGATACCACACTCTCCATCTCTATAAATTTTGAGTCCCTGGGAAAGAGAACGTGATCAGCTGAAAATGAGGCAGATGTCTGCTCCCTATGTGCACTGAGCTTGAGGCCGGCTGTCCGTGTGTCACAGTGCAGCCCATTCAGGGAAACATCGTGAGCTGGACAGACACCCCAAAAAACACCCATCCATGTAAATACCGATAGCTGGGTGATTGCAGGCAGCGCGTTGTCACTAACTCGTGAAAGCAGCTTGGAAAGTATAGGGCATACTCTTGATAGTTCTGCTTCATATGTTTTTCCTGCTTTGTCAAGACCCCCTTCATTCAACAGACATTTATATTACGCCTATTCTGTCAGGTATCCTGCTACAAACTGGGGAACAAAGAAATAAGATCCCATTTCTGTGTTTTGAGAAGAAGAAAGAACAGTGCAAATGACTTTAATAGAGCTCGGCAAGTACAGTGATGAGGACAATACATATTCAGGGTTCTGTACCCCAGAAGCCTTCTCACTCTTATTCACGGAGAACTCCACTGTCTCTCTCTGCAGCTGTTGAAGGGAATCATAAAAACACCACAAACAATTACAGTTCCTGGTTGTGTCCTGTATGGGGCCTAAGAAACTTATGTTGATAATACTGGAAAGGAAAGGTTAATTATGAAGCAAACAGATTTCCTTCCTCTTGGGAATCGAGGACTATGAGGGAGTCAGAGGGTCCCCAGAAGTCTTTTGGTTTAACTGCTTGTGTGAAGTGTAAATGCCTTCTCTCCTTTTGTTTTCCTCTTCCCACGTCTTTCTCTTTTGAATTGCTGCCCTGTCAGGTTTCTACTTGCTTGATGCAAAGTGTGTGAACACTCACTCACAAGTGGATTATGAAGGATTATGAACTGTAACTTCTTAAAGCAGCTTTCTTCTCACCATTGAGGTTTTCTGTTCTTGGGAGGGGAGGTTAAAAAAATGAATGTGGATTTAAAGGCCATTATAGTCATACTAATTTGGGGGAAATTATTAAACTATGAAGGGATAACTTGGCTGATTGAACTAACTTGGTCCAGTTAATCATGATTTCTCAGTAAGAACTTATGTGCAGCTGTATATTTAATGCCGGTAACCTTTGAAAGATATATGAAAAGCCATCTGCTTAATTACTGCCAAATACACTCTGCCCCATGGCTTCTGAATCTGGAGCAGACATGTCCTGTTGGCTTTCAGCTCTAAGCCAGCACTGAGCTCCATTGTGTTATTCCATGGGGGAAACTGAATGCAAAAGTGAATTACCACTGGGAAAATGCTACCACTTACCCAGGGATAGCTGATTACTTCTTCCATGTATGAGCAAACTGCTGAGGAATGGATTGTACTCCCTGAAAAACAGTAGCCGTCTCTTGACATAATAGTGCATGCTCAAGGCTTCTATGTTGCTATCAAAAGAAATAGGTATATTCTTCATGCTCTGTGTCACTTTGGTTTTAGTTTTTCTCCCTTTTGCGTTGGTTTGGCTGGTGTACTGGATAATTAAGAATTTAAGAAGGTTAGAGCAAGAAGTGGTACCTAGATTTCATCTCTTTATTTCTACTCTACCTTATTCCACAAGAGTTTTTATTGGCTTGGGATTCTTCTTGTCCAATCATCTTACAAGATCAGGAAACTGATTCTCTTAGAAGTGATTGCCCCCAAACCCTACAGCTAGTTCATGATAGTGCTAGAACTGACACTACCTCTCTCTCCTAACTGAAATGAGATTTTCTTCAATAACTATGTTAAGTACAAATTATTTGTCCAGTACTGAGTTTGCTGTAGATGATGTAACAGAAAGTAAGAAGAAATAAGTCCCATCCTTGGAGTGCTTACCATCTAAGGGGAAGACTTATTTGAAGTAAGTATTCAAATAAATCAATTAGGTAAATCATGAAAGAAAATAGATCTGTGATCACTGGTAGGGTGCTATAAGCATATAGATCTGCTATATATAGGTCCTGGAAAATTTGTTTCAGGAAATAGCATTTATGGTGAGCTATGAAGGAGAAATAGGAGAAAATTGGACAAAGGATTTGGGCATCAAGCATGCAGAGCAGAAGAGAAGATGATGAGAGAAGGCAGCAAGATGGATAGAGCTTGGCTCAGCTAAGAAACAGAAAAAAGGTCTGTAGCTGGATTGGAGCAAAGTGAGGAAGGAGAAGGGAGACAAAGAAAAGGCCAGAAAAGGTCATATTGCTCAAGTCCTTATAGCCTCCCTAACAATTTTGGACTTAATCCTAAGTGCAATAAGGAGCCATAGGAGGATTTTAAGCAGGTGATAGAAATATAAGCAGCTTTGTGTTTTAGAACCATAATAACCATGGGTGAAGAATGAATTGGACTGAGGATGAAGAGTGTAAGGGGACCAAATAGGATGCTCTTATATTAATTCAGATGAGAAATGATGGTAGCATATACTAGGATAGAATAGAAAGAAGTGCAAAGATTCAAGCTATGTTTCCAAGGTAGAATCAGCAGAACTTCCTGATGGAGTGGATATATAATTGAGGGGTGAGAGGTTTTAAGAATGACTGTTAGGTTCCTGATCAAACAATTGAGTACTATTGCTGATCTTTCTAAGATTGCGAGGAAGTTGACCGTGGAGCCCGCTGGAGACTGAGTGGGATGAAGAGTTCTGTTTTACTTGAGATGCTTCCAAGACATCTAGTGAAGATGTAAAGTAGAAGTTAAGTATGTAGATCCTAGGCTTTGAAAAAAATCCAAGCTAACTGTTGGAGTTCCCGTTGTGGCTCAGCAGAAACAAATCCTACTAGTATCCATTGAGGATGCAGGTTCAATCCCTGACCTCGCTCACTGGGTTAAGGATCCTGCGTTGCTGTGAGCTGTGGTGCAGGTTGCAGATGCAGCTTGGAATCCTGCATTGCTGTGGCTGTGGTGTACGCCAGCAGCTGCAACCCCTATTCAACCCATAGCCTGGGAACCTACATATGCCGCGGGTGTGGCCCTAAAAAGACAAAAAAAAAAAAAAAAAAAGATACAGGCTGTGAATTTGAAGACATCACTTTATATTTTTCGAACTCAAGGGGATAATTCATGTAGTTGAGGTTACTGAACTCACAATGAAAGAGAAGGATTTCACGTAAAGGCAGAGATAGGATTAAAGCCTCAAAGTAGCAATGACAACAATCAGTGGATCTTTTCCCAGCTGGTGAGAAATTTAGAATTTGGTCAAATGGACTTGAGTGCTCTTCTGCCAGGTAGTGGCTATCCTGCGTACACTGGACATAGAGAGCTATGAGAATCTTAGGTCTTTGCACACCAGTAGGAAGCTTCTTTGGTTTATGTTGTGAAACCTCCAGTCAAACTTCACATAACTACTGAGATAATTATTTTGGTGACTCATCATGAAAAATCAGTAGAGGATAGCTCTCCCACAGGACCATAGCCTGTCTACCATTTGCTATTAATATAGTGGAAAAAATCCCACATCACCAGAACTGATGTTCTAGGAGTTGTTCTGTGCCTCCTGGTAATGAAGTTTTAGATCCTACTTCTGCTCCAATTAGGATAATGAGGAGTAGAATTAACCTAACCCACAAATCCGTCTGGATTCCTACTCTCCTCATCCATCACTCCTCCTTCCACAGCCCATCCGTGCAGGCACCATCGTATACTTCCCAGCATCCTTCATCTGGCAGAACAAAGTTAGAAGGCAAGTAACAAAGCTGGGAACCTTTCTGGTTCAAAAAACAAAATACTCTAGACATTAATGGGTCCTAGAAGTTACACATGGCTACATAAAAAAATGTATACTCCTTGGTGTCAAAAGAGTTGATGCCTTTCCAAAATTACTTCTGCGGCACCTGATTTAACTAAGCACGATCTGGCCAACTCCTTGCATCATCATTCTTTGTCACTAATAATTGTACCTTAGTATTCCTTGAGTAATACCTCTCTTTCTGTGCCTAATAGCTTGTCATGCTCAAAACCAATGTATATTTACATGTTTTTTTTTTAATTCTGTGGTGCTGTATGTGCATTTTCAACTGAGAAAATGATTCTAGCTTGAGCCAAGAACTTAACGTTTACTGTGTACTGATTCTGCCTATTTTAACATTCACAGAAATGAAGATGCAGTCAATCAGATGGCTGTTACTCCCTTTCCATTACCATCAAGTTCTCCATCTCCTACTGAGGTAAGTTGGCTCCTAATTACCTCAGTGAATAAATGACATGGATTTGTCATGGTCATTTTCCCCAAATCTGACATTTTTTATTTTCAGTATCTGGTATTCTGAACTCAGAACTTATTACCCAGGGATCTCCCTAATTAAAATAGGAAGTATTTGAGGTATGATTATAAAAGTGTTAGTTAAACACATCAAACTTAACCATATGAATGCCGCTTTCTCAAATTTCCTTAAGGTTCATTCTAAATATGCAGTTTGTCCTAATTGGGCATTTCAGAATTTATTGGAAAATTCTCTTTTGAAGTAATTGAATTGTACCTTTATTTATGGTTTAAAAACACTTTAATGTTTTGATTGTAGGTGTTTTGAAATACTTTTATCTTTTAAGAAATTACCAATACAGCAAGATTGCTAACATATTGATCTGCTTTTAGCTAGTCATATAAATAATCAGCTGAAGGAATATTACATTCTCCTCATGTTTTTTACTTTTTAAATTATTTTTAATCCCCCAATATACGTTTATCACAACTAATCAAACAATGCAGTTATTAGAAATTTTGACTTTTCCTCCCCCCTTCTCAAAGAAATTATTATTTACTGGTTAGTATCTTTTCATACTTTTTCCTTTGCTTCAACGACAAAAATAAACACTTATATATGAATAGTATCTTTTTTAGCAAATAGTTGATCATATAATACTTATTTTTTTTCCATTCAATCAAGTATTCAATGAATGCATACTACATGTCAGGTACTATTTTGGGTATTAAAGGTATAGGCATGAAGAAAACAGATAGGGCTCCCTGCCATGGTTCAGCTTACATTCTGATAAAGAAGTTAACTAGCAAATACATAAATAGACTAAAGGAATTATCAGTAGCGTTCAGTGCCTTGCATGCAATTTAAAAAGGAAATGTGGCTTGTGACCACTTTGGTTACGGAGGAAGCCTCTTAGGCAAGGTAAAATTTAAACAAGATCAAAATGATAAGAAGGATCCAGACATGCAAAAATAAGGGGAAAGATCTTTTTCAGTAGAGAAGATAAAAATAGCTCTCAAGTGAGAATGAGCTGGGAGCATATCAGGAGTATAGTGGAGTAGGATGGGGTGGGTGGGGGGAGCACAAGGTGGAAGGGAGAGAGGGGCTTTGTGAGTCAGAGTAAGACGTTCATGTTTTATTCCATGTACAGTGGAAGCCACTGGAAGAATTTTAACAGGGGAGTGAGATGAGTTGATAATAGAGTCTGCCAGGTAGAGAATGGACAGTAAAAGTAAATATGTTAGATGGCAAGAGCCCAGGTGAAACTTGATTGAGGTTAGATGAAGTTTTGTTGTTGAAAGCAAAGAAAAGTGAGCTGATGCTTGATGTTTGGGATGTTGAATCAAACTTGACTGATTAAATGCGGGAGTGGAGAGGAACAAGAGAATCATACGTAAGCCTAGATTTTTGGCATGAGCAACTAGATGGATGGTGGTGCCGTTTACATTTAGGCAGAAATTAAGAGATTTGTTTTAGATCAGTCAAGTTTGAGGTGCTATTATTCATTTTTCTGGAATAGATTCTATACATAAATAGGAGACTGTTTTTAATGTTTTCTAATGGTCATATTTTAATATGCTGTATTATATTTTTTTTTCCAACTGATGGACATTCAGATGATTTTCCAATTATTTGCCAGGAAAAAAATACCACTGTGGTGCAGTGGATTAAGGATCTGGCATTGTCTCTGCAGTGGCTCAGGTTGCTGCTGAGGTATGCAGGTTCAATCCCCAGCGCAGCACAATGGGTTAAGGATTCAGTGTTTCCACAGCTGTGATATAGGTGGCAGCTTCAGCTCAGATTCGATCCTTGGCCTGAGAACTTCCATATGCTCCTGGGTGCACCCCCCCAAAAAAAGACTACCAAAATAAACATACACGTGCATTGTGTGCACATGTGTATATCAATCATTTGATACTGGTGCTTTTATTTCTAAGGCATAGATTTCCCCACTGTAAAATTGCTGAGTCGAAAGCTGATACAAGTTTAAAATTTTAAGCTATATTTCCCATTTGCTATCTGAAAGGACTCTAGTGATATTGACTCCTCACCAGTAGTCATTTAACCACAGCTTTGTCAGCACTGGGTTGTTTCATTGTGCTTAGACTAGGGTAAATTAGCATGGTGGTGGAGATGAGGGGCCCTAGAAGCACGCTGCTTCCATTCAAATCCTAGCACAAAGATGTCCCAGACATGTGAACTTGGGTAGTTACAGTAACTTCTTCTAACCTCACTTATCTAAAGGGAGATAACAGCAGTTACTTACTTCATAAGGTTGTTAAGATTAAGTGAGAAAGAAAGTATCCATATTTATATCTGTCATTCTAGATATAGATATCTTGTACCAGGCACATGGTAGTTCCCCAATAAATATTAGAGCTTAGTTTCTACTTCTTTTTAAAATTTTTATTGAAGTATAGTTGATTTACAGTGTTGTGTTAATTTCTACTATACAGCAAAGTAATCAATGACTCAGTTATACATATATATATTCTTTTTCATATTCTCTTCCATTATGATTTCTCACTGGATATTGAATATAGTTTCTTGTGCTATACAGTAGGACCCTATTGTTTATCTATCCTTTATATGATAGTTTGTTTCTGCTAATCTTAAACTCCCATTCCTTCACTCCCCCACACTTCCTCCTTCTTGGCAGCCACAAGTCTGTTCTCTATATTTGTGAGTTGTGTTGTTATTTTAGATTCTCCATATAAGTGATATCATATAGTATTTGTCTTTCTCTCTCTGACGTCGTTTAGAATGATAATCTCTAGATCCATTCATGTTGTGCAAACAGCATTATTTCATTTCTTTTAATGGTTGAGTGATACTCCATTTTATATTTATATATATATACTATATATATGTATTATATATATGGTATATATATATATATATATATATATATATATATATATATATATCATCATCTTTCATTTGTTGATGGACATAAAGATTTTTTCCATGTCTTGGCTCTTGTAAATAGTGCTATAATAAACATAGAAGTGAATGTATCTTTTCAAATGTAGTTTGTCCAGATATATGTCCAGGAGTGGGATTGCTAGATTTTATAGCAATTTTATTTTTAGTTTTTGGAAGAACCTCCAAACTGTTTTCCATGGTAGCTTACAAATTTATACTCCCACCAACAGTAAAGGAGAGTTCCTTTTTGTCACATTCTCTGCAGCATTTAGGGACTGTAGACTTTTTTTTGGGGGGGGGCTGCACTCAGAGCATATAGAGATTCTGAGGCTGGCACTCGAATCAGAATTTTAACTGCTGCCTTATACCACAGCCACAGCAACGTCAGATCCCTGACCCACTCAGAGAGGCCAGGGATTGAACCATCAGTCTCATGGATACAAATTGGGTTCATTTCTGCTGCACCAAAATGGGAACTCTTAGATGTTTATGTGTGTGTCTTTTTAGGGCCGCACCTGAGGCATTGGAAGTTCTCAGGCTAGGAGTCGAATTGGAACTGTAGCTGCCAGCCTAAGCCACAGCCACAGCAGCACCAGATCCGAGCCATATCTGCCAACCTAAACTATAGCTCATGGCAATGCTGGATTCTTAATCCACTGAGTGAAGCCAGGTATTGAACCCACATCCTCATGGATACTATTTGGGTCCGTTAACTGCTGAGCCATAATGATAACTCCTAGACCTTTTTTTTTAAGGTAGCCATTCTGATCAGTTTGAGATGGTACCTCATTATAGTTTTGATTTGCATTTCTGTAATAATTACCGATGATGAACATCTTTTCAAGTGCCTGTTGGCCATCTGTTATGTCTTCTTTGGAGAAATGTCTGTTTAGGTCTTCTGCCCAGTTTTCAATTGGGTTATATTGTTGTTGTTATTGACTTAATTCCTAGTTCTTTTGTGTTCATAGAATGTCATATAAATCCTTTTCTTGGGCGGGTGGAGCTCAGTATTTTAGAATAGTTTTTTTCTATAGGATTGTTAGTTATGAATGTTCCCATCAAAATAGCATCCCCTTGGAACTGAATTTTTCTTTCATTGCCCATTTTTCTCAATGCAAAAGAAAAGACTTTGTAATCAAGAAAGCTAGCCTGTCATCAACTTGTAAAGCTGATATGAGATCCAGCTTTCACGTCTTTGAGTAAAGGTGTAGTGTAAGTGTTAACATTTAGTTTGAGAGGACCATTTCTGGTGTCTGTTTGTTATCCTTTGTTTTCTTTCTGTCAGGAATGACTTCTGATATCAGCTGCATATTTTCTCTCCTCTATACCCAGCCAACTGGTTTCTGCTGACAGGGCAGCAACTTGGAAGAGAATGATTGAGTATAATATGGACTGCGTTAAACGCTATCTTAGATGCATTGCCCCAAGTCCTATTTACATCCAGACTTCTGAGAGATGGTATTATTATTTCGACTTTACAGAGGAAGAGATTGGGGTGTAGAGAGGCTCAGAGAATTCCCATATGCCCAGAGACAGCTGTGATATTCAGCATTAGTTTCCTCATCTGTCTATGGAGGTGTAATGTATTTAAAGCATTTAGTACAGTTCATGGCACAAAGCAAATGCTCAGTAAAAGTGATCTAGTTATTAAAATATTTAAATATATTATTTGGTATTAGCTATATTTTATTTTTTAAATTTTGCTAACCACAGAAATGATTGTCATTATTCAGTCACCTGTAAAACAATAAATTTCTCTTATACTATAACATAGCAGAATCAGTAGTAAGTGAGAAAAATAACCTCACTGTATTCTGAAATTTTAGAACTGATTTTATTTTTGAATAAAGAGCTAATAATATGTGTAAAATATAAATAATGCCAGCCTTAAGTTTTAAGAACCTTATCACAGTTCTTAAATCAGATTTGAGGGTGCCATTATTTGCATTTCATCTTCCAAAATAAATCACATCAGGTGTTTAAATTTAGAAATAAATAATAAATTCTCTTCTCTAAAAGGATACACTATGCGATGCTTCTGTTGTGCACTCACAGTAAATTATACTATAAAGAGATTTTTTTTTTTTAAGTTTCTCTCTGGACTTTTGGCATCGAATAACTGCCACATGATGAGCCCTGACACCCTTTCTGTAGGTGGTATTTGAAGTACTATATAGGGCTGCTCTGGCCCCGTGACCACCTCCTTATCCCTCCCAGTCCATCTGTGTGCCCCTCTCACTGTGCCATTTCCCCCTGCAGCTGTTTCTAGTAAATACTTAAGTGTAACTCATATCTGACATATGACTGAGGGAGCTAGCCCATTTAGATCATAATCAAACGGATGAAATTCAGTCATATCATCATGAATTCGGACCTGACATCATAATAATTCAGTATAGATGAATAGCACTTTTAGTAAATACTAATGGGACCTCATATATTCATCCCTTTTTTGAGCAAGCATTTATTGAGCTGTTATTATGTGTCAGGCACTGCTTTAGACACCATGGCTATAGCAGAGAACAAAATTGCTTCTTGCAGTTGTGTGCTGAGAGAGTGAACAAGAGTGCTCGCTGACTGTGGAGCAAGAAAATATGGGTTCTTATTTCAGCTGTACCAATTACCTATTGGCCATTTGACCTTCTGCAAAGGTATTTAACCTCTCAGAGTCTGCCTTTTCCTGTAAAACCAGGTTAATAGCCTTCTATGCCCATGTCAACAGGTAGATATGAAGATCAAGTTCTAAATGTAGGTAAAAGTACTTTATAGTCTGTGCAGCGCTATACATATGTAAAGGATTATTCACATTTCTGCTGTTGCACTTTGGGTAATTGTAATATTGTTGGGGCAGCTGAACAGCACAGTGATTAAGAATACAAGCTTGGAAGTCGAATAGATCCAAACCCTCGTCAGTAGCTCTGCCATTTACTAGTACAGTGAACTTGAGACAGTTAAGCTCTATAAGAGCTTTTAAATGGCGCTTGATAATGGCATTTCCTCACTTTTAAATGGCATTTGATAATAATAATTAATTTTTTAGATTTGTTGGAAGAATTGAATAATGTTTATGAAATGTTTAGCCTTTCTCTTGGCACACAGTAAGAACTCATTGTAGTTGTGATTATACTTGTTTTCACAGCCCTCCAGCAGAACTCTCAGTCCCCAGCATCTTTCATTTTAAACAGTTACATGCAACGTAGGATTTATTTTCTTACCGTATTTATCCTTTTGCTCAAATATCTTTAATATCTGTGTCTTGCCTATCAGATCTGTGTTTCAAAAGCTTTGTTTCAAAGATGAAATTAAGGCTTTGGATCTATCTCCACCAATCAGGCTTCTTTTCTCTCCCCTGTGTACCACAGTGTTGGGCACTTGACATACATCTGTTAATTTCCAACCTCCCACCAAGGTGTCTTTGTCTCTCTACCCCTTATGTTTTTGTTCCTGTTGTTTCTTCCACCAGGGTTGCCTTCCCACTTACTCTTTGTTAATGCACAGTCCTTGAAGAATTGCTCTTTGGGAGCCTCCTCCAATTTTTCTGTGACTCAAAATGAATGAAATAATGCATACAGAATAATAAGCATAGCACCTGGGATGTAAGTGCTCAGAGATGTGAGATACTCTTCTTCTGACCAGCTGCATCCCACACTGTTCCCTTTGGTAATCTTTACTCCCTTTGTAGTTATACTCATGATTTGTTTAAAAAATAAAAATTACCCTTTGCCCTTTGTGTGATGCCACTTGGGCCTTATAGAAAAATAGGGACACTTGGAGTTCCTGCAGTGGCTCAGCAGTAACAAATCTGACTAGTATCCATAAGGGTTTAATCCCTGGCCTTGCTCAGTGGGTTGGGGATCTGGCGTTGCTGTGAGCTGTGGTGTAGGTCGAAGATGCAGCTTGGATCTGGCATTGCTATAGCTGTGGCGAAGGCCGGCAGCTGCAGTTCTGATTTGACCCCTAGCCTGGGAATGTCCATGTGCCACAGGAGTGGCCCTAAAAAAGGAAGGAAAGAAAGAAAGAAAGAAAGAGAGAAAGAAAGAAAGGAAGAAAGGAAGAAAGAAAGGGAGAAAGAGAGAGAGAGAGAGAAAGAAAGAAAGAAAGAAAGGTAGGTAGAGAGAGAGAAAGAAAGGAAGAAAGAAAGAAGGAAAGAGGAAAGAAAGAAAAGGAAGGGAAGGAAGAAAGAAGGAGAGAGGAAGGATGGATGGACGGAAGGAAGGGAGAAAAGAAAGAAAGAGAAAAAGAAAGGAAGGAAGAAAAAGGAAAGAGGGAGGGAGGAAGAAAGGAAAGAGAAGAAAAGAGGGACCCATTTCTAAATGGATTTATAAACTGGGATCCTCTCACTTGTCCTTCCCTTGTTATCTCCATGTTTTTAAGAGGGTAGTACTGTAAATACCACACTAAATTGAAAGCTTTTGTAGGGCCAGGCTTATTGTCCTTTTTTTTTTTTAAAGTATCTACGTGCTGTTTTGGAATTTATTGGGTTTTGCATTAAAATGAAAGTGTTGTAAATTCTTATTTATTTATTTATTCATTTTTGTCTTTTCAGGGCCGCACCTGCGACATATGGAGATTCCCAGGCTAGGGGGTCTAATCAGAGCTGTAGCCGCCAGCCAACACCACAGCCACAGCAACGCAGGATCCAAGCTGCATCTGTGACCTATAACACAGCTCACGGCAATGCCTGATCCTTAACCCACTGAGTGATGCCAGGGATCGAATCCACAACCTCATGGTTCCTAGTCGGATTCCTTAACCACTGAGCCACGACGGGAACTCCAATGATGGGATTCCTTTCTTTTTATCTTTTTCCTTTTTTTTTTTTTTTTGCCTTTTCCTAGGGCCACACCTGCAGCATGTGGAGGGTCCCAGGCTAGGGGTCTAATCGGAACTGTGGCCACTGGCCAACACCACAGCCACAGCAACACGGGATCCGAGCCACGTCTGCAACCTACACCACAGCTCACGGCAATGCCAGATCCTTAACCACTGAGCAAGGCCAGGGATCGAACCGGCAACCTCATGGTTCCTAGTCAGATTCGTTAACCACTGAGCCACGACGGGAACTCCACTTATTGTCTTTTGACTACTGAATCCTCGGTGCTTAGCTTGTAGTGCTTGCTTGAATATTTGTGGAATAAGTGAAAGATGGAAATTATATTTTGGCTTTTTCACTGTATTCTCTTTTTAATTTTATTGGTGTATATTTGACTTACAATGTTGTATTAGTTTCAGGTGTTCAGTAGAGTGACTCTGTTTTACATACACATATATCCATTCTTTTTTCCCATATAAATTATTACAAATAACTACTATACAATAGCTATATGGTATTCCCATCCTCCTAATTCATCTCCCCCCCACCCCAATTTTACATATGGATAATTTTGGAAATCTGTGTTTGTTTGTTTTATAAATAAGTTCTTTAGTATTATTTTTATTAGAGTTCACATATAAGTGACATCATATGATACTTGTCTTTCTCTGTCTGACTTACTTGATAATCTCTATGTCCATCCATGTTGCTGCAAATGGCATTATTTCATTCTTTTTTATGGCTGAATATTATCCCATTGTATATATGTACCACCTCTTCTTTACCTGTCAGTGGAAATTTAGGTTGCTACCATTTCTACTGCATTCTAAATGCTTTATTTCGATGCTGAATATTTCTTATTGATTCAATTCATTCTGCCACTATTTGCCAAATACCTATTTTGTAGAGCATAAAAAGATTAATTGCACAAAATCTCTACCTTCAAATAACTTGTAGTCTTACAGGGGAAATAAAACATGCAAATAACTAAAACAGGGTGGCCTAAGAGATAAAGCTAAAGTGGCAGTTCACAGAAGATGAATCGTATTTCTTGATAGGAGAACAACCATTTCTGATGGATATATTTGATTTTAAATCCCATCATGGCTCAGCAGTGACAAACCTGTCTAGTATCCATGAGGATGTGGGTTCGATCCCTGGCTTCCCTCAGTGGGTTAAAGATCTACGATTGCCATGAGTTGTGATGTAGGTTGAAGACATGGCTTGGATCCCATGTTGCTGTGGCATAGGCTGGCAACTACAACTCTGATTCAACCCTTAGCCTGGTAACTTCCGTATGCCATGGGTGTGGCCCTAAAAAAGACAAAAATATATATAAAAATAAAATATGAATATTGTTAGATAATGTAGGAAAAGCACAAAGAAAACACAGAAGTAAGAAAAAATCAGGGTGTGGTATAGGGAGAAGAATATAGTGGGTGTGTGAAAAGGAGTAATGGAAGATGGACTTGGAAAAATAAATGGAAGTCAAATGAGAGACTTGAATTTTAATCTTTGAATGTCATACATTAGGCACTTAGAGCTGTTGAAGGCATTTTGAATAATGAAATGATCTGCTGAGGACTCTATTTCAGGTAGATTAGTCTAATACCCAAATCAAAGATGTCTTGAAGATGGAAACCCAATTACAAAGTTACTCCTCTGGTGTCTCTTCAGAGGCATGAGGGCTGAGATATCCTTGGGAGGTAAGATATTTATTCTGTTCCTCAACCAGCCAGGCTGAGTCTTTCAGAATATCTTTATAGAAGCAAGAACCTTTGCCTTTTTTTTTTTTCAGAAGTTGTGCTTTTTTTGAATATTGAGATGGAGCAGGCCTCATAAAGAATGAAGAGGTTGATTACCTAGGGAGTCCTAGCAGCATAATTTCTATTTTATCATTAATTGTGCAGTGCCTTTCTGGAATTCTGAGTAGCCCTGCAAATATGCTTATAATTGGGGGTAGGAAAAAGAAATTCAGTTTGTCACATCAAGTAAATATGACTTTGCAGAAAGAAATATTTATGAATTTAGGCTGGCAATGAAACTAATAAATCATTTGTGGTTTTTTTGAAGAGAGCATTGAATTTAGGAAATAAGATGACAAAATTTAAACCAACATATGTTTTATTTTTTTTTTAAAGTTCAGTTATATCAGAGAGGTATAATTGCTAGGGCTTTTAACATTAATTTTGCTTAGTAAAATCTTTTTTTTTTTTTGTCTTTTTGCCTTATTTGGGCCGCACTCGCGGCATATGGAGTTTCCCAGGCTGGGGTCTAACAGGAGCTGTAGCTGCCGGCCCTCGCCACAGCCACAGCAACGCGGGATCTGAGCTGCATCTGCAACCTACACCACAGCTCACGGCAACTCCGGATCCTTAACCCACTGAGCAAGGCCAGGGATCGAACACGCAACCTCATGGTTCGGGACGGGAACGCCTGCTTAGTAAAATCTTAAATTAAAACAAAAAACAAGTGTGTATACTGATGTACTCTTGTGTCATGTTAAATGAGGAACGAGGATAAGGAACAACACTATAGAACATTTATCTGATCAGAAGTGTTTTCCAATCCACAACAAGTAATTTAACTTTTATTGGTAGCCTCCCTCAAATAAAACATAAATTCCTGCTTGGTTCTCACTGCCTATTTGGAGAAAACTATAGACAAATAATGGGTATGAAAAAAAAACAAAGTAGTACAAAAATAAAACAAAAGTTATTGTCACTTTATGTAAAAGGTTTTGGAGGAACCCAACAGAGGGAGTTCAGAACTTTCAAAAAGTTTATGAGAGACTTCTCAGTAGGGATTGAATAGCATTTATTATCAGTTCTTTTGGGGGGAGTAAAATCAATGTTAAATGTAAAATCATGAGCCTTGCCTCTGCTTTCATTTATCTATAAAGCATAATTCACCGTGGAATCTACTGAACGAGGTCTTCATTAGGAAAGGTCATTCTCTTTGAGCAGCCTTGGCTGAGCTGGCAGCTTTGGACAGGTGGTTTGAAGATCAGCAACAGAGAGAGGCAACACCCAGCCATCTGATTAGCCAAATCATCTTGGGTGTCAGTGGGCCACCATCCATCAGCCAGATGGTTTTCAAACCACCATGATGCTATTGTGCTTTGGAAATCATGCCTTCTGACCTCTTTTCCCCTTTCTATCTCTGACTGATTCTTGTTTTCTAAGCTCCTAGTCATCAGGGTATTTTGAAGGCTTCTTCATAGATATGAGCCATTCTTTTTTTCGGAAAAGAACCTACACTGTTTCATTGTTTTGCTCTGTGCTTCATTTAAGCATGAAAACTCTTTATGTACTTTGGCTCTCCTAGGAGAATAAATACTTTATTGCTAACCTTTTTCAATTCCAACTTCCTTTTTACCTGACTCTCCACGTTGATTTTGACTTCAAACCCTCACCTATGGAGCTATCTCAAACTAAACCAGGAACTGAAAACAGAAGAAATGATTTAGAAGGGGCTCAAAATTCAGTTAAAAAGAGCATTAGCTTTCAAATGAGACAGACCTAGGATATATAAAAATGAATCAGACCAAGGAAATGAATGAGGCACAGATGTTCAATTCAAGCATTTTTCCATCTCATCAGGGAGATCAATTCTGTACATATGTAATTAAGGTACAAATAATATGAGTGATATAAGATGTTCTGGTAAACTGTTAGATAAACTTAGAGAAAGAAGAGACATATTCTAGTTAAGAAGGTTAAGATTTAGGGAGCAAGTGGCATTGGAGACTTTGTATGATAAATTCTGTGGGTGTAGAGGTAAAGGGTATTCTTTTTTGTTGTTTTTATTTGAATCTTAAAGGATATGTACACCATCTGCAACCTAGACTGCCTTGCCCATGTTGTCTTTTTTTTTTGTCCTTTTTTTTCTGGCCGCACCCACGGCATATGGAGGTTCCCAGGCTAGGGGTCGAATCGGAGCTGTAGCCGCCGGCCTACGCCAGAGCCACAGCAATGCTGGATCCGAGCCACGTCTGCAGCCTACACCACAGCTCACGGCAATGCCAGATCATTAACCCACTGAGCAAGGCCAAGGATCGAACCCGCAACCTCGTGGTTCCTAGTTGGATTCGTTAACCGCTGCGCCATGACGGGAACTCCCACCCATGTTTTCTTACAGTTGAAGCATCAGAGAGTTCCCATTGTGGCTCAGTGGTTAACGAACCTGATTAGCATCTATGAGGACGTGGGTTTGATCCCTGGCCTTGCTCAGTGGGTTAAGGATCCAGCATTGCTGTGAGCTGTGGTATAGCCCAGCAGCTACAGCTCCGATTCAACCCCTAGCCTGGGAACCTCCATATGTCTCAGGTGTGGCCCTAAAAAAAAAAAAAAGTTGAAGCATCAAACAGCTTGTTTTTTTCCCCCCTCTTTAGTATTCATTTTATAAAGACCAGGAAAATTTCCACTTGTATACTCACATCGCTGAGACACATAAAGATTCCTTTGATTTTTTTAAACAACACGTTCCTTTCCCCAAAGAGACGTAATTAGATGAATGGCATCAGCGGACCCCCATCCTGGTGAAAAAAATCTCTCATCTGGGACCAGAGGAGTTGGCCATCTGCAGAGTTACTAGAGAAGCCACCTATGGATTTGTTTTCCAATCTAGTGCTGAGGTTACAAGCATGGTTTCCGTTATATCCTCCAGTTGGATAGCATAACCTCACCCAGGCCTCTTCAGGGTTTCCCACAGCTTACAAAACCAGACACACTAAGTAACCAGAGTATTAAAGGTTTTTTATCAATTAAGTACTGGTTTTTAAAACTATAATTTGTTTCTAAAGAATTTCTCTGCATCTAGAACTTATCGACTGCCTGAAACACTGAAAATCAATGTATTTTCAAGCTTTGTTTCTTAACTTAAGAATGTTTATATTATATGGTTAACTTCTTGATTCCCCAAAATTCACTGAGAAGAGGATGTCCTATCTAATGAAATTTTCCGGTTGACATAAACTAAAATGCTTTTTGTTAAATCCATGGTCTAATGACAGTGATTTTTTTTTTTAAGATTATGAATCCTGTCTTCCATGAGATTAGTTATCATAAGTCAATACTGAAAAAAAAAAAAAAAGAGTGAGAGAGAAACAAGAGCATCATTTACTTAGAGCCTGGAGCATAATTACCAAGAGCATGCATGGCCTTCTGCAGTAGTCTTACCTAGCTGTGGAAGCTGGGTTCACATCTTATCAGCTAGGAGTCCTTTAACAGGTTTCCTAAATGTAACCTCTTAATGTATATTTAATGTATCACTTTTCCCATCCATGAATTGGGATCACAGTGGTACAAACTCATTTAGCATTTTTACGGTGACTATATGAAACAGGTCAAAGAAACTCTCTCAACAATAATCTAGAAACAAAAGTTAGTATTTATGCATGCGTCTTCAGGGCAACCTAGTGGAGTAGTATTTTTCATTTATATTTTTATCTGTACTTTAAGTACAGTTGACCTTGAACAACATGGTTTGAACTGTGTGCGTCCATTTATACACAGATTGTTTTTCAATAGTAAATTTTACAGTACTACCCAATCTGTAGTTGGATGTGGAGGATCCACAGATACAAAGGGTCAGCTACAATTAATACATAGATTTTTTTTTACTGTAGGGAGCATTGGTCATCCAATTCCTGCATTATTCAAGGGTTCAACTAACTGAACTCAGATTTAGAAAGTAATTTGCAGAAAATCATGTAATTCTGATTCTAACGACAGAGTTGAGATTTGAGTTCAGACAGTTCTGACCAATTCTAAAGCCTGTGCTTCTTACTTTCTTGGATTTTTTTTTTTTTCCTCTAGACATTTCTCATAGCTCTGCCTAATGGTTTTTAACATGTAATAATATGCACTAATTCTTCTTTAATCAAACAGTGTAGAAATAACAAATGCAAAAATTAGTTAAAAATCCCTAATCCTACTCCCCAGAAGTATGCCATTTAAAAAAATGTGTTCTGGAGTTCCCGTTGTGGTGCAGCGGTTAATGAATCCGACTAGGAACCATGAGGTTGTGAGCTCGATCCCTGGCCTTGCTCAGTGGGTTAAGGATCCAGTGTTGTGTAGGCTGTGGTGTAGGTCACAGACGCAGCTCAGATCCCACGTTGCTGTGGCTGTGGCGAAGGCTGGCAGCAACAGCTCCGATTCGACCCCTAGCCTGGGAACCTCCATATGCCGCAGTGCGGCCCTAAAAGGACAAAAGACAAAAAAAAAAAAAATGTGTTCTATGTGCTTGCATATATTTTCCTTACATCTGTATCTTTATAGTGTGTGGGGCTTTTTTCCTGAAAAGACTGTGTTAATTTACATTTTTCAATGGTGTATAAGAATTTTTGTTTCCCTGCAGTATTATTAATACAGAATGTTCTCTTTCTATTCCCTTGTCCATTTGATAAATGAAAGAATGTTACATTTTATTTTTGCTTTAATTTGCACTTCTTCTTTTTTTTTTTGGCTGCACTCTCAGCATGTGGAAGTTTCCAGGCCAGAGACTGAACCTGTACCACAGCAGCAAGACAAGCCGCTGCAATGACAAAGCCAGATCCTTAACCTGCTGAGCCACAAGAAAACGCCTAATTTGTACTTCTTAAATTATGAGGTTAAATGTCTCAAAATAAAAACACTTTCTGTACAAACATTCCCACATGAATTTGTAGTAATCCCAGGATGGTGGTGTTTTAAAATAAAAATCCAGATAAATACAGTGTAGATATTCCATTAATACCTTTATTCTCCTCTTTGTGCCCTTAGAAAGCGAAGACAATTCTGGTTAATTAACTCTGACATTTAATATCTCATAATTCAATTGAAGAGATGCCTAATGTGTTTTGAAATTTTAATGGGGCTTATTAAATTATTAATGGGGCAGATGTCTCATTTCTGTTAAATAAATATTTTTAGAAATCTACAGGAAAAAAATCAAGAAAACAAGCACCATATTCATTGGTTCAACCAGTATTTATCAAGTGTTTTCCATATGCCAGGCCGGGTGCTAAGTACTTGAGTTTCAGAAATAAGTAAGATAAACAGTTTCTTATCTCAAACGGTGTAAGCCTTATGCAGAAGATAAGTGTCTCAGAAAATTTTGGCTGGAGGGTACAAAATAGCTAACTCAAACTGGGTGAAACAATAAGTCAATGTATCAGCTCTTATTAGAAGATTGCTAAGAATAAGCCTGGGCTTCAGGTTTGGTTGATCCAGTTCTCTCCATCTCTCTCTTTGCTCTGTCACTCTCAGGCTGGGCAGAATGGCTGCCCATGGCTGTTTGCACTTAATGCTCTTGTTAATTTGGGAGGTATGGGGACTGCTTGTGGTTCTTTAAGTTCTGGGAGGGACCTTTCCAGAAGTCTCCAGCAAACCTCTCTTAGGGTCTCATTGACCGGAAATGGATCATGCACCCGTTCCTGACAAAATCAGTGGCAAAAAGAATGAGATTAGCTTTAGGGCAGCCAGGCCTACTCTTGCGACAGAGAGTAGGATCAGCCTTCTCTAAGGTGTATCCCTGAGCAGTAGGATAGGCACCAGAGCGAAAAAAGGGCCTTCTACTGCAAAGGAAGAAAATAAGAAGGACTTCTGGAGAGGAGACAATATCCACTGCAGCAATGAAACAAACAACTCTAAGTACAGGTCACCGTGAGTGAAGAATGACGTCTTTGCCATTTTCTTTTCAATGTCTCATAGGATCAGAGTGGCACTGAATTGGCTAGTAGTGAGGAAGACGGCAGTGTCGAAGTTGGTATTAGACAATTGCCTGAAAGTGAAAGCTCCAAACTGGTGAGAATCCTGGGTGTTTCATCCAATGTTCTTTTCAGGGATTTTTTTTTAATATTTTGGATCAATTGTTGTGTTTGTATCCCTAGGAATCTTGATCACTGAGACAAGGGAAGCTGTTCTGTATAGAGAATGACCCATCCATATAGCAAATGACCCAAAGAACAACAGGTTATCCTGCTTTCCTCACACTTAAGTGCTGTTTATGACTAAAGAAGTAATCTCTCTTTTAAATCATATTTAATATTGGGCTCCTTTAAGGCTAGGGCTGTGCTGAATTAGCCCTAGAGGTACAGAAAGGGATGTTAAATGTGGTTCTTTAGAGTTCCTGTTCTGGCTCAGAGGAAACAAGCCTGACTAGTATGCATGAGGATGCAGGTTCGATCCCTGGCCTCACTCGGTGTGTTAAGGATCCAGTGTTGCCATGAGCTTTGGTATAGGTAACATATGCATCTCGGATCCTATATTGCTGTGGCTGTGGCATAGGCCTGCAGCTGCAGCTCTTATTTGACCCCTAGCCTGGGAACTTCCATATGCCGCATGTGCAGCCCTGAAAAGCAAAAAAAAAAAAGTGTTTCTTTGTTCATAGTACAAGATACTTAAACTCACCCAAGGGCTGAAACATTAGGAGAGAGGTCATTTTAGAGAATGCTCCCTCTTTATATGTGTCCTAACATTTGATATCTTATTATTTAATATTTATGGAACTTTCACTGTGTACCATGTACTATGCTGTGTTTTACATTCATTTTCTGATGCTCCTTGTGTGGGTGGCAATATTTTTCTTTTACATGTGAGGAAACTGAAGGCTTAGAGATGTTAACTAAGCAAAGGCCACTCCACAGTGTGTCTTAGACCTGGAGATTGATCTCATTCAATCTGACTTTTAAGCCTTTGCTCATAATCTGCCTTTCTGTTTGGTGGCCCAGCACTTCCAGGGTTAGACTGCAAGTTCTAGAAAGAAATGTGGACTTTTTCCTCTCTGTGTTTCAAACTGTCCTACAAATCTCAAAGAATTAATCATCTAGGAGGGTCGCTGTGATTTTATGACAGCATAGAGTTGTTCGTTTTACTTCAGGGAGTTTGAAAAATCACCCATACATCTTCTTTCAACTTTTAGAAAATACGTATCAAGACTGGCTTATAGTCCACGTCCTAGAAAATGAACTGATTCTTTCAGGCTGAAGGAAAATTATAATGGGCCACTCTTAGGCAAGCCCTACATGAGGCATCAAGAATAGTGGGACCAGCAGATTACGACCATTGTTCTTGAACAAGGTGTCCCAGGGTTACACTGTCCCCTTTCCTAAAGATAAACTGCATATTTGCACTGAAGGGGAATGGGTCACATCAACAAATTTCAAGTTCACACGCCTTCCTTCGTTTAAAAATACTGTTGTTATTTTTGGCACTATTTCTCCATAGATGTTAGGGAAATGCCTTTTAAAGCAAAAGGGTTTTGTAAGTAGGGGCCCCCGATTTCATCCTCAAAGGAAGTGGTAAAAAGAGTGAGAATGCTCCCTTGCTTGCTGGGAGAGGCTGGTACCCCACAGAGGCTCACTTATAGGCTGCAGGGAAAAACCATTCATCATCCACCACCCCCTCTTCCCAAGAAGGCAAGGCCAGGATGGGGCTCCAAGTGCCAAGAAAATGAAAGAGCCCCACCCTGAGGCGGAGGACCTGAAGGACTGGGGGATACTTTTTAGGTATTGTTTCATGCTGTGTTTTAGCAAGAATAAAAGCCTCCCCAAACCTATTGACTAGTGTTTATTTCTCTTTCTCTCCTCCTCACCTCACCTCCTTCTCACCATTGCAGTTTTTTTCTTACCATTTCCAATAGAAGATGCATGGTCTAGTCATGTGAGGAAAGATAGCCCAAATTTGAACAACTTTTATAGCATAAATATAAATGGCCTAGGTTAAAGTATTACTAAGAATGTGTCTAACTTGGGAAAGTTAGACCTCACCAAGCCTTAGTTTACTCCTCTGAAGAATGGGAGCAATCAGGACGTTCTGAGGAAACATGGGCAATAAAATATAAACATACAGTGGAGTTTAAGGCACATAGTTGGTGCTTAGCAAGTTCATTCATTCACTCAAAGTATTTGCCAAATACCACTATGTCCAAGGCACTGGAGATACAACAGTGAACAAAATGCAAATGCCTGCCTTCATGGAAACTCATTCATGGGTAGGTGGGAGAAGGGGAGATAGATAACACATACATTAGTAAATTGTATTAAATCATATGAAATTGCTGGTTTTGAGGATAAAAAAAATTCAGGAGTTCCCGTCGTGGCTCAGTGGTTAATGAATCTGACTAGGAACCATGAGGTTATGGGTTTGATCCCTGGCCTTGCTCAATGGGTTAAGGATCCAGTATTGCTGTGAGCTGTGGTGTAGGTTGCAGATGCAGCTCGGATCCCGCGTTGCTGTGGCTGTGGCGAAGGCCGGCAGCTACAGCTCCTGTTAGAACCCTAGCCTAGGAACCTCCATATGCCATGGATGCGGCCCTAGATAAGGCAAAAAGACAAAAAAAATTTCATATGGCACGACCTAACATATTCATCATTGTCCCACTATAAAGTACGGTTGACCCTTGAAAAACGCATTGGTTAGGGGTACCGACCTTCTGTGCAGTGGAGAATCCACGTATAATATATAGTTATAATGCCCTCTGGGTTCAGGTTTCCTTTACAACCATGGATTCAAGCAACTTTAAATCATGTATTGTGCAGTACTATAATATTTACTATTGAAAAAACTCCATGTATCAGTGGACCCGCCTGGTTCAAACCCATGCAGTTCAAGGGCTGACTATTGATAGTAGTTCCTCATCACTAGTCCATCATTTGATTGTTTCTGTTATGAGACTGGTGCACGCTCCTCTGTATTGATGTACCATTCCAGGATTGTTGCTGGATGCACCTTGTCAGAGGACAGCCTGTGATCCTTATGGGCCTTGGCTCTTGCTATTTTGTTTTATGTCAATTGGAAGCAGTAGGTTCTAAACCTCTGAAAATTGTGTTGCTTGCCTCCTGTGGGAGCCTGCATCTCATTAAGCACTGCTGGCCCCTACAGGAGAGACAAGGAGAGACAGGCCTTGCTCTTAAGCAGCTTACCCTCAAGCCATCAGTGAGAATAATAGAATTTGTATCTGGAAAACTAGACCGGGCAGAAGTGTACTAGAGAGAGAGGGAAAGAAATGTTATGGGAGTTCAAAAGTAGAAGGAAAACTATCTCATTCAGGGATTAGAGAAGGTTTCTTGGATCATGGCCTTTAAGGTGAACCTTTAAAGATGGGAAGGCAATTGACTGCTGCAGTTGGTATAAATCGGAGAAGGTTCACCAGGTGAATCAAAATGTGGATTATGGAGTAACGAGTAAGCACTGGGCTTTTGTACAGTGGGCAATAAAGTTGGACAGTAGAACCATTCACAGAACTGGAGGAACTGTACACTGTGAATTATAGATTAATGTATTCATCTGTGTTCAGTGCTCAATAAATGTCTCTTTAATTGCATGGATACATATATACACAAAGTGCTACCTATAAGAACCCATACCCCGAAGAGCTATTAAATTGCTTCTCCAAGATTACCTGTTTTCAGAGCTAAGACTAAGCCATGAGTCGACATATATTCCAGCGCTTATTTCCACTACTCAGTTACGGTTGGCTTTGGTCCGTATCTCAGTAGTCCCCAGATTCACAGCCAAGGAGTTCATAATAATGTAGGTAGGTATTAGATTTCTCTAAAATATTTTTTAAAGGGAAAATAACTTACTTTTAGACAACAGATCAAATGATGGTTTGTGAAGCATAGATTCCAACTGCGAGAGACTGGAGGCAGGGAGGTGTCTGAAATCTATTTCAGATGTCTAAGTGAGAGCCTGTTAAGACTATTTTCTAAGCCTTTCGAAAGGAACTTAAAAAAAAAACTGTTTACACAGAGCTTTGAAATTTGCAAAACAGTCTCAACTATATCTCATTAGCTTAACTTTTTAATATCTAAATTTTTTTTTTCTTTTTAGGGCCCTACCTGTGGCAGTGGCATATGGAGGTTCCCAGGTGAGGGGGCAAATTGGGCTACAGCTGCCGGCCTTTGCCACAGCCACAGCAACACAGGATCTGAGCTGTGTCTGAGACCTACACCACAGCTCACGGCAATGCCAGATCCTTAACCCACTGAGCAAGGCCAGGGATCAAACCCACAACGTCATGGTTCCTAGTCGGATTCGTTTCCACTGCGCCACAATGGGGACTCCAATATCTAAATTTCTTCTAACATGATATTAATGTTCACGATTTCATTCAATTTTATCCCCCAAATAACCCTACGTAAAAAAGTAGGGCAGGAGTTATTTATCTCTGACTCACAGATATGACCTTAAGCTGCTTTAGTGAAAGAGCTCAAAGCAAGAAATTAAAAGAGATAGGCCTCAACTTGAAGGGGCCTTTGTCTCCCTAGTATCTAGACATAAAATATCACAAATCCCTAAAAATCATTATTTTAATCTTTTGGTATGTTTTTGTCATTGGGGGGATATCTGTGTTAACAATATATTCTTTTGAGGCAGTATACCTAAATTATCAAGAGTGCAAAAATTAGAGCCATTCTACTTAGATTCAAATTCTGGCTTTACCATTTACTAGCAATATAACCTTAGGCAAAAGGCTTAACCTCTCTGTGCCTTAGCTTCTGAATCTGTAAAACAGGAGAAAGAAACAAAGAGTTAATATAAGAGAAAGGAATTGATTATAAAGTACTAGGAGTTCCCACTGTGGTTCAGTGGGTTAAGAACCTGACTAGTATCCATGAGGATACTCTGGCCTTGCTCAGTGGGTTAAGGATCCACCGTTGCAATGCACTGCAGTGGAGTGCGCAGATGTGGCTCGGATCTGATGTTGCTGTGGCAATGGCATAGGCCACAGCTCTGATTCAACCTCTAGCCTGAGAATTTCCATATGCCATGGGTGCAGCTCCAAAAAAAGACAAAAAAAAAGGGGACTATGTAGAACCATACCAGAATACACTGGAGTTAGTATAGTATACAAAGGGTACTTATTAATGCTGATGGTGTTATGCTGATTAAAGCATTAAGGGTTAGCCAGATAAAGAAGGGCTGTTCTGAGAAGCATTTGATATAACTTAATGAATTAAAAATTCTGAAGTCAATTTTTTAACCCTCAAAATGCAATTGCTGACAATAATAGATAGCATCTCGTGAATGCCTTTATGTCAGGTGTTCTTCTAAGCTCATTCACATAACAATCCTATAAAGTTTGTATTACCCAAATTTAAGAGATGAGGAGACTGAGGTACTGAAATGTTAAGTAACCACATGGTGAAGCTAGGATCCAGGTCCATGCACTTTGGGGCTGGAGGTTGTCCTATAACCACTGTGCAGTACTGCCTCTCGGAGTCAGACAAAACAAGGGACAGCAAGAAAGTTATGCTGGGATCTGAACTTTGTGATTTTCATTCTCTTTTGTCCAAATCTTGAGCTCTAACACAGAAAATTATGGCGTAGAAACAGATAGATACTGAAATTTGCCTTTCGCATTAGTAAATGAAGTTATATAGACCTTCAAACAGATGTTTCATAAAATGAAGGAAACTAAAACTTTTCAAGAAGCTAAGCTATGTCAGGCACTTTCGTACCGGTTATCTGATTTAACCCAATGGTGAACACATTATTGGCCCTGCTTAACTGATAAGGCGCTGAGGCTAAACATGGCAAATCTGTTCCTCAGGTCTCACAGCTGGTGGACTGTCCCACTGGGACTCAAACCCCGCTCTCTTTGCCTGTAATCACCATCTTCTCCTCACTGTATGGTTTGCATAGACAGCCTTTCTTGGAATATCAGAAATATCACTGTGTGATCTATTTTTTCAAACAACAAATACTGAGTATCTCTTGCATGTCAGACAATGTTATGTACAGAGGATTCAATGATGAGCAAAACTTAGCAGTTCTCCAAAGGCTTGAGATGTTCAAGGACAGGTGTTCACATCATCTTGCTGTCTTTAGAAGCTCAGTAGTTAGGTGAGAAGGAAGGAGCAAGAGAAGGAGAAGAAGATATAGTAGTGTGTTCTTCTTATAAATATCTAACCTCTGCTCTTGCTACCACCTTTGGATTTCTAACCTTGTCTGATTGTGTAGTTTTCTGCTTTGCTGTAAAGCCAGTTTACATTTTCTGTTGTTCTTATCTGTCTCCTTCTTCATGTTGTTATAGATACTGATAGCCTGTAAAATAATTTCAAAGCAACCAGCTTACAACAAAAGAATGAAAAGACAACACACAGCATTAGTAATAGCCCCCAAAGGGAAACAATCTAAATGTCTGCCAACTGGTAAAGAATAAATAAAATATGGTATATCCATACAATGGAAATAATATTTAGCGATGAAAGATAAAGACTGACACATGATGCTACAACCGTATATTGTAGAGAAGAAATAAAATCTATGGAGACAGAAAGTAAATTAGTGGTTGCCTATGGCTGGGGAATGAAGAGGGACCCTAATGGTTACAAGGTTTTTTCAGAGGTTATGAAATGCTCTAAACTTAAATTGTGATGACACTTGTACCATTCTGAATGGTAAAGCCATTGTGTTGCCTACTTTAGATGGGTGCATTTTATGCTATGTTAATTATATCTCAATAAAGATGTTTTTAAAAATTACAAGAAGAAGGAGTTCCTGTCGTGGCACAGCGGTTAATGAATCCGACTAGGAACCATGAGGTTGCGGGTTCCATCCCTGGCCTCGCTCAGTGGGTTAAGGATCCGGCATTGCCATGAGCTGTGGTGTAGGTTGCAGATGCAGCTCGGATCCTGCGTTGCTGTGGCTGTGGCGTAGGCCAGCAGCTGCAGCTCCAATTCAACCCCTGGCCCAGAACCTCCACATGCCACGGTGTGGCCCTAAAAAAATGACAAAAAAAAAAATTACAAGAGGAAGAAGAAATAAGGAAAGACAGAGTAGAGATAATACAGGAGTTCCCGTCGTGGCTCAGTGGTTAATAAATCCGACCAGGAACCATGAGGTTGCGGGTTTGATCCCTGGCCTCGCTCAGTGGGTTAAGGATCCGGCATTGCTGTGAGCTGTGGTGTAGGTCACAGACGCGACTCAGATCCCGCGTTGCTATGGCTGTGGCGTAGGCCAGCAGCTACGGCTCTGATTGGACCCCTAGCCTGGGAACCTCCATATGCCATGGGTATGGCCCTAAAATGACGAAAGACAAAAAATATATAGATAGATAGATAATCCACAAACTGAAATGAAATCAGAAATTTGATTCTAGGTAACCTCTAGACTGGAAATTCTGTGATTCTATTAAATAGATATAATATGATTCTACGCAAAGAATTTTTAACATCCAGTCTATCTTTTGGAAAATTTTGCAACGGTTTAGTAATTTGCACCCTGGTAGTAAAAGCACCAATTGTGCATCAAAATTAAAGCCTGACTTCATCTTACAAATTCTTGCATTCTGCCGATTGCTGCAATCTCTAACTGGTTCCTGGGAAGATGCTACTGAAGATAAACAGAGAGTCTCTCTCCTTGTGTCCTTGGGAGAACGACATCATGTCATATCACAAATAGATTGAAATCTCAACTTTGATCAAAGCTAAGAACTAGAGGCTCTTGGTGCTAAGAGAGCATAGAATAGGGGGATTTTACCTTATCAGGGAGGGCTCTCCGGGGGAAAATTAAACTGAGAACTGAAGGAGAAGCTGACGCTACCTGGCACTGGGACAAAGAAGAAACAAAGGAGGGAGCTAGGCAACCTAAGAGCCTCAGGGAGTCTGGGGAACTGAAACTCAGAATGTTCATGGTTGCCAGAACTGGTGAGTTGGGAACTACACTGGAGTGGTTGACAGGATCCAGGCCACGCTGATTAGATGGTCTCTATGCTAACAGCAGGTGGACGCCACAGAGCGCTTTAGGATGTGACACTGGACTATAGCTGTGATGTAGCCATCAGGTTGGACAAGGGTCAGAGTGAATGCTGACGGACTAGCTAGGAGATTGCTGCGGCAATGGCAATGGCAGTCCGTGGAAGATGGTGTCGGCAGGATATATTCTCCTATTTTGTCTTTGCAAAAATCATAATAAAATAAACAGCAAGGTAATATATGTGTTTACCAGGTAAGAGCCACAGAGAGTTGCCAGTCAAAAAAAGTACCTTTCTTGCTCTCAGTCTGCAAACCTGCTGCTGCACGTGTGCTTTAAGCTTTCCTCTGAACGCAGGTTTAGAGCTATTAAAATGGCAGTTTTTACACCATCTGGGGCTTGAGAAAAAGCATCAACCCGGAGTTTGGCCAGCAGCCCATACTAACCCTGCTAGGAAATGCCCCCAGCAGATGTGCCTAGCGTTCTTTCCCTGTCTTATGACACTGCTTAGCAACAATGCAGTCTGTGTGTCAGGCGATCCCTGTCATTACAGACGGCCTCGGTAACAATTAGATTTTTCAAAATTCTTCAGAATGTTTAGAATTTTTTTCAAACTGTCTGCAGTGTTTGTCTTTACTGTTGTCTTTCATTATGAAATGTAATTTCTGACCCTTAGGATAAGAATAGAAAAATGACACTATTCCAGTCAGCTAGAGGTAGCATTCAACCTGTAATTTCTTTGTGGAGGTTTTAGAATTTACAGGGTAGCAAGATGCCCGGGGAAGCATAAACTGTTTCTGAATTAACTATCATTAACCTAAATGGGCTGTGACATGGAAATTCACACCACGGCTGACACATTTTGGAGTCCCCACCAGCCAGAATAGCAATATTTTAGGAACACTTTTACTCTCTACCTTGATATGCACATAATTTTCAAACATACTTACTGAAAAATCAGTGTTGAGCGTTGTAAATAATACCTGTATCTCCAAATGCCTGCTGGCACTTGCTTTCTCAGATGAAAAAAGCTGTCTGATATAAATCATGGACTCTGAAGTCTGAACGGGCATGAACTTCACCTTTGCCCTCACTAGCTCTGACTAGAAAGTGAATTCTCTCACTTGTTTTCATTTCTTCATCTAGAAATGGGGGAGGAGGATGCCTGCCTATTGTTTTGTGAGGATCAAGTGTGATTTTATATGTGGAATTCTTAATAGTGATTGGCATGCAATAAGGGCCCAGTTAATGCAGCTCTTGTTAACAGCAGATTTTGTCTGTGTAAGATCTAGGTGTCGCAGAACTCTCATTATTTAGTATGCATTCCTCAAGAACCTGTGATGTGTCAAGCTCCAGGAATGTAAAGACAAATAAGACATCTTTCATCCAGGAATTTGCCACTTGAGGTCTGATTCAAAGGTTGTCAGAAGATTTTTATGTTAAAAATCCTAGTTTCTATTTTCTACTGAAAATGGACCAGCATTCTAGGCTGTTTCCTCAATTATATACCTCTATTTTATTTTAGTCCCTACCTTGCAACCATTCTCTAACCCCAGCCTGCTTCCTCATCACCCACCTGAGTCCCTACGTCATCTGCATCACCTATAGGTCCCTGAGGCTGCACCCCTGGTCTACTAGCTGTGGCCATGTGCATGGAGTGGTAGAAGGTGAAAGCCAGGAAATAGACAGGATCTAGGTGGTGGAGGGGCTTGTGGGCCAGAAGGAAAGTCTTTATACTGGCAGAAGCCTTTGGAATGTTTTTTTTTTTTTTTTTGCCTTTTGTCATTTTAGGGCCACACCCGCGGCATGTGGAGGTTCCCAGGCTAGGGGTCTAATCGGAGCTGTAGCCACTGGCCTGCGCCGCAGCCACAGCAACGCAGGATCCGAGCCGCGTCTGCAACCTACACCACAGCTCACGGCAACGGCGGATCGTTAACCCACTGAGCAAGGCCAGGGATCGAACCCGCAACTTCATCGTTCCTAGTCGGATTCGTTAACCACTGCACCACGACGGGAACTCCTGGAATGGTTTTTAAAGGGGGATTATAATGATGAGATTAGCCTATCGAAAAGACCCTTCTGAGCTCCCTATGAAAAATCTGGTAAAAAAATATCAAAACTGAAGGCTAGGAGTTAAAGAGCTGTTGGAGTAACTGAGATGAAAATTGATCTAAACTAGGAATCTGTCAGTGAGTGCAGATTTTCAGTAGATACAGGAGTTAAAATTGATAGGACTTAATGACTGTGTGAATGTCAAAGCTGGAGGAGAAGGGGGATGAGGCAAGGATTCTCAGATTTCATGGCAGGGAACTGGCTGGGTGGTTGATGCCATTCACTGAGAAAAGAGGAGGAAAAGCAGATTTGTGGGGAAAGATGCTTTGTTCTTTCTTGTCTGCTGAGTCTTAGGTGTCACTGTAAGACAGGTAATTGTTATTTAATGGCTACTCTTTATGTTCCTGTCACTGTAGTAGGCACTTTAAAAGGTTATCTCATTTACCCCAACAAAAACAGTAGTTAATTGTAGTAGTAATAATACCATCTACCGTTTATTGAACACTTATTATTTGTTAGGAACTGAACACAGTGTATTATCTCCATCCTCCCCATAATGAAGCATTATAATCTCCATTTTGCAGATGAGGGACCTAAGTATTTCACAAGTTAATTCACTTGCTCAAAAACTTAGGGGCAGTAAGTGCTACGGTAAGGATTCAAAACCTTATGGTTGTAACTCACGTGCCTGACTCATGCCATCCTGCCTCTCCAAGAGATATTCGATATTAAACCATAAAGAAGCTGAAGTTCAGAGAGGCCTGATTTGTCACAGAGCATATAGTCTATAGGTAGGAAAACCAGAATATAAGCCACTGTCTGACTCCAAAGTCCAAGCTTTCTTCTATGTCTGGATAATCCTGAAGTTATTAATTAGACCCATGTGGATCCATGACAGTTTTCATTAGTCTGTGGGAAATGTGAAAAATAATAACCACATGGAGAGTTCTTCCTAAAGCTAAATTTATTCACGTTAAAGAACTGTCCTTTAATTTACGATTTTTTTTTTAAATGTTTCCATTTTTCGGCCGCACCTGCAGCATGTCGACGCTCCAGAGCCAGGGACTGAGTCCAAGCCGCATCTGCCGCCTCTGCCACAGCTACAGCAACGCTGGATCCTTAATCCGTTGTGGCAGGCTGGGGATCAAACTGGCAACGCCACAGAGACAAGCCGAATCATTAACCCACTGCACCACAGCGGGAACTCCAAAGGACGGTCCTTTAATTTAAAACCGTGTCCCACCTAACTTTTGAGTGTTCATGACTCTTCCTATGTGACATTATGGTGGTGACATACAGTAGTTGTGGGGAAGACGACTTTAATAGGTTGGGCCCTCAGAAATCAGTGATATTTGACTATTCCTTGACTCATAAATTAGCAAATTCATATGCTCCAACCTAATATTTCTTTGGTCTCAATTACTTGGGGAAAAAAAAAAGTAATTCTATAGTCTCAGTTCTTTGGAAAACTTCTGGTCTGTGAAATCCAGCATCTAAGAAAAATCTACTTTGCTTCCTGTTCTTCCCTAGAATCGAGAGTGCTTTGCAAATGATTAGACGAAAGCAGGCAAGGAGAGAAGTTAACACAAACTGGCTGTGGTTTTAAACCTGGCTATGTAGGAGGTTGATATCACTAATTTAAAACAAAAAAGAATATGAGAAAAAGTGGATGTGTGAGAGAAGATAATGAGTAAGGAATAATGCACAGTATGGTTTCTGACGTAGGTTCACTTTATCAATTCTGACTGCTGTGCTTGATTAAAAGTTATTCCTAAGCGTTTTTAAAGTGTTGTCATCCAAGTTTGGGGGGGAAAAAGCTTTAAAATGTGTTTCTGATGATGATAGGCTTTTTGTTAGGTCTTGCATTCAGGCTAGAATTCTCAGGTGTAATATACTACTCATTTTTGAGGCAAAGGTCTGAGCTGCGTGCTTAAAATCCATTTTTATCCCCAGTTTGCTCTCCATCAAAAAGTGCGGGATTTCTAGTTTGGCTGTGGAAGCTGAGGCCACTGCGTGAATCGTATTTTCTGTTTTAGATCCAGTATGAGAACTGCATCTATAGCAGGAGTGTGGGCATCCGCTATAAGGAGCAGGAGAGAATGTGTCTGAGTCAGCACTGGCCTCTCTCTTGTGACAGTATGCAAATTGCCCATGGTGGAGTTCAAGTGCATTCAGATAGGTGGTATTTTTCACAGCTCATTGTACTTTATGTCTTGTGTTTCTGAAAAGCACTTGAGATTTCCCTACATGATAAATTTCCCTTCTCCGGTCATAAAAAACAGTAGATCTACAGTCAAGCCTTCTTCCTTCACGAAAGTCAGGAGAAACAAGCTTCGGGCTTTTTCTTTCATTCTCTTCCCCTCTGCATTGAAATGACGATAGTATAGAGATGTGAGGGTAGCCAGTAAAGTAACCTCATGAACTCAAAGGCAGTAAAAATGTAGGTATACATTTTTAACACAAATTCAACGTCTTGGATGTCTGCTAGCTTTCTTTTACTCCCAACCAACTTAATGGCCTGCTATGGAGACTTGTTACTCAACTTGGAATTTCATCTTGCCTGGAAGGAAGTGATTACTTATCAGATGTTTCTAAATTGAGCAAGTAGTCTTGCAATCATAATTGTTTAGCATGCACAAAGGGCCCAGAGAAGCTCTTAGACGTGACAGCTCAGAGCCCTGAACCCATGATCTTTTATCTGTGTCTGGTGCCCTATCATCTGAATCCCAGAGCTTCTCAGAAATGTATTGATGTTCTTTTTGTTTGTTTGTTTGTTTGAGGGAGGGAGACTATTCCTACATATCTACATGTTTTGTTTATTTATTTATTTTTTTAATGTAGTGATGTTCTTTGAATTTGTAAAGTTTTTACTATTTACTGACATAATTTTAAGATCCTAAAACCTATGTTAATTATGTTACCCTTCAAAGAAAGCAGAAAGTAAGCTGTTATGTCCCCAGCACTATGCAAGCCTCAGGGCATATCACAGTGAACAGGACACATAAGTCTTCAGAGAGCTATCAGAACTTCTGAGAATGAAAGCAGCTAACGCTGTACCTGACTTGTAAGTCTGTTGCATACATTGATATCTAAAATGTGTAACCTAGGAGTTCCTGTC
>PVHT020000066.1:12518804-12573980 GCA_004024745.2 Catagonus wagneri | reverse complement strand
CTGTAAGGAACAACACCAATGGTTTCCATTTATAAGGCAGTTTTGAACTTTATTCTGAAAATTGAGCACCATTTATTGACCTTCTCATGTCTTTCTTCTCTCCTTTCAACTGTGAATCTTTAAAGTTGAGGCCACAGGGTCACCTTCCTTTCATGGCTAGCTCTGAAATCCACTCAGGTGCATTTAAGATTTAAGTTCTCGAACTTTGATTCATTCAGCACTAGCCTTTCATCAGGCTCATATTCTATTCTACCATGTGTTTAAGAAACCAGTAAGACAAAATCAATGATATTATTATATGGAAGGCAAACATATAAGATTTTAAAATTTACATAATGTTGCAAAAATCGTAATAAAATAATTGGTCATGCTGTGGAAGGGGCACCACCCAGCAGCTCAGGGAAGAATTAATTTTAAAATTAATTTTAGGAGTTCCCATTGCGGCTCAGCTGTAACGAACACGACTAGTATCCATGAGGATGTGAGTTCGATCCCTGGCCTCACTCAGTGGGTTAAGGATCTCGCGTTGCCCTGAGCTGTGGTGTAGGTGCGGCTTAGATCTGGCGTTGCTATGGCTCTTGTGACTAGCAGCTACAGCTCCGTTGTTTTGTGACCAGCAGCTACAGCTCCCATTCACCCCTTAGCCTGGGAACTTCCATATGCCACAGACACAGCCCTAACAACAACAGCAACAAAATCATTTTATGTCACATAATCTTTCTCCCATATAGGAGAAATAAGAGATAATCTAAATGAGAGATAGTTCTGGTCCTAAAAAATAAGTTACAAGTAGGCAGCTATGGGTACTCACAGTCTTCCAGGGGTCCTAGGTTGCTCTCTCAGGATAGTACATGGTAGGGTTAAATCTCTCAGGTTCGAAACCAATAGGGAACTGGGGAGACAAAAGGAAAGTATAACATAATCTAGTAATAACGGCTTGGCATACACTGATCACTGTCTATTGCATTGTTACAAATCTGATGGGAGCCTGCTGAAGAAACAGTATGTCAGTATGCCCAGAAAAGAAAGCAGGGTGAGGGTTGGGGTTGAGGTGTCAGATAATAGGCCAGTGTTCCCCAGAGAAGAAAGGGTCCTGTCCAGGTAACTGTTTTCACCAGCCCTATAGCAGAGTTAAGCAGAGTGTCTCATTGGTTGATTTCATTTACTATCATCAGCAGCATCTTTATTAAATACAAGCTGTACTCCAGGAACCATGCTAAGTGCTTTTCATGTATTCCTCCATTTAACCCTTTCGACATCTCTGTTATTTAACTACTCTTATTTTTTTCCCATTTTATAGATGAATAAACTCAGGCTTGGGGAGTTCCCATCATGGCTCAGTGGTTAATGAATCCGACTAGGAAACATGAGGTTGCAGGTTCCATACCTGGCCTCGCTCAGTGGGTTAAGGATCCGGTGTTGCCGTGAACTGTGGTGTAGGTCGCAGACACAGCTCAGATCCCACATTGCTGTGGCTGTGGCGTAGGCCAGCAGCTACAACTCCTATTAGACCCCTAGCCTGGAAATCTCCATATGCCATACGACCAAAAAAAAAAAAAAAAAAAAACTCAGACTTGGAAAGGTCAGATAACCTGCTCAGAATTTCAAAACTTTTCATTCGAGGAGCTAGGGTCACAAACTCCTAACATTCCACTGTACAAGGCATACCTCTCTTCTCATCCTCAGATAGCTTGCCTACCTGCCAGCTGTGTACTAGATCTCTCCACCTGGGTGTGGAGACATTTACCAAGGGCCAGAATAAACCATCCTTTCTCCTACCCAAATCAATCTCTTTCCGTGTTCCCTGCCTTGTCCAAGCCAAATGCATGAGTTCATGCCTTAGAGTAAACCACTGTATGATAATTTCTTCTGTAAACTGCCTATTAAAAAGGATGAGATAAGGAGTTCCCGTGGTGGCTCAGCAGAAACAAATCCAACTAAGAACCATGGGGCCACAGGTTCGATCTCTGGCCTTGCTCAGTTGGTTAAGGATCCAACACAGCTGTGGCATCCAGTTGCAGATGCTGCTCGGATCCTGCATTGCTGCGGCTGTGGCGTAGGCTGGCAGCTGTAGCTCCCATGAGACCCTTAGCCTGGGCAGCAAAAAAAAAAAAAAAAAAAAATTTAAATTAAAAAAAAAGGATAAGGTAGAAGATGGACATAAGCATTCTGGTCAATTTATCACTGTTATTTATGTCGGTTAACTGTCCTTTAATTATTCGTCGGTTTCACACGTGTTTTGGTAGTTTGCTTCTCTCTCAAGTCTGAAGTCTGCACTTCTCCATGGAGTTCAGGGCCAACTTATCTCTTTATCTCCCAGTGTCTTTAGTGAGTTTCTAATGTCACGACTTGAACCCTGAAAGGATTTAATATTCAGTATATATATAATTACCGGTATGACATACTGGATTACTGGTATGAGAGCAGAAGAAAAAAAATTCTGGCTGAAGTGACCATCAAAAGATATCTGATAGGCTTAAAGACTAACAGATTTAAAAGGTCCAAAAGAAGCATTTGGGAATGGTAAGGCTATGTTCATTTCTGAGAATTAGTCTAGATGGATAAATAGAACTTTTTTCCCGGTGTGTCAGTCATTTTTATGGTAGCCTGAAACCCCATTAAGTGGCACTTGGTTGCTGAAGTTGGAGCATGCAGTTGAGCCATATGATACTGATAATTGGCTACATCTTTTACATTTCAGGAAGACATCTCCCAGGCTGCCAGTCAAGGTGTGGTGGCAGGTCAGCAGAAGGCACCGGAATGTCCAACTGACAATGTACGTAACCTACCGTTTAGGTTTGCTCTGCTGGAGTTGTGTGTTATAAACGGGTTCCAGTAGAAAAGTGGGGTGATTGCAATGAAATTAGATCCTTTATCACTTGGGAGGAAGTTATGGTATGTTTTTCAACCTGGAGTCAGCCCACAACTGTATCACTGATTCTGTGTAAGGTGTGTGGACATAGCCTCTGTGTGTCTTCTTGTACCAGCATCCTGAGCAGGGTTTAGAAGTGAGGCATCCCTGAAAACACACTTGCATCTATATTCTGAGAGCCCATGTCTTACATAAATACAAATTTTAAGCGAGAGAATTTGCAGTTCTGTAAAAATATAAATGCGGTTCCTTGTATTTTGAGTTTCACTTCTCTTAAAAAAATGATAACCTTCTGTCAAATTTTTGTATTTTTGTTGCTGTTGAACTTAATTTCTTAAGTCCTGATTCTCATTTCTCTGTGCTCATTTGTACTTTCGTGATGCTAAAATTTACATTATTACTATATTAACTGTTTTTATGTTTATGGAACTATAGGTTATCAGAGCTTACAGGAAATATATGATATTTCAAACATTGCCCAAGAAAACGCCTTTGAAAAGTCTCTAAAATTATATGCTGAAAATATAAATAAAAACAAGTAGGTATAAAAAGAACCTTAAAAATAATGTTCAACTGAAAACCTCTAAGCAGTTTTTTAAAAACTTAGAACCATATTTTTATTTAATGTATTTGCCAGTACTATTAATATGTTAGTACTTTATATACATACTCTCATCAATTTCAAGGCACATATCAAAAATCCCTAAAATTTTGTAACCGTAGAACTTTAGAGCTGAGGCAAATCCTATACATCCTCTTGCCTTTCTTTTCTTTGCTGAAAAAGGAGTACTTAAATATCTAAAGCCTTCTCCTTTGGGAAAGTGATTATCAGCCTTTCCTGTGGCTGCAGAAGAGAAACAGCCCAGAGAGCAGTGGGCAACATCTACAGTGAAGCTCGGTCAGCTCATCATAAAGAACTGGCAAGCCATTCGAGCTATATCAAAATTGAATGAGGTTCCTTGAGGAAATGGAATTTTTTTCATCCTTGAGGTTTTTCAGTCTGAAGCTGAGTGATAATTTATTACTATGTTATCAAAAGACATAAAAACATTATTATATTGAACTCCTCACTTGTTCCTGACATAGTGATAGATTTAATTATGTCCCTTTCTCCTCAGTTTTCACAACAACCCTGCAAGGTAGAGAGGTATGGCCACCAGTTTACAGATGAGGATGTTTAGGAGGTTGAGTGATTTGCCTGTGGTCACACAGCTATTTAGTGTTAGAAAACTCAGCAATTCATATCTTCTTTTGAGTAGTGATTTTTTTCTAGCATGAAAATCTGATGAATTGTAGACTCTTTCCCCAGAAAAATATTGTTTAAATATAACTTTGATACAGCTGCAGAGGTTTTATAGTTCCTAGAATTTCCATCTAAATCTCAGAAACGCATTTATCCTGGGTTATGAATCCATGATTTAATTTTTTAAAATGTCTCATTTAAAAAAAAATACACAAACTCAAACAAACCAACAAACAAACCCAGGAAATGGGGATTCCCACTGTGGCTCAACAGTTAACGAACCCAACTAGTATCCATGAGGACATGGGTACCATCCCTAGCCTCGCTCAGTGTTATGGTTCGGGTGTTGCCATGAGCTGTGGTGTAGGTCTCAGACAGCTCGGGTCCTACATTGCTGTGGCTGTCGCGTAGTCCAGCAGCTGTAGTTATGACTGGACCCCTAGCCTGGGAACCTCCACATGATGTGGGTGCGGCCCTAAAAAAGACAAAAAAAAAAAAAGCAAACAGTAAATACTTGTCTGAGCTCCACACTTCTATATTAGTTTATTTGTTCTAGAATGGGAGTTCCAACACTCATAAATTTTAAAGTCTTCCTAGTAGTTCCTATTATGAAGACAGGGTTGAGAACCCCTGGTTTAGTTAGGTTGAATGACTTAAAAGTCCTCTCCAGCTCTTATGTTTGAATATAGTAACATTCAATAGCAAGTCTGATTTTCCATTTTTTTAAAAAAAAGTTTAGGAGTTCCCACCGCGGCTCAGTGGAAACAACTAGTATCCATGAGGTTGCGGGTTTGATCCCTGGCCTCACTCAGCGGATTAAGGATCTGGCATTGCCATGAGCTCTGGTATAGGTCTCAGACACAACTCGGATCCCATGTTTCTGTGGCTGTGGTGTGGGCCAGCCGCTGTGGCTCCAATTTGACCCCTAGCCTGGGAACTTCCATATGCCGCAGTTGTGGCCCTAAAAAGCAAAATAAAATAAAATTTATATAATTTTTAATGGTTACAGTCTACAGATCTTATCTTTCAGACTTGGTAGTTCGGTGTTAGGTCACTGGATGAATCATGGGAACTATGTTCATCCATCACCACACCTACCAACAAGCAGTCTGCCTCTAAACACATTTTGTTTCACTTGGTTTCTATGGACCGTTTCCTTATTTATGTATGTATGTATGTATGTATGTATGTATGTATGTATTTATCTATCTTTTTAGGGCCGCATCCACTGCCATGGTTCCCAGGCCAGGGATTGAATCGAAGCTGTAACTGCTGGCCTACACCACAGCCACAGCAACGTGAAATCTGAGCTGTGTCTGCGACCTACACCACAGCTCACAGCAATGCAGGATCCTTAACCCACTGAGCAAGGCCGGGGATCTGTTGAAACCTGTGTCCTCATGGATGCTAGTCAGATTTGTTTCCACTGAGCCATAACGGGAACTCCAGTTTCCTTATTTTTTAACTGAATTCAGTTCTACCCATATCTATTAGAAGCCTACCTAATATGCACAATGAAATGGGATGCTGCATAATCTGGGAAATAAAAAATGAACCACAAACATTCCCTGCTATTATAAAAGTCATGATATAGTGATGGCTGTCTCTTCTGCTTTCCTGTTTTGAAATCCACACCACTTTTGCTTGCACTTAGCTTTGTTATCAGTGTCCTTTCTTGAGATGGTACAAAGCAAGGTTGGACACAAGTATCATCTCAGTTAATACTATGTTCAGTTGGTACAAGAAGTTTCTCTTCTACATAACAGTGCAGATGTGATCAGTTTGAGGACAATATGGTGTCTCCATGATGCATGGACCCAGGCACCTCGTATCTGATTACCGTGCCATTCTTATTTGATTACTCTACCGTCTCAAAATATGGCATCCATTTTTTAGTCTAAAATGGCTGCTGTAGTTATTACTGTTCCATCTGCATTTCGTCTAAAGAGAAAGGAAAGGCCGGATTGTTCTCCTTAAGAAAATGGCCTAAGAATTGTACAGTTCATATCTGTTTACATCCCATTGACCATAGAGTGGTCTGTGGTCACGTCTAGTTCAAGGAGGCTGGCAGATGTGATTCTGGGAGTAACTGGATGTCCAGGTGATTCCACTGTTCAGTTTTCTGGTTGTAACCCCTACTTTGTTATTTTTCCACTTTCTTCTTTCTAAAATCACTGAAAATGGAGTTCTCTGGTGGCCTAGCAGGTTAAGGACCTGGCATTGTCACTGCAGGGGTGCAGATTCAGTCCCTGGCTCAGGAACTTCAGCATTCCACGGGCATGGCCAAAAATAACTAAATTAAAATTTTAAAAATTCACTGAAAATATGTACTCAAAAAAGTCTTCTTAAATAAGTGTACAGTCATTATTAAATGATGGTGATAGGAAATCTGCAGGAAAAAAAGAACATCAGTAGAATCATTGCCCAACTGTTTGATAAACACTTTAAATTTGTAGCATTCTTCAAATACCGACTTTCAGTCTGACACTCTTACTCTGATTAGCTGTGTGATTTCAGATATGTCACTTGACATTTATGTCTTAGTTTCTTCATCTGTAAAAGAGCAGAATATTGTCTAATCCTCAAAGTTGTTCTCATGATTAAATGAATTCATTGAATGTAAGAGTGTTTTTGAAAACTGAAAAGCACAATGCAGATGTACAATGGGTAGTATTGTTTTTCTTGTTAACACACTGCACAGTGCCTTGTACTGAGGTGTAGCCTTCCATCGACAGAATCTTGAACTGTTATGTTATGGAACAGTTAACCTGATCCTATTTCTGGACTCCAGGGACAGCCTGGTGCTTCACTGCCTCTACCAGAATCTTCCAGCTGGGGATGGGTTCCCTGGCTAACTACAGATCCAGAAGGCAGGTCAGGTCACTACCTATATTAACTAGCTGCCTGTTAAGCAAGCATGGAGTCCTTTTGGTTTGTCTTAGTTTTCTAATACTAATATTCATTAGAGGTATTATCAATAAAAATTCAGAATTACCAGTTAATTTAAGCTCGCTCACACAGCAAAGATCTCTGTACCTTCAGTGACTTACAGATTTCTTTCCTATTCTGTTTCCATGTCTTCACTTTTGCTCTTCTTCATTCATTCATTCATTCATTCATCAAACATTTATTGAGGTCAGACTATGTTCCAGGCTGGGAATCAAACGTGAATATGCACTATTTTAGGTAAATTAAATGTAATTGTTATACCTGGCACTTAGTAGGCTTTCAGTAGATGTTTGTTATCTCTTTCTGCCCCTTATGTTGTGCAGTTAACCTACTTCACACATCTTTGACTGTATGAATATGTCCAGAAGAGATGGACAGTGTTGTGTGCTCAGAACATCCATAACATAGATTGTTTTTCATTGGGCACAGCACAGATATATAGACTCCATGATGATTTCATCATGTAAAAATGCTTCCCAGCCCCAACCACACCAATCACTTAGCTTCAGCTTCTGTCCTCCCTTTCCTTGATCCATCCTTCACTGAAGCCTGTTAGATGTAAAGTTAACCAGAGAAGCATGAAGAATGGGGCAGAAATCATCCTAACTTCTCCTTGTCCTCTCCAACTCTAAATTTTCAAGAGACACTATTGGAGTGTACCATTGGTTAATACACCAATTTTAAAGTTTTCTCTTGTTCCCTCTCTCCTCTCTGATGTTCATCTAATTTTCCTTCCTTTTGTAGGCTGGCGGCCAAATGAAACAGCAGAAATATTCAACCAAGGTCTCCTTCAGTTCACAAGAGATCCCTTTAGCACCAACTTCATACCATTCAACAGATGCAGACTTCACAGGCTATGGTATGATCTCTCTCTGAGCAGAATTGACTTGACTCATCAAACCTTAGGAAAGGAAGGAATTGTGATGTCCTGAGGAGTGCACTGGACCAGGAATCAGGAAGCCTGGCTGTTGTCCCTACTCCAGTCCCTGAGCTTTGGAACGTGGGCAGGTCACTTTACTTCCAACACCATTTTCCTCATCCCCATCCGTGGGATTGCCTTTTACTTATTGAACATAAAAGTACTAGAACAAAAAGCCCCTCAGTAAATGCTACTTGAATCTGAGGCTTCCATATTGTTCTTTAATCTGTCCAAAAGATTGTGTTTAGTTCATGAGTAGTATCTCTTAAAAATCACATTGAACCAGACGGTAGCTTTTGCATAGGTCAATGCAATTTAAAGACTATTAATTTAAAGCTATTTAAAGACTATTAATTTCCAGTGCTTAAAAAAATTGGTTTTCACTTTCTCTCTCTGAATTTCTGGGTTGAATTATGCTGACTAATGGTTGAAAATAGAACTTCAAAATGAATAATATTTCCATTTTGCTTTCATGCAATGTAAGTCAGTTTTAAAAGAAGGACTATTTAAACACCATGCTCCCCGATGGTAAAGTATAACTCTACATGAATTTAGCAGAACTGACACCTTTATGGTATTTTTTTCATGAATATTAACTCCAAATTTAGCAGGCAAGTATTATTCTAAAGCACTAGCTTTTTGTTAAAGTAATTGATGAATGTGGTCAGCAAACTATGACCTCTGAGTCACATTTGGCCCAGCATCTCTTTTTATATGGTCTACGAGCTAAAAATAATTTTCGCATTTTTAAAAGGTTGGGAAGAAATCAACAGACTATTTCATGGAAATTATATGAAATTCAGATTTCAGTATCCATAAATAATATTTTGTTGGAATACTCATTTGTGTACATATTGTGTGTGGCTGCTTTCACTCTGTAAGGGTAGAGCTGAGTGGCTGCGCCAACGCCTCTCCGGGCTATCAAGCCCCAGATATTTGCCACCTGGCCTTTGACCAAAAAAACTTTGATGACCCCAATGTAGACCAATTGAGTATTGATAGTATATATCACATATCTTTACCTCAATAAGAGAAATCACTCATCCCATAATTTAATCTGGATGTTACATTCATTCAGCCATCCATTTACCAAGCATTGATTGGGGGCTTGGTGGGAGTCAGGCTTTTGGCCAGATTCTATGAGAGAAATAAATACCAGGACTGACCAGAATTGGCTAAGGTGAGGCAAAAGCAGAGGAGGGAAAGAAATGCCACCAGCAGTATCTCTTGCTGTGTTTTATCTCCTCATTCAAGCTACTGAAGCTACTGATTTACATAAGGAGTATCAACTTTTTAAAACATCCGTGGTGCTGTGCCACTATCGTACATTGTCTTTATTGTAAATCAGTGAAAAATGTAGTATAAAATACATGTTGCAAAAAGATTGAGAGTCAAATTAGGTTTACAGTTTAATATTCATTTAATCTGGCATTTTAAAATTGTTACTGAGGTTGTATCACTAAATTTTTCACTGTTAACCGGAGGTCATTGGATTAATAAATTCCGTGTGGTCAGGAACAGCACCCGTGCCAGTCCCTGGGCCTGAGCACCTCGAACAGCCTCTTAGGTTGTTCTTAGGTAGTGATTATATGCATTTTTCTAATGACATATGAGCCTCAGTTTCACCCACCTATTAATTTCCCTCTTAGGAATCCAACTCCACTTCTTTGTTTATTTTTTTATTTATTTATTTGCTTTTTAGGGCTGCACCCACAGCATATGGAAGTTCCTAGGCTAGGGATCAAATCGGAGTTGCAGCTGCCGGCCTACGCCACAGCCACAGCAACGCAGGATCTCCGAGCCGCGTCTGCAACCTACACCACAGCTCATGGCAACTCCAGATCTTTAACCCACTGAGTGAGGCCAGGGATTGAACCCACAACCTCATGGTTCCTAGTCCAATTTGTTTCCACCACTCCACAATGGGAACTCCTCAAATCCAGTTCTGCTCCACCCCCAAACCTGTGCCCTTTGCTCCCAAAGACAATTAGCAGGGCTGTGTTCCAATACTAGTTTATTAATGGACATTAAAATTTGAATTTCATGGAATTTAATGTTCTTTTTTTTCCTTTTCTTTTTTTTCCCCCAACCTTTTGAAAATACAGAAATGATTCTTGGTCTTCGAGCCACAGTCTCTTGGCTCTTGCTTGTTCAGGTTTGTGGATTTCAGCCTTGCCCCTATGCATTAGCTACTCCTGACCAGCAGATGGGGCACTCTGTTACCAGCCTTTTACCCAATTATATCACTATGTAAGAGTCAGTACTCATAATGATCACACCTAGTTATCAGAAGAGATGACATTCTCTAGAAACTATTATTTGTGTAAGATTCTCTTGAGACTAATGTTTGGATGTTTTGATATTTATTTATTTATTTATTTATTTATTTATTTATTTATTTGCTTGCTTGCTTGCTTGCTTGCTTTTTAGGGCCATACCCGCAGCATATGGAGGTTCCCAGTCTACGGGTTGAATCATAGAGCTACAGCTATGCAGGATCCAAGCGGCATCTGCAACCTACACCACAGCTCATGGCAATGCTGTATTCTTAACCCACTGAGCGAGGCCAGGGACTGAACCCGCAGACTAGTTGGGTTCATTACCTCGGTGCCTCAACAGGAATTCTAGATATTTTGATTTTTCAGTGGGTTAGGTTTGACTGAAAATGAACTTATGTAGAATTTATACTAGTAAGAATTTCTTTAATAAGGGTGACTGAACATCTCTTAGCCTGTAAATGTTTTTTCTTCCAGTTTTTAGAAAAGCTCAGGTTAAAACAATAATTTTTAAAAGTAAACCTTTGTAAAACAGTAGTAACTCTTTTAACAAACTTTTCAGTTATCGACCCAGCAATTCCACAGTATTTATAACATTTTTTTTTACTATGTATGTATTTGGAGATAATTTTTAGGCAATTGTTATTTTCAGTTGCATCATACTTTATAGATTATATCCTTTATACATCTTAATCCATATGATATGCTCTAATTGAAAGTAAGCACTGTTTCTTAATTAGCATTTTATAACTATAGCTCAGAATTTATACCAGTCTTTATTCTCATTATAACATATACCTATATATACTTAATCATTTAATCAGTGTAAAGTTTTCCATACCAGTTTTCACGGTGTCTTTTAAGATTTTAAAAATGTCAAGTATAACTAAAGTAGTTGATTGTTTGGGTTGGGATAGTTCCAGTTTTAATCTCAAAAGTGTCAGAAGGATATCACGTTTCTTCACTGAGTGAATGGGCAGGAGTGACCCAGCTTCCCCCTTCACGATGTTTGGCAGGAGTGGAGTGAACTGATAAACACGTGCAAACCCCGCACGACCCAAGCAGTGGAGTGTGCAAGCTGAGCTGTATCTCCTACTTGCCAGTCATTCTGTGTTCAATCCTTCTCCAGGTGGTTTCCAGGCTCCTCTGTCAGTGGACCCTGCCACATGTCCCATTATTCCTGGCCAGGAAATGATTATAGAAATATCCAAGGGACGTTCAGGGCTTGGTCTCAGCATTGTGGGAGGAAAAGACACACCCTTGGTAAGTTTCTAGAAGTGAAATATATTCGCTAGCGCAGCGTTAGTTGCTGAGTCCTATGTATATCACTATTATGGAAGACTTTTGTTCACAGTAAGTATATGAACTATTGTTATTATGATCATTATCATCATTATTATTTAGTGGAGTGCTACATAAAAGCATACATCAGTTATTCCAGTCCCCAGATTTAGGTGTGGCCTTATTTGACCATGTTCACGTCTACTTGTAATTTTTTTAAAAATTGGTCTAGAATGTTAGTTTTCACTTGGATGACGGATCTTTGATTATTCAGTGCATTTTGATTGTCATTAATCAATAGTGCCATTAAAATGTACAACTTCCAGGGTTTTGATTTACAAAGATGTGATTAATTAATGCATATGTATTTGAATAGGCAATACTTGCACATTATGCAAAGTTAAATTTGACACCGAAGGATCTAAGGTGAAAGATAAATCCCCCTCCAACCTTTTGCCCTAGCCTTGCCCTCCAACCCCACCCTCAACTCCAATCAGGGCCTCTCCCTAGAGACAATCACTCTTATTAATGAACATATTTCTAAATGAATGTTTTGGTATTTACTTTGCTCGTTTTATTTGGCAAGAAGTAAACTGTACATGCCAGATTTACAGGTAAAACAAGTATAATATGATCGATAAGACAGTTCTTTCCATTTCTGACAGGCATGTAATGTTTCTGTGCTGGTACTTTTGGGGGGGGTGAAGAGGTCCTATGTTATTTTTCTGCAATAACTATTAGTCCCCTGAGGCACAAGGCAACTCAAGAAAGGCATATGCTGCAGAAACCAGAGTCTTAATGCTTCTACGTGTTTCCTGTCATGATCCTTCTCTCTCCCACCCGGCCTGATGTAGGGAATCCCAGTGTTTAGTTTGACTCTACCAGTGAACCACCTGAACCTAAACGGGCTCACGAGGCTGATGTTTATTTATTAAAGGATTTTATTACCTTCAGCTTGATAAAGGTATTGTTTAAACTTTTCTCCAGGGTTCAGGATAATTTATTTCCTGTATTACTCTCGGTTTGCCTGTGCAGGCAGGAACTGCTGTGTGTGGCTTCCTGCATAGCTGTGATGTTTTCATCAGCTTGCATGGAATTGGGAACACCTGGAGTTAGCCAGTTCAGTGGCCACTTTCAGCTCCCAGCCCTTTCATGGGTCTTTGGCCCAGGACTTTTCTACCTTTTTTTTTGCTGTCTGGCTTGGAATGCTCTGCGTTCAGGCTTTGTCATTGAGGAAGGGGGCAAAGTCTTCCTGAGAGAAGCTTCCCTTCATGTGATTTGGTCTAGGTTACCCTTTCAAACTGTATATTTAATAATGCCTTCTAATTATATGTACTCTGGTCTTTGAACAGCTCATAGAAACCCTCTGGCCCTCCTTCCAGCCATTCAGCAAGCTCCTACTGTTCTCAGGAGGCAACACACCACCACATAGGACCAGACCAGTGTAACCCAGACCCACATACACGTTTGAGCCTCCCATACTCTGCTCACCTCCCCTCTAACTGCTCTCTTCCTGCACAGCCGCCCCCCCACCCAATCAGGATTCTGTTCCTCCTCCAACCCCACCCCTACATCTTCTCTTGTTTCTCCAGATTCCACAATCTCTCCTCAGTTGAACTTGGAGCAGATGGCCAACCATCCTTCTCCTTCAGCTCTCAGCCATATTTTCTCTCTACCATTCCCAGCTAGGGCAGGTTCCTTAACCTCTCAGTCTATTTCCTGATCTATTAATGTGGACACTGATACCTTGTAGAGTTGCTAGGAAGATCAAAGAGATGACCTTAGCCTGGTACCTTGTATATAGTAAGAAATACCACAGAACATGTATTGTCTCCATGCCTCAGTTTCCACAGGTACTAAGTAAGCTTAATAATCCCCACTCACAGTACTGTGGTGAGTATCAGAGCCTTTATAAACAGTAAAAAATTCTATGTATATTACACATATATCATTGGTCTACTAAGGCCATTGGAGAAGTTTTCAGAAACTGCTAGTTGACCTTGAACATGAGGGATGTCCTCCTCCCATAGGCTGTTGCCTCATTTTCCCAAAGAGGTGTTCTTGAACAGTAAATAAACTGAATTTGTATAAAGTTATATTTGCAATGAACCAGAGAAATTATACTTTAAGGAAATTCTTCAGTGAATTATTTCATAGAATAAAAGTAATCCTCTGATTTATTTTTTATAAATAAAAGTCTCTTAATACTGCTTAAAAGTAAAACAACTACATTTCCCAGAGGAAATTAGAAGACTTTAATCAGTATGTCTGGCCTAGCTGAATGAGTTTGTTAGCTGATTTGGTTTTTTGGTTTTGTTTTTCACTTTTGTTGTTATCAATATGATTTTCCTTTGGGTTAGTTAGATGTGCCTGGCTGCTCATGTGTCCTTAATACTGTGTATGTTTGTGCTTCTGGCCACCAGCTGTAGGACTTCTGCTCCTTGACATCACCTCCTGCATCCTGGAAGGGAGGCTCTTTGTGAAATACTGTGCTCAGTTTCTCTTGCCACCATGAGGCAGCCCCAAAAAAATTCTTTAAGAGCACCTTGAGGTTCATAATATATAGTTCTGCCTTTTGAGACTGTAAATCCCATTGTCCTTGGAAGGATAAGCACCACTTAAAAATGAGAAATGAAACACAGCCTTTATTTCCTAACCTCAGGTACCTCGTCAAAAGCTGTAAGTTAGACTCACAAGTAATATATGGGGGTGTTATTTTGTTGAGGCTGGTCAGCAGGGAGTGGAAGGTGCTTTAACAGATAAAACCATTGTTCACCACAATGAGGATCTATCTTTTTTCCTCCCCCAACTCCCAAATTTTGCCATGGAACACGCAGCCTGTTGACAGTCCATGTCACTTTATCCAGTCAGGTCCTAGAAGTGCAGCCAGCCAGCAGGGAGTTAGCAAGCAAAGGCAAGAGCGTATGGAAAGAAATTGTGGACAGTGTTGAGATCCACTGACAGAAGCACCTTAGCACTCTGTTCTTTTGATTATGTGACGCATCCTTACTTCAGTTCTGATGTCGGGAAGAGCGAATTCTGAGGACTCATGATCTTCCTTAAACATTTGCCACAACCCTCCCAATTAGGGTTTCTGTGCCCTTTTTTGTTGTGTGTCCAACATATTTTTTGCTATCTTTAGAAAAATTAAGCCCCTTGGACTTTGTCTTGACACCATATCAGTCCTATCTGCTATAAATAGCTTCTCTGAAGCCAAGACAGATGGTTCCAAGATCACGGAAGGAGCCCTCACTTAACATCTCATTGTTTTTGCAGCCAGTCATCTAAACAGACCTCTTTAAACACCAAGGTAATGCTGAGAGTGAACTTCTTGGGAAGGTTTATGAGAACACATGGATCCAATCCTCAGTGACAACCTTTGCCTCTGTTGCTTTAATCCTATGACATACTCCTAGGTCTGCTTGTGGTGAATGTGGCTCTTCTGTGATAGGATGCATGTATTTGCTCAAAGACTTCCTTTGGCTTAGTGCTGAGGATACAAAATTGAGTGAAATAACCCTGCCCTTCAAGAGCTCACCCATTCATTCAGGTTGATTCTACTGCCTTTAATGTTTATTAATCCCTAATAGAGGGGTTATTTAAGTAGGGAATTTCTCTGGAAAGTAGAAAAAAGTAAAACCATGGTATAAACTTTCTAGGTTTAATTAATATAGGTTAGTTTTTATGTTTCTCATAGCTGATGTCTTAGTCCATTTGGGCTGCCGTAACAAAATACCACACACTGGGTGGCTTATAAACACCAGAAATTTATTTGTCACAGTTCTGGAGGCTGCAAGTCCAAGATCAGGGTGCTAGCCTGGTCGAATGACAGCCCTCTTTTCATCTGCTTCCATGATGAAGGGAGCAGGGGAGTTCTGTGGAGTCTCTTTTACAAGGGCACTCGTTCCATTCATGAGGCCTTTGCCTTCATGCCCTTATCACCTCTCAAAGCCCCTCCCCCCCCAATACCATCACATTGGACACTAAGATTTCAATATATGAATTTGAACGGGACACACAGACAGGAAACCTGATAAAGCTCATGCATAAAAGAGATAGTATATTAACCCATATTTTTAAAATTTCCTTCCATCTTATCTACCCAGCCATCCTTTTATCCTGTCTCTCCCTGCCACCCCTTTTTGGTCTTTGCATGAAATCCTGTTGCTCTGAAGACTTGGCATGTTCTTCCAAATGCAAGATCAAGGACTCTTAACCTCTTGTGATGCTTGCACCATATTCCTTACACCTGTCCCTGAATCCCTCAGTGCCCCATTCTCAGAAATGTTTGCTTGCTGATTAGAATTTTTTTTTGCAGTGTCTTCAGAAGAAGTAAAATATAGTTCTCTGGTGTCATTGAGGTTATTTTATTATCAGCCTTGGGAATTCTAGATTCAAAAAGAAACTTATTTTTGAGTATCAGCAGACTTGAACTGTTCTTGGGACAGAGCGAATGAAGTAGAGAAAGATTGAGGTAAAGGTCCTCCAGGACCTTCACTCTGCATTTTCCTTTCTCCAAGTACCACTGTCAAAGATCCTAGACTATACACAGGGTTTCTATTACATCTAGCAGGCAGCATAGCGGAGTGCTGATTCTTTCCATGGCATCAGAATCCCAGGTCTTTAACTGTGGGGCCTTGGACCAGTGTCTTAACTCTTCTAAGTTAAATCTGTGTCTTCCTTTGTAAAATAGTGGTGATGACCAAATTTACCTCTTAAGGTTGGTATGGAGATTAATTAAAGTTAAGATTGTAAAGGACTTTACACAGTGCCTATGTACACTGAGTTCAGTTATGATTAATTATTAAATATTCATCTTAGTAGATTCTTCACTCCCCTCATCTGGGTGTCTTTAGTACGTTACCTGCACATTGAGAAACATGACTTCGTTCCGAGATAATTAGCTATTTGTTTTTTAACATCTAACTTATAAAAAGTGATTCATACTGTTCTTATAAACGTCATCTCATTTAATCCTCACAACAACCCTGTAGGAGAAGTAGTAGTATTAGCCCCATTTTATAGGTGAGGAAACTAAGACACAGGTAAGTCAGGTAACTTCTCCAAGTACATAATACTAGCAGTTGGTCCAGCTGGGGTTGAATCGGGCAATGTGACTCAAAAGTCACGCTCTGTGGGCCCCTTTTCTAGTGCTGCCAGTCTGTGTCATCACCTGGAAAAGGGAATTATCCATCTCACCCACCAGACCCTAAACTCCTTGAGAACAGACCTGTTTTATTTTGTATCTTTAGTACCCTCATATAGTGCCGTCACACTTAAAACAGGACTCTACCCGGCCTCACTGGCTCCTGCTAAATTCCAGCCTTGCCGGCCTCCTTCAATTCCTTTAAAGAGTCTTGTTCGCACCTCAGGCAGGGCTTTTGCACATGCTGTTAAATCTTCCTGAAGTGCTTCTCTGACAAGTTTTAATGATAGCTAGAGTGCTCCGTTTATTTCTGGGCTTAATGACATGGTTGACAAAAACATTGCTGAAACCGCATCCTCTGAGGAAGAATTGAACAGACTGGAAAAGAAAGGATCAGAAAAGACAAATAGTGACTTTCTGCAAACATGTAAGATTATCTTCTTACGGATGAAGGATGAGAACAATTCAGGTGCTCTCAAGGGACCCACTGAAGGACAACTTTCACATTGTTTTAAGGAAGGACTTTCTAAACATCAGAGGACCAAAGATGGAATGAATTGCCTGAGGATAGTGAGTGTCCCATCTCAGGAAATATTTTGACAAAGGCAGGAAGCCACTCTGCAAGGATTTTATTATTATTAGGCTTTCTTTTTTCTTTGGTTTGGGGGGGGCGCCCCATGACATATGGAGTTCCCGAGCCAGGGATCAGATCCTGGCCACAGTCACAACCCAAGCCTCAGCTCCAGCAATGTGCCAGGCCCGGAAGTGAACCTGTGTCCCAGCGCTCCTAAGATGCCATCAGTCCTGTTGTGCTACAGCAGGAATTCCTAGGATTCATTTCTTAATCAGAGAGGAACATTTACATTTATAACTCTTTTTCAAAATAATGATAGTATAAGAAAATTCACCCCCCCCCGCTGACTTTGCATTCCTATCTCACTAATTTCTAAAGCTCATATTCATGAGTTTTTAAACTAGAGAATAAGGCATAATCATTGTTCTGTTTTGTTTTATGGAAGCTAGTAATTGTTATCATTTTGTAAAGAACAGTTTGTAAATATAAGCCCTAGCTGCTATCCTGGTATTCTTCTGGGTCTGGAGATAAGCTTGTCTCTTTGCAAAAGGAAAACAGACTAGCACATTTATCTTTATATTCTTGGTGCTACTTCATTGTAAATGAGGTCAGTGGATTCCCAGGATAGACTGTAAAATTTAGATATTCTTAATATTAAAAAGGCCTGGGAATGTCAGATTCAGAATCTCATCATTTCTCTCCAGGTTGTACACCTTTATTTTTTTTTACCACCTGATATAGTATCAGTTGAATTCATTCTTATTAAACAGGAGTTCTGTAAGTTAGGCACATTAACAACAAGCATCAAGGTGGAGGGGCTCTCGCATTTGGACACTACATGGCAAAGTTTGTCCATCGGGAAACTGAAGAATGTCCTTTAGCTGTAGCGGTGTCAGGTTCTGAAGTGACCCGATTTACCACTTCACCATGTGGCATGCTATTGTTTAGCTGTTACAGCTTCTGACCATGTAACTGTAGGACTGTGGCAACTTAAAACACTAGCTATTTTAAGTAAGCAAAGTAGAAAGCTATTTTACATTTGATTAAGTGTTTTATTTTGCTGTTCCCCTTCAAATGAACTTTGCACAGTGTTTTTCATGAGGAGTGTGGTTTGCTTTGGCATGTAATCCCCCAAAGCTAAGTTCCTTTTATTGTTATTGCTTAAGTCATATATTTTTATACAAAACATCTTATTACCTTAGTTTTATTTTAAATCAAAGCAGAGTTTGCTAAAAAGTCTATGAATCACGCCGAAAGAATGTTAATGAATAGACCCTCTAAATTTCCAGCTTTGGGCATTTCTGATCTTAAAGAATATGACTGTAAGCAAAAATAATATGCAAGCTGAGAAAAATTTAGATAAATAAGGACCAGATGAAACTATAGGGACTTATAAACTATAGTGAAAATATTATCCCATTTCCTTAAACCTGTATTTCAGTATGAAAAATTGTATTCATATTGATGAGTATCAATTTTTTTGTTAAATCAGCCTTGGCAAGGGAACTCCATTTTAAGAAAATATAAAAGATTTTCTTTTCTGAGCTTGAGAAGAGAAACCTTTTCAAAGTCTTAAAATGTGAAACATTTTTATGTATTCACAGCAATTCTTATATTAGCTGTTTTATTGCTGTGATTTTCATTCCACATTTTAGTTACTTGTAAATAGGGTGCAAAAATTTGCAATCCCTGAGTTTGAGTTTTAGCGTAGCTTACATAGTCCATCGCTTTAAAATAGACACACACACAGAGGTTGATGTTATTGCTTACTGTATAACTGATCATTTAATTCTTACTTTTATATCAAAAGAGCCTCTGTGTCTATTGCTGATTTATAGCTTATTTGTTGTCTGTAGTTATTATCTGAGAATATTGCAGTATTCCAAAATAATAGGTACTGAACACTGTGATCCATTTTCCTTCTCTGAAGGGTTTTGTAGGTACAAATCTTTATACCCCACCCCAAGCATATTAGAATAGATGAATAAATTGAGCTTAGAATATATAGATGCTTCGTTTTTTTTCGTAGCAGAGTTGTATGGGAACTAATTGAAGTCTTAATTATTCTGAGATTCTTAGAATATCCATGTGGTGAATTCTATTTAACAGCGGAATAGAGAATCTAGGTTTTTAGTCCCAAGTATGTTAGATAAGTTCCTTTGACTCTTGCTGACTTCCCTTGTGTAACCTATAGGCCTTTCAGGTTTTCTGAATAGAGACAATTAAAATATTCGATCTATGAAGTTGGCAGGCAAAACTACATCAATTTGACAAATACTGTATTTCTTCTTAAGTAACAGTCTTACTGTATCCAAAGTGTGACTGCAGTACATTAATTGTACAGCAAATTATAAAATTATTAAAGTGAGAAAAAATAAGAATAAAGGAAATATGGTAATTATTGACTGCATTCTGCCTCGGGTCTTGCACATTCTTATGAGTATTGAAAGTAACCTCTTAATCTTTCGCTTCTTACAAATCCATGAGGGTATGCCAAATACTTTTTGCTTCAAAAAAGGAGAAAAAAAGTTCTTGGTTTGAAGGTGGGGAAGATTAACTACTTTGCGACTTGTCTTGAATCATCTTTGCATTTTACAAACAAATGATTAGTTTTTGTTTTAATCCAATACATTTTGCAGCAAATGATGACTAATACAGTCTGACCGAGCCCCCATATCTTTCTGATCTTTCTCAGGCTATGAGGATTGGGATTCTCCTGGTCTGTCGTGTAGAAGGAGGTCTTATTCCTTGGTGGGGCCTAAGCATCTATGTGAAACAAAGGCTTTCCCTGCTTTGCTTTGCCCTCTGTATGGGTTCAGAGACGTGGGCTTACGAACCCATACAGTGGCAAGCTTTAGAGCTGGAATGACTTTAGAAGTCCTGTAGTTTAGCTCTGTGTTTCCCTGATGATGATTAAGTGTCACCGAAAAAAAGCGGTTCATGCAGAATTGGCTACCTGCAGAGCTGTCAGAAAATTTAACTTCTCTTACTCCTAGTCCTGGGTCCTTCTTTCACAACCTACTGCCCATTTTTTTCAAAACACTTTTTGCTTCAAAGTGCAAGTCATTCTAATTGAAATATAAAAAAAAAAGCTTGGGTTTTAAAGAACGTGGACCACAGAGGATTGAGGATAGAAAAGAATTATGTTCTAGGATACCCCTCTGTTGATATAAACACAGTTCTGAACCTGTCATCTTTGCTCCAAGTGAGATATACTTTAACAGTTTTAACCCACACTTTCTTTTTAAATTCTCTAATGGTGATAGACATCACAAGTCAGTTATTTACTCATCTGCACCTGTTTTTCAGTGTAGAGTTGAATGTAATTTTGATTTACACATTTTACTAACCCCACTGTGTTATCATAGGAAACTAAACTGCTCTATAGAAGGCATGTTTGTATGACTTCCTTCTTTTTTTTTTTTTTGCTTTTTTTAGGTCACATTCACAGCATATGGAGGTTCCCAAGCTAGGGGTCGAATCGGAACTTCAGCTACCAGCCTATACCACAGCCACAGCAACGCCAGATCCTTAACCCACTGACTGAGGCCAGGGATCGAGCTGCGTCCTCATGGATCCTAGTCAAATTCGTTTCTACTGAGCCACAACGGGAACTCTGTCTGTATGACTTCTAAACACAGCCATAAAGGGGAAGTCTATTAAATATTTAAAAATAGCATTACTCCTCTAAGGCTGCAGATCTGAACCATGGCTTCTTCCAAATGGGGAAGAAAATGCTCATTTTTACATATAATATTTTAAATTCTTGTTAGGAGGGATTTTATTTTATTTTTTCTCATAAAGCGGGGGGAAAAAAAGCCCACTCTTTTCAAATCATTGGTAAGTATGTTTTCCACCTGAATGTGAAATTCAATGTGAAAATTTTCTGTAGTTAAAATGTCTCTTAGGAATGGGTATGGGGGCTTTTATGGGTATGGCAAAGACTGACTTTAATTCCAGAGTTATCCAAATTAAGTAAAATATGCCTTCAAGTAGTAAAATTAGGCCTTATATATGTAGTCCTTTATAATAATGTCTGTCATACAATTCTGTATCAAAGTTTTGTCCTAAAATGCTTTTTAGTACAATCCACTGAATATCTCGAAATGAAAACTATAAAACCTCATTCTGTGGGAATGGTTTACCCACACAGCCTTTGCTCATTGGTAGCCTTCAGTCCACAGGAGACCCGCGGTTGATTTTTCTAACACATGGCTTTTTTAAATGTTACAGGCCTATTGTGATAACAATAAAATTTCCTTTTGCTGAATGATTGGTATGTTTATGACTTACTTTATCTACTTGTTGGCAGCTTGAACAGTAAAGAAAATGGTGATTGATGGGCTGAAGTGTCTGATGACTTTGACTCTGTCTAAGGATATGTTATTACTGCATGTTGTGAAATTCTTTTCCAGTAATTCAAAGTTTAAAACCCCCTGGAGGTGTTTGTGATTTTTGTGGGTCTCGGTGATAATTAAGTCCCTCATACTTGGCTTTTTAAAATTGCTCTCTGAGCTGAAGTAAATCTTTTGGAAATTCAGATGGATTTAATATCCATGTATGATGAGTATTTTGACTGTATATCAATCACTTGTAATGTCAGAAATTTGTTTGGGTTAGGGTAAGATTATGACATACTAATAACCCTGCCAGCCTCCTCTTTCTGGGTCATTTTGATACCTTTTTCTATCTCCAACCCATTTCTTGATAGTCACTTAGCAAACATTTATTGAGTGCCTACTCTGGGCTCAGCACCAGGATATAAAGAAGAGTTGGGAACAGCCTATCTCTGGAAGGGCTCCCCTGAGGGCAGGAGGTGGTACATGACCTACATCCATGAACAAGCTGTCGTGATCTGTAAGTTCAATACAAAGAGAGTTGTGACCCCTAGGGCAGGTTGATCCACTTTACCGGGGAAGCGAGCCAGAGGTTTCATAGAAGAGGTAATAGTTGGCGGGCTCCAACAGAATTTCATGAAACAAAGGAGGTAGCAGATAAAAGAGGGCACAACCTTCAAGCATTTGGTGCCTAATTTGATTTCTAAATATGCATCTATATTTGCTAAGTACTTTAGTAAATATAGTACTTTAGTACTTAGTAAGTATAGACATATGGACTAACTATAAAAAGACATAAGAAACCTAATACTCTATGTTTCTCATCAGGGGGATTGAGTGAGGGACAGGAGCTGCAGGGAAACATCTCAGCATATATTATTTTTGAGTCTAATGCCATGTGCATATTTTATCTATACATATATGTATATTTTGTGTGTGTGTGTGTGCTTTTCAGGGCTTCACTTGCGGAATATGGAGGTTCCCAGGCTAGGGGTCAAATCGGAGCTGCCGGCCTACACCACAGCCACAGCAACATCAGTTCTGAGCCACGTCTGTGACCTACACCACAGCTCACGGCAACTCCAGATCCTTAACCCACTGAGTGAGGCCAGGGATCGAACCCGCAGCCTCATGGATGCTAGTTGGATTCGTTTCTGCTGCACCATGAGGGGAAATCCTTTTATCTATATTTTGAAATAAGTAAATACTTAACTATTTTAGGGATGGAGACATTAAGGCAGTGAGTGATTGCTTAGACAATATGATGAATTCCCTAGCCAGCTACTTCTTCCTGGCTGTTTTTTTGTTTTTTTTTTAATATTACCCCCAATTGTGGTATACAGGAATTTTTTTCAAGTTGAATGCGTTTCAGATATAGACTGGTGAGGGAGAAGTTTTTAAGTAGATTTTTCTAATCTCTAAAATCTTGCCTTATCCTTCTGATTAGGGAAAACCCTTTGTTTGAGAGACTCTCCAACTCTTCTTCTCTGATCAAATTCTTCTCTGGCTCAAATGAGTAATTTGGAAGTCCAGGGGAAAAGGTTGGTCCAGCTCCAGCAGTAAGTCAACAGACCATCTTACTTAAATTCCTATTGTCCCAGTGAAAGTCACCAAGAGGAAATTCTTTTTTTTTCTTTTTTTAGTATGTCAGTCTTGGTCATCATCTGTGAATGATTCTCAAGGCTACCATTAATTAGGAGAAATTAATTTTTTCACTTTTTTTGTCCCTTTTGTATTTTAGGGCCTCACCTGTAGCGTATGGATGTTCCCAGGCTAGGGGTCAAATTGGAGCTGTAGCTGCCGGCCCTACACCACAGTCACAGCAATGCAGGATCCAAGCCTCATCTGTGACCTGCACCACAGCTCATGGCAATTCCATATCCTTAACCTACTGATCCAGGCCAGAGATCCATCGTGAGTCCTCATGGATACCAGTCGGATTGGTTACCACTGAGCCTCGACAGGAACTCTACTTTTTATTTTAAACATTGATTTGTCACTTGTATATAATGTTCTTTATCTGCTCCTGTGGGGGCGAAAAATATTCTGTGAATAATATGAGTAAACAGAATCAAGACTGAAAAGACGAAAGAAGGAAGGCGACAAGAATAACAAGTGGAACTAAGAAAGACTCTGTGTCGAGATGGGTAGAGGGCCTACCCATCATGTTTTGTGCTGTGCAAACCCCTAATCAGGTACCGGCACCAGCAAGTGAGACCCATCAATCATCACCCCACCTCATTAAGCCAAAAGCTTCAATTTTCACTTCCACAGTTGTCTGTTTGTTCACTCTCTATAAAATGATCAGCTCATGCCCTCAAGGTTTTCACTGTGGAGTTGAGGAGATAATATTTCAACAGAATTGATGCCATATGGAAAATCTCAAGTTCATTCTTATGCAAGTGCAAAATAAAACATTCAAAGCAGGTGAGAAGCTTGCAATAGTGGTAGGAACACAGACTTTGGTGTTAAACAGTCCCAAGTTGGAATTTCGTCTTTCCTACTTAGAAGCTGCAAAGACCTGGTTAGGTCTGACCCTTCTGAGCCTCCTTTTCCCCAGTTGTACATGAGACTAATAGTACTAAACTGGCATAGTTGCTAGGAGATTAAATGGTACAAGTGGAAATTTTGGGGCCTCTTTGGCACACAGATGTTATATGAGATGTTATCACAGCCTTACTATGTGCTGGCATTGTACATAGTTTTATATGTAGATAACATTGTTAAAACCATATGAAAATGAGGATGCTGAGAGGTGAACAGTCTTCCCAGGCTGGAAGTAGCAGGGCCGGGATTTGGATTGAGAAGTCTGACGCCAGAGGCCTGCCTCATAATCATTTATCTCTACAGCCTCTCAGCATGAGCCAGCAACCCAGGCACAGAGAAAGGATGAATAGACTGCTTCTGGAAGAAGTGACTTCTAGAAGTCATTGGTACCGGTAGACAGAGTCACTGAGGTACCCAGGGTGGAGTATTATTTAAACAGGCAAAGATGAGGGGGAAGGCAGGCACTGAGAACTGTGCCAATAAGCAATATTGCTTGGATAAGTCAAAAGCATTGCAATTAGGAGGGTACAGTGAGCAGGTAAGAACTGATGTGTATAATCTACTGTGTCTGCAGCATGAGGAAGTCCCCGCCTAGGGACTGAACCCATGCCACAGCAGCAACCCAAGCCACTGCAGCAACAGTGCTGGATACTTAACCTGCTGCACCACAAGGGAACTCCTCAACTCCACACTTTTATTTAAAATAATGAAGATCAGTCTTTCATCAATGACCCATTATTTCATCTAATCACAATTTTTCAAAGCAAAAAAGAACCAAAATTTTAATGTAGCCTTGTCAGATAGATGCCTAAAATATCCCAAACCAGCATCTATTTTAATGTTTTGTCCCATGCTATGAACTATATAAATTAAAAAAAAAATCCTCCCCTTTTTTTTTTTCCAATTCACTGGCTCACACTTCTAATGTAGCTGGTAGTCCTTCTCGCTCACCTCTGTCACCCCCAACTAATGCAGCTACCCAGAATCATAGCTTCATAGACTACTTCTAGCAGGCAGGGACACATGGTAAGAAATGTGACCTTTTTCCATTGATCAGAATGTTTCACATCTTGTAATTTCACTGACTTTAAGAGAAACCACAGCAGTAGAAAAGGAAAGAAAGAAGGAGGGAAAGAAAGAAAGGGAAGGACGGAAAGAGAGAGAGAGGGAGAAAAAGAAAGAGAAAAAGAAAGAAAGGGGGAGGGAGTTTGTTTGTTCTCCGTACAGCAAGACTAATGGACTAAAAACAGATCACTGGCAGTGAGTTCAGCATTTATTTGAGCTTACTAGCAGTATATTTATTTTACGTATTATAATTTATTGAGCACCAGAAAGTAAGAGTTTTGAATTCAATCTGCTTTTACTGAGTAAAAACTTCAGTGGTTCTTTTTCTTCTCTTTGACTATGAATTAAGAGAAATTTTCCATTCAACTTACGTAATGTTCCAAGATTAAAGGAGCTTATGCTGAAAATTCAGCTCTCTAAAAGCCGTGTGTAGTATGAGTTCAGTCCGATTCTCCCAAATCCAATGAAAATGGGGTGTTTGGCCACCAAGGTTTTGAAAACCAGCATGGCACAGGGTGTAATCAGGAGCTTGCATAGCTTCTTACTGTACTACCTTCATAAAAACGGCCCTTAATATCAAATGGCAGGGTTGTTGGTTGTTGGGATTGCCTGAAACCACTGACCCAGCAAGTTTCCTCAAGATCATTCCCCTGAAACAGTTCAGAGAAACAACCTCCTGGCAATATAAATGGTCTCTGGGTCTGGAAATTTCATAAGTCAGAGTTAAAACAAAGAACAGTCTAAAATCTATAGCTGGTATAGAATCTAAAATGTAAATTGTCTGGATCAAGGAACTTTTCCTGGGTCTTAGGTACTGGCTCTGTAATTGCCATGATAAAGAATATTTTCAGAACTGTGTGGGTGATTAAATGACAACATTTAACATTGTAAAGATATTTGGAATCCAGACAGATCATCTTAAAAGACCTCATATTTTCTTTTGTTGCTTCCCAGTGTTTGTCTAGGAAGCTTTTTTTTTTTTTTTTGAAAAGTTTTTTGAAAGGTTTGGTTTGGGGTTATCTTATATTTTTGCAAGAAATATTTCATGTATTTACTTGAAGTGAATTTAATTCTAACTCTGAAGCTCCATGCTTCTGGACCGAGGCAGAGTCAGCCTCAATCATTTTGGAGCCTCTTAACTCTCAGGGTTCTGGTTCTGTCACAAGCTCCCCGATGTGGGTAGGCCCCTGTGGTTATTGTCATCAATCACCTTGGTAATCATCAAGCCCCTGCTTATCCAAGCCTGCACCATTTCATCACATCCAGAAATCCTGCTGCTTCTGGGCCTCATGCTTGGAACTCAAGACTTCTTTCAAGGTGGGAAGCTTGGATCTGCCACCCTTGACCATTGCCTGCTGGGTCTTGCCTGTGTGTGGGTTGGAGGGCCAGGGAATGCGAGGACACTGGGCAATGCAAGGCTCAAATCCTCACTTCTCTGGGGACCCTCAGATCTCCATTTCATTTTCTTTCTTTCTTTCTTTCTCTCTTTCTTTCTTTCTTTCTTTCTTTGTTTCTTTCTTTCTTTCTTTTTTAATTATTTTTATTTTTCCATTGTAGTTGGTTTATAGTGTTCTGTCAGTTTTCTACTGTACAGCAGAGTGACCCAGTCATACGTATACGTTCTTTTTCTCACATTATCCTCCATCATGCTCCATCACTCCATCTAAGTGACTAGATATAGTTCCCAGTGCTATACAGCAGGATCTCATTGCTTATCCATTCCAAATACAATAGTTTGTGGCAATTAACCCCAGATTCCCAGTCCATCCCACTCCCTCCACCTCCCCCTTGGCAGCCACAAGTGTATTCTCCAAGTCAGTGAGTTTCTTTTCTGTGGAAAGTTTCATTTGTGCCATATATTAGATTCCAGGTATAAGTGATATCATATGGTATTTGCCTTTCTCTTTCTAACTGACTTCATTTAGGATGAGAGTCTCTAGTTCCATCCATGTTGCTGCAAATGGCATTATTTTGTTCTTTTTTATGGCTAATATTCCATTGTGTGTATATACCATATCTTCTTAATCCACTCATCCATCAATGGACATTTAGGTTGTTTGCATGTCTTGGCTATTGTGAATAGTGCTGCAATGAACATACGGGTGCATGTGTCTCTTTCGAGGAAAGTTTTGTCCAGATATATGCCCAAGAGTGGGATTGCTGGGTCATATGGTAGTACTATATTGAGTTTTCTGAGGTACCTCCATACTGTTTTCCATAGTGGTTGTACCAATTTGCATTCCCACCAGCAGTGCAGGAGGGTTCCTTTTTCTCCACACCCTCTCCAGCTCTTGTTATTTGTGAACTTACTGATGATGGCCATTCCGTTCGGTGTGGGGTGGTACCTCATTGTAGTTTTGATTTGATTTCTCTAATAATCAGTGATGTTGAGCATTTTTTCATGTTGGTCACCTGTACATCTTCTTTGGAGAAATGTCTGTTCAGTTCTTTTGCCCATTTTTTACTTGGGTTGTTGGGGTTTTTCTTGCTGTTGTATAAGTTGTTTATAGATTTTAGAGATTAAGCCCGTCATTTGCATCATTTGAAATTATTTTCTCCCATTCTATGAGTTGTCTCTTGTGTGTGTGTGTGTGTGTGTGTGTGTGTGTGTTTCCTTTGCTGTGCAGAAGCTTGTCAGTTTGATTAGGTCCCATTAGTTTATTTTTGCTTTTATTTCTTTTACCTTGGGAGACTGACCTAAGAAAACATTTGCAAGGTTAATATCAGAGAATGTTTTGCCTGTGTTCTCTTCTAGGAGTTTGCTGGTGTCTTGTCTTATGTTTAAGTCTTTAAGCCATTTTGAGTTTATTTTTGTATATGGTGTGAGAGTGCATTTCAGTTTTGTTGATTTACATGCGAGCTGTCCAGTTTTCCCAGCACCACTTGCTGAAAAGACTGTTTTTCCCATTTTATGTTATTGCCTCCTTTGTCTAAGATTAATTGGCCATTGGCGTCTGGGTTTATTTCTGGGTTCTCTGTTCTGTTCTGTTGGTCTCTATGTCTGTTTTGATAGCAGTATCACATTGTCTTGATTACTGTGGCTTTGCAATATTGTCTCAAGTCTGGGCGTTATGACTCCTGCATGATTTTGGTTCCTCAGGATTGCTCTGTTTCTTTTCCTTTTCTTTTTTGGCCACCCCACAGCATATGGAGTTCCTGGGCCAGGAATCAGATCCCAGATGCAGTCACTACCTAAGCCTCAGCTGAGGCAACACTTTGCCAGGCCAGGGATTGAACCTATGTCCCAGTGCTCCCAAGACACTGCCCATCCCATTGTGCCACAGGGAGAGCTCACACAACTTTGTTTCTAGTCTCCATTCAAAAACACTTTTCCTCTCCCAGCGGCCCTCCAAGACCCCTAGCACCACCCGTAACACCGTCTTTTCAGTGCCCTTTACTTTTATAAGCAGCAGAAAGAACTGACTTCTGGTTGCTTCAGTTTTCAGCTCCACAAAAATCCCTGAAGCAAGAAATTTCAAAGCTTGACTTCTTGCTCAACCTGAGGGAGAGGGGAAAGATTGTATGAACATACACAGTTGAATATTTTTAAAGACATCTCACCAGAACATAAATAATCGGGTATATAGATATCAGTTGTCTAGAGGGATCCTTAGGAGACATGGGGGTAGTTGTCTCTGGGGAGCGGGACTGAAGGCCAGGCACAGTAGGCAGTCTTTTTGTGGTTTCCTACACCCTGTGGTTTTGCTTGAGTCCTTTACATTGATACATGTTATTTTTATGATGATAACAAATTTAAGGTTATTAATGTGAAGAAAAGTTATTTTTTTAATTCATTAACCATGAAATACTTTCTTCAACCAAGCTTTACCTACTGTAACTACTGTCCTGACTCTATGTTTCAGAATCCTGAGTTCAGGAGTTAATTTGCTCAAGATTGCACAGGAGCAGAGTCTGGATTTGAGCCCACAGCAGTCTTACATGGCCCTTTCCCCTACTCCATGCTCTGTCCTCCAGGGCTGGTTCATTTCGCTAAGTTCTTACCTTTCATTGCCCAAGTAATGAGGCCTGACGGGCCACCTTCATCGGGCCACACAGCTATGCCGAATCTTTGAATACCAATAAACACCTGAAACCATGTTTCAAAATATACCATAAAATGTAAATAAGAATGAGGCATAGTTCACCTCAAGTTTATACATGACAGCAGTGTACAGAGTTAACAGTGAAACATACGTATGGGGGCAGTTTAACTTGAAATATTAGGCAAAACCAGTCCTAAAAGAATGAAATAATAAACTTAGAAAAAATTAATTATACCTCTAAATACACCATAACTGTGTATTTTGTTCAAGTCAAATAAATCATGACTTTATTAGCAAATAACAAATTATGGATTGCTGCCTATGGTTTGGTTGTTTGCTTAAGGAAGCATTTATGGTTGTTGAAAATTAATAAGGGTTTTTTTTTAATAGGATGCTATAGTTATACACGAAGTCTATGAAGAAGGGGCAGCAGCCCGAGATGGAAGACTTTGGGCTGGTGATCAGATATTAGAGGTATGATTATAAATCCTATTTTATACCATCAAATATGGTTCCTTTACTGACTTGACCAGCAGTCAGTTTACCTGTTCACTCTCTCCTATTCAACTGTACCCTCGCTTATTTCTTTCCAAATTTAACCAAACATGTACTTTATTCTTTTTTCTTCTTTTGATATGCATCAAATACCTGTCATTAGAATCATGACAGATTATCACCCTAACTCTGTCCCTGGAAACTTTTTTTTTAATTAAAAGGGAAAGTACCACTCATGGTTCTATAATCTTATCAAACCAAACTGTACAGTATTGCAGTTTACTTTTTGCCTATTACCCCTTACTAAATTCCCTTCTATAGACACTCATGAACATGCACATTTGATATCTTAAAAGATGTTATTGCAGCTTGAAGTATTTTTTTCTTATTCCTGATAAATATTTATGTCACCTGGAGGTCTGTCCCTTGGCATCTTTGCTTTCCAGCTGATGAAAATGTAGAATCTTCTCTTCAGGTGGTATATGGTATTTATTAAAAACTGAAACACTCAACTTGCCTCTTTTAAAAGAACGCTCATTTAGAAAGGTGTTAAAGCCTTTTAAAAAGAGCCAAGGCAGGCAATATCTGAACCAGGTAACGGTTGAATGGCAAGTCAATGCCAGGCATTCTGGTTGGTGAAACTAAAGAGCTTTTTCAATGGTGTGAAAACTTTAGGCAACATTTATTTCTTTCATTGGATGAATTTAATTGAATAGTTAACATTTTATGGTGGGCATGTGCATTTTTGCTTTGCAACTTTAATATAGCACATTATGAATGACATCATAGAGTTTTATTTTTCCCGTTGGTGGTTCAAGTCTGCCTCCCAAGATGAAACTAGAGATATAATTAAAGGTGGAAAATATAGGCAAGAAGGAGTTAAAGGAGAGGCCAGGCTCACTACAAATTAAATTCAGGGCAAGTTATAGGGTTTCTCTGCAGGCCTGTACTGTACTTCATCATTGGATTAGGACATATTCCCAGTGCATTCATTAAGGTGCAAGTGTATGAGATTAGAAAAATAAGTGTGGCCTCTTAGGGAATTGATTTGACTGCTTTAGCATACAACATCAGTTTTTCAGTGGTCAGGAGTTTTGAGGTATTTTTTTTTCTCCCTAGATTTTTTAATTAACTGGTGCTATCATAATTGGCTTATAGAGGAATAGATTGAATATTCAAAAGAATACAAATGCATCCATGTCATGATACTCTACATGATTTGTAAGCCCACAAATTTTTCCATAATGGTCATATAGAACTAAAAATGTGCATTATCTTGATTGTGGCAATGGTTGTACAGGTATAAATTATAATATAAACTGTATACTTTATATATGTATAGTTTGTTTCATAGCAGTTATACCCCAATAAAAGAAAAGTTTTTTTTGTCTTTTTTTGTTTCAGGGCCATACCCGCAGCATGTGGTGGTTCCCAGACTAGGGGTCTAATTGGAGCTACAGCTGCCTGCCTACACCACAGCCACAGCAACATGGGACCCGAGCCACGTCTGCAACCTACACCACAGCTCATGGCAACGCCAAATCCTTAACCTGCTGAGTGAGGCCAGGGATTGAACCCTCAACCTCGTGGTTCCTAGTCGGATTCATTTCCACTGCGCCACAATGGGAACTCCAAGAAAAAATTTTAATTTATCTATTTGTATTGAATAGACCATCAGCTGTAGCTGCTCTCTTCCATAAAGTGTATGGAAGGACAGATTAGCATGAAGTAAGCAAATTTGTTTTAAGTGCAAGGAGAATTTGAAAGGTCAAGGAAACCATTTCCTGGAATTCGGCCAAGTTATATTACCCAGTATGGATGGATGGTCTACACTCCTCATTAAAGATGGTCAGACAGGAGTTCTTCCTGTGGCTTAGCAGTAACAAACCCAAGTAGTATCCATGAGAATGCAGGTTTGATCCCTGGCCTTACTCAGTGCGTTATGGATCCAGCATTGCCATGAGCTGCAGTGTAAGTCATAGACCAGCTCAGATCTAGCATTGCTGCAGCTGTGGTGTAGGCCCACAGCTGCAGCTACAATTTAGGCCTTAGCCTTGGAACTTCCATATGCCATGGGTGTAGTCCTAAAAAAAACTCAAAAAAAAAAAAAAAAAAGATGGCCAGACAGGATTTTGTCCACAAAAGAATGTTGTGTGTTTTGTTAAGAAATGTAGTTCTCAGAGCTCCCTGGTAGCTTAGTGGGTTACGGATCCGGCATTGTCACTGCCATAACTTTGGTTACAGCTGTGGTGTTGATCCCTGGCCCAGGAATTTCCTCATGCCATGGGCATGGCCAAAAAAGAAAGAAATACAGCTCTCAGTTTTGTCAAGGAACATATCTCCTTTCCAAGCAGCTTTAGACTCCACATTTGAACTTGTTCTCATTGTGTTTCTGTGTACAGATATATAATGAGGTATAATTAGCTTGGGGCCTGCAGGTTGCCTCGAGAAGAAGACAGACCAGCTTTGGTAATACATTTTGGGACTGTGTTTTTCCAGACAATAGCCTTTCTCCTCATGAAGTTTCTCTGCATTGTGCAAGCTGGCCTTCTGTGGTTTTATACTATTCTCATGTTAAAATTAAGACAAGCCAGATTTTGCTTACAACGATATAGTCAAATAATTAATTGACATGGACTGTCTTCTTTATGATCTTTTTTAAGGGTCAGTCCCTCCTCTTACCCTACCCCTCTTCCCATTATCTCCTTCTGTTTTTGTTCAAGTGGGAGCAGAAGGAATAGAGGGTTAATGCTTTATTTTTCCCCATGGAATCAAATAATGTGCAACCGCTGACCTTAGTTCAGTTATTCTTTCCTTCCAAAGCAGCAGCTCACTCTTCTCCCCTCATGCTTATTCTACTGGAGGGACATAATATACACCCTGACAACTGGGGCTTCCTATAGCCCTTCCCAAATAGGGAGCCCTGCTGTTGCCACCCCTACTTCTCTACAATCAATGTTCTAAATAATGCATCTGGTACTTATGGAAGGCACTTAAGGTAATATATCACTGCACAATATTCTAGCCACACAGCAGTATTTCTCTTACGGTTATTGGTGCATTTGGTGGTGTCTCTCCATAGAGGAGAAAATGAAAATTGTGAACTTGGAACCAATCACTGATTTGAACGGACATCTTGATGCTGCCATTTAGTGTGAATTGCTTTTATAATATTAGAGTTTAATGACAGTGCTTTTAATTAAAAGCATAGCTGTTAGAGGCTTTCCAAAGATATTTCAGAGTCTTAGAGAATTCACCTTCCATTCTTGGAGGTAATTTTTTTTTTCAGTTGAGTAGCAGAAGTGGTCTTGTGTGCCATCTATTGGAATACAGGAAAATAATCAGCTCAGCCCACATTTGCTGGAGACATTGTTTTCCCCTTTGTTCTCTGGGTTTTATCTCAGGAACAGTGAAAGCACCTTCACGGGCCTAAAGTGTGTGCTGGTGCTGAGAAAGCACAGCCCCGACTACAGTGACTTCAGTTCCTTGTAAAATAGCAATTTCTAGCTTCTGTCAAGCTTAACTGTGTGCCAAGCCCTGTGCCTAATGTACTGCAGGGTTTGTTTCATTTAATCCTCACAACACTACATAGATATTAAGATGATGTTGATGATGATGACGATTATCTCCAGTTGGTGGAAGTCAGAGCTGAAGCTACCTTAAGTAACCCATATAAGTTTACTAAGTTGAAATCAGCAGTCATACCAAAGTCCATCTATATCCAAAACCCATGCTTAACCACTGTTATTCTAGGTGTAGTTAATCTAAACAAGTACACACACTCACCAAGATATACCAGAAAAGAAAAAGCAGCTTGACAATCAAGCTTTTATTTTATCTATTTATTTGTCTTTTTAGGGCCACATCTTAGGCATATGGATTTCCCAGGCTGGGGGTCAAATCGGAGCTGCAGCTGCTGGCCTATGCCACAGGCCTACGCCACAGCCACAGCAACGCTGGATCTGAGCTGCGTCTGGGACCTACACCACAGCTTACAGCAACGCCACATCCTTAACCCACTGAGTGAGGCCAGGGATTGAACCCATGTCCTCATGGATACTAGCCAGGTTCATTAACCACCGAGCCACGATATGAACTCTGAAAAAATCAGGCTTTTAAACATTTTCTTGACTCATAGAGTCAGCTTTAAACAACAGCTCAAAAATCACCTCCTCCAAGAAGGCTCGTTCCTTCATTTCTTTCCTCTTTTCTTCTTTCTCTGTAACCATTCCTTTTTTTTTTTTTTTTTTTTTTTTTTTTTGCTTTTTAATGCCACACAAGCAGCAAGCAGCATATAAAGTTCTCAGGCTAGGTGTCAAATCAGAGCTACATCTGCTGGCCACAGCCACAGCAATGCCAGATCTGAGCCGTGTCTGCAGGTCACACCATAGCTCACAAGAACACCAGTTCCTTAACCCACTGAGTGAGGCCAGGGATCAAACCCGCATCTTCATGGATACTAGTCAGATTCATTTCCACTGTGCCACAACGGGAACTCCTGTAACCATTCTTTATGCACAAGTCTTCAGTCTTTGGAATGTGAAAACTGAAAAAGCCTGTAGAGCAGCCCTTCATTATATACATGAGGGAATAAAGATGCAGATATAGTCTTGACCTGCCCAGGACACAAAGGATGGACCAGAACATGGACTGAGACCAACATCTTGCAAGAACTTTCCTGTTCTGCCAGCTACCTGGCCACAGCCTGGGCCCATCCTTCCCTTTGTTTGGCTTTTTTTAGCTGTGACCTTGAAGAAGTGACCCAGGACTCCCTTCATTTGAGTCTGAGCTGCCCCGCCCTCAATTTCTCCCTTGTGTCAAGTTCATTTGCCAACATCAATACTTGGCTTTTTTTGGGAGTTCCTGTTGTGGCTCAGCAGTAACAGATCCAACTAATATCCATGAGGATACAGGTTTGATCCCTGGCCTCACTCAATGGGTTAAGGATCCTTCCTTGCTGTGGCTGTGGTGTAGGCCAGTAACTGCAGGTCTGATTCAACTCCTAGCCTGGGAACTTCCGTATGCTGCACGTGCAGCCCTAAAAAGCAAAAAATAAAAAGTAAACAAAATACTTTCTCTGTAGCAGAGGGCTCCAAAAACCCTTTCTGAGAGTAAGATGAGGCAGCATAGTATAGAGACTAAGGGTGGAAAGAAAGACAGTCTGGGTTCAAATTGTGGCTCCTCCATGTGCCAGCTGCGTAACCTTGGTTAAGTCACTTAACCTCTCTGTGCTTGTTTCCTCATCTGTAAAATGGAGATGATACCTATTTCAAAGAGTTAGTGTGAGGATTAAATGAGTAAAATGCTCACCAAAAGCATTTGCTAAGTAAAAAGTTGACTGTGATTTCCATTTAACAGACAAGGAAACAGAGGCTCGGAGGTTACATGACCAGCCAGAAGCAGGGCTATGTTTTCACTCAGTGCTATTTCCAGTGCAGTTTGCTGTCTAACACATGGTCCTGTCTGTGCTCACTCAGATCCAGGTTCAAATAAGTGTACTTCAGGGTGTCTACGATGCTGTCAGAAATTCCAGTCCCTCATTTCTTTCTGGCCTGTTCTGAAGTAGTTGTGATGTTAGCAGTTAAGAATGAGGATGTCAAATTCAGTAAGCATACTGAGTCTAAAAAATGCTGACCAAACACTAATGTTTATTTCCCCTTTGACCTCAATTATATGAGCCAGTTAGTCCTTGCTCTCTCATGTTAAGTTCATAGTAAAGTTCGTAGCCACCTAAAATCGTGTTCTCGTGTGTACTAACCTACCCTCTATATTTTGGGTGGGAGGGTGCAGGGGTATTTGAAGCCGCTATGACTACCAGTATGCTTTGAGAATGGCCGCAAATTTCTAGAGGTTTTTCATGGTTTGGGTCAAGGAGCTCCAGCAAGCAGAGAGGCTTCTGTTGCCAGCAGCCTATCTAGGATGCCCACTCTTCCAGGTTAATGGGATTGACCTCAGATGCGCCAGCCACGAAGAAGCCATCACAGCCCTGAGGCAGACCCCCCAGAAGGTGCGACTGGTGGTATATAGAGATGAGGCCCACTATAGGGATGAGGAGAACTTGGAGATTTTTCCCATGGATCTGCAGAAGAAGGCCGGCCGAGGACTGGGCCTGAGTATCGTTGGGAAACGGTAAGGAAATGCTGTGAATGTCAGTACTGATTGACCTGTTCCTTTGGAATCCTAGGGACCGATGCCTGTAAACACTGAAAGATAAAACCTAGTGAGCCTAGTGTAGATTAATGCCTTGATTTCCTTTTTTTCCTTTTTCTTTTTTTGCTTTTTAGGGACACACATGTGGCATATAGAGGTTCCCAGGCCAGGGGCCGAATAGAAGCTGCAGCTGCCGGCCTATGCCACAGTCACAGCAGCACAGGATCCGAGCCGCATCTGCAACCTACACCACAGCTCATGGCAATGCTGGATCCTTAACCCACTGAGCAAGGCCAGGGATCGAACCCACATCCTCATGGATCCTAGTTGGCTTCATTAACTGCCAAGCCATGAAGGGAACTCCTTAATTTCTAAATAACATATTTATGAACATTTAAATAAGATCGGTCATGTTTCTGGGCAAGTCTTAGCCAAAAACCATGTCGTATAAAGGTAGAACCCTAGGAGGAGTACTGTGGCACAGAGGAAATGAATCCTACTAGAGTCCATGAAGATGCAGGTTCAATCCCTGGCCTCTCTCAGTGGGTTGGGGATCTGGTGTTGCCGTGAGCTATGGTTGTAGGTCGTAGGTGCTGCTCAGATCTGGCATTGCTATGGCTGTGGTGTAGGCCAGCAGCTGTAGCTCTGATTCAGCTCCTAGCCTGGGAACTTCCATATGCCATGGGCATGGCCTTAGAAATCAAAAAAAAGGAAAAAAGAAAACTGAATTTGTACATCAGTTAGTTGAGTCTGTTCAGACTTTAATCCTCGTGCAGAGTAAGAACAGAGTCAACAGGGTTCTTTCAACTTGGAGTTACTTAGATCTGAGGCTTGTGGAGGTTAATTAAAGTGTCAAGAAAGATTTATATATACAATTTCGGGTAAGGACAATTGCTCTGCCCTAGAGTGCCATGTTAATTTCATACTCTGTTACCTAAACCTAGTTGAAGAGTTACTGAAACCAGCTGAGTTGACATAGTTGAGTGACATAGATTCTTCCTGACCTTGTTTTATTAAGAAAGATGTTCCCAGGAGTTCCCTGGTGGGCTAGTGGTTAAGGATCCAGCGTTATCACTGTTCTGGCTCAAGTGCCTGCTGTGGCACAGGTTCAGTCTCTGGCCAGTGAACTTCTGTGTGCTGCAGGCACAGGCAAAAAAAAAAAGAGAGAGAGATTTAAAAAAGATGTCCCCAAAATAATAGCTTGCACCAAAAATGTAGGTAGATCCCCGTGGCTCAGCTTCTCTTTGGAAATCTATGCTGCTTGCTCATAATAAGAATTGCAATGATTATTCTGGACTAGTATTAGTAAATTAGAGAAGTGAGCAGGATCTTGAAACTGAAATTCCAGCTTCCACCATTTACTGGCTTTAGATATCTAGTGTACTTATCCAACGGGGCTGCAGGATTTTCACTTGATGTCCCAGTATGGCCTTGAGTGGTATCAACCATATTAGGAAGAATTAAACTTGGTTTTATATATATTGTGTCATATGCCCTTGCAGACTTCTACTGACTAGCCTAGAGCTTTTTTCCAGCGGTCTGAGCTGTTATTAAGATATTAGCTGGAGTTCCTGTCATGGTGCAGAGAAACAAATATGACTAGGAACCATGAGGTTGCAGGTTCAATCCCTGGCCTCACTCAGTGGGTTGAGGATCTGGCATTGCCATGGGCTGTGGTATAGATTGCAGACGAATGAAGCTCGGATCCTGCGTTGCTGTGGCCGTGGCGTAGACCAACAGCTGTGGCTCCGATTTGACCCCTGGCCTGGGAACTTCCATGTGCTGAGGGTGCGGCCCTAAAAAGCAAAATATGTATATATGCTACCATTTTTAAGCACTGATTTTGTACTATGTACTGTGCTCTCATAATCTCAGTTTTCCCTTCAGCACCATAAAACTATCACTTTGGAAATGTATTACAAAACAAAATTGCTGAGGACACATATTTCTAAGCGAACTTAGTGCACATGTGGGTGCAGAGCCACTGACGGAGCCCATGTTAAAATTTCCTCTCTTGTGATGTGTACTTGTGCCTGGAGAGATTCCACTTAGAGTAACGTTTTTTTCCTTTATTGTCTCATAGTAGACTGATGAAACAGTCTTCATACAACACCAGCATTTTAGATCGAGTTTGTAAGGAACATTACATTCCTTAGTACAAGAGGTTTCATTGTAAAAGGTCAGATATATAAGCTCTCAAAATTCACAATTCTTTAGCAACTTCATGACTAGGAATTTATCCTAGCAATATGCTTATAGATATGTTATTCACTGTACATTGTTTTCAATAGCCAAAGAATGGAAATAACCTGTATATCAATAGTTTACAAATAAATGAAATTAAGGAACATTCATAGAATAGTATGTGGCCATAAAAAAAATCATTGAGGAAACTCCAAGTGCTGATCAAGGACAATTGCCAAAGTGTGTTAAGTGAAAAAAGCAAAATTAAAGAAAATAAAACTGTAGAGGATAAAAGGAATGTATGTGTGTGTGTATCCACTTACAAACATACGTGCTATACACACATGCATTTTCTTTTTTATACACACAGTATCTCTTGGAGATACCCAAGAAATGGGTAACGTTGGCTACCTCTGAGAAGAGAAGGGGGACAGAACAGAGGTGAGAGGGGGACATTTTAAGGTCCCCCTTTTTAACCTCTTGAATTTTGATATGCACATTTATTTATTCATCAAATAAATAGATGTAATTAAAACCCAAGTAATAAAGGCAGAAAAAGGGAGGGAGAGTGAGAAAGCATCTAGAACTAGATCAGATGTTAATAACTGAATTGATCTCTAAGGGAATAACTTGTACATTTTAACAGCACTTTCCTTTTTAAAGTGAATTTCCATTTCATTTCATTAAATTTATCCTTTTGCAGAAATAATGCCCATGGGCCAGTGAAAGTGAATATTAGAATAGGCAGTATTTAGGTATAAACTATGTAAAGAGCAAGCACTCTGAGGTTTCATTTGGGAAGAATATCAGTAATTTCGGATTTAATGAAGAAGTAATTATGCTGTACTATTACACTGCTTTATGGTATTCACAGAAGTGGAAGTGGAGTGTTTATTTCTGACATCGTGAAAGGTGGAGCCGCAGACCTTGATGGGAGGTTGATTCAGGGAGATCAGATCTTATCTGTGAATGGGGAGGACATGAGAAGTGCCTCCCAGGAGACAGTGGCCACTATCCTCAAGGTGAGTCCCTAGTTGCTTTCTACCTGGCTGGGTTAACTCAAGTCCGCGTATTCTAATATGGATTCTGGATCTGGATTCTAATCTGGATTGCTGGATTATTTATAAAATGTGCTGAATTTTATGCTGATTCTAGTTTTTATGAGAGACTTAATCTCTGATTATTTTAACCAATCAGGAATAACTCTGAAAGAAAGCCGTTATATTGAATAACTGGTTTGACAGGAACACTGTTTAGGGATTTCTAAGCTAGTTTTTCATAGTCGTGAGAATTCCAGGTATCCACAACTGTCCTCTAAATGCATCTGATGGGGCAGGTTTACACAATTTATCCTCCTCCCTCTAAGGCTATATTTATGAATTCATCAAAACCAGCTATTATTGCTTGAAGGAACATTAAAAATTGTTAAAGACCAACTCCTCCATCTCACAAGGAAGTTTGAGAAAGTAGGATGGCATGCCCAAGATCCCAGAGCTGGGTGTGAGGGGTGTTCCTGCCATCTAAGCTGTCTCTCACTGAAGCTGTAGAGAGGCTAAGGTTCAAGATTCCCTTCCAAGTATCTCTGCCACATGGACCCTACCTCCTTTGGAAGAAACTGGTTAATAAAAATCCTTGTAAATTTCCATTCAACTATAACCAGGTCCATTCAACTATAACCATAATCATATTCTGTTTCACAAATACTGTAGCTGTGGGAACTTTTGCAAAGATAAATGAATATCGTGTCTTTTAAATCCTAATTTCCTAAAATAGTCAACTATTGGTTGTTACTCAAGGGAGGACTTGTATAGATCACCTCTATGTTTGATTTTTCTGTTCTCCTTTTCATCACTTCTTGATCGTTTCACTGCTTATGAATACTTTCATCAGAAGGGAAAAGGAAAAGAGGTGAATTGAAATGTAATCCTTTTAACATGCTTAAGTAGTCCAAAATCATGAGTTGATGAACTTTTGTTACCTCATATGACTTTTTTTTTTTTTTTGATAACTGAGTTTCCTTTCCACCTGTGGCCTTCATCAACCATTTACAGTTCTTGACTGCAGAGGTGAATGAGAGGCTCTGCCATGATAATTTAGGACACAAATGCTCCTGTTTTTCACCGATGTTCTTTTCGTGTCTTCCCAAGTGTGCACAGGGGCTTGTGCAGCTAGAGATTGGAAGACTGCGAGCTGGTTCCTGGACCTCCTCGAGGAAGACATCACCGAACAGTCAGGTTGTTGATGGGTTTCTGTCAGACTGACTCACTCACCCACCTGTCCCCACTGGGAGAAAATTCCCCATTTCATAAATGATTGTTCGGAAATAATGTCTAATATACAGCATATTCATAGCACCAAGTGTGTTGTACTATAATGTGTTTGAAATAAAAATGAGAGGTGGGATGGAAATTCATTAATCCCTAGATTTTTCACTCCTTTATTGCCTCCAAATGTTTTCTTAGAACCACTTTTCTCTCCCACTATTAGTTCTGTATTGCCTAGGCATTGCATGTACACAGCTGTGTTTATTTAAAAAAAAAAAAAAAGCAGCAACATCTGGTGGCAATTTGACCCTCATTAGCACAACATTGTTCTATTCATTCAATTAAATATTGCTATAAAGTTAACTTGTGAATAGCCACTCACACATGCTGAGGGCAATTAATGGCATATTCCTGGGAGAGCAAAGTGTGGGAGTTTCTCCTGTGGGATAGAGGCCTTAGTGGGTGATATTTTGTGGATTAGCAAAGTGCCATTTTTTTTAAGCAAAGTATATTTCACTTTTTTTTTTCCCATTGTAATGGCTGACAAAATCAAGATGGTAGACTCTATGTGAAGTCATAATGAAGCCATAGAAACTTATATGAGACCCCCTATTTCACTTGTGGGTTATTAGATGGGCCTCTGTTTTGAGGTTAAAACATGACTTGGTTTCTTTGGACTTAAACCCTGTCCAAGGCCTTTGTTTTGAAAGATGTTCTGAGTTTATGGTTAACACACAGATGTTTCCAGAATGCTGTTAGCTGCCCCTTTTGCCTGATTGGTGTTAGAAAATCAGTTGAAAAAAAAAATAACATTGTTCAGATAGGATCACAGATCATCTGGCTTGTCTTAGAGAATCTTCAGCACAATCAAACCCGATAAACATAACGTTAAGTTTGGAACTTTTTTTTTTTTTCATTTATGACTTATGTAATGAGTGGCAAATATCATGTGTACCCAGAAACAGTGCTGGAGTAGGATTCTAGAAGTCAGTGGTTGGCGAGGATTCTGACCAGACTTGTATCAAAAGTGGAAACTTAAAGAGTTCCCGTCGTGGCTCAGTGGTTAACAAATCCAACTAGGAACCATGAGGTTGCGGGTTTGATCCCTGGCATCGCTCAGTGGGTTAAGGACCCGGCATTGCCGTGAGCTGTGGTATAAGTTGCAGATGCAGCTCGGATCCTGCATTGCTGTGGCTGTGGCGTAGGCTGGTGGCTGCAGCTCCGATTAGACCCCTAGCCTGGGAACCTCCATATGCTGCAAATGCGGCCCTAGAAAAGGCAAAAAAAAAGAGGAAACTTGAGATGCAAAAAAGTTGTCTTGGCTTCTTCCTTACGGGAATATTAGTTTGAGTGATTTCATTGAAGCCCTATTGTACATAGGGGTTAGAATGCAGAATGAAAAATACTGGAGATGAAATTTTTCTTCCTGGAGAGTACAGGAGGATGACACAGAGGAGGTTCTATTAGCTCTCACTCCAGGAGTTTGATAGGTTAAATAGAGGCAGAAAATGTCTTAGACAGAGGATGTGACATACGCAAAGGCACAAAGGGGTACAAGGAATTCCAGTGTTTTAAGAAAAGTTTGGATTGCCAGGTGAGATGGTGGGTAAACTGTATTTCTGTCCTTGAGGAATATATATATATGCATCTAGATGATTAATGAAGTTCACAGGTTAAATACAGAACTAACATATTTAGAGGCTCCATTGTTAAATGTCAGAAACCTACTATTACCATTTATCTGTTATGTAATGTAAGCTGTCACACTTTAGAAACCTGGGACAAAGTATCAAATACTTTTCTTTAGTGTTCTTGCACAGAATTTTTATTTCAGAGGGTAGACGTTTGATGCCATTTTAAGAAAAACAGCAAATATATTTTATCCTTACTTTGTCATTAAAATTGTGACCTAGATGATATGAGAGTCTTTCCTAAGACTGGCTAATGAAAAGGCTCATAGCTGGCTGTGGGGAAAAAAAAAAGTGTCCTCCATCGTCATGAATTAGACAGAGACCCATGGGTCCAGCCCATGACCCAGACAGAGAAAAAGAAGAACCCATTCCAAAACATTTTCTCCTCCACATGTTTTTAAAGTAGTCAGAACTCTCTAGGAGTGTAGATTTCTTTGAGGGCACTTATAAAGTAGACAGATGTTTTCTTTTGAGGGTCAAGAGGAATTATAATTCATTGACTAAGCCTAGAGAAAGTGGCTTCACTAAGAGAGATCTTCTAGTTGTGGGGCTACCAAGCCTCTTCTTTTAAAATGCCTTTTCCGGAGTTCCCTCGTGGCTCAGCAGGTTAAGGATCTGGTGGTGTCACTGCCGTGGCTCTGGTTACACAGCTGTGATGTGGGTTCCATTTGTGGCCTGGGAACTTCAGTATGATGCTGTGGGTGTGGCAAAACAAAGCAAAAACAAAAAATAGGCCTTTCCCACAAACCAGGAGGAAGTACCACTACTGTGCAGAGGAATGTGTGTGCACTGGCCTTGAGAAATCTTTTCCTCAGATAACTGAGGGGACACTGCTAGGCAAAATTCGTATTTCTAAAGGCCTGGGCAAACCCAGTGTTCTGAGATTTTTGTTTAGGCAAATTGTAATATGCTTCCTTCCTTTCTTAATTCCAAGTAGTTACCTATTATAGCACAGTTCATTTAAATCTTATCCTTTCAGGAAAAATATAAAAACACTCCTTTTTGGAGATGTATATATGTGTGTGTGTGTATGTACATATGGATATTGTGAAGTATACTGATGTTTGTAACTTTGAAGTGAACTTTTTTAAAAAGACAAATGAGTAATGAATAGGTATATGACAAAGAAAATACAGTAAAATATTAATTTTGGAATCTAGGTAGTCTGTCTACTGTATAATTCAACTGTTCTGTATATTTGAAAATTGTCATATTTAAGGAATGTTAAAATATTAGACAACTTACATCACACTAAGGAAACAGATCAAATTATAATTTATCAGTTGATTATTAGGTGGCCTTAGGTTTATCTTAAAATTTTGAGGCAATTAGGCATAATATTGAAAATTTGGTAGAAAAAATTCTTTATTCATTATTGGTGTCATTGTTTTCTTCATTGGAAAGATCCTTCATTGGGCATATGATTTTCATTGACTAGTCACTAGCCAAACATGACTATACATTATTTAAATTTATTTAAATAAACATAGATTTATTTAAAGGGACAGAAATGGAGGTAGAGCAAATTTAGCTGAATTATTACCAACTCCAGGAAAGTCTTTGAGAAAAAAAATTTAATATTCTTAAAACAATATAGTCCCTTGGTATTTGTTGCTTTTTCATACAGGTGAGGTTCTGTTTCCCCAAATTTCTGGTCTTCTTAGTCTTGTTTTAACAAGATAGATCGTGTAATTTGGGTGGTAAGGAAATAAATGTTGATGTAGCCCCAAATGACACATAGTATAGTTAGCTAGTCAAATTTAAACACTGTGTAACAGGTTAGGAAAATGTTTCTGATTTCATGTGGAACACAGAAAGCTGAAGTTTTTGCATGTTTTCTACTTTGTTGATTGAAACCACATCTAAAAGTACATACAGTGGGAGTTCTCGTTGTGGCTTAGTGGTTTTGCAAACCCAATTAGCATCCATGAGGATGCAGGGTGGATCCCTGGCCTCATTCAGTGGGTTAAGGATCTGGCGCTGCTGTGAGCTGTGGTGTAGGTCACAGATGCAACTCGGATCCCAAGTTGCTGTGGCTGTGGTGTAGGCCGACGGCTACAGCTCTGATTGGACCCCTAGCCTGGGAACCTCCATGTGCTGCAAGTGCGACCTTTAAAAGACAAAAAGACCAAAAAAGGGGGGGGTATACAATGAAGAAGGCAGTTGAGCAAATGTTAATAGAACTGCTTAGGGTGAGAAGGAAGTGAGTATGGATACTTTTTGTTCTTTTGGGCTCTCCAGAATTTTCTATTACATGGTTACAGTTACTTCAGTAAGTAAAACAGTAATAATAAGTGTGAATTTTTAAGACTGAGCACAGAGTTTCCTTTTCAGGGGAGTCAGCACAGCACACACAGCAGCTTTCATCCTTCCCTTGCTCCTGTTATCACCAGCCTGCAAAACCTGGTCGGCACAAAAAGACCTTCGGATCCTTCCCCAAAAGGCTCAGGTACACACCCTCAGCAAAACCATCCTGTTACCCAGTTTTTAAAAATATTAACAGTTGGTGGAGTTCCTGTTGTGGTTCAGTGGAAACAAATCTGACTAGTAACCATGAGTTTGTAGGTTCGCTCCCTGGCCTCACTCAGTAGGTTAAGCATGAGGCGTTGCTGTGAGCTGTGGTGTAGGCTGGCAGCTACAGCTCCGATTCGCTCCCTATCCTGAGAACCTCCGTATGCTGCAGGTATGGCATTAAAAAAAATAAAAAGATTATTTTTGCTTTCAACTAAAATATTTTTAAATCTTTGAACATGGCCACATATACCCCAAGCTTTCCGAAAGTCCTATTCTAAAGGGAGGAAGGCCACAGAGATTCATTTTTGGAATTTGCTTTTAACTTTATACAAATCACATGAAAACGAGAAAAGCAGAAATCTAAAATACTTAATAAAGTAAAGCCATTTCCAAAGAGAAAATTTAAAAATTACAGGTCACTCCAGGAAGGTCAGAAGCGCCTATATCATTGTGGGTAGAACGGGGCAGAGGCTCTTTTTAAGTCTTTCCTTAGGTAAAGTTATCTTTGATTAAGGCAGAAAAATGTTCAGTGAAACACAAATGGCTCACCCTCCAAGCCATTTAATCACCATATTCCAGGTAGCTGCTGCTATAGCCTATCAGCTCTTTTCAGACCAAATGATTGTGGCCACATCTATCTCAAATAGAGAGGACTTGTTTAAAATAGAGGACATAGCCCATACCGACAGCTGCCAGTTTGAATTTTGAGAAAAGGTATAATGCCTGCATGCCTTAGGATTCTTTCTTGAAAGACCTAGAAAATGATACCATTTTAATGGGACAATACTGTATCCTAAGTATGTTCTCTCTTACTTTTAAAAAGTTAATTTGTTGCTTCTTGATAGGCACAGATGTGGGACCAAGGACTGTTGAGATAATCAGGGTAAGTCGATCATTTTTTTTTCTGATTTGTGTTGGATTTACATCATATATACCTGTTCCCCTCAAGACAATATATTGGATTGTTAGCATGTTATTTTAAGTTACTGAAGTAAATGTATGGTCTGTATAATACAGCAGACTGAGAAAAATATAATACAGCACATACATGATCCCTGTGAATTTTTTGGTACATCCTATCCACTACCTTTTATGTCCTGTGTTTAAGTTTTATAAAGCAAAAAATTGTGTCATATTAGTATGCTTTTGTAGGTTGCCTTTTTACTTTAAAGCATGAAGTTTTAGCCATGCCAAGAAGTGTTTTTTTGGCAGCATATGACATGATTTTTATCAGTTACTTGGTCTCCATCATATGAATGTGCTTTCCTTTTTCTTAACCAGTGTCTTCTTATAATAATTAAGCATACTAGCATATTTCTCAACCTTTGCTGTCTTTTATAGCAAAATATCTTTATATTTTCTTTTTTGCTCATCATGGGTGATTTCCTTAGGATTGATTCTTAGAAATGAAATCGTTGCATCAAAATCTGCATTTGTTTAAAGGCATTTATGTAAAATTCTAAATCACCCTTCTGAGAAGATTGTGTAAGATGCATATCAGTTCTTAAATTGTCAAATCCTGACTTTGAGACTCCTGTGTGATATCCTGAATTCTGGAAAGCCCTTTGATTTTTATCATCCTCACCATTAAATCTGGGATTCAAGTCATGAAAAAAATGATGAGCTTGTTGTAAATCACAGATCAACTGCAGTAAAGTGATATACAGCTTAATTTATTTCTCTGGACTCAGCCGTGGTTGTGTTTGAACACACTACTGTGTATTAGCTCTGTGACCAGTTTGCTTATCTGTAGATTGAAAGTGATAACACTTAACCTCACAAGGTAAACCTTGTTGTATGGATTAAATGAGGTAATGTACTTAGCATCATAGCTAGTGCATCATGCATGGCCAGGAAGTGCCAGCCATTATTAGTGACTACAGCTTTGACTAAATCTGCCTTATTTGTTCCTAGTATCTTTCCACCAGAGTGGCAACTCAAATGGTCCTCTGATGGGGAAGTTAAATGTACCAACATGTGCATGATTATGGATAAATGAAGGAAACCTCATAATGGATTTGAACAAAGCCAAATCATTCCATAAATTTTTCCTCATTCCGAGATTTTTAACATCATTTCAGCTGCTTGATTTTAAAGAATTTTATATTAAAAACAAAATGTCTGTTCCTACCCACTTTGTTCTCCCACACGTTGTCCAAGCAGGAACTTTGTAATGAAATGCATATTGCCATTTTGCATGTAAGGCTGTACTATTGATGCATTCAGAAAATGTAAGCTGGTCACAAACACTTTGGAAAACAGGATATTAAAGGTCTTTCTTATATGGTTTTGTTGTCCTTTCTATTTCCTTTTTCCAACTTTATTGAGGAAAATTGAAGCACCTTAAATGTGTGTATATTTTTAAGTGATCCATTAAAACTGCCGAAGCCTTGCAACCCTATAGGTCACTTTACCCCACCCATCCCACTAACATATATGTTATAGCTGTCATATGTTTACATCTACATAAATTGAGAGCCCCACCAGACAATGGCACATCATTTTGGCTTTAAACTGTCCTGCATATTTGAAAAAACTTAAGAAAATTGGTCACATTTTCCTGGTTCTTTGCTTGCCAAGTAACTTAGGAGTTTTTCCCAGCCTGGGTGAAAGTCATGCTGTGAGGAATCATGGTATTTGTGTTTCAGCAGTTGTCTGCCCCGTTAGGCTCAGACTGCAAGTTCTGCATCACCTTTGGTGAGTGGTGGCTCAAATCTCAGCTCTGTTCCCAATTGTGGTTCTGCCATGCAAGCTTGTGGCTTAGAATGGAGCCTGAGAATTCTCTGGGTTTACTCACAGAGGGAAAGAGTGCCCTTCTCAGCCGCTCTCTCTACTCTAGTTTTCTTCCTTTATTCTCCAGGCACCAGGGCTCCTTCTCCTGGTTCCTCTGACCAGAAAGTTGGGAGTTAACTTCATAGTTTTAGCAGTTTGCACCACCTTTACAGCTCCTTGAATGGGTCTGGCCTTCAGGATAAAGCTGCCAGGAAAACTACTGGGAAATTCACCCCCTGCTGTCATTTCTCCAAGTTTTGGTTCTCCACCACAGTTTGTTTGAGTTTTACTTTTCAGAAGCCTCTGGTAGTCGTTCTTTAGATTTGGACAAAAGGTCTTCATTTTAATCAGCAGAAAAACAACGCTATAGGGTGCCTGTGCCACTGTGTGGAAACTGGAACTTGTCATTTGTTCTTTTAGTGAGTTTTAAAATAAACCCTGTGGAGTTCCCATTGTGGCTCAGTGGAAACAAATCCAACTAGAAACCATGAGGTTGCGGGTTCAATCCCTGGCCTTGCTCAGTGGGTTAAAGATCCAGCGTTGCCACGAGCTGCGGTGTAGGTCACAGACACGGCTTGGATCCTGTGTTGCTGTGGCTGTGGCATAGGCCTGCAGCTGTAGCTCTGATTAGACCCCTAGCCTGGGAACCTTCATATGCCGTAGGTGCAGCCCTAAAAAGACAAAAAGACAAAAAATAAAAATAAATAATTAAATTAAATTAAATATTAACTCTGTGATATAAACATGGGAGAAACATAGACAAAAGCCAGGGTCTCTTCACCAGGGTCAAAGTGAACCCGACTGCCTCACCTAGTAATTGTAGGGAACATTTTCAGTTATGTGTTACTTCTCTGTCTCAACTCTGTAGTCACGACAGTGGGCATCCTAGGAGATCCTTTGTTCTAACGCCGGCCTAAAGCTTTTTCAGAGCCAAGTGTGTTTGTTCGCACCCAGAAGAGCATGCTATGTGTGGCAGTTTAATCGTAAACACCATATGAGGACATACTTGCCAAGTCTGCATCAGAATTGGCCAGTAAACTGAGCAATAGCATAGGGTTGGTTGTTTGCTTTTTTTTTCCACTCCTACTCTTGTCTTTTACTGAGCCTTCTCTGTGGGCCAGGCCTGCACTGTATCAACTCATTTAATCCTCAAATAACTCTGTGAGGTAGGTGCTTTTATTTCCACTTTCTGCATAGAGACGGAAGCTCTAAGATTAAGGAACTTCCTTAGGATTTCACCCCCCCATCTCCCCGCTAATTGAGTACTACAGCTAACTAAGAGCTGAAACACTGGTCTTTCTGACTTCAGAGATGCTGCGGTTAACTCCTGTATTACCCTGGCCTCCTGTATCACAGAGGGATTCTGTTCAGCAGCTATCCGGGGACAATCAGGTTGTACCTCTTTGTTAAGTATATACTCATCATTTTTCTTCTTTTTTTTTTTTTTTAGGAGCTCAGTGATGCCCTTGGAATCAGTATTGCTGGAGGAAAAGGAAGTCCCTTAGGAGACATACCAATATTTATTGCCATGATTCAGGCCAGTGGTGTGGCAGCACGCACACAGAAGCTTAAAGTAAACAAAGGGGATTGTGAAGTGCTAACGGCATGTGATGGGGTGGGGTGGGAGAGGGTGGCAGCCAGAGGCACTCTGTTTAAAACTGGAATCCAGCAGCCATCAGAAACCCACACTGAAGGCAAAATGCACTGGAGAAAGTTTATACCTGAAATTCATTATGTCTCTGAGCATATAAAAGTATTATTGTTTTATGCCAGAGCTTCTAAGTGAAAGAAGAAATTGCAGATCATCTGCCAAACCTCCCATGTTTTTAGCACCTCAGTCCACCCAAAATTATTTTCACCCGAGACTTGACCTTAGCCTCTTCCTTCCACCAAAAGAATTAACGTTCTTATGAATTTTCCCCCATCACCCCTTAATCTTAAGTAGGAAAAAAAAAATAAAGCAGAAAATGTTTTGCTTCCTCATTAGAGCTTTATTGAACAGATAATTTGTACACCCCACTATTACTGGCAAATGGATGCATGCAACACCACCATTACCAAGGCACAAAAGTGGCCTGCCGGGCCTTTTAATAATCAAATTTGACCCCCTTCTTGTTTCCCTGATTGGTCTGTATTTGGGGAAAGCCATAAAAATTCCTCATGCTTCTGGAACATGCATGCACAGTAGAAACAGAATCTTCACAATAGCCACAAATGGGAAATATGACTTCCAAAGAATTTTAAGCATTCTTCTCAAATTTAATTTTTCTTAATGATAGTGATTTTTCTTCCACTTTTGTACCTCCAGGTTGGAGATCGGATTGTCAGCATTAATGGGCAACCTTTGGATGGGCTGTCTCACGCAGACGTGGTTAATCTGCTGAAGAACGCCTACGGGCGCATTATCCTGCAGGTACCGTGATCAATGGAAAGGGCAGCTGCAAGAGGCAGATAAGTGGTGTGCAAAAAAGATTGAGCGTCACTGGCAGGAGGCATCACCACCCGGCAGGGTGCTTGCTGATGTGAATTATGAAGGTTGAAAGCAAGAAATTATTATTTTGATTCAGAAATTCTTTAGTGCCACCCATACAGGCAGTGAGCATGATTATATGAAAGCATAACTAGGGGAGAAAAATTACTCTTTGCTTCACATGATAAATCAACAAGGCTTTTAGCTTCTGGCATCCTTTTGTAAATCAGAGTTTGCAAGGAATAGGAAATGATTTCTTTTCTTATGCCCCAAAACTGTGTCTGAACTGCCCAAGTGTTGTTTCTTCCTCCCCTTTCAGAGGAAGGGAAAAGTAACAGTGCTCTTTTTTCTGCAGCATGAATGATTGCCAACACTGCTAAATTCTCACCACATAGTAGTCATCAACTAAGGCAGACAATCATTTATCAGCTGTGGTCCCAAGAGTATTCCCCAGAGATAGAGGGAAATATACGATGAAGTAAAAACGGGAGGTGTGCTGTTAAGCACCCCTCCCTCTGTTTCAGCACTTTGAGTATCTCTGAGATTGATATCGTGCAGTGAGTCAGAGGCAGCATACTGGCAGTGAATTTTGTTAATAAGTTCCCTCCAAAATGTATGACTACAATCACCATACTTCAGCAGGGTAGTATTAAGTGGCTTATAGGTAGAAAGGATAAAATCCACAATTTAGTACCTTGGAGAGAGGGCTAGCCAGCCCATCTAATCACTCTAGTCTTTAAATAATAAGTTTGAGTTGAAAAATCATTACTTTGCGGAGGACCAATTGTGGTGCTTAAGTCATATCTCAAAGGTCTAAGTCCAAAGTGCCAAAACAGACATTAAAAAAAAAAGTCAGTACTTTCAGCATGTAAAACACTGCCAGTAGTTTCAGGGGCATTTATGTGATAGGCAACATATTATTCAGTGATGTGGGTCACTATTTATTGAACACAAACAGAAACGCTGGAGACTAGCAGTAGGGCCAGCTTCCCCTCTACTCCTTGTCCTCGCCTTCAGGGGTTACCTCTTTTTCACCTTCCACCCCTGCCATCCCCAGAACCTGCAGATCCTTGCTGTTTCTTATTTGCAGCCCTTGTTCTTCCTTCAAGTTATGCTGACCCCTAGAGGCCGTACAGATGCAACTCTTCACTCGCAGAGCTGCGGCCCTATTTCAAATGATAACTGCGTCAGGGAAAAAAACAAGGTGTTTCCCTTAGCAGAATCTATTATTATTGACATTTTTGGGGTATTTTTTTTTTTCGGACTGCACCTGTAGCATATGGAAGTTCCCAGGCTAGGGGTCGAAATGGAGCTGCAGCTGCTGGCCTATGCCACAGCCACAGCAAGGGCGGATCTGAGCGGAGTCTGCGACCTACGCTATAGCTCACTTAACAAGTGAGCAATGCTGGATCCTTAACCCACTGAGCAAGGCCAGGGATCGAACTGTGTCCTCACGGATACCAGTCAGGTTTGTTACTGCTGAGACACGACAGGAACTCCCTATTGACACTTTTATATGCCAATATAATTTGTTCAGCTACCCCTTCTTCGCAGTGAGAAGACAGTGTTAAAGTGTAACATTAACTATAAAAAGCACCTTAAATGGAAACAAACTCGTGCTCTCCCATGAAGAATTAACCCTTCCTTAAGCCAAATTGCCACTGTTAACATACTTCTGAAGGAGTTCCTTATTTTTGCTATTTCTGCATTTTAAGAAAATGACTTCTGGTTTCAAAACATTCTCTTGTGTTAATCACATTAGTTAGTGGTATTATTGTCTAACAGGTGCTGTTAAAAGCTTAATGCAGTCCTTTAGGATTTTGACAGTTGGGATATACACAACTCTGGGTATGGAGCATATGTGCTGGCAAAGGCTTTAAACACAAAATTCAGGAAATTCTTTTGTCCTGAATGACATGACTTTTGATTGCACAGTGTATTTACTTTAAAACATTGTGCATGTGGTACCAGCGATACAGTTGTCACAGCTGACTTATCAATAGGTAATTATTTTTATTATTAGGTGAACCAGCCCATTGACAGAATAGTAGGGAAAGTCATATAATTGTGTCTGATGATGTGGAAAGACTTATTGTCGGTGTACATGTGAAGCAGTCAGCAACTGCTGATGGCACGGGGAAGATGATGGTCTGGGTCAGCAGACCGCAGGGTGGAGAAGGGGAATAGAGTCAGGGAAACAACCAACACTTCAGGAAGCTTCTCCCCACAGTTTAAATTGCTACTACTAGGTGTGGTGAGGAGGCAGATGTTTCTGCCCTTAAAGTCTATTGTTAATTATAGATTGGTTTGGGCGTAAAGGGTCTTTGTTTTTTTTTTTTTTTTTTTTTTTGCTTTTTAGGGCCGCACCTGTGGCATATGGAAAGTTCCCAGACTAGGGGTCAAATTGGAGCTACAGATGCCAGCCTACACCACAGCCACAGCAACTAGGGATCTGAGCTACATCTGCGATCTACACCACAGCTCACAGCAATGCCGGATGCCCAACCTACTGAACAAGGCCAGGGATCTAACTTACATCCTCATGGATCCTAGTCGGATTGGTTTCCGCTGCACCACAGCAGGAACTCCAGGGGTGTCATTTAAGTGTTCTCAAGTATATTCGCTTCTGTAGTTTGATAGTTTGCTTTGCTTAGCGCTTTTGTCTGTGAATTACCATAATACCTAAAACAGGACAGAATCAAGTAACCCAGGCTCTCTGCCAGAAAATTGTGTTTATTTTTACCTCTTTCTTTGAGAATATAGAAGATAAAAAGAGCACATCAGGGATTTTTATTGCTAAAGGAACTCGTGGGGGTCATTCTGGGTCCAGACATTGTAGGAGAACGTGGCTCAAGGTAGGGTTAACGAGACCAGGAGGGCATGCTGGGGGAGAGGAGAAGGAGAAGGAGGTGTCCCAGTGGAGACGTCCAGCAGGCAGAGGAAATGTCCTGCCAGTGCTCAGGGACACGTCAGTGCTGGAAACAGGGGTGAATAAAACCATCTGAGGCTTTTGGGGGTTGACATTTTCACTGCCTGACACCTTATCCTTCACTAATACTGGTTGAATAAATGAGTGAAAACAGTGGAGACAAAGAGGACAAAGGCTTGGAGTCAGCAGCAAGTGTGGAGTGCAAAAGAGAGTCTGGAGTCAAGGGGGAATAATTAAGGTCTGTCCACAAAGTAGTTTGGGAGGTCCTTGAGAACATTCTCCAGAACACACACATACACACACACACACACACACACACACACACACACAAAACTGACATGAGAGGGCCCAGTAGCTGGTTAGGAGAGAGAGATGTGTCATGCTCAACATAATATAGAGAAAACAGTGACTTTTCTTGTGATCCCTAGATTAAAAAGAGAAGAGGAAAAATAAGACACAGGACTCATTCAGGAGGTTCAATAGCCAACCATCAGGAGTTGAAAAAGAAAAATAGAAAAATAAAGATATGAAATACATTTAGCTTAAGGTCCATTAATCGATAAGCAATATAAATAAAACACGAATACGTGTATACTACATTCTAAAACGTTCAAAGTATAACCTCCTTACCAAAGAACGTGAGATTCAAATGGCACCCGTCTCTTTTTCAGCAGCATATTTGCAAGAAAATGACTTGAGGATATACTGCAGCAAAAGAGCAAAGTATGAGAGAGGGAAGTCAGTGGATCCGATACTGAGGAACATGAAAGTTCCCAGGACACCTGTGTCCTAGAAGAACAACTTGTCCAAACTGGAGCAGGAGGAAAAGAGGGCTCTCAGAGAGATGCCTCTGAATTAAAGAGGAAAAAAGGAACAGATAGGTTATCTCATATGTTTAAGTGAATTGGAAGTTTAAGATCAGTTGGAAAGTTTGGGGCTGAATTACTGATACGTGTATAAAAGTTAAAGTGAGATCATTATTGGAGTTCCTGTCGTGGCTCAGTGGTTAATGAATCCAACTAGGAACCATGAAGTTGCGGGTTCGATCCCTGGCCTTGTTCAGTGAGTTAATGATCCAGCATTGCCGAGAGCTGTGGTGTAGGTCACAGACGTGGCTTGGATCCGGCATTGCTGTGGCTGTGGTGTAGGCTGGCAGCTGTAGCCCCGATTAGACCCCTAGCCTAGGAACCTCCATATGCCGCAGGTGCGGCCATAAAAAGGACAAAAAGACAAACAAACAAAAACAAAAGAAAAGAGAAAAGTTTAATGTGTCTCTCTAGGGAGTGAGAGTCTTGAATTTTTTATCATATACTATAATATTTAAAATTTTATCATGTGCACACAAAAGGAAATATCCTAGAAAAGTAAAATGAAATTGAAAAGGACCAAGAGTCAAGAATATAGGTCCTAGACCTCAAAGGAGAAGAGAATTTAAAAAAATTTTTTTTTCGCTTTTTAGGGCCACACCCACAGCAAATGGAAGTTCCCAGGCTAGAGGTCGAATAGTAGCTATAGCTGCCCGCCTACAGCACAGCCACAGCAACGCCAGATCCAAGCTGCGTCTGTGACTCCCAGGAGAAAAGAATTTTAAGAATAGCACACTTACTGGAGTTCCTCTGGTGGCGCAGCAGAAATGAATCTGACTAGTATCCATGAGGATGTGGGTTCGATCCCTGGCCTCGCTCAGTGGTGAGGGATCTGGCATTGCTGTGAGCTGTGGTGTAGGTCGCAGATGAGGCCCAGATCCCGAGTTGCTGTGGTTGTGGTATAGGCCAGCAGCTGCAACTCTGATTCAACCCCTGGCCTGGGAACCTCCATATGCCTCAGGTGAGGCCCTAAAGAGACAAAAAAGAAAAGAATAGCACACTTACCAATGAGGTAGAAGTAAATAAAACTGGGAAAGTCACTACAACTGGCAGATAAATCAGTGGTAGACTTTAAAAGAATTGATTTCTTCCTTTGAAAGTCGGTGGCAGATCAGTAGAGAGCATGAGAGTAATTGGAAGCAAAGGAGATAAAAGATGGAGATTATGTTACCTCTGAAAAAGAGGACAAAAAAATTCTCAGGGACATTTGAGTCTGATGGCTTCCCTTCTAGGATAATCATTTTCCACGAATGAATAAAGACAAGATTTTGACATTTGAGAGCAGTGCTTCTCAAATTTTGCCCGTTTCTGAATCTTCTGGAAGGCTCATTAAACAAAGACGACTGCTGGGTCCCCAGAGCTTCTAATTTTGTAGGACGGGGTAGATCTAAAAATTTCCAATTATAACAAGCTCCCAGGTGGTACTGGTGCTGCCAGCTCAGAGAGCAACCTGAGACCCACTGGAGTAGTGCATCCTTTAGGGTTGAGCAAAGGTTTACACATGCTGTTCTCTATGCCTGGAGTACCATCTCATTCCACCCACATCCCCTCTTTATAAAGGTATATGTGGGTGATTCTTTTTTTTTTTT